>OX422218.1:295141755-296341755 GCA_949130495.1 Sambucus nigra | reverse complement strand
CGATAAATGCACCTCACGTTGTGCTCTTATTAAACAACATTCGAATAAAAATAACCTTTACATCATTAGCCGCATTATTTTTATTAGTATTGTGAGTCCACACCTCACTACTAACTCCCGTTTTTATCAAAACACCAAACTCCCATCCTGGGATTAATCAATAACACCTCTGACTACGCTTATTCATTCCCTGAAATATCCCGACGTTGTGACTTTTACACAAGGGAAAACCACTTCATCCTGTTGGTGTCACACAAACCTTTATAAGTACCTTGTCCACCATGAATAGATACGGGTGCTTTTCCCCCAACTCTACCATTAGGTAATATCTGCTCATCATGACTACAATATACCTCACTAGTTATACCCGATTTGGAATTGAAAATATTACAATGAATCCAAAATTCCTTTCATACAATCCATCAGTCGTTAGTCACCTAGCGCCTGCACCTCGGGTTATAGGTGATACAACCCTCAGTTTGAATCGTTATTTCCCACTACTTATTGTCACCCCACCTGAATGTGGATTTCGGGGATTTCATCCCAGTTCTAAATAATACTACGTCGAACCACGTACCGGCGTGTTCACTATCTAATAGTGTAAATCACCCCAAGTATTTAACGATTTCTCTCCTTCTGGACAACATGTCCCACATAATCGAAGGAACTCATTACTTATCAATAAGTTGGCTACCTCTCAAGAAAATTCTCCAACTTGACCCTCCCATTTTTGGAATCGTCGTCTTGATACAAAATTATTTGGTTGATCATCTAACCCCAATTGTTCTACTACTTACTATACCTCTTTCAATGTCGATATTCACATAAAATTTTCCCCGTTAAATGATACTCAATGATCTTATTCTCCCGACGAATACCAAAAGTTTGGACCTTTACACTTTTCACCACTTTGTGAAAATTCGGACTCCTTATACGTGATTTACTTCCTCATTCTATTTACTCTTGAGTCACCCTCAACATTCGATTGATCGGAACTCTACTCCAAATTTCTTATAATAATTTATTCTCCTTCTCAAGAGATATCCCTTTATTAAATGGCTTTCTACTGCCCTTTTTCCAAGTTTGAACGTGCTACACTTACTACACATGATATTCACTTACACCTTTTCTTATGACGTTTAATCTCATAAGTAATAATCTCACCCGTCTATGTTCCCTCTTCCTTTGATTTACACTTTAGCAAATCAAGATGTCTACGTTCCTTATAATCCAACCATACGGTTTTTAAACATTATATACGCTTCATACAAATCCCAAACTCTTTATTTTCACTGTAAATACAACGGTGCTATACCACCTGGGCGTTCTCAATCGCTTCTGAATTATAAATCCTAAATCCTCCTTATCCTCAATGCGTCGTTCAACACGTCGTGACAAAACCAACATTATTAGTACTTATATCATAATTTACCAACAACTGGCTCTAATGGCCGTACATCATAATGTACTCCTTGTAACTTCCCATTATAACTACGTACTCCATAACTATAGAGGTATCCAAATCATGAACGAAGGGCCACCCATTTCCTTACTACAAACCTTACGCTAAGTTTCATGCGTGGGGTGTCTCGCAAAGCGAAATCCAAACAAGGAACCCCCCGGTACACTACTACCTAACATTGTTGGTCATCGGAATTCGTTAAGCCCTGTCCATAATATGTACCCCTACACTCTCATCTTTTAACAACAAAGTTTCATCTCAGTTCGCAATTATACATAAACAAAGAACTCCTTCTGAAAGACAATTTTCTCTTTACAGTGATGGAAATCACATTTCATATACAACATGCCTCAAATTCCCGTCCCCAAACACACAACTATGAGCATAAACTTCCAAATCTCTTACGGGTGATAAAACAATGCACTCTTTTTGTTACGACCTCTCTATCGTTAATTATAAAAACCAACTAACTCTTTGTTGACTAGTAAATCAACTCATAATAATGAAATCCCTACGCATGCTGGGATTAAATGTCCGAGACCATTATACATTGAAATCACAACATATATATATACATATATACAATAGTACAATTTTGAGCCCAGCCCTCTTACACATGGGGCCTCTCCAGAACCAAAACATTCTACCCCAAGGTAGTAACTTCGATAAACTTGCAATACCAGCACACTATCGGTACAATCATATATATAAAACAATAATTAAGATTATATCAAAATGGCGCCGTTGAGGAAGACTAGATTGTTTTAGAATTTATTTGATTTAGTATCTCACAGTATTTTCTTTCTATTTGTATTTTTTTATTAATAATTTTTGTAGAATTTCTACATTTGAGCGCCAAGAACCGTTTGAATTTTTCGTTCGCGCATATCTTTGTGGATTTTTCCATCTCGAGCCTTTGCTGGGGTAAGCATGTCTTATTCCAATTGTTCTCGTAATCCTAATGATAATTCTCAAAATTCCCATAAGCCTATGACTTTTGGTCAATACGCCTAAGCGAAAAAAATTGAAACATCTAAAATGGCATTGGGTGAGTATTACGAAAATCAAAGTTTGGATTACGGAAATTTTGGGAATGATCATTTCGATTTTGGGTCGCAAGATACTTATGATAAGAATTTTGTAGCTTTCAAAATTCTTATGTTAATGATTTTAATAGTCGTTCCGGTTATAATTTTTAAAGTTATCATTTGCAAGAATCCGCTCCTCGCCTTATGACTTTCGGTGAGGGTTTGCGCATGCTTGAAAATGAAAGAATTGAAAACCGTTATCGGGAAGAAAATTGTTGTTGGGAACATGAGTTGGATTTATTATTTGAATCCGACAACGATTTTGCTTCCGAGACTTTTGAAGTCGAAGAATGTTTTGAACAAAATGAGAAATCACGGCCTAGCTTGGAGCAAATCATATTTGACTTGACCCATGGTATAGTAGAGAATGAAAATGAGATAAAAAATGGGCGTAGTATACATTTGCAATGAAATCGTTTCTTCTTTAATTCTCAAAAAAGAAAGTTTCATTGAAAACGATCCTATATCCTTCGAAATTCAACCCTCGAGCGATGATAACTCATCTCTTGATCTTTAATTTCTTTCATCCCCATCTTTATTCTATACTATCACATCGATGCTAGTACCCGATGAATCGGTTCCAAACATTATAGTTTCAAACCTTTTCACCGACGAGGAGTACTCTCTCGAGTCGCTTTCCATGAAGGTATCTTTGCCCTCATGTGCGCCCCCTCCCATTCCAACTTCAAACTATTTGGGAGATAATTCTATTTTTCTTTGCCCCCTTGTGTATTTGTCTCCCGTGTTATTCAAATCCCCCATCCTCCCTCCAAAATTTTTAATTGGGGATGGTTCCTTTCTTTCGCCACCCACATGCCTTCCGTTGTTCGAATGGAATTCTCATTTTTCGAGAGGCATGCATGCTCGAGAGGGTCTATTGTTGATCCTTCAAATTCAAATTGTGTTTTGGAATGACCCTCAAATATTTAGACCTCTAGTATATAGTTAATTAGAAGTCCAAAATGTAGGTTGTACATAATTAGATTTTTCCTTTCTTTAGTTTTTATTCCTTTTTAATTCAGTCTAGTGTAATTAGTTAATCTCCTTTTTATTACTTTTTGTATGCTTGGTCCTAACATTTTTTCAGGTTCAACGAGCTTGAATTTGTGGATATTGTGCATCCCGGGCATGTTGTTGTAAAAATAAATGAAAAGAGTTTACTCACAAAAAGATTTTCCTTATTTTGCACACACTCATTCTCACTTAATTGCATTTGTTTGTTATTCTATTTTATTTTGTTTCATTTTTTATTTGTTTGTGTGTGGGTATCACTCATTGTAAAGTTTATCCGCATATTATAATTGTGTTGTATATATGTTTATGTATTTATTTATTTTATTTTTATATTGTGTTTTTATTTTTATTGTTATTTTTATATGTATATACTTTAGTTTTACTTATATATATATATATATATATATATATATATATATATATATATATATATATATATATATATATATATATCCCCCCCTATTACTTCTTAATCCTCTTTATCCCCCTACAAAAATAGAATGCAGTGTGCTAAAACCTGAGGGATCGATCGATCGATTAGTTTTTAGTTGGATGCCCTCTTATTTTCAACCATTGTTTTCATTTCTCTCCTCTCCTCTCTCTTCCTACTCTCGAGCCCTAGTTTTTCCACACCCAAATTCACTCAAAACCAACCCTTTTTTCCTCATTCAAGATAAATTTCTTCCTATTTAACTTGGATATTTGGTGTTTAGGATTGATTTTGTCATGTTTTTAAAGATTATGCATGTTTTGACAAGTTTTGAATGTATTTTGGGTGTGTCCCATATTATGTTGTTCCAACTTGATTATTGCTATATTTCCATTCATGAACACACAAATGTTGTTGAATTCTTGGGTTGTTCATGAATGGGGATTGATGCTGGTTCTAATGGCATTTTCACACCCTTAGTCCACATTGTGCACCCCAAGTTTTAGTTAAAATGCCTAAACTAATTTTTCAATCCATTTTTAACGCACACTTGGGTGGTTTTCACTCATTGTAGCACCTCGACACATTTTGCAATAATGTGGAATGTTTTCGCTTGGATTCACAAACTTGTACCCACCATTTCAACTAGTTCACTAACTAAATTTTAATTGCGCTTTACAATTCTATTTGTTTTGCCTAATTATTGTTTTGTAGGTTGACATGGTCAAGATTAGGAAGTATGATTCTACCAAGTGTGTGCCCACCCGGGGCTTTGAGGGATTTCAATGCGAAAGGGAGAGTGATTGGTTCCAAGCGTACTTTCAGACGCAGCAGAGGCCATTGGCCTGCCCCTATGCTTGGAACCTTATGGATTTTCCTAAGGAAGCGCGTGTTATCCTGCGTCGGCACAGTTGGGAGACATTTCTTGCCACGAATTGGCGCATTAATGAGGAGCTTGTTCGAATTTTTTATGCGACATTTGTGGTAGTCAAAGGGAGGTCGTGTACTTACGAGGACATGGTTCGGGGGGTTCGTATTTCTTTCAGCCACTCGGATTTAATGAGATACATGGGTATTCTAGACCCCGAGCAGTCAGTTGATTTCTTAGATGGGGAGACGTTTGGGCTCACCACATTGATCCAGCCGCTTTTACCTGGGGAAATATGGAAACAAAAAGCATTTCGTTTGGCCACAATGGAAGAATTGCCACAGTTGCTTCATTACCCCAATGTGAACTCATTTATAGTTACTAGCAATCGATCTGAGGTGCATCGTAAGCACTCTGCATTTTTCTATGCGCTCGTCAACAATTTGGGCGAAATTAGTTTGCCCAATATCTTTTTGGACATGATGTACGCCATTGAAAAGGAGAGAGCCCGCACTTTTTCCCTCCCATTTCCTTACCTCATCACACAGATATGTCTATCGCACGGTTGCCTTGAATTTAATTTTGACCGCAAGCGTGTCCCACTAAAGCTTCTCAATAAGGATAACATCTCGAAGATGTTAGGCCACCCTTGGGGGCAGCCGGGCAGCAAGAGATCGAGGATAGAGGCTACTGACCAGGATGAGGAGGAGGTAGAGAGATGAAAGAAGGAGCAGAGGAAGAGTTCGCAGGTGCCACCTACATTTTTTAATGCCCGCTTTGCGGTGTACAAGGCACTACAAGACCAGCACTGGGAGGAGACCCATCTTAGGTAGGCTACTTTGGAGTCCGGCCTAGACCAGCAGTAGGCCGAGCAGCGACAGGATAGGGTAGAGCGTCGGCAAGAGTTCCGCATGATGCAGGACATAATGAGAGATTTATATTTTTAGCAACATGGTTCGGACGTGACGTTCCCTCCTTATTTTCAGAGTTCTTTTGATCCTAGTGGTTCCGGCCACTAGGCGGCTGTTTTGGGTTATTTTTGTACTTTTGGGGACGGATATTATATTGTAGTTTTACCTTTTTCTTCTAATTCATGTATTAAGTTGTTTTGGGATATTTATGAAATGAGAAATGGTAATGTAGTTGTGGTTGTTTATTGGATTTTGATGTGTGTGACCTTCCATTTTTATAAAATCATATGTTCACCATCAATTTATCTAATTTTTGCACTTCAGCCCCTCTATACCATTGTGACTTACGATATAATTTCTTTTAACTTAATATTTGGGTAAATATTTTTCCTATGCTTAGTACTAACTTGTTTTATAGATTCTTTAGACTCGTACTTATCAGAGATCGCTCCAATTTTGGGTAATATCTTTCTTTTCCTCTCTTTATGTTGTCTTCTTAATGCGCATTGAGGACACTGCAAGATTTAAGTTAGGGGGTGTGGGATATTCTATCCATTTCATGCTAAGTCCATGGATTTGATCACATTTTAGTTACTAAGCATGCTTTTTGTTAAAAATTGAAAATTTTCAAAGATATTTTCTTTCTTTTTCTCCTTTGTTGGGCATTTTGCCTTTGTTTCCAATAATAAATTTCAATTAGTGCTCAATCCAATAGACACCCCAATGATGCATGTTCTCGATTTTAGAAGTTCTTAGACTTTAGTCTTTAATTATTGATATTATGAATAACTTCATGAATTAAACTTTAATCCCATGAGCACATGCACTTTTCTTGCTTTATTGATTTGGTTTAACATTTTTTATAACTCGGCAATCTTTTGTTGCATTCTATATACTTACGATGAGTGAGATTTGTGCTTTTTGTCATTTGTGAGTGTTATACACTATTCATTCCTCAAAGAAAATGTTGAATTGGTCGATAATCTCACTATTCTTTCATTTGATCGTTCATTAATTGAGTTCATTCTTGAAATGTATTACTTAAGCATGATTTTCAAAGTTTGTTTTGACTCGAGAATTGCGTAAACTTTAGGAAATGATCATAGTCCATCTTTATTATATCACCCATATTGACCTTGACCTCACCTTAAATGTTTTCCCTTGTCAACCCCCTTTGAGCCTAAATATAGCTTTTCATTTCATAATCCCAATCCCATAACCAACTCCGTATTGGAGTTTTAAGCCATATATATACCTTACATACCTTTGTTTGGAATGTTACCTGGGATTGAATGATGTTCTTGTTATGTGGGTGCAATTTAGGCATGTGAGAGTGAAAAGTAAAGGAAAGAAAGAAGTGAAAAAGAGGGAAAAAGAGAAAGTAGAAAACAAAATAAAATAAAACAAAAGAAAAAGTGAGAAAGAAGAAAAGAAAAGAAAGAGAAATGTGTATATGTTGTGTATAGTGTTCAATAAGCTTTGTTTACTCTCCCCATTGTTATATTCAATGCCTTTTATGGATGTTATTTGTCCAATTTTGAAATTGCCCACTATTTACCATTATCCCGAGTTTTCATCCCCGAACACGTTGAATCCGTACATATTCCCTTCATTTCGTACCTTAACCCCAAACCTACATTACAACCCTATAAAGCCCTATGTGATATTAAGGTGAATTTAATTTAAAAGTTGAAATAGTTTTGACAAACTATGAAAATGCATTTCGACTCCTTTACTGTGTGGTATCTTTCATCGAGATTACATGTTTTTATTTTCTATATAGCATTCTTCATTAGTGACATGTGCGCGGCCTTGTTCCCATTTACTCTTTATGCCTGCATGTCCCGTGTGTTACCTCCCTATTTTGAGTGAATTCATTTGATGAGTGCAATGCCCATGAGGATCGAATTATATGCTTGCTTTTATGTTTATCCGAATTATTTAAGTTTTTGCCAAATCATGCTTTGCATGTGCTCTTCCCTCTCCCACTTTTAAAATTTTAATTCTATGAGTTGCAATCAACCTGTTAATAACAACGGACTTTAGCTTGAATTCGTTCAATATGCTAATAACAAGTTTGAAATCCTTTTCGGTATTATTGGGCTTGTCGCATGTTGGGTTGAGAATATTTTGGGGAAACTATTTGATGTTTGTGGGTGTCATCCCTAAAAACTCTCACGAGATGACACTCTTCCACTAGGGTAACCTAGGGGTTTAACGACTTATTGCATATGCTAAATGCAATCGAATCGCTCGCGAAAGTGGATTTTATGTTTTTATTCCATTTTTTTACCTGTCTCCTAATTTTGGTATGCTTGTAGTTCTTGTTGTATCCTATTTCAGTGCTAGGGACTAGCAATATGTAAATTATGAGGTGTGATACGACGCAAATATTGCGATTTCTCTCGTTAACCTACGCATTATTAGCCCCATCGGGTATCTTAATACCTATATGTATGCTCTTAAGCAGACAACCTCGTATTTCTATATATACATTCTTTGCATGGGTTAATTGAGCTTTTATAGGTATTTGGATGCTTAGTATGAAGTTCAGACGTATTCTGGTGAAGTTCCGTACACATTCACACGCACAAGGGTATTTTGGTTATTTCATAGTTTGGGGAAATGGTCCAACATCTACACAGAAGGTGTATACCTCCTTGCAAGCTTCACGTGGCCATGAAGGGTGCGCGAATCCGATTCCTAACAAAGAAGTTATGGAGATTTTAGCGAAAGAGGATTCTAAGCCAACCAAAACATGGTAAACTTGATGCAGACCTACTTGTTCTATCGATCAACCAAAAGGGTCAATCAATCGACCTCTAAGCATTTTGGAAATCGAAGGAAGCAGTGGCTTGATTTCTGAACCATCGATCGATCGACTGTTAGGGTCGATCGATCGATCCCCTATATTTTTGACAGTTTTCTTCCTTTTCATTTGTTTCTCCTTTATTTATTTTTCAACTTCTATATATAGGATTTTTGTTGTAACAAAAGAGAGACTTGGTTTTAATAGATAATTTAGGTTAGGTTTTGTGTGTTGAGAGCTCTTCTTCATCTCTCTTTGGTTGTAACCCCTTTGAGTGTTGTAAGTTGAACTATTCATCATCCTCTCCGTTAATATAGTTATTTTTCCTTCATTTCCTGTTTTGTTAATTAGATTTACATACTTTGTTAATTAGTTTATTGCTTAATTTACATGTGAGAACGCGATAATTACGTGTGATAATTGATTAACTTCGCAACTTTCTAATATAGCACACTTATTTAATTTCAGCCCCTAATCATTCATCTAAGGTGCGTGTGTCAACCGATAAATAAATAAAGCATGTGACACAAAAAATATGCTGAGACACAGAATTCTGGAAAAAACCCCTTTCGGGTAAAACCTTTATTTCACTATGAATATACAAGCCGCAACTTACAATTACATAGAGAAATCTGCAATGGATCAACGCGCAGCCAACCCACAAAGACACGCAGTCTTGAACTCAGCAAGAGAATACACGCAGCACCCTCCAAGGACTCGCAGCCCAAACAACGAAGGAAGAACCGCAGCTCTCCTCAATGACACGCAGCCATAAAACTTTGTAGAGACTCCCTCAGCAATGATACGTAGCCCTCGGTTGCAAAGATCTCCCCACAAAGATGAACAGTAGCAAAGCCTGTGTTCTAGGATTCCAAAAGATTCACAAAAGTAATTGGGGTTTTTTGTGTGAATCAAAAAGATGTTTTGCACATCAAAAAGGTGAAGACTTAGAGTATTTAGGACTCTGAAAATCGTCTTTAAAAGTCTTAAAAAATAACTCCCCGAAGATGGCTTTAAATAGGAAAACTTTGAGCCTAAAAAATCTCCAGCGAATCTGGCCGAATTTATCCCAGACGGACCGGTCCGGTTCTGAAGAGGATCGGTCCGGTCAAGCGGATCGGTTCTTTTATTTTGGCCTTCATCGGTTCGCTTGCAGTCCGGGGTTTACTGGATCTGCAGCAAGCGGATCGGTCCAGTATGGGGCCGGATCGGTCCGGTTTTCCTAGAAAAATAAAATCCTTTTAAAAGCCTCATTTTGCTTTAAAAAACTTACTTCTTATTTTTATAAAAAACATTTTATAAAAATTTCCCAATACTAAATATGAACTTTAAGGAACGTAAAAACAAAATTTTACCAAGTTCATTCTCGCAGAGGCTATGATGTTGAAGACACTTTGATATTCGGATCCGTTGATGTAGATGCGATCTTGAGTTTCTTCAACGGTGTAACGGCGTACGACATATAAATTGATAATGGACAAAAATGTCCTTACAACATGTTTTATTAATCTTGCTTTCATTTATTGCTTTGTTAATTAGGTTTACTTTCTTGCATTTAATTCATGTCATTTAATATGCTTTCTAGCTAAATTAGTCTAGGGTGCAATTGACTGAACTAACCTCGCGTTTAATACATTGCTTTGATTTGGTGATGGAGTTTATGTATTTAATTCGATCCGGATGTTCTAGTTAGTACGCCTAGGATATTTAACGGTGTATATCATGTATGCTCAGTGTTTATGACCTTTCGCGCGTAATTCTCGGGATATTTGTTGACGCCAAAATCTTATTAGGCTTTTATGCGAGTTTAGGGTGTGACAACCTTGGATTTAATTAACTCTCGAAACGATACCCAATCTTAATGAATTCATAGTCCCATGTAACCATTTATACGTGTTAAGCCGAGGTGAGGGATATTATTCGTATCCTATTGTTTTTATTCCTTCGTTAATCTTAGTTTAAATACACCCATGCCTAGTATAACCTTTTGCTTTCTTATTAGTTAGTAAATCAACCTTTACGCTTTTATTTTAGAAGTATTAAATCAATTAAATTCTAGAAACTTGTCTCTGTGGATTTTCGATACCCGGACTGGCCTCTATACTCCCTTAAAATACTGTAGTCATAGTTTAGGTTTTTGTATTGAGGAGGTGAACAGAAAAGAATGATCGGCATCTTGACACACTCTACTTTTCACCCTCAATCAGGAAGCAGTTTTCTTATTTCCCTTTTGAGGCACATCACTTAATGGTGTTAAGGGAATTAAATCCAATATTAGACTCCTTTTCTGGTGCTTATCTCAAATTCAACTCCTATTACTGAGTTGTTTTTATGACCAAGCTCATTTGGGGCTTACCATTTCACTAATGGATAGGCAGGTGGAGTTTTAATCCACTCTATGATTTTGTTGAATTGAAATCGCCAAAAATTCATAAGCCAACTAAATGACATGTTACCATTCCTCTTGATGTTGGAATGGTGAGTTTTTCTTTAAACTCATAACATAGAGCTACAATGACAGAGATTGTAAAGTCTGAATAAGCTGTGGAGAAAGATTCACCAGCTCTATTGCTTTGGAAGGTCATTGAGGGAACACCTTGGTCATACCCAAACTATCTGGTAGAACAATAGAGGTGTTAGGCCTCACTTTCATCTCCCCACTCAGTGAATGAGTGAAGACATCCAGGAGTAAGACTAAGAACAACAGATAAATCAGGTTTCTCGTAATCATTTCATCGGTCACTACTACAATTAAAAGATTAGCCTCATCCAAGAATGAACATGTTTGGGCTTGAGTTTCCCCACAGTAAGTCCTAGAAACAAAAGAAGAGTACTTATCAAGCAAAGGAAGTAATTCCTTTCTTCTTTGCTTTTTACTCTAAAGGAGCATCCTTAGACATATCATAAGATATTGGAGTATGGGGATCTCCGGAGGGGAAATATTGGGGAACTTGGAGTAAAGGAACCCCATTAAGAGAATGTTGTTAGAGAAATTAGAGACATATTACCTCCCCAAAGATCGTTCCATGTCAGCATGAGTTCTATATAACCAAGTGTATAGGTACCAAAGAGTGATGGCGGCAAGTGGAATATTAACCCTACGAGCCAACTTCATAAATATTTTGATCAAGTCTCTGCAAGGTTGATCGTTAGGCTTTACCAGTAAAAAAAATGAGAGAGTACACACAAGATATAAATATCTAACTATGGTGAAGAACCTTTACCTTCACCAAAAGTTGTATTGGGATGATAGCTTTGGCCGTCTCATATTTAGTGGGTTTTGGGGGAACCTTATAGTAAAATTTAATGAGTTGGGTGAAGATAGATTTATTCAAATCCCTATCGCTTTCACGATAAATTTTATGCAAGTCAGCTCGCATTGTAGATTCATCGGCATCAAGAGCTTCATCATTATAAAAAAGGGTGCCATAAGGCTCAAGACCCATAATCTCACAAGCATCTTCAAGTGTGAGCATAAATTCCACCCAAGATGCAACGAAAGTGTGGTACACTTGATTTCATTGAGAGACTAATAGATGGAGGACTATATTATTCTTGGAAAAAGTAAAGTCCCCAAACCAAAAAGTGTGGATAAGACCCACCTTTTTTATGATGCCAGAGTATGTTTATGGATATAGGTTGACTAGGCAGTAAAACCTTTTAGCGAGCCTTCAGGTGCTTTGAAATCAATATGGAAGTATGAGAAGTCCCCGCACTCCAATCTAAAATGAAGAGCTCCAACAAGGCTAGGTATTCCCAATCTTCTATTTTCTCTAGTTCTTCCACCAACATCAGAGTGTCAGCTTTGGCTTGCAACTGGCTGGAGCAAGATTTACATTCCTCCCTTAACTTATCATTTCCCCAAAGTAGGGGCACGATGGTATAACTGCAATTGGGCCTAATGCACCGCCGTTTGGGCCTTTAGGGCTTCGTCAGAAACTTCAAGTTGATGATTAAGAGAAGACATTCCTAGGAAGTGAAGGTTTTAATAGACTAAATGATGCACATACAACATAAAAATAAAGAGGAGAAGAAATTACTGGTGGATATGGGACTTTGTGGTGGTTTTCGGTGAGATATAAGGGCAAATGGCACTTTCTTTCTATAGAAAATCTTGAGTTCTGAGTTTTAATGGCAGAATATTTGAAGGTTTTGGAAAAATGATTAAGTGTTGGGTTTTAAACAATTGTGTAAGAGAAAGTTTTATAATTGCCCAATTTTATTTTATTTAGCTTATCCCGTTACACTTCACTGCACCTTCACAACTACTTCCATGTATTCGAAGAGAAGAAATTAATGACTTTTGGAAGATTGAAGATCATTTATCTCAATAACATACAGAAGACTTATGAGGTGGTTTGGTAAAGACTTTGATTATCCAGAGGTGATTTTTAAAAGAGTTTACTTTAAAAGGTTTTGAAAATATTTTTAAATAATTTTTAAAAGAATTTTAAAATTTTGCTAACTCAATGGATTTTTCATTCAAACATGATTAGGAATGTCAATAGAACAAGTTCCCACATTTGAATGAGATCTGTAACCTCGGCTTTTTACTATGCCCTATAATTTCATTCAAAGTTTCGTTGGAAGTTGTTCGAATGAAATGAGGTGCCACATTCGAATGAGGTACCAGCTCATTCGAACGAGTGCACGAGTTTTTTTTTTTGGACATGTCTTTACAAATATCTAATTCCTATCTGTTTGTAACAACTTTCTCTATAAATAGAGATGTGGGCTTCGAGTTTAAATAACTCATTTTGGACTTTTAATAAGCCTTTTTAGAGTTCCCTTTGTGATCAAACTCTATAGTGTTTTTTATCCAAACCCCATTGAGTTTTTAGGATCACTTTTCCAAATCAAGAAGAATATATTCCAAGCTCAATAACCCTTGTAGAGATTTCTATACATCTGATTTGTAAAGTCAAATCTCTACTACTGAAGAAGAAAGGAGTTGAGGTTCTTGAGGCTAATGGATGAATACCAAGGAAAGAGCTGCTTGTTGTGGGTGGTGATGGACTAAGTCATATATGTTGAAGATTTGTAGACCCGCGCATTATATTTAGTGTAGATATAAGTAGTATGTAAGTCATTTAGTGTTTGTCAAACTCTTTAACAGTGTTGAAATCAAGATTTTTCCCGTAAGGGATTTTTCCTTAATCTTCTTTTGTTTGGGTTGGTTTGTTTGTGTGGTTTAGCTTATTTAGTTTTGACTCAATGTTTCAAGTTAACTAAATTAAATAAAGAGATTTTTTTTCTAAAAAGTGAACTTGTGTGTTTGGCCTAAGAAATAAATATTCCATTTAAGCCTCGAATTGTCTCTCTAAAATTGGTATCAGAGTGGGTTGCATTGAAATATCGTGTGGTCCTGATTTTTATGGATTTTTCGGATATCAATTCTCTCAAATGGGTATCAGAGAGGCTTACACTAAGTTTTTGTGTAATATCTAAATTGTTTTTTTATGGATAATTTGTATAATAGGGTTCTTATTTTTTAAGGGTCTAATTACTCTTATTGGAAAGCTCGAATGAGGTCGTCTTTGAAAACGATTGACGATCATGTCTGACTTGTTTGTGAAAAAGGGTGGAAACCACCCACTGTGACTAATGGCGATGTCATAGGTCCTAAATCTACACCTCTTTGACGGAGGATGGAATACAATGGAGTAGGATTAACTCATGCAGTTTAAGTGCTATTTTAGTGTCTTCACTCCTGACAAGTTCCGTTGCATTATGTTGAGCACCAGGTCTAAGAAAGTGTAGAATATCCTCCAACTCACCCACGAGGATACCAATGATGTGAAAGCTTCTATGCTTTAAAATCTTACCACACAATTTGAGACCATTACTATTCTAGAGTCTAATACATTTGATGAATTTTATGCACGTTTATCTGACATAGTAAACTCTAGTTTTAATTTGGGTGAGAGAATTCTTGAGATGCACATTATGACAAAATTTGAGATCCCTACCATCCAAATTTATCCCTGAAGTCACTGTCCTTACCTCTTTAAGAATTTTAGATACTCTTAGGTTAGAGGAACTCGTAGGATACCTTTAAACTTACGAAATCAAAATGTTCCCTAAAAATAAAAAGAAAAAGGAAATAAAGATTGCTTTAAAAGCCCAGTCAAAAAAGAGAAAGGAGAAAGTTTATGATTCTGAGTCGGAGTTTGATTTTGAACTTGATGATCTTGCCTTATTTGCAAAATTATTCAAAACATTTCTCAAATTTAAGAAAGAAAATTCTTCCAAAGAAAACAAAAGTTTTGAGAAAAATAAAAATGGCAATGAGGATAAGGATGTTTGTTAAAAAGATGAGGTGAGATGCTTTGAATGTAAGGAAAAGGGAATAAGTCACATGAGTGTCCCACTAGGCTAAAAAGATAGGGCAAAGGCAAAACTGCATACAATGCCACTCTTAGTGATAGTGACATCGAGTCGATGCATTTCGGAGATGCATCACCACATGAACCATGCATTGCGTTCATGGCAAGTCACATTAGTACTTATAGTTTTTCCCACACCAGTAAGGACATTACTAAACGTTATAGTCTCAACACTTTATTGAACCATTCTATAGAGAGTGAGAGTGATGAGGAGAATTTAAGTGAGGGAGAAAGTGGACAATAATGATCTTATGGTGAACTTTACAAAGAGTCTTTAAGAACTAAAAAGAAAAATATAAGTTTGACTCTTAGGGTGTTTGATTTAGAGAAAGTGGTGATATCTTTGAGAGAGTGTGAGGCATCGATGAGTCAACTCAAGAAGTTGAACATTTTTTTGTGTGAGCAATTAATTGTGGTTGGTAAGGAGAAGACCGATTTGGATAATAATGTGCCTAGTCTTACGAGAGATCTTCAAGCTTCATTGGAGACTCGTGATAACTTGAAGACCGTGTATCAAAACTCAAAAAACATGTTGAACGTGCTCGAAAGGTCAAGGTAACCTTAGAGGACACGTCTAATAAGGTTGTAAAGATGATCCTCGCTCCCTCTTTAGGTTTTAACGAGAGGCGAGGAATAGGTTATGACGGTGCATCTACTTCCAATGTTGCAATCGAGACCATTCTTGAGTTTGTGATGGATCATTATGTCCCTCATCCTAATCCACCTAGGAGGATTAACCCAAAAAGGAGAGCACATCCTAGATGTTTTGATCAAGATAGACCCCGATTGGTTTTTGTTTGTTCCCATTACAAACAAAGAGGTAACCTTAAGGAGTTTTGTTTTAATGTAGGGAGAGTTTCTCACATGTGTGTTCCCCGATATGCTCCCACACGAGTTCACATACATGTTCCCACATGCACTCCCATGAGTGTTTCTACTCATGCTCCCACACATGATCATAGATATTTTGAGAGCCTTCGAAAGCAAATAGAGTTTTTGGTCAAAACTTCACAAAGTTTAATGGAGATATTTCAAAGGATGCCTATTCCTATTGAGAACACCTCCTGGAACAATGATTGAGTTTGGGTACTTTATCTATTATAGGGTAGTTTCATGCATACATCTCTCATCCCTATTGCAAGATCGTATTTATATTTATTTATAAGCATTTAATTTTAAGAAAAAGTTTGAAAAATCCAAAAAGATTTTTTATTTTTAACAAAAAGTTAAAAATTTACAAAAAGATTTTATTTTTGACAAAATTTTTGAAAAAGGCCAAAAAATTGAATTTTTGTTTTTCACCATATATGGATGTACATTTAAGATTCGGATCATTGCTTCATGTGACTTTTTCATGGTGTTTTGAGATATGGTTTCATTTTTTAGTGTGCTTAATAATATATGGATAGCATTTCGTTGATTATTGATGATTACTTTCTTCATGGTATACTATTTATCACCTTTATTGCACACATACACAGACTTTATGTACTTTTTGCATACTTATCACATGTCAAATACGTTTTTCTCATCTCAATCCTGATTAATAATGAACCAAATGTAAATAGAGATAAATTGTACTTGTAAGAACCATTGCTCGGATTCCGTTTCTCAAAAATAATTATATATTAAGTAATGGAATGGGGCTATGAAAGAGAAAAACTCTCTTTGCGTTAAAAGTCACCCTTTGCTAAAAAGATCCTAAAAGGTTAACAACACATAAAAAAAAGTGCCAAGACAATCATTTATTTTACATTGATGCTTCGCTACATATGAGCATTGTAATATATTCAATATTGAGAGTTGATTTTTATATATGTGAGATTTTGAGGGTGTTATAAAGTAGAAGATCAATGGGTTTGCACAATGAACTCTCTTGAAAAACATTAGTTTGGAATTAATGATTTGAGAATCATTTAAATTCATGACATGTTGTATAAGTCAAGTCAAATTCATTTAAAGTTTAATATTTTACACCCAAGGTTTATTTTAAGTTCTTTCTTTAGAAGTATCTCATGACTTCGTGCACCGATGTTATGAATGCCTACGTTGATTTGTCTATGGAGAATTTTCACACAATTACATACCACTTTCACGATTCGAATATGTTAGTGTAATTCCCAAGTGTGTTGTAATTATACTTTTTTATACTTGAAAATTTTGAAAATTTTCCAAATGTCATACCAAAGTTCCTTCTTTTTCATATCTCATTATGCCATTTGGAATTACATCCCATGTGCTTTAATGATTATATTTGTGACGATTTCTTTGTTTCTTCGGGGGTTGCTAATGCTGTCATGATTAGTTTCTTACTCTTTGTGTATTACGGAAAAAAAGGAGGGGAAAAAATTGAGGGGGAGTTATTTAATTTTTTCTAAACTCATACGCATCACGCTATTTCTTTTGTCTGGTGTGTAGGTCATTTCGTCGATGCTTTTGTGGACAACACAAGATGAAGACTATTCAGTTAAAGATTAATAAGACTATTTTGTTGAAAACTTATACAATTATGAATTTTCATTTCTTAATTTGGGAGGAATTAGTTGTATTAGTCTAAGGGGTCCATTTATCTTCGGTTTTTGTTTTGTACTGGAATATCCAAAGGGGAAGAATTGTAAAAGAAAGTTTTATAATTGCTCAATTTTATTTTATTTGGCTTGTCCCACGACCCCTCACTGAACCTTTGTGACTACTTCCACGTATTCAACGAGAAGAAGTTTATGACTTTTGGAAGATTGAAGATCGTTCATCTCAACAACACCAAGAAAAGTTATGAGATGGTTTAGTAAAGACTTTAATTATCTAGGGGTGATTTTTAAAAGAGTTTGCTTTAAAATGTTTTCAAAATATTTTAAAATGATTTCTAAAAGAATTTTTAAGAATTTTTAAAATTCACTAACACTTTAGAACGAGATGGATATGTCATTCAAATGAGATTAGACCTTTCATTAGAACGAGTTCCCACATTCGATTGAGATCTAGAACTTCAACTTTTGGGTATGCTCTAGAATGTCATTCGAAGTTTCGTTAGAAGTTATTCAAACGAGATGTGGTACCACGATCGAATGAGGTACCAGTTTGTTCGAACAAGTGTTCGAGTTTTTTTAAAACATATATTTGAAAATCTCGAATGCTTGTATATTTGCAAAAACTTTTCCTATAAATAGATATGCAAGATTAGAGTTTGAAATAACTCATTTTAGACTTTCAAGAAGACTTTTTAGAGTTCCTTTTGTGATCAAACTCTACAGTTTTTTGTCCAAACCTCTTAGTTTTTTATGATCAATTTTACAAATCAAGAAGAACAGATTTTAAGTTCAAGAACCCTTGTAGAGATTCTCTCTACTGCTGAATTATAGAGTCGAGGCTTTACTACTGAAGAAGAAAGGAATTAAGATTCATGAGGCTGACCGATGGATACCGAGGCAAGAGCTGCTTCTTGTGGACGGTGCTAGATTGTGCCATATATGTTGAAGATTTGAAAACCCACGCATTATACTTAGTGGAGCTCTAAGTAGTCTGTAACTCATCCAGTGTCTATCAAACTCTTTAACAGTGTTGAAATCAAGATTTTGCCCGAAGGGGATTTTTCCTTAATCTTCTTTTGTCTGGGTTGGCTTGTTTTGTGGTTTGACATATTTAATTTTGACTCAATTTTTCATGTTCACTAAATTAAATCAAGAAAAAAATTGCTAAAAAGAGTAATTTTGTGTTTGGACTAAGATACAAATATTCCATATAAGCCTCAAACTTTCTTTCTTAGTGAAATAGTCATTTGGGATTCAGACAATTTGATTTCCCATGCGTGGGCATTATAAAATGGATAATGTCTTTTTAGGTAACTAAACTCTATGCAGATCACCTAACTCAACACGTGGGAAATGGTGGTAGAGATGTCAAAACGATAAACATTAGTATTAATTTTTAACACGCGTTAAAAAAGAGTACAACTTGTTTACAAATAAAGAGTTTTGAGATCTTTTCAAACTCCAATTGTTTAAAAAAAAATTAGCCAAGGTTATTCAAGACAAGCTCTCACATTTCATGTTTGTTCTCAGTGATTCCCTATAATTAAAGTTCGTTCGCAATAATTTCCCACAGATTAAGTTCTTTTGCAAAGGGAGCCCACAGACCAAGATTGATAAAGAGTAGTATTTTCCTACTATGAGAATGGAAAGTCACAGTTATTTTTTCTTTGAGTTCACACGAGGAGAGGTTTGTTGGAGCGGAGGTTTTTTAAAGCAAGGTGTTTCGTACAGATATTTCGTGCCCACACAAAAAATTCCTCTACGAAGGGGAAAATTTAGGGGGGATTAATGATAAACCCGTGATTAGAGATAATTCCACTTATTAAGAAACTAAAGAAGGAATTAACCGAGATTAGTGGTATTACAAGAGGGTGTAAGGATTCAAGTGAGCTCGCTCATAATCTAGCTCGAATAAAGACAGAGGAAGATAGATCAAGCATAGATGAAGCTGGAGTAAGTACAGAGGAATCTGGAGTAAGAACAAAGGAAGTTGGAAGCAGGAAAACTACTCCAAACGTTAGAAGGAGGGACAGAGGAAGCCTTCCCAATGGAGTTGTTCGAAGAACCTTTGTATTTTGTTTTAACTTATGTTATGTGTATTTCTGAGACATGTTTTAATTATGAGATATATTGTAATATTTGATGAGGTTACTCGGTATATGTGAGGGACGAGGTCTGGCAGGATTTGGGAGAGCTTTCATGCTCTATCGAATAACCTCACTTATGGAACCTATGAGGGAACTAGTTTAGAGGATTGAGAAGTATGGCAATGTTAATGCATCACTTAACCTCTTTAAATACACCAGATAAAACACCATTTAGTCCGAGAGAGCATATATAATTATCGTGCCAATTATTGTGTCTCTTTCCTTCTAGAGTTGTATTTATGAATGAATATTGAGATTTAATCATCAACGTAGCCTTCGTGCTTGTTGAACGGAGTTTCAATAACTTAATGTTTAATTCAAGGAAAACAGAAGTCGTTCGAATGAGGGTCATTCACGTTCGAACGAGTCATTCGAATGGGTTGTTCTAGTGGGCTTCTGATGACTTGATAAATTATCGATTTCCCTTTGCCTCTGGAATCTCGTTAGAAGGGTTGGTTCGAATACAATAACTTATCATTCGAACGAGGGGCCTTTTTCATTCGAACGAGGTGCTTCGTACACTCATAGTTAACCTAGTTTTTGACCATGTAGATCCCCATTAGATAGTGCATTTAAACGAGGAGTGTTCTCATTTGAACGAGGTCAAATGTCATTCGAATGAATGCACTTTAACTTTTAGGAGCTTCCATAGCCATCTTCTCTTTGTATCCTCTTCAAACTTTGAGGCGGGGTTTTTCCGTTCCTAAGATTTTAAGGTTTCTAGCTATGGAAAATTTTTAGAATGCATGCTAGATGATATTTAATGCCAAAAATGTAGTTATTTGTTATCATATCAAAGTCTTGAAAAAAATGGGTTTTTTTAAAGAAGGGAAATCCTAAATGGGTCTTTTATGAATATAATGGCATTTTTACCTTGAAATATGGAAGAAAACATGAAAAATATAAACTCATGATTTATATCTTGTTTAATGCATTTTTGAGGAATTTCTAGGCTTGAAAACCTCTTTAAAATGTGTAGAGTCATGTAGTAAGATAGAAAATGGCATTTTAGACTTAATAAATTATGTTGAAATGGGTTTCATGAGGAAATAATTAAATGTGAAAAAACAACCCTAAATTTAAATTATAAATATTTTCATAATGAAGAAAATGATATTTGAAGTCACACGTGATAATAGGACAATATGGACATTTGGTTAAAAATGGTCTTGAATGACTAAATGTAGTTTACATGGTAAAACATAAAATGACAAACATAATTTTGACATAAAATCATAAAAAGGATGTTTAGAAAGAAAAATGTTGGGTTTTAGTGCCATAATGAATTGATTAGGTTTTTCACAAAGTTATAATGAAAGAATGGGTAAAATTATGATTTTGACAAACCGGAGAGTCCTAGTGGTTGGACTCCTCGTTAAACCTTATTGGTTGATTTTTAGTGAAAAAAAGATAATGTAAATAAAATGGCACGTAACAAGGACTGTAGAATAATAAAAACGGGGTAATGACGGAATAATGTGGACATTAGCTAAAATATTAACACGCATTAATATGGACTCGGATGACACCAGGATAATTAAGAAGGACTCGGAGCCCAAGGGTGAAAGATTCAAAATCACTCGAAAGAGCCTATGGTAGCATAGCCGATGGTGTGGAGACCGTTAATGTATGTGGATATGGGAAGATTTCGAGAAAAGATAATGAAAAACGGAAATGATAATGGTTGTGCTCAAAAATGTACGAGTAAGACAACCTAATGAAATGTGATAAATGGAGACAAATGAATAAGATATGATTAATAGTTTCTGGACCCGGTAAAGGGTGTATGAAATGGTTAAGTATGAGTATAAGATCGTCGCTCGAGTACATTGCATAGTAGTTGAATTAATACTAGCTAAATTGTTAAACATCTTTAGAATTGATTAAAATACTTGTTATATGTCTAGTATTTTTGTAGAAAATGTATAGCTTAGTATTACCCACCCTGCTGAGCGTTCACTCAGCCCCTACTTTTTATGCTAAACCCCCCACCCCACTCCAGGTGCCGCTAGTAAGGACGTCGAAAAGTACGTGGGTAAGGCCCCATAGGGCAATCAACATCGTTAGTGCTTTATCCTTTTCGATAAAACATATTTTAGAACTTTGTAAATTCAGGACTTTAATATTATATCCGTGCCTTTGGCCATGCTATCTAATAATACCAGGATAAATGTGGTTTATTCCTTATTTAATTAACATTGTGTACTAAACCAGATTTTTTTCTAAATAAATCTTGTAAATTGACTTAATTGCTTAAAGTGGCCACCTATTTTCCAACTTAAAATCGGTAATTTGGCCTTTAATAAATGGTGTAATAAAAATGGTTTTTCTTAAATATTAAAAGTGAACTTTCCCCCTTCCCCTTTAACTCCATGACGCGATGCGAATTGACCCGATGGTGATCCAAACTAAGGTCGGGGCATAATAAATGGTATCAGAGCCATAGGATCCTCGAGTGTGACAGAGTATTTATGATTTCTTAGTGCGCTTTCCTTATATGTTTCTGCACAGTTAATGCCTTAGTTATTGTTTAGTAAATCACTTCCTCTAGCTCTTTCTATGCATATCATTATGTATTGAACTCCCCTTTCTTATGTAGATGCCTCCACGTCGTGATATAATTAGTGGGTCGCGTATTAGCGAGCTTAGACGCATGTTGCAAGCCGTGCGCCAGATTGTTGACTCCCTCATGCAACAGCAACGGGCCAATCGCAATGGGACGGTTGAAAGTACTAACTCTGCCTCCATCCTAAAGGAGTTTAAAAGGCTTAACACACCAACATTTAACTGGACAGCTAGCCCCGATATTGCGAAAGAGTGGCTCAACGAAGTCACTATGGTAATGGAAATTTTTCACGTGCTAGTTGGGCATAAATTCAAGATAATAATGTTTCAACTTATGGAGAAAGAATAACACTGGTGGAGCGCCTATTCTGCTGGTACTACTGAGATTATTGACTGGAGCAGTTTTGGGGTTAGCTTCCTAGATAAGTACTTTCCCCAGGCATTTAAGGATTCCAAGAAGGAGGAGTTTCTACAACTTATACAGGGAAAGACTTCTTTGAATGAGTACCTGGTAAATTTTGAAAGATTATATGAGTACGTTGATGATATTCATAGAGATGAGATTGAGAAGATGAGGTTCTTTGTTAAGGGACTTAACTTGGGCATACGGCGGATCCTGGTAGGTATACATTTGATAAACTTCATGATGGCACTGAAAAAGGCTATTTGGTTGGAGAATGATGTTAAGGATGGAAAGTACAACAGGGAAAAGAAGAGGGATCCCAGGAAGTCCCAAGGCGGCGGTCACAAGAAGTCCCTAGAGCGAGGCTCTATGATTCTTTGCGAAGCTAAAGGCTACCATGAGGGTTAGTTCTTCATCAGCCCAGTGCACCAGTGATCATAATCCTATAGCCCCTATAGAGAGGACTTATTTTTCTTGCGTATACCCTAATCATTTTAAGAGAGATTGCCTATAGTGAGCTTCGGGCAGTCAACAGGGAAGTTAGCAGACTGTTAATTTTATATCGGGTTGGAATTCTAATTACACGGATCCCACCCAGCAGCAGCAGCAGTTCTCCTCGAGCTATTAGAATCACGCGAGGCATAGTGTGGAAGGTTCACATCCAAGTAAGGGGCGAAAATTCGTGGCCCATGTCAGATGACCGGCATCCAGAGCAGCAGGTTCAACCCTGGACGAGCTTATGTCGTGTCACAGTTTACTGCACCTTTCGATCATCCATCGATTATGGAAGGTATGATTCTTTAGAACAGTACATGGGTCAAGGAATTATTTGGTTCTGGCGCATCGCATTCTTTTATTTAGAGTTCCTTAGTATTCAGTTTAGGATTAGAGGTAGACCAGTTTCGTCCTCTTATCTTCATAGGACTTTCAATTAGTGGTGGTATAGTTCTCAATAGGGCCTTCCGTAAATGTGTGGTTATGGCTAGAGATTATATTTTGGAGTATGATTTGATCCTTATGGACATGGATGGGTTCGAGGTGATCTTTGGTATGGATTGTCTGTCATGTTTAGAAGCTACCATCGAATGTTATTGACATAGTGTCTTAGTATCACTTTTAGATGGGCCTCGTCATCATTTTAATAACAAGCGGAGAATTGATTATCCTTGCAAGTTTTCTACAGTGCGTGAGCAGAAATAATATATTGGTTGGTTAAGTAGTTTGGTGTCTCATGATGAGCCGGATGGAATGGTGTTAGACTATACAGTGGTGCAGGAGTTTCCAATGTGTTATCATAAGATAATTCATGCGTGTAAAATGTATGTGCCGATAATATGTGAGTGAAATCCAAATGTGTGAGTAAGATGAAACTAGAATACTAGCTAGACGTGATAAGCTAATATTCGGAAGAAATCATTGTGATAATTGTATCATAAGTGAGTGAATACTTATGGGATTAACATAAGTGTGTGTATACTTATGAATTAATACGAATTGGTATATTCGGTATTATAGGCTAATGCCACAAGAGATAGGCATGAATAGCTGGATTTGATGATATATATACAAGTATAGTGACACTATATATATAATATGATTATAAATATATCTGTGTGTGAATGATATATGTATGTGAAACATACCCATCTAGTTCTATCATGGGAAGTTACGCGATGTGGGTGAATCCCCTGGCTTGAGGAGCAGGGTGAGTATAGTCCCCGGGTTATAACGTCCGGTTATTTAAGCACTATGGCTCTTTATTATTGGTGATACGTCTTGGGTATGATTCCGTCTCACTTACAGGTGAAGAACTATGATCGCTTCCCCTACGTTTGTGTTATGTTTTTATCAGGTCGGTGTGAGATCCCGACCGGTGGTTCCCAGGATGATGTGTGTCCCCTGGAAGATGATAGCATTTTAGAAACTACATCCATTGAGTTATAGCTCTGAGGGACGGTTAGTATACTTATATAGTGTGTGATATATAAGTATGGATATACTTGATGTGTATAGTATATTGTTTATATATATATGAATATGTGAAAAAAGATATATATATATATATATATATATATATATATATATACGGACAAAATAAAGGATAAAGTGAGTTGTAAATTACCCCGGAGAATAAAATCTGGAATAAAATGTGAGATATGTATATAAAGATGAGAAAATTATATACAAGATTAATGACACTAAAATGTGAATAGTGTATTATAACCAGTGAAAGTTATTTATTATGAACGGATATATTATAAGTGAGAAGTTACAATGCATAAGCTCGTACGAAAGCTTAAGATATTATATAGGGGGGTATTAAGATAGCGTATGGTGATTTAGAGGTTTTGAGAGAGGCTAGTTAGGCTGGGTAGCTTAACTAGGGTGTTTAAAACACATGTGTTAGGTGTGCACTATTAGATGAGAGGTGAGGCGTATCTCATGTGAGTGCGACACCGATTTAAATATGGAGGATATCATATTGTAAAATGTTAAAGTATTTTAAACACTTGATAAATATTTTCAAAATGTTATGGGCTCTCAACCGCTTGCAAATATTTTAAAAACCTTTTAGGTGTCCAGACATGGGGATGCCTGGATAATGTTATTCCTTCGAGTCAAACGATGTTGCAGTGTAAAATGGCGTGTGCGATACTGATTCAAATGGATTCGCAATTTTCCAACTCAAACTTATATAATTGGATGTCTAATTTTGCACAAATCAAATACCAATCTTATTCAGCCCCTAAACGTGCATCTACGTGTCAAATCAAATCAATAAATTAAACCGAGCGATGATTAAGCTGACAAACACAGATTTCAGGGGGGGAAAAACTTTTTTGGGTAAAAACCTTTATTTCACTATAATTTGTAAGTACCTTACACGGATTACAATGAAATATGCAGTGGTTCACACGCGGCATACCAAATGAACCGCAGTTCGAATCAGCCCAGGAATACCGCAGCACTCCCTATGACACGCGGTCGATCAGCCCAGTACCTCCCTCAAGCGGTACATATTGTCTGCCCAATACCTTAGATGGTACCTAGTTCAGCAGCATAAAATCCTAACAAAATATGTCTTGGGTTCCACAAAACAACTCACATAAAAGTAATTGGTATTGTGAATTGAAAAACGAAAGCTTTGAACCCTTAAATGGATGGAGAAGAATACAAACACTAGAAAAAGGTATTATGTAAAAAGTTGTGCTTATCTACCCCTAAAACAAATAGTTTGACACTCATTATATAGCAGAAATTGAGTCGGCAATGTGTCAGCCTAAAAGACTTGTCGTTCGAGCAACATACGTCGTCGTTGGAGCGAGACTACATCTCGTTCGAACAAGATGCGTCGTCGTTTGAAAGACAGAGGCGGTGATCCCAAAAAACTTCAGACTTTGAGAAAAGTTGGAAACCTCTAAAAGAAAAAATTGTTACGGGATTAGAAAACTTTTATATAAAAAATGTTTTTGAAAATACTAAAAAGCATTTATAAAAATTTCAAAAACCATGTTTTAGAAAAATATCCCAACACCTTTAATATGAAACGTAAATGGAACTTAAACATAATTTTACCAAAATCATCTTGTTGAGCTTGAATGTTGAAGCCCACACTTAATTCGGATCCGTCTTTTATAGATGTTAGAATTCTCAATTCTTCGACGACTTGTAGCGGGATAAGACATAATTAATTG
Organism: Sambucus nigra; assembly: GCA_949130495.1. Classification (NCBI taxonomy): domain Eukaryota; kingdom Viridiplantae; phylum Streptophyta; class Magnoliopsida; order Dipsacales; family Adoxaceae; genus Sambucus; species Sambucus nigra. The sequence goes on along the minus strand of OX422218.1, from coordinate 296,315,449 downwards.
TGACGGGCAATGTCCTTACAAATCTCCCCCTATGTTTATGTCGGTACATAATAAAAACATCTAAATTATCAATCTAAAAAATGACCTATACAAATCTACCCTCCCATAAACTCAAAAGTGGAAAGATAAACTGACAAGTCTTCAAAATTTGCTTCAACAGTCAAATATTCAAAATTTCAATCTTTTCTCATCAGGGTGTGTAACATAATGATCTTCAATTGTACCTACACCCATGAGACAAAGCAAATACCTCGTGACCTATCGAGTTTGAAATGATATAAGCATAAACATGAAAGGATAATCAATTCTTCCCCAAACTTAAACTCCCCTATAAAGTCATAATTCATTCTCCCCTTTTTATTTGTTCGAAATAGACAAGGAAAAGAATAAATCACATTAATCAAATCGGGGTATCACAATAAACAGGGCAAACATACTATTTTTTATTTTGCAGATTTTTCATACAAAAAAAATGATGTTACAAAAATCACACACCATGAATTTACACTAAGATAACCAAATCATGGATACAAAATGAATGGGTGTGAACTAATTCGATAGGAAAATCAACTCAATCATGACATGTGTGCACGATGCATAAGTTTACTCCTAACGAATGGATATTAAAATAGTCCTTAGGTGTAAAATTGTTGAATATAGATGGCATCATCTAAATCATATCAATAAATCAATGTATAAATGATTTCCACACCAATAATGTCCAAAACTATGTAATGATTTTGCATGACTTTCAAGGACGTGCAAACCATTTTAACTTCCATCCAAACCCCCTCATTAAAAGATAATGCATTTTATTTTTCTTATGAGGTGATGAAACTAAAACCTATTGGCCCATTTTTGGCATATATTTTTTTTATTTCCTTTCAATTTTTTAGGGCTCTTTTAAACCTCACTGGACACTAGATAATTTTCAATTCCTCACTTTTTTAGGTCCATTTAAATGGTGGCTTTATCGCAAAATAAAAAATGAAATACTTTTCGCAGTCCTTTTTCGTTTGTCAAAATAAATTATATAAACTCACAAACGGTTTATAACATGCACTACTTTCTTGCCAAGTTTTAACGCATTTGGTTCGTTGTATAGACAAAATTGAGATGGAAACACTCAACCAACATGTGATAGGCAAGCACAAAAGTCAAACAAATTCGTGCATGTGTGCAATAAAGGACAAATCAGTCAAACATGTAGGTAGCAACACTATATATCATCTCAAACACTCCAAACTTTGTAAAGCACATGAATGACACAACATATTGTCTCAAAATACTATCAAATAGTCACACGGATATGGAATGAAATGCTGACTCAGCCATCCTATGTTTCCATTCATATACGGTGTAAACAAAATACAAAATTCTTCTTGGATTTTTCAAAAAATTTATCAAAAAATGAAAATCTTTTTGTATTTTTCAAACACTATTCAAAATCAACCCAGCAATTCCAAATAATATAACACTATCAACCAGAGGACAGCAAATAGAAGAGATAAAATCACCAGGGGTCACTCGAATGAAGCGCTGTGTCGCTTGAACGACAAGGGCTTCTTACGAGAAGTCTCTTCGCGCGACATCAAAAGTCGCACGAATGAATGGATTCCAATTTTTCCAATTCAAACATATTTAATTGGATGTATAAATTTGCACAAACCAAGCATCAATTTTATTCATCCCCTAGACATGCATCTACTTGTCAAATTAAATCAATAAATTAAACCAAGAGATGATTAAGCTGGCAAACACATATTTCAGGGAAAAAACCTTTCGGGTAAAAACCTTTATTTCACTATAATTTGTAAGTACCTTACATGGATTACAATGAAATCTACAGTGGTTCACACGCATCTATACCATAATGACCGTAGTTCAAATCAATCCAGGAATATTGCAGCACTCCCTATGACATGTTGTCGATCAACCCAGTACCTCCCTCAAGTGGTACCTATTGTCAGCCCAGCACCTTTAATGGAACCTAGTTCAGCAGCTGATTAGGCTCAAATTCTTTCGAATTTAGGACTTTTACGATCTCGAATAATATAAAATGAGTGTAATTATCGCGCTTCCTTGACACTAACTCCTTCTAACAACTACATCTAATTTTGTGCATTTCTCCTAAGTTTTACAGGTATTTGAAGCATTGAGGAAAAAAGAAACTGGAAAAGCAATGAGTAAAGTCAAAGAAGGAAAGTCAAAGGGTAATTTCATAAATTTGTAGTCGTCATCTAGAGTTGAATCCAACTAGAAAGTTGAAGAGAATTTAATTTCAAGAACTTTGGACGAAACGGCAAGTCAATCCGAGCTCCGGTGATCAAGTTACAAAGATTTGAAGTCAAGAATGAAACAAGAAAAAGACCCCTGGATGAAAAAGGGAGGAGATCCGGACCTTTTATTGGAAAAGGATCCGGACCGCCTCAAAAGAAAAGCTATGTCCCAAAATGGGGGACGATCCGGAATTTTTATTGGAAAAGGATCCGGATCGCCTTGGGAAAAATCCTCTGTCTCAAAAAGGGTTGCGATTCAGACCTTTTTCCAGAATAGGACCTGGACCGCCTTAAATGCTGAGGAACACTGTCTCGAAATAAGGGGAGATTCGGACCACCTGCCCCGATCGGTCCGGACCGCTTTGGATTTTCTTTAACTTTTATTCTTTTCTCAGAGTTTTTATGCGGTCAAACTCTTGTAAATTTTGGAACTATTTATTATGTTTTTTACATAATAATAATAATAGGAGTTCGATTTTTTAGGTTAGCTAATGAGGAGTAGAGGGTTTTTGTAGTCAAAAACCCAAGTTTTTCATAAGAAGATTATGCTGTAAGGGTTTCCATTTAATTTCTGCAATTCAAGTAATATCTTTGCCTTGAATTTTCAATTGCTCGGTAGTTTAATTATTTATTTGAATTTGCAATTCTCTTTTCAATTAGTTTCTGTAGAATTAATGTTCTATTTCTTAAAAACTCTGTTTGTCTCTAAGTTAATCATGTCTAGCTAATTTTCTAAGGGTTGGGGTGCATGAACCCCACCCGATGTAATTCACGATAATGGGAAGTAGACTTTTGAATTAAAATCTTAGATGAATCGTGTTGCATAGCTGGTGCAACCGTCGTAGGAATTTTGATCTCGTTTGCCCTAGGTAACCGAGATGCTTAAGAATGCGACACCCGTATTGGTTAATGCGACATCTCTTTACTCATCCTTTGATTACATACTATGCGGGCTAGGATCCCTCATCTGTAATGCTTAGGAGTACTAAAGACCGGGTTCATTTAAAATTCTAATTTCGAATCTAGTATCCTACAAAGTGAATTGTTAGGATGTGGGGGATTGTAACCCGACCTATTGTTCTCATTTCATATTTAACTCATAAAACCATTGATCATCAGCTTTTCATTTAATTAGCTTAGTTGCATTTTGTTCATTCTTAGTTTCATTAGTTAATTATTCTCAAATTTCCATCTAGTTGTAGTTGTTTCGTATGCCAAATCATCATTTCTTCTTTTTAGAGTCAAAGCTAGGTTACTTTCATCTTTCCAATGTCATCACGACTCTGTCGTCCTTTTTCCCTGAGGATCGATACCCGACTTATCGAATTATTACTTGAGAGATAGGCTTGCACTTGAGCCTACATAGCACGGACACCAGAAACATTTGTGGTCGCGTCAAGTTTTTGGCGCCGTTGCCGGGGAACTAGGTAGACTCAGGTTAGATCAAGTCAATCTAGAACTTTGACCAAAAATCCAAAAATAAAAAATAAAATCATCATCTCTCAAAAGCCTTTAATGAAAAATCCTGAACATACTCAAACTCCTCAAAATACTCCAACCAGAATCCACGAAAATCTGATTGTTGAGTATAACTCTGAAAGACTCACACACACCTCGCGTTCCACAATTTTGGGTTCCACTTCCTACTCCTGAGCACTCTATTGGTAAATACACACTGATTCAATCCTTGAGTCACAGATCTAGGACACCAAGTGAGTATTTTGAGTCATTTGAAGAGAGCGCAAGCGCGATGTCTGACGCAGTGAGTTTCAGCACTGAAGAGGGAAATCTACCATATCGTCCCGTGAAAGATTTACTTTTTCCTGAGCAGACTGTCACCCCTGGTTGCATTTTACTTCCGTATAATGACGGTCAGTTCCACTTTCATAATGGTATGATCCAAATTCTCCCTACGCTTCACGGCATGGATTCGTAGAAACCCTACCTGCATATTCGCGAGTTCGAGGAAGCGTGCGACACATTTAGTGACCAAGCTTGCATACAGGATGGCATTCACCTAAAGATTTTTCCTTTTTCCTTAAAGGATAAAGATAAGACCTTACTATGGTCTCTACCCTCAAACTCCTTAATTTCCTGGAGGGATATGCAATCCAAATTTATCTCAAAATTCTACCCACAGCACAAGACCAACTCTGCCAAGACTTAAATCCAAGGTTTTTGACAACACGATAATGAGCCTTTTGACAAGTGTTGGGAACGTTTCTAAGAGTTGGTAAGCGTATGCCCCCATCATGGTTTTGACAAACACCATTTGATCTTTTTCTTCCATAATGGGTTGAAAGTGGCTTCCAAACAACTGGTGCAAATAATGTGTGAAAGACCTTTTTGGGATTTTGACTCCGGCGATGCTGAGGCCCATCTTAAGTATGTCGCAGAGACTACTCAAGCATGGGAAACATATGATCTTAATACCCAATCCCGGCCTAGACAAACATCTATATCTCTGACTGCATCCGGTCTATACCATTTGTATAGTAATACCTTAATAAATCGTCGATTCGATCAGTTTTAGAGAGATATGAAAGATTGGCTTGATAGCCGATTGAGAGATATCTCCGGATCCAGCCGTGTTTCAAAAGAAAAGGTGTGTGTTATCTGTGAGGCGGGCCATTCCACAAAGGCATGGCCGACGATTTCTGCCTACAAGGCCATGCACACCGAGCAGGTGGATGCTATAGGAGGATTCAAGGGAAATTTTAATGTCCCGCATGGAAACTCGTACAACCCTTCGTGGAGAAACCATCCTGGTTTTAAAAATTGACAACCACAAGCTACGATGAACCCATAATCACAAATTGTCCCACCTCCGCCGCCTCCTCAATTTCAGCAAGCACCACCTCCTCCAGCTCCGTATATTACTCCACCTCGGAGGAATCTCGAGGACACCATAAATCAGTTTATAAATTTTTAAACTGTAACAAATGCGAGATACGATCGCATGTTCGCCGACATGAATTTGAACATCTCCAAATTTCAACCATCGTTGAGTATCCAAGAGAAGGGTAAGTTTCCTGCCCAGGGCCAAAGACCTCCCCAAGGTCAACTTAGTGTTATCTCCACCTCTACAGAACAAAGTTGTGTGATATTGATTTTTGTTTTTTGAAAAAACAGTTTTGTGAAAAATTGCATTTTTTTCCAATGGAGCACTCATATAATCGGATGCCCATTTTTACGGGTCTAATTATGTCTACTGGAAAGCACGTATGAAATCACAGTTAAAGGCCATTGATGAGTGCATCTGGGTAGTTTGTGAAAGGGACTGGACTCCTCCCACTATCCCTGCAAATAATATCACTAATTTAAAACCCATGACAGATTGGACTGAGAACGAATTTAAATGGTGCAATTTTAATTCAAGTGGGTTGAGTGCAATTTCGGGTGTCGTCACTCCTTAGGAGTTCCGACGTCTTATGACACGCACCACGTCAAAAGAAGTGTGGGACATTTTACAACTTACCCACGAAGGCACAAATGTGGTCAAAGAGCCTAAAATTAAAATTTTAACTACCTAATTTGAAATAATTACTATGCTTTAGACTAAGTGTTTTGATGAGTTGTGTGCACATTTGCCTGATATTGTAAACACTAGTTTCAATCTTGGTGAGCACATTCCTGATGCACGGGTAGTTAAAAATATTTTGAGATCGTTGCCTAAATGTTTTATCCTTAAAGTAACTATTTTGAATTTCTTAGGTAATTTTATCTATGTAAAATTGGAAGAGGTAGTAGGAGACGTCCATACATATGAAATTGACATGTTCCCCGACACTGTCAAACCTAAGGATAGAGGGATAGCACTTAGAGCCCAGTCTAGGAAGGGAAAGGAAGTGTACAAGAGTGAAAAGAAAAAGAATGTGAGACATTATGAGTCCGAGTCTAATTTTGATATGTCCATGCTTGCAAAGAATTTTAAAAAAATTCTTAAGTTTTCAAAACAAAATTCTTCCAATAAAAAAGTTTTTTGAGAAAAATAAAAAGAAAGATGAGGCCAAAGAGAGCAGTGAGAAAGAGGTTAAGAAAGATAAAGAGGAAGAATATAAGTGTTTTGAATGTGAAGGTAAGGGGCATAGAGCTCTTGAGTGTCCCATTAGGCCAAAGAGAAAGGGCAAGAAGATTGTCATGTCAACCACTCTTAGCGATAGTGAGGATGATGTGAGAGATTCTGGGGGTGAGTCTTCGCATGGGATGTGTGTTGCATTTTCTACTAGTCACATGAGCACGCCTAGTTTGTCCCACGAAAATGAGGATACTTGTGCACATGAGACCCCCGAGGATGATTTGAGTATGTCTAGTGAGTGTGAGAGTGAGTGCGCTAGTGAGGGTGATAGTGAGCTCCAGACTGCATTTAGAGATATGTACGTCAAGATTTTAAAGTCTTTGAAATTGAATAAGGAGTTAAGTATTAGGGTAAGATATTTGGAGAGAGATTGAGAGTTTTAGGGGATTTGAGGCATCGACGAGTCAACTCGAGAAGGTGAAGATTAATTTGAGTGAGTAGTTAATCGTCGTCAACTAGGAGAAAAGTGAACTTATAGCCCGTGTGTCACAATTAGAGAGAGATATTGAATGTGCCCGGGAGGTAAAGGTAATTTTAGAGGATTCATCTAGGAAGGCAGGAAATATATTCCTCGGTCCCGCATTGGGAAATGTTGAGAGCCCAAGAATAGGTCATAAAAGTGTGTCCACTTCACATGCTGCACCCGAGTCGGTTCCTATGTTTGTGATGGATCGATATGGCTCTCAACCCAACCCACCTAGGTGTCCCGTACTAGATAGGAGAGTGCGTAGGAGACATTTTGAGAGAGGTGTACCTAGGCCTGTTTATATTTGCACTCATTTCAAGAAGAGAGGACACCTTAAGGAGTTTTGTTTTAAGTTGGGTAATGTGTCATGTTTTGCTACTACACGTGTTCACACATATGCACCCACACATGAAGCTCTGGATGACTATGTGTGAGAGTTTGCACATATTAGAGAGCAGGTAAAGTTTTTAGTCAAAACTTCATATGATTTGAAGGATGTTTTTCATAGGATGTCACCACCATTGTAAAACTCCACCGCGCCTATTGGTGGAGGTTTAGACATGTTTGCCAGCATAGGATGATTTTCATGATGATATTTTATGCCTATTGCAACTGTGTACCATTTTTGCATTTATATTTTCCATTTTTGATATATTATTCGAAAAAACAAAAGGATTTTTATTTTTGAAAATTTTGGAAAAATACAAAAGGATTTTCATTTTTTTTAGAAAAAATTTGAAAAAGCCAAAAAAAATTATTTTGATAAAAATTTTGGAAAAAGATAAAAAGAGTTTTATATTTTGTTTACACCTTTTATGGATGGACATTTAGGATGACCGAGCCACAATTTCATTCCATATCCATGTGACTATTTATAGTGTTTGATATGCTTCATCATTTCATCTTTACGCTTCACAATATTTTGAGTTATTGAGATGTGATTTGTTGTTACTAACTACATGTTTAAATCATGAGTTCCTTTAATGAACACTTGTACGGGTTTGTTTGACTATTATTCTTGTCTATCACATGTTGATCAATGTGTTTTCATATCAATTTTGTCTTTAAAACGAACCAAATGCGATAAGACTTGACAATGAAAGTAGTGCACGTAAAAAACGTTGTTGTGAGTTTGTATGATTTATTTTAAAAATGGGGAAGGGAAAGGTACTCATTTATCCTTTACGATTAAGCCACCGTTTAAATCGGCCCTAAAAAATATGGCACAAAAATATAAGCCAAGGTCCAAAGAGGTTGAAAAGAGCCCGAAAAATTTTTTAAAGGCAATTAAAAGAAAAATATGCCAAAAGTGGGCTAGTTTATTTTTGTTTCATCACCTCAAAAGAAAAATAAAATGCATTATTATTTATGAGGGAGTTTGGATGGAATATAAAATGGGTTTTCACGTCCTTGAAAATTCATGAAAAGCGTTATATAGGTTTAGACGTGATTGGTGCGAAAATTATGTCTGAATTTGATTTGTCGATTAGATTAAGACGATGTCATCTAAATTCACATTTTCGACACCTAAGTACGGTTTTGAGTTCATTCCTTAGGAGTACACGTATTCATCATGCACATATGTTATGTTTGATTGCATTGATTTGCCTATCGAATTTGTTCACAATCATTCATTTAGTTTTCATGATTTGGTTATCTTAGTGTAAATTCATTGTGTGTGATTTTTGTAAAATTATTTTTGCATTTTTGTATGAAAAAGTTGAAAAATCAAAAATAGTTTATGGAATGCTTTTGAGTATCTCTTGATGATCGTATTTGTTTGATTTGCTAGTCTTGAAAACTCCATGTTTTTTTGTTTATTCATTTCCATGTCTATTTCGGACAAATAAAAGGGGGGAGAACGAATTATGATTTTATGGGGGGGGGGGGGGGGTACATTATGGAGGAGATTTGAGATTCGATATTTGGTTTGATTTATCTTTATCTCATTTCAAACTCGATACGTCACGAATGTATTTGCTTTATCCCATGTGTGTAGGTACAAATATTGATGATCATATGTTGCACACCCTGATGAGAAAAGCTTAAACATTTGAAGATTTGATGTTGAAGATTTTTAAAGAAAAGTTTGATACTTGCATCTTTAATACCTTTTCAGAGTTGGATTTATGGGAGGGTATTAGATTTATATAGGCATTTTTATTTGATAATGCGAATATTTTTATTTTGTACCGACAGAGACTTAGGGGGAGATTTGTAAGGACATAATTTTGTTTACATTATTGTATGTCGTATATCGCTACAACCGTCGAAGACTTATTCAAGTTCAATCATGCATCAAAACGGATTTGAATATCAAAGTTTTTCAACATAGAAGCGTCCACCAGATTAATTTTGGTAAGGTTGTGTTAAAGTACCTTAATGGTTTATAATAAGTATTGGGACATTTTTTCAAAAAAAAAATTGAAGTGATGAGGTGGAGTTTTTCGTCAAAGAATTTTTTCTAAGTGTCGAGGCGGAGATTTTGACGAAATAAAAAAAAATAGTGTCATTCAAGCGATAGCTACATGTCGTTTAAGCGACATTGTTTTGTGCATGAAGCTCGTTCGAGCGACATTCTTGTTTTGTTCAAGCGACACATCGACTTAAGTTTTTTTATATAAAGCGTGTTAAATGACTCGATTTTCGTTAAGAAGACCTGACGAATTCTTTCAAAGCAAAACTGTTAACAGCAGATGGCCTTTGTCTTCTTCAGTTTAGGGTTCAAATACTTTTGTTTTCTATTCACAAATACCAATTGCTTTTGGTGAATTATTTTAAAACCCAAGATAGATTTTTACTGGAGTTTCTCTTGTAGGGAGGATAACCTACTCCTGATCTAGGTGCCACTTGAGGGAGGTGTTGGACTGACTTGACTGCGAGTCAAAGGGAGTACTCGTGGGTGTTCCTGCGTTGACTGGACTGCGTGTCTTTATGGATCTTCTAAGGTTGATTCATTGTTGATTTAGATTGCGGCCTATGAGAGTTTGCTAAGGTAAATTCTTTGAAGATTTCTCTTGTAATCATTGTGAGTATTATTAGTGAAATAAAAGGTTTTGTCCTTCGGGGATTTTTTCTGAAATCTGTGAGTCAGCAATTCATATTTATTTGTATTGGCATGATCCACTGCACCTAGATGTATGTTTTTAGGGCTAAATTAAATTGGTTTAAAAATTAACTCTAATTAAATAGTCTAAATTGGAAATTTGAGAATTTATTCAAATTAATATCACACCGCATTCACAATGTGTCGACATCTCAGAGCAAATGCTGATAAGAAAATGTGTATCACATTTTGAAGTTGTAAGGTTATATGAACTAAGGTTATTTCGTAGAATACACATGCTATACTATAAAAAAAATCCAAAGAGATAAATATTCTAATTTTAATAAGCTTTGCAAATTAGTAAGATAGCATGAACAATTATCAATTAAAGTGATGGAATTGACAACTTGATTAAGAGATATAAATTTTGTCAAATTTTATCCTTTTTATCCTACACATACATCAAGTGATTAAATGCTATAAAATAAGAAATTACAACCACAACGCGCTGATGTACGAGAAAAACTCAAATGGGAAAAACCTCGGACGGCTGAGCCTAGACAAATCCACTATAAATAAAGGTTGTACAAGGGACTCAAAAGACTTACAAACTTGACTCACTAAGACATGATAATGCCATCTTCTCTACCTCCGTTTGTAATACGCGAAGCTCCAACACATTGCACGACACTGCTCGAGTCTCGATATCCATCGAAGGCCAAATTACTGTCTCCAATCAACTAAGACTCAGAAATCCACCGCATATGTCCATGATGAAATTCAGGATGAAAGCGTGGGGTTTTGGTTCATTCAAAAATCAAAATTGTGTTGTTGATTTTTTCATAAAAAGGAAGACCGGGATTCTTCTTTTTAAATGTCCAAGTTCCTACTTCAAAAACTGTATTTTCGTCCACTTTATGAAACTGGGAAAAGTAGTGGACCAAAGCAATTATGCAAAATAACTGCAGAAAAAAATTTCATAACTGACAAAACTCGTTTGAACGAGGTCGTTTGAACGAATTTTTCTAACGATAATCCAGTGCAACTTAAGGCAAGTCGTTAGAAATCTCATTAGAACGAATTTGTTTGAACGACAATTCTAATGAATTGTCAGTGTAAACAGGCCAGGTTCGTTAGACCCAGGTCGTTCAAATGACCTGGGGTCACTTCGAACAAAAATTTCATTTTCTCCAAAAATGATTTAAAATTAATTTGAAAATTTTCCATAAATATTTTAAGTGAATTAAAATTAACTCCAACACAAAAATTGAATTTGGGGCATATACCTTTTGGGAAAAGAGAATGGAATGCAATTTGATGAAGCATGAAAAGTCAGATGCCCAAATCTCCATGGATGGTAGATGTGTGACATGTTAAGACCCAAAAATATTTTGTCCAACGGAATACCCAATACTAAAAATGACTCGATTGGAAATTTGACCTTACAAATCTCCCCCTTTGGCTATTCCGGGACAAAACAAAATAAAAAAAATATAACTAAAAAGACACTTAATTTGCTAAGCCAGCCGTCAAGACGATTCTAAAGCCCGTCCTAAAAACCCAAAAAAAATGACAGACAAACAGACTCGACTGGAAATTGGCTGCATAGAAGTAGGTGATATATGGGCAAATGAAAATGAAGGCCTAGACACTTGAAACAACAAACACATAAAACGCATGGGGAAAATAGAGAATATAAATCATGGTATGCAAATTATGGTAAACATATGTGAAACATGTTAACTCCCCCTATCAATGTTTCTCCCCTTTTTGTTCGGAAAAAGACAAAGGGATAGAATTAAACCTGCATGGTTAGACAAGACGACACGAGGAATAAAAAATAGGAGAAAAATATCCAATACATGACAATATCATTATATGCAATAATAGAATTAAAATAGGAAAAAGATATCAATAACCTTAAATATGGAAAAATGAAGATCTAAACAGAATGAAAGAGTATCCAACTAAGTTCATAATCTAGTACAAGTGGGATAATAAAAATAAGTATGATCCTCTCACCCTCACAAGTACATAGTCTAAAATAAACTTAAACATAAAGAAAATTAGGGAACTGGAGCGTCATTGGGGGAATTATCTGGAAGGGATCCTAAACCGGATGAGCCTGCACCATGAAGCATCTCCATGCGATGAATCGTCTCAAGATGCTCAAGTAGGATGGAATCACGACGAGCCTGGGATTCATCTCGACGAGCTTGAGCCTCCTCCCAACAAGCCTGAGCATCACGATCCCGCTGCATGTTAAGAAAAAACTCCTGCATAATAGCCATGTCCTAGCGCCTTTCTTCCTGAATTTGCTCCACCTATGGATGAACAAACCTAAGATCCTCCGATTCAAGTGGTGGGGGAGCAGGAGAAGATGATGGTCTAGTGGGAGCAGGGGTTGAGGCAGTGGCAGATTGTGAGGATGCGGATTCAGAGGTAGTGATCTGTGGAGTATCAGGGGCTAAGTGACCACGAGAGAGACCAACGGAACACATATAAATTTTTTGGTATTAGGTTACAGGAACATTAGAGGGAAGACGAGGGCATCCCGCATAAAGACAATAGCGAGTGATAATAATTGAAAAATGAAGTGCTTGCCTAACGGGACCTGATGGGTTGACTTTTACAGATTTAATAACCTTAAAAATGAAAGCGGGAGGTCAATGGCAGCTCTAATGCTGATAGCAAACATGAGATCCACGTGTAACTTGATTATTTGAATGGAGTTGGCATGAGGAATAAGACAGGCGCAAATAATCCAATTGAGTACCATAAAATCTGGATTTAAATTCTTATGATAAATTGTAACGGTATCGGATTGAATAATGCGACTCACAGTGCTCATAATAGGACCAGAGGCAAGACGAGAGTTGGGAGGCCAAGGATAAAAGGGATTTGTCACACATAGTAATGAGACAAGACGAGCGATAGATTCAGGAGAGACGATGACTTCGCGACCTCACACTCTAGCAAAAATATGATCCTCATGAACACTCATCCAAAAGAAAAATTCTCTAATAAGGTCAGGATAAATAAAGTCAGTGAGATTGAACAGCGGGTCCTGACCCAAATTAGAAATCCAAGAGTGAACAGTAGTGTCATCTAGAGTGGGGAGATTGACGATTGTTTCTCGAATATAGGATCGAGTGGAAAGTCCTTGGGTATGGTATTGGGTATGACTGTCGAGAGTTCTCCAACACGGTTTGAGATCGAGAATTAACGCATCAAAATTGGTGTCCTCATCTGAGGAGGATGAAGAGGAAGACGAACGTTCCTCAAGAGAGGTGCTTATTCTACAAGTACGGGGACTATGATTCGGCATACTAAGAGAACTAAACTAGAACCTACCCAAAAAAATGTCAACCGAACCGCCAAACAACACCATCAAAACCAAACAGCAACACTATCCCATCCTCCATTAGCAATAAACCAAAATATAGAGAATAAAAAAATGAAATAAGTAAGAGCGGGTCCATGAAAATATAAAAAAATTAACTATAAAAAATTTGATGATATTCATGGAGCTCAAACTTATTTAGGGGCAACAAAAAAATTAAACGTATAGATTATAGACCCAAAACAAAACTATATATATATATATATATATATATATATATATATATATATATATATATATATATATATATATATATATATATATATGAAATTACGTGTATATGAGGGGATAAAATGAAGTTTGATAAAATGTACCCAATGACACACACACACACACACACACACACACACACACATATATATATATATATATATATATATATATATATATATATAAGAGAAGAAAGAGAATACCTAAAAAAATGGAAGAACTCGGATTCATTGATTGAAGAAGGGTGTTGGAAGAAAATGGGGTTTTTAAGGTATGAAATAGGTTTAATGGAAGTTGAGGGGATGATTGGTGAGAGATAGAGGAGAGAAAAAAAGGAGAAGTGGACGAGTTGCCCAAAAAGGGGCGAGTGGAGATCATGGGAAAGACGAGAGAGAGAAACCCTTGAAGAAAATGAAACAGTAGAACCAAAAAGAAAGGAATCGCCTAAAATATACCCTGCTCGTTCGAACGAGAAAATTCGTTTGAACGACTTCGTTCAAACAGCTAAAGAACGAAAATCCAAAGGAGAGAAACTAACCTCGTTGGAAAATTTATTGGAAGTGCGTTCAAACGACATGGTTCGAACGTTAAGAAAGTACACTTTAGGCACATATTCGTTAGAAAACTCATTCGAACGAGTTTTCTGACGAAAATCCAGAAAGTTAAAAACTCAAAGAAATTCAGAAGAAAATGAAAATAACTTAAAAGAAGGGCTATGGAAGATTAGTAACTTACCAAAATGAAATTTGTTAAATGTCCTAAAAAGTGTTGACATATCCGAATAGTGGGAGGTGAAATGAAGGGGCGTGAACAATACGATTGAGAGCATGACCTAAGGCAACATACAAGTGCAAAATGCAAAACAATATATAAACATAATATGCACTCACATATGCCTTGTGTTAATAAAGGAAATACCGTGGGACACTAAATCAATAAAGAAAAAGGTATAAAATATTGATGATTCTCTGGCCAATGTTGTCACAAATACAAAATAATATATCGATTGAATGTGCATTACCATTGGTCTTCAATTTATATCTCCCATTAACAACTTTATATTGAGATCTTTCTTTTGAATTATCAATCAAGCTAGATAATTTTACTCTTTGCTATATATATCATTTTTTCAATGCCTCAATACATTTAGGCTCTTTAACTATAATGCAAATGGAGGCTATTCACACAAAAACCTTTTATTTTTCGCAACCCGAGTTCATTGCTAAACAAAATAAACAACCGAACGAATATTCTTACATTTTTTTAAATTCGGGTAATGGATGATCATGCACAATTACGATTGCTTATAAAAGAGGTGACTAAAATTGATAAGACAACATCAAATATCACTACATGAGTGCAATGTGAAAAAGACATCCTCAATATTTTGTGAAAAGAGTGTGCAAGAAGGCAAATATATGAGGCAATCACAGAATTATATATCATAAATGAGCATCAATGCGCACAAGAGAAACGAAGTTCGGATTAACGAATCATAGAAAGCCACATGGACATGAAAGGGAATAGAGATTCGAACACATCGAACACAAAACCATATGGACAAAATTTCTGAAACCATTTTTGACCTTTCCCTTTTTCCTTGAAAAGAAGAAAAAAATTTGGAATGTTTAATAAAGTATCTACAAATTATAATATAGTTCATAAGTAAAAGATACACATGAAGCACAACCTAAACTATATATAAGACTTAGATCTCAATCAATGGAGCAAACCCCAATCAATTTCCTAAGGTTTTTAAACCTAAGGGCATCTAGAGGTTTGGTAAAGATATCGGCCAATTGTCGATCGGTGCCTACGAAGCTTAAGGAAACGATTTTCTCTTCAACCAATTCACGAATAAAATGTTCACGAATCCTAATATGCTTGGTTCTAGAATTTTGAAAGGGATTATGGGAAATATGATTTGCACTTGTATTGTCGTAATAGATAGTCATAGTGCCATGAGAAATATCGTAATCTTCTAACATTTAGTTCATCCAAATGTGTTGAGTGCAACAACTCCTGGCGGCTATGTATTCGGCCTTCGTCATGGACAGGGAGATAAAATTTTGTTTCTTTCTCATCAAAGAGACAAGTGCACTACCAAAATAGAAACATCCTCCACAAGTACTCTTGCAACCATCAACATATCCTGCCCAATCGGCATCCGAATAAGCCGATTGACAATCATTGGTGTCGAATGAGTACTAAATCCAAAATGACAAAGTTTCGCTAACATATTTAATGATACGCTTGATAGCAAGAAGATGAGACTCTTTTGGATCTGCTTGATAGCGAGCATAAACTCCTACACTGAAGGAAATATCAGGACGGCTAGCGGTTAAGTCCAAGAGTTTAACATCTTCCCCAAGATTTCCCCACCATGGCCGCACATTGCCACCACTTTGAAACCCCATTATACACCATTTTAAAACCTTGTTCATCCTCTTCAAGTATTATCAAGGGAGGAAGTTGGTAGAGCCAAGCTTGTAGGAGGAGCTTTGGAGTATTTTGAAGAGATTTTGGGATCTTTGGAGTTAGGAGCTTCCATAGCCATCTTCTCTTTGTCTCCTCTACAAACTTTGAGGTACGATTTTTATCTTCCTAAGATTTCAAGGTTTCTAGCTATGAAAAATGTGTGGGATGCACGCTAAATAATATATAATGCCAAAAATGTGGCTTTTGTTATCATATCAAAGTCTTGAAAAAATGGATTTTTTAAAAAGACAAATCCTAAATGGGTCTTTGTGAATAAAATTGCATTTTTACCTTGAAGTATTGAAGAAATCCTGAAATGATTTATATCGTGTTTAGTACATTTTTGATGAATTTCTAGGCTTGAAATACTCTTTAATATGTGTATAATCATGTAGTAAGATATAAAATAGCATTTTATACCTAATAAATTATGTTGAAAATGGACTTTATGAGGAAATGATTAAATGTAGAAATAAAGCCCTAAATTTTTATTATAAATATTTTCAGTATGAAGAAAATGATATTTAAAATCACATATGATAATAGGGCAAATTATGGACATTTGGTTTAAAATGGTCTTGAATGACTAAATGTATTTTATGTGGTAAAATATAAAATGATAAACATGATTTCTGACATAAAATCATAAAAAGAATGTTTGGAAAGAAAAATGTTAGGTTTTAGTGCCATAATGAATTAAACAGGTTTTTCACAAAGTTATGATGAAAAGAGTAAACTGGTGATTTTGACAAACTGGAGGGTCCTCGTGATTGGACTCCTCCTTAGACCTTATCGGTCATTTTTTGGTGAAAAGTGAATAAAGTAAATAAAATGGCATGTAACAAGGTGACTGTAATACCCCGTATTTTGCGTATCTCGGTAATTATTCATTTTATTTTAAATTACGCTAGTGAAGTAATTTAATTGAATTAATAAAAATGTGGTTATTAAACATTAATCAAGAGAAAGAGATAATGATTAATATTATGTGTTAAATTTAATTTATGAATAGTAAATGATTTATTGAAATTATTATGCGTCTTAACGAGTGAGATTGGAGTAACTGAATTTATCTCAACTAGGAGTCGCGTGTAGACTAAATTGAGGTCGAGATAGGATAATTTTTTAGAGTGACTCGAATGATGATTTCGATGTCATGGATGATTTCGAAAGGGTCGAAATAGTCAAAATGGTATATACCCGGGGGTATTGTTTGTTTCCCAAGACAATTTTAGACTAAATCGATAATTGTTCGAGGTTATTTTAGTCATTTCATAACTTATGGTTGAGGGAGCTACGAATTTGAAAGCCTGATATCAGCTGGTAGAGGTTGGAGGCTAGGGTTAGAGAGATAGAAAACCTATGGGAGCCATTAAATAAGGAAGGGAATCCATTCTTGAAGCTTAAGAGAGAGTTCTTGAAGGATTGAAGCTTGTTCTTGCACCCTTATCATTCTGGGAGTGTGGAGTGGAAGGGAAGACAACCTCTAGCAACTCAAAAAATGAAATCAAACCCTACTTATCAAAGGCAAGTAGTTATTGGAAATTCTTTTGATGTTATAATACCCATGTTGTTAGGGTTTAAAAATAATTAATTAATTTGATGTTCTTTGAGGAATAAACTTATTAGAATGCATGTTTTGGGGTAGCAATCTCATGTAGTATGACTCAACACCTATAGATGATAAGAAATCGGAGGGGATGTATAAACCTCCATAAATTTAATATGGGTTTTATGTGTATATCAATAGTGAACATAGAAATCTAGGGTTTTGATGGTTAGATGAGTTAACCTCTTTTTGAATGGAAATCATGATGTTTTGATTCTAAACTTACATTGAAAATCATCCTAGTACAGGTAGAAAATGCTTGGGATAATTGATTTTAAGTTCGGTAAGAAATCATGAAAGTTTGTTAAGAAAAAATGTGAAAAACGCTCTTGTGTACGGAAGAAGATGAAATATCACGTTTTCGAATTTCGGCCAAAAGGCAAATCAATCCGAAAATCGAATCGATTTGGCCTCTTGGCGAATCGATTCGTTTTCTAAGAAAATGTGAGAATTTCCTTTTTAAGCCTAGAAAATCCTAAATTATTATTGGGGAAACTTTTGGGACATGGTTAAAATATAATGAGTGACTTGTTATATTACAGTAACCCTATGATATGGTTGTGCCTTACCCTCAGTGAGAGAATGAAGGCGAGGATTAAATGAGTTTAGATTGTGACATAATTAATTCAAGAGAGTGCGAATGAATTACGAAAATCTCAAGTGAACTTAATATGTAGATCAGTAGTGTATGATAAAGTTAACTACTGAAATAACATAAGGGGGTAACTAGGACCCTTAGAGTAGTGAATAATACTCAATAAAATACAATAGAGATAATAATCATAAATTAAAGGTACGGTGAGTATTCGAGTGATATATACAACGTACGAAAGATAACGTTTGGCTTGTGTGTATAGCTACTGAATATATATATTAGGTTGTGTGAATACCTATTAGATGGTTGATGTTATATTTCAGCATACCTACGTTGCTTGCTATCATGGAGGTCTAGTGCAGTGGGTGATCCCACCTTGACGATTCTAGTGAGGTCTGGATGAGTGCCCCAGGACATAGAACTTAGGGAGGACCATTATTTGCATGAATATAATGGTACTGCCATATCATTTGGCTACGTTAGGTATGTGCATAGTCCACGGCTTAGAACTATGTTCGCCAACAATATTTGATTAATTAATTCTGGGTTCGAGGAGACATACCGAACCGATGGTCCTTAATGTAGTGAGTGATACATGGACTTGACCTTATTAACGGTAGTCATTATATGAGACGCCGTATATATATATATATATATCAGTGTGTAAAATATATACAAAAGAGAATATACTACTTGTGTGTGATAGTACACAGTAGATTTTGTATATCCTGGAAGTAAATTAAGTAGAGAGACATAATTAAATGATAAAATGAAAACGTGAGTGAATGTTAATTCAAACTCTTATAACGATCGAGAATCATTAACAAATGAATAGCGTATTGTATATAAGGCACGGGGGTTTAAATGTGTCACAAGCCAGTTAGTTACTTATGTCTAGTTAGCTTGGGTACTATAACTAGGTGGGCTAAGTAAAGAACATTAGGCGTGCACAATAGTTTAGAGGTGAGGAAACTCATGAGAGTGTACGTGAACCTAACATGTGTAACAAATAACTGAATTCATATTGTGATAATCACTTGCAAAATATTTTCAAAATGTTTTGGGTTCTAACCCTTGCTATAAATCTTTTCAAAACCTTTTAGGTGTCCATCCACAAGGACGCCAGACTTGATGTATGAAGGCTTGCAGGGTTTTGATTAGACGTTTCCATCTTTCATTCCTTGTGTAGGAGTTCATTTCAGTATTTCAGTTGGATGTGTTATCCCATTCAAACTCTATTTATTTAGTTATTTAGTTCAGACGTTCTTTTGAGATTCATTTATTACCTGTTGGATTTCTATGGGTTTTGGACTTCTTAGCTAATGGTTTATTCGGCAAGGCGTTATTTATTTATTTTTTCATTTGTGCTTATTTGAACTCTAGCTTTGTGTGAATGGTTTAAATTCAGTTTTTCCTGCATATTATTATTATTTGTTTATTGCAAGATAAAATTGGCATCGGTTTAGTTAACTAATAGGTGATTAGTAATTAATATGATTTTCGACAGTGATGCTAAGAATGAACCAAATGGGAAAATTATTTTCAATTTAACAAAGGACTGATCACCCAATATTTAATTAGGTGGGGTGTCACAGTGACATGGTAATAAGATCATAGAATGATAAAAATGGTGTATTGATGGAATAAATGCTAACACACATTAATACGAACTCGGATGACACCGGGATAATTAAGAAGGGACCGAAGCCTTCGGTGAAAGACCGAAAATCACTTGCGAGAGCATATGGTAGCATAGTCGGAGGTGTGGAGCCCGTTAAATTATGCGAATATTGGAAGATTCTAAAAAAAGATAATGGAAAACGAAAATGATAATGGTTGTGCTTGAAAATGTACAAGTAAGACAACCTAATGAAATGTGATAAATGGAGACTAATGAATAAAATATGATTAATAGTCTCTAGAACCGGTAAAAGGTGTATGAAATGGTTAAGTGTGTGTATGAGCTCATCTCTTGAATGCATTGCATAGTAGTTTCATTAATAATAGCTAAATTATTAAGCGTTCTCAGAATTGATTAAAATACATGTTATATGTGTAATATTTTTGTAGAAAATGTATAGCTTAGTATTACCAAACTTGTTGAGTGTTCGCTCACCCCCTACTTTTTTATGTTAAAACTCCCACTCCACCCTAGGTACTTCTAGTAAGGATGTAGGAAAGGGCACAAGTAAGGCCCCAAAGGTCAATCAACATCGTTAGTGCTCTGTCAGTTTAATGAAATCATGTTTTGTAACTTTGTTAATTTCGGGACTTTAACATTTTATTCGAGCCTTTGGCCATGGTTTGTAATAATATCGGGATGAATGTGGTTTATTCCTTATTTAATTAGCATTTTGGACTAAACCAGATTTTTTTATAAAAAAATATTGTCAATTGACTTAATTTTTTAAAGTGGCCACCTTTTTTCCAACGTAAAATCGGTAATTTAGCCTTTAATAAATGTTGTAATAAAAAAGGTTTTTATTGAATATTAAAATTGAACTTTCCCCATTCCCCTTTAAGTCCTTGACTAGGTAAGGGTTGACCCGATGATGACCCAAACTCGGGTCGGGGCATTACAGCATATGCCGAATAAACATGTTGCGAGCAAACACTAGTTTGATCGATCGAAAGTGTTCATGAGTGGTGAAGAGATGCTGACATAGAAAATCATTGTCTAACATAAAGAAATATTCCATTTACCCATGATTCCTTGTCGACAGACTTTATATAATGTATTGAGAAGAGTGATCATTACTTTTCATTAAAGTAATACTTTCATCCATGCTTTGAGAAAACTTTATGCCACGCTGAATAGTTTTGTCCCCCATTAGATAGTTGATGACAAACCAGCAGGTACGTGCTAAAAGAGAAAAGGGGATTGAAGGCCCGATGATATTGGGAATAAGACTATATATACTACGTTAGTTCATTAAGGGAAAGACATATGATTGAAAATTGATCACACATCAGAGAGAGGGAGAGATTTTTAAGAGAGTTATTACAGGAACCAAAGATTTTATCCTTCGCCATTAATACCTTTACCCAAGCTTTCTACCAAGAACATAGGCATTTATTGAGCTTTGTCCCTCATTCCTCTGTACCCTGATGTTTGAGCTGCCTACTTGGGGTGTAGCTAGAGTGCTTGTTTTTCTCTCCCTCTAACTAGTTTATTTCAAGGGTTCATTTATTGTTTAAAGTATATCATATTTATTTCATGTTATTGAGTTATACATGAGAGTTTGTGACTTCATAGTAAAGAGTTGATTTTTTCCAACTAATTTTATTCCTTCATTGCCAATAGTATCTTGTTTGTTAAACTATCGCCATTAATAGAGGTTATTCCTCGATTTGTATTCAAGCCCCTTAGCACAAAGAGAACTTCTCTATTACAGTATGAAACCTCAGACCCAATAGGTTTCCCCCACAGGACCTTAGATAGATTAGTGGGGAGAAGTGTCTAAATGATTAATAAGTGTATAAAGTGGTTCAAACCTCAATTGAGGATACTATCTCCACTCTCTAAAGTTATTTCGTTGTATATTAGACCATAAAAAGGAGTATTACATCTTGGGAGACCTTTTGAGCTTTGATCAAGAGATTTTGAGGTTACTTCAGTCTTTGTCACTAACATAGAGGACCTTTGGAAGTAACTAATGGAGTAATCTGAGGGTTCTTAAGTCTGATTTTAGGATTCAGCCAGGTATACAATGTATAAAATAGTTGGAAATTAAGCAAACTATAGCTATTTGCGAAAAACAATGGGTTGATAACATATTTTACAATGAGTAGATACTTGTTCGATCTATTTGCTCTTTGTTTTGCTTGTGTATCATGATTTGAATATGCCTTCAATCGTTCACAAGCCTCCCTTATATATTCATTCTCTTAGAGAGAGAATGGGTGGACTGTAAAAGCATGGTCAGGGCCTCCTATGTAGTCTCACGACTATAGTGATAAGATGGAGTGTAGGAAAAAGGCTTACAGGTGGTGTAAGTTAGTTGATGGGAGCATTTAATACCGATATTTTTGTGTAATGGGATACGTCAAACCAAAATAAATTAAATTGTTATCAATCATAAATTTTACTCTTACAAATATCCCCCTTTGGCTATTCTGGTACAAAACACCATCCTAAGCCAAATTGAATCTTATGACTTAATACAATAATCTGCCCTCTCAAAATATAAAAGAAAATGGAACATAGAGTATGTGTAAGTCTTCAATCATGAAACTCGATCTTTCATTTTGCAAATATTATCTTCATCCTGTGTGGATCCGAATGATCATCATCCAAGCGGAACGTCCTACACACATGAGACAAATAAAGATACCGTGATGCATAGAGTTTTAAATAGGAAGTAAAAACTCTCCCTCGATTTGTTCTTCCCCTTTTTGTCCATAATAGACAAAGGAGTCGAAATTAAGCATGAAATATAAGCATCACACAAAGAAGTACGATATCAACACAAGTATAATCAAGTAATCATAGGTGAAGATAATCTCAAAGGCATGTAGCAATCAACTATTTTTTTTTATTTTGTAAAATTTTTTTTATAAATATAAAGTATAAAAAGATCAAATACAACACACCATTGAATAACACTAAAATATCTTAACTGTGAACACGAAATGTAGGGGTGTGAACATTTACTATAGAAAAATCAACATATACAGCCATAACATGTGTGCACGAAGTTTTGAGATACTTCTATCAAAAGAGCTCAAAGTCTACCTTTGGTGTGAAATTAACTCCACTTAATCAACAACTCATGAACATAGATGATTCTTACATTAACAATGCCAAACTATGTAATGTTTTTTTCGAGATATTTTAGTTGTGCAAACTCATTGACTTTCGACTTTAACTCCCTCAAAATCTCACATTTATGATGATAAACTCTCAATGATTTTTGAAGATATTAATGCTCACATGTAGTGAAGCATCAATGTATCAAAAATTATCCTGGCACTTCCGTTTTTATGTGCCTCTAATCTTTTGAGTCTCTTTTATGCAAATGGTGGCTTTTCATGCAAAGAATATTTTTATCTTACGTAGCCCATTTCCATTGCTTAACATTTAATAATATTTTCCAAAAAAATGATTTAAATCCGGGCAATGGTTCTTACATGGACAACTTTATCTTTTTTTATATTTGGTTCGTTATAAAGGAAAATTGAGATGAGAACATCGTATTCGACAAGTGACAAGTAAGCACAATGTTCAAAAAAGTTCATGCACGTGTTCATTAAAGGTGACTAGGAGTCAAACATGTAGCAAGTAATCATCCAATATCAACGTAATGACTCCACACATTATTAAGAACATTATAAAAATGGCATCATGCCTAAAACACTATGAGAAAGTCACATGGAAAAATGGAATGAATATCTGATTCGGACATCTTAAATGTTTATCCATATATGGTGATAAAAAATACAAAACTCTTTTTAGATTTTTCAAAAATTTATATAAAAATAAAATATTTTTGTCTCTTTCACCTTTTTCATAAAAATTGAAAATCTTTTTGTATTTTTCAAAAAAATTCAGAAAAACAAAACTCTTTTTGGATCTTTTTTAAAATATCAAAATGAAAAATATAGATAGAAGGATATCGCAATGATAATGCAATCTAGCAATAGGAATAAGATATGAACATGATAAGCACCATATTCTAGACGCAAGTCTCAACCTCAATCATTAGGCCCGGAGGAGTTCTCAAAAGGAGATAACATCCTAAGAAATTCCCACATCAAATTTTGTGGAGTTTTGACTAAATACTCTACTTTCTCTCGAAAACTCTCAAAATCTATATGGTGATGTGTGGGATCATGTGGAGTAACACACGTTGGAATGCGTGTGGTAATATATGTAGGAACTCGTGTCGTAGCATACCTGGGAATACAAATATGAGAAACTCCTCCTTAATCAAAACGCTTAGGACGATCTCTCCTAGGTGGGTTAGGTTGAGGGCTATAAGAATCCATCACAAACTCTGGAATTGGCATGGGTGCAACTTTGTAAGTGGATGTACCATCATTACCTATTCCGTGCCTCTCAATATTACCTAATTCAGGACCGAGGAACATATTTCCAACCTTCTTAGATGTGTCCTCTAAAGTGACCTTGACCTCCCGGGAACATTCGAGATCAATCTCGAGTTGGGTTACACGGGCTTCAAGTTTCTCATGATTCTCCAAAGAAAATTGAACATATTTTGTAAGACAAGTCACGGTGTTAGTTAAATCGGTCTTCTCCCTACCTATTGCAATCAACTACTCACATAAATAAATGTTCACCATCTCAAGTTGACTCACCGTCGCCTCACCCAATTTCAAAACTTTCACCTCTTTCTCCAAATCTAACACCTTAAGAGATAAATATTTATTAATTTTTTCCATTTTTAAAGTCTCAGTGTAAAGATCACTAAAAACTTTTTAGAGTCCACCTTCTCACTCACTTAAATTCTCATTCTCACTCTCACTTTCTCCAGAAGAATGAATCGAAACATCATTGAGGCTTTCACGTTCAAAAATGTCCTCATCGGCATGATACAAACTAGAAGTACTAACATGACTAGCCATGAACATAATGCACATTTCATGTGATAATTCTTCCCCTGACTCACCCGACTCGACATCACTATCACTAAGAGTGGCTTTATTAGCAATTTTATTACCTTATCTATTAAGCCTAGTAGGACACTCATGTGCTTTGTTCCCTTTGCCCTCACATTCATAACATCTTATCTCATCTTTATCACAAATCTTCTCGCCCTCATTCTTATTTTTATTTTTTTCAAAAATACTTTCTTTGGAAAATTTGAGAAACTTTTTGATTTTTTTTTGCAAAAAGGGCTAAGTCATCAAACTCAAAATCGAACTCAGACTCGAACTCACAAAATTTCTCTTTCTTATTTTTCTCAGCTTGAGTTTTCAAATCAATCCATATATCCTTAGGCTTAACAGTTTTAGAAAACATATCTATCTCCTACGAGCTCTTCTAACCTCAGAGTATCTAATATCCCTAATGAATTTAGCACGGTGACCTTAGGAATAAAGTGGGCTGGAAAGGATCCCAAAATTTTATTAACAACTCTCGTTTCAAGAATTTTCTCACCTAAATTAAAATTAAAATTAACTATGTCTGATAAATGTGCATAAAACTCATCGAAAGACCCGGACTCTATCATGGTAATAGTCGCAAACTGTGTACTGAGGTTATGTAGCTTAGAAGCTTTCACAACATTGGTTCCCTCATGAATGAGTTGGAGGGCATCTTAAGCTTCTTTAGACGTACTGCACATCATAATGCAGCGAAACTCGTCAGGGGTGACGGCTCCAAAAATAGCACTTGAGCCGCGAGAGTAATAAGTAATCTATTTTAATTCATCCTCAGTCCATGAAGAAACAGGTTTAAGACTCTCGACATTATCGATAGTCACTCAGGGTGGTATCCATCCTCTTTTACAAACCATTCACACACATTCATCTATTGATTTTAAAGCAGACTGCATCCTATCTTTCCAATGTGCACAGTTTGAACCATCAAACATTAGCATTCGATTATACAAATTATCCATTAAATTACCGTTTTTAAAAGAATAATTTTTTTAAAAAAAAATTGATATAAATTTTTTTTGCGAAAAAGGATTACACAATAAATTAGTGCAACCGACTCTGATACCAATTTGAGAGTGCGCATGAACTAATGGGTCAATTTATTTAATTAATGGCCCATCACACAAATCCAAATTTTAATCAAATTTTAACCTTTAATTAATTATGGTGTGCATGTGAGTTATGTCCAAATTCCAATTTTCAATTATCAAGCCAAACCAAAAACTCCATCAGATACGACCCACATCCAGAGTTGTCCATAGGTAGTAGTCTAACCTGGGTATCCATCGATTCAGTCTTCTTCCTTCTTCAGTAGTGAAACCTCATTTCACAAAGTCAGTCGTAGAGAAAAGTCTCTACAAGTGTGTATCACAAGAAACCTTCTTGATGTTGGTAAAAATGATCTTGAATATATCTCGAGGATTAGGAATATAATATGAGGTGTTTGATCACAAAAAGAGAACTCAGATGATGTTTTTCTTTTTGAAAAAGAGTTCTTAGAATATCTAATCCCTTTCAGCCTTTTTATAAGAAGGTAAGATAAAAAGGATAAACATAAAAGATAATGGGAAGATATTCATTAAAAAACAAAATATGCGTCAGTCATTTTAATGAAGGGGAATGTCATTCAAACAACTACATTATTTCATTCGAACAATATCATTTAACAAGATTATAGTGTAAACAAAAAAGGATATCGTTTGAAACTTCGTTCGAATGGGGACATCTAACGAGATGTCAGTATGAGATAAATAAATCTCGTTCGAACGAGGGACATCTTCATTCAAAATAAGCATCGAAAATTTAAAAAAAAAATCTTATAAAAATTTTGAGGTCCTTTATGAAAAAGATTGCCTCATAAAAAGTAAGTAAACACCAGAAAATACTCAAAACCTTTTTACTAATCAAAATACATACTTCTTCTATGATTATTGAAATGACCAAATCTTGCATTCTTTGACGGTCTTCAAAATAGTCTTTAAGTACCGAGAAATAGTGACGTAGATGTGTTTAGGTGTCATGTTTGTGTAATGGGATATGCCAAACCAAAATAAATAAAAATATGAGCAATCATAAATTTTTATCTTACAGGTCATGTGGTATGTTGTAATAATATCTTTCTGAAATAGGGATTAGTGGACCTCTGGAGGCTATGTCTCTTCAAATCGAGGTCTGTTGTACATGTAAAGATGGATAACGTTGGTGTTAATGTCTCTTAGATAGGATGTTCAGATGTGTAGGAATAATTGAGTACTTTGGAAGAGTAGTAAGGTAGATGAGGCTTATGATTCTATTGTGATCCCTTCCCTAAGGCAGATGTGTCCTTAGATCTTATTTATGTGGTAGAGTTCTATAATAAACCTCAGGACCTTTTATCTAGCATGAGTAACGATGAAAGGGTGGAGAAACCTCGAGATTATAATAGTCAAATATGGTGTCATCAGGTTATAAGGAATTCATCCTTGGCTAAAACAAACAGTTTAAGGTCTAAGGAACCCACTACACCAAAGGAATTACCAAGGTTTCCATCCTTGATTTTGCCTAAGATGACTAAGTTTTAAGGACCTAATGCGGCCATTTTAAAGGACCTTGCACTTGGATAATTTTCTAAAAAATAAATAAATAAAGCAAAAGTTGTGAGAAACTCTTTTAAAAAATTCCGAGGTTTTCATCCCTTAGTTTAAAAAGATTTGTGAGGGGGTTGATCATTGAAAATATGAATCCATTAAAGCCATGGCTGAAAAATCTAAGTTTTAAAACTTCCACTCTCACATTTGTTAGGGGGCTAAGAGTTTGGATGAAAAATCTTAGATTTTCAGCTTAGAAACAAAATATTAGGCATGTCCTAAATTTGTAAGGCTCTCATCCTTAGTTGGCTATAGTTCTGAGGTCTTATGACCCTTGATGGTACTTTATTTTAAACTTTTAACGCTTCCAACCTTAGTTGAGTATAGTTTTAAGGTCTTATGACCCTTGATAAGACTCTATTTTAAAATTTTAAATCGTCTATCCTTAGTTGATTATGGTTTTGAAGTATTAGGACCCTTGATGGAACTTTATTCTAAACCTAAAAGGCTCTCATCCTTAGTATATTATAGTTCTAAGGTCTTAAGACCCATCACAAAGCATCATTTTCAACTTCCAAGGCTTTTATCCTTAGTTAGTTATAGTTATAAGGTCTTATGACCCTTGACATTACTTTATTTTAAACTTTTAAGGCTTTCATCCTTAGTTGGTTATAATTCTAAGGTCTTATGACCCTTGAAAGAACTTTAATTTAGATTCTTAAGACTTTCATCCTTAGTTGGTTATAGTTTGGAAATCTTATGACCATTAGCTAAACGATTTTATGGTTAAGGCATCAGCCCTTAGTTAATTTCAAATGTGAGGTCTTTAGACCCTAAGCAATACTGGTGGAATATCCCCAATTGTTTCTCATTTATTTACTAAGAAAAAATTAGGGGGATACCTCGTATGCATCAAACAACTCAAAAGAGAAATATTTCCGTAGTAATGTAGACAGAATATAAGCAGAGAATAAATTTTAAAGTGGAACAAGCTTTCCTATCAAAGGCTTCTAATTCCAACAAACAAATGTCACATGGCCAAAAACAAAAAAATAAAAATACAAAGTTTATAAAGCCTTTTAAGTCTTGGACTTCTCAACATGAGGTTATTTTACAGAAGGGGTTTACATGGGTTGGGTCTCCACGATTGAAGGAGCAGGGAACTCATATTTGATACTAGATCTAGGAGCCTCAGTAATTGCACTTTTATTATTGCACTCACGCTCAGAGTCTTCTCTTTTAAATGTCGGATCTTCGCCAAAAAGTCCAGAGACATCAACATAGGGAAGAGCGATTGGACCTTATCTTTACATACATCAAATCCTCGTGAGTATCAAAAAGGAACATCCTATAAGCATCAGAGCTCAGATAACTATCAATCTAGATCCTCACCGTGGATTTCAACTTCCTTAATAGCTTAAAATTTTATACTTAAATCCTGGATAACTCCCCTTGCAACTTCAGACCCTTAGCCATAATACGATCCCTCTCTTCACAAAAGTTAGAGACCTACTTTCTCAACAAGTTAATATCCTTAGCAATGTGTTGAAGCCTGTCCTTCTCACTCGAAGCTTCAATATATCATCTTTGAGGGCCTTCATAATATCTTTATGTCGCCAGACCCTCGAAATTGGAGTTCTCAACCCTTGTTAGGGAATTTTGAGCATCAAACAAAAGCTCCTTGCTTTTACGAAGGGATTTTTCATAAAAGGTACATGTTTGGATTGGATAAGAAATCTGAGCTTTGAAGATCTCCTTTATATCCTCCATAGCAGCTACTTTGATCTACTGGAAGCAAACCAGTTCATGAAGCTACATGTTCGCTAAGTCCCACTACTTTGGTATTACTAAGGCTCTCTTACATACTCTTTGTCCATCTATGGCATTAGTCGTGAGGGCCTTAATAAGATGTTAGGCCTAAAACATAAAAATAATGTCAGTGAAAAGAAGACTATGCAAAAAAGAATAACTTGAAGACATTCAGAAGTGTAGATTTACCTTGCCAATGCTGTGGACCAGCTCTTGAGAGTTGGTTAAGGTCCCCCTACCCCTCAGTGTTATGTATTCTAGTTAGTACTGTCAAAGCCTAAATGGGTGAAGAATATTAGTTCTTTTCCTCAAAAGATGAGGGTCTAGAATATTTGTCCTCCTTAGAAAACATCAGGTTCACTCCTTATTCTCTCTCAGCATGCTCCCCATTCTGGTCAGAGGTCCTAGAAGGATCAGACAATTTTGGAGAGACCCCTAATGTGAATTTATCCTTCAGAGGACACCCCCCATAAAATCTCATAGGAGTCTCCTCAACATCATTTCCATTTGAAAGGTGAACACCAAACTTTCCATAGAAGATGATAAGACTAGAGGCTACAAGTCCCTTTGAATAAAAGGTAAGATTTAGGTCTCCATAGAGGACCCACCTACCTATGATAATGCTTATAGGAGAGGCAGGATTTTGATGATTATCTCCAGTGGAATATCTTCCTTTTGGTTATACGTTTGATCAATCTCATCCACCAACTTTACCGATGTAATAGGTATCTCCACGAGAGTATTGAACTTGATGTGCTTGATGAACTTAGATATTTTCCCTTCACCATAGCTAGAAGTGTATAGGTTTACTTATCTTGGTATTTCACCATCTTCCTTTGTTCATATTCATCTACTAATCCCACAATAACAAATATTTAGTGAAAGAAGTTCAATAGGGGAAATGGAAAATAAAGAAGAATTCAACAAACCTACTTAGTGAAAAATCATAGACATGAATGAGAAATACTTCCACAAGGTGCAAGACCTCATCAATGCTTGGAGTAAGCTTAATGCATGTCTTGCCCTATCATCATCGCCCTTCCTTACTAGCCTCTGGTACCTTCGAAATAGCAATTGAGCCCTCAAAATCATCAATAGTCATCACCTTGCACTTTCCACTGACCAAAGTGAAGGCCTTAACCTCTTACACCTCCCCAATAATAATTTGTGGGGCTTCAAACACCCTTTCAGATGGGGCCACCTAAGGCTGAGGGCTAAGGCCATTTTTGTAGAAACAGTTGGGGTGACTAAGATTTTGAATGGAATGGTCACTAACTTTAAGGCTTCCTTCAACCACTCAGCTTTCTTGTGATTGAGGACAACGGATCTACAAGGAAAATATGTTTAATGTAACCTCTGAGCGAGGGAAAAAAAGGAAGAAATTAAAAGAAAACTTACTAAGGGCTGGAGGAGTGCATCACGGAATAGGCCAATTGAGCTTCTCAATGGAGTTGGGGGTAGCCCAAGCCCCATAAAAAAAGAAAAAAAATCTCTCCTTCCATTATTTGGGAGCATTGTGCTTTTCCATCTCGAAGACTATAGGGGATCTAGGATCAAAGGACTTCAAGGCATTATCCTTAGCCTTTCTTAGCTCTTGGACCCAATACAAAGTTAGTTGGGGAGACACTAAAATTACTTCCACTAGACTCCCTATAAGTTACAATAGTATCCATCAATGGCCTCCAGGCATTTACCACAATCTGAGCCTAATGAATTTCAATATTTTCACCGTCGAAAGAGGTAGCGAGAACTTAGCCCCATATGACAAGAAGTATTCATCAAAGAACGCATTTTGGGAGACCATTGAGCAAGCCTTTTCTCCCAGCTTGGTAGGCCTAAAATTCACATTATAAGGTATTTGATACCTCAAACGAATAGCATCCAGATATGTTACATTTATTCTTTAAACCACCTCGGCCCCACCCAAAAATATGGTCATTGGGATCCAAATACTTGATAACTTGAATCCTAATAGGAAGCCCTTAAGTGGGTGGTTTGTCATAAGTCCTAGATATTTGGTCAAGAGTGGGAGGCAAAGGGATGGTAGGTGCTACGACCAAAAGGGGAGTGAGGAGACTTATGAAGGAGAAATATCACCAAATGATTTGGTTTCAAAAAGGGAAAAGAAAGAGATCGTTGGATTATGGAAGGAAACTCAAAAAAGAAGAAATGTTAATGATTGCAAAAGTGAATGGTGAGAGTCTCAATAAGCCCAATGGGTTCATTTATAAACACCCAAGACCTGACACATTGCAGCTCTCCACCTTTCGCACTCAACACACATTCCTTCCCAATGCAATTTCATAATAACCAAAATCTTACTGGTTATTTACGTAGCTTCCCTTTCATTTAAATAAATAAGGTTGCCCCTTACAATTCTTGCAAGAAGTAATAGGGGCTTATTATGATATCACAACTAGTTCCTTGAGCATTACAAGGATTTTTAGTCTTTTACTCTCCCTTACGAAGAGGATGAGGTCCCAAGGATAATCAGAGACTTCCTCCAAATGCTTCCCAATCCTTAGTGACCATGGTTGTCCTAACAGAGGATCGTAAAATGAATTAAAGACCATAGAAGCACTCTCAGTGATGATACCATATACCATGCCATGAATTCATCCTGAGTTTTGAGTTTTCAAGTGAAATAGAAAGTAATAGCAAATCAATAGAAGAGATGAGAGTGAAAAAAGATAGACATGGAAATATAAGTGGTTCAGTCATTGGTCGGCATTCGTTGTGCAAAGTGATGGTGTATCCACTCTAATAAGGGTTCAAAGGCTATGGAAGATATACAAGATCTCACTATATCTCTATACCAATTAGAAGAGTTTAAGTAGGGTCGATCTGAATGATGAAGACATAAGGTTCCTTATATAGGCTTGGGGGTGCGTAGTATCACCCCCAAGCATGCACTCCATGCTTAGCTGAGGGCATAACCAATAAGAGAGTGACAGCTGTAGAGATGAGTGTAGATGTCACTATAAAGAATATTCCCTCACTTGGATTGTTGATCTTCGATAACGGTTTTATGTGATGTGCATGTAATGCCCATTTCATACTTCTCATGCATGTACGATGTGTCTAATGTAGAAGGTCTTGACCAAGCCGAGACTGCTGAAGCCTTACACTTTGCTAACAGGCCAAGGCGATATTAGGTTAGTCATCTGAGACTAACATAATAATTTATAGTTGAGGTTAGTGAATTAGAATTCTGAAGTCATCTGAGTTTGACATTGGCGATGGCTGAGATGATGTTGTTCCCTGCCTATTGAGGGCAAGACTAGTATCTAGTTGGTCGTCTGGAGAAGTCTCCCCTGAGACGAGACTCATTAAGACGAGACTGACACACACACACACACACACACACACACACACACACACATATATATATATATATATACACACACACTAGTGGTGACCCATGCGATGCACGATCGGTTGAAATATATTATTCTAATATGTAATCTAATATATAATTAGTATGAGTATTTAAATAAATGATCGTGACGATAATCATAAACTCGCAAATTAATTAATATGGTGGAAAACGCATATTAATTGAAATGAATATGAGGAATAATTGAACTAAATATAAGGAAATGAATCGAATTATATTTTGTACACAAACAGGTTACCTCATTGCTTATCCTTTCACTCTCCTATATGAAAATCTAAACTATATAAAAAAAAGGAGGGGGCTTTAATTTCAAGAACTAAATTTTTAAATTTTTTTGAATTTACTTCCGTACCATTTAACAATTAGTCGGAAGTCCTACTTTTTAAAATTATCAGTGTCATTTTATTAATTGCAGATATATTTCTATCAACAATGTAAAGACATATAAATTATTTTGGGACTTAGAACAAAAGAGAAAATGACATAGGACTAAAAATTAACAAATTCAAAAAAATAGGACCATCAAATAAATATCTATAAAAAACTTCATGTTATTTTGTGTCTCTTTAATTTGGTTTATGTGTGTCCGTGCCAATAACACGGTAAAAATAATAATCTAGTTAAAAGAGACAAAATAATATGAATTTTTTTATATAATTCAGATTTTCACATAACAATTAAGAATTACTCCGCCATCCAACTCCGTTATTTTTTTAGGGGAAGCATTAGGCATGCATGTGACACATGACTTAATGTAAGGACATTTTTGTACTAACATAATTTTTTTAAAATAATCTTATAATAACAGCAAAAAAATTTAAAAAATAAAAAAATACTAAAAAAATATAAAAATATATTAAAAAAAACTTGGAAAAATTTACAAAATTTTTAAAACATTTGGAAAATAGAAATATATATTTAAAAAATCTAAAAAATACAAAAAATATTTAAAATCAACAAAATTCTTATTGAAACCTATTTAAAATAATTGTTTAAAATTTATTTTCTAAAAACAATAGGCCTTGTTATTTTTTATATTAAAAATAATATTCTTGATCTTAAAAATACTTAATATTTTGAAATTAAAAAAACATAATATTTTTGTTTTTTACTATTTTTTTAGTTTTGAATATTAAAAGAATTCAGTATTTTGAAATTAAAAATGTGTTCTTTTTAGTAAAGGTACTTTATTCAAAATCAAAACGGAACAAACTTTATAAAGGTACTTAAAAAATAATGTTCTGTTATTTTATAAAACAACTTTAGTAAACATTATTTTTTGGTTACAATATTAAGTATTACGTTATGTTGATGCAGAAAACTAGACTATATCTAATTATTTGATCACAGCTATAGAAGTAAATAAGAGAGATAAATTATTTTTAAAGTGGTCTAGCTAAAGGGAAAAGTCTACGTCCACTATTGTATATTGCCTTGTGTTTGTTCAGTTGTTTCTTATTTCGTGTCCTCTGGATGTAGGGATTACAACGTAATTATATCCCCTGAGGATGTACAAGATTCGGAATCTTAAAGGATGGAATGCCTTTATAACATAGGCATTTTTATCAGTACAATGTTCATAATGTATACAACTATTGACGTTTTATTGCCCCTATTGGTCGGTCTTCCTGATGTTGGTCAGGCTTCTTTTGTATGCTAGTCGGCATTCTACACTGTCGGTCGGCATTCTTGAACTCGTTCTGATAAATAGGTCTTGTTGACTAGAACTAATGCCACGACGGATAACCCACGTCTATTTCTGGTTGGTCCACGTAATAGAATAATTTTTTGTATCAACAAACACGTTATTTCTTTCTATTTTTCTAAAAAAACAGTACATTTTTTTTACTATTTTTAATAGTTTTAACTTTTTTGTTAAGGAAACACAGTTTTTACTGTTTTTTGTAACATAATATAGTTTTTTTAATTTGTTTTGTCACATTATTAATTATTTTTTTAAGTTGTACAAAAATAATTAGTTAAAAAAATGTATCGAGATAAAAGAGGTTCATTTTATTACTATACTTTAATATTTAATAAAATCGTTTGAAACATTAATAACAGTATTAAAGTAACAATTAAAAACACTACAATTTACATAATATTTTATTAAAGTTTTACATGACTTTTATTCATTTTTTCTTTATATACTGTTATAATTTACGTAATTGTTATTTTTATTAATGTACACTTTTTAACAAACAATTTACATAGCTACTAAAATTTACTATTTTTTAAAATTTTCAAAATGTCATAAAATATCTAGAAATTGAAAACAACATTGAAAATAACTTATTTTCTGAAAAAATAGTAAAAACACAATATTACCTTTTTTAATATTCAGATTATTTACCCATAAACAACCCCATGTTCATCCACTTCCACCTCCTTGAAAATCCCGTATACACATTTGTCTTATCTTCAAATATTAGAAGCAAAAAATAAGAGGGGACATGATTTTGAAATTTAATTTTGTGACATGGAACATGTGTCTGCATGTTATTGGAGAACACCTTGAGTATCACATGCCACAAAATAAAATTTTAGAACCATGTCTCTCTAAAAATGTAAATTGCATGACATCGCTCTGCAAATGTATAGTTTTTAAATTTCTTTAGAAACCAACCTTTTGTTTTTCATAAAAGAGTTCCAATGTTTTTCTAACTAATAAAACAGTTTAGAAAATTTCTTCATTTCTTAAAACATTTTAAAAGGTTAGGAACATTTTTTATTAAATAGTGTTTAACTTTTGGTAAAACAATGTTGTCAAAAAACGAAAAACTATTTTATATAAAAATGAATACTTAACCTTATTAACTGTTTTAAAATTACAAAAAGGTACATTTTTCGTAAAAATAAAAATATATATATTTTTTGTAAAAAAATATGTAACCAAATTAGAAAAGTTTTTTTTAATATACAAAACTGTTTATCAAACAATTAAAACATTTTTTAAAAGTGACATCAAAGTACGTACATAGCATTGGTAGCGTACTCTACGAACCTATTAGTTGATATCATACTATGTGATAGATGCCTTTAGTTAGGCTAGTTACTTTTCAATACGCTTTTGAAAAGATTTTAAACATATGTGACATCCGTAACAGTACCCATTGTAATGGGATTTTTTGTGCCATTTAGTTGATTTAATCACCAATGGATGAAAAAAATATTCTGACTTTTGAGTAAGAAAATTAATACATAGTTACATAAAAAATTCAATAACAGCAAAAGTTCAAATCTTAAAAACATACAAATTTGAGGAAAACACCAACTCAGTTTTAAATCAAATGCATATTTTTATAGATATAAAGTACCATAATATTATTCATATTTCAGAATAATTATTTAAAACTAGCTCAAGAATTAATAACATTTAAACCCAATTGAAGAAGTATAAAAACTACATCCTTACCCTTATTGACTTGCATAATAGATATCTCTAAAAAAATACTATTACATGAAACAACAGAAACACATTTTTAGAAAAAATCGTGTATAAAATTACACTTCATATAAGTAGTTAAAAGTATATGCCTACAAATCAAACTTCAATTCTTTATTTCTGAAATATGCAACACGTAAAAAACGAAGAGGCATATGGGTTTAAAGTAATTGAAGTAAAACATAACACCATAAAAAATCTTTTTGCAACCAAAAATCAAACAAAAGTTAATAACAAAATAATAAAAACCCTAAAAAGTGTTTAAAATCCAACCTACCAAAGAATAAACTAAACCGTGAATAATGATACAAAGTTAACTTAACACTAAAATATTTTTGAACTAAAAATTCCAAACCCAAGAATCATAAACTCTAAAAAACAAATTAAAGAGAAAAAGAATAGTTCTCGGCCCGATCGAACACAAATTACAGAAAGAGAGAGGAGAAGAAAGAGAGAGAAACTTAGGATACCTCAAGGACTGTGTCGATTCTGAGGCTGATGGTGATTTAGATCGAACTGAAAAAGGGCCACTGTTAACTTCTTGAGCTGATGTTGCTCGATATTGGAGTTATGTGTTTGAGAAAGAGGGTAATCAAATTAAAAAGAAACTTTTCCACAAAAAGTTCAGACTAAAATTCTCGGAAAAAATAGATATCTAAAGTAAATTTAAATCTAACCTTATTTGATAAACCACAAAAATAAAAAATAGTTAATCCAGACCACAAAAATCTGTCACAAAAAAAAAACTTTCGGGATCCCGCAAAAAGAAACACGAAAATAAAAAGGGGGATGGACTTACAGTGGTGATGTATTACGGCTAAAATGGCGATAGCATGACCAAATAGAGAGAAAACATTGTTTTGGGGAGATAAGGCGAGGTAGAGGATGTTTAAGAGGGAAGTGGTAGAAGATGGGACTTTCTCGAGGCTCGAAGTACAAATAGTCAGAATATTTTCTAGCGAGGGGACACCGTTGGAATTACCACACAAAAGAAATTTAATATGTGATTGTATATTAAACCATTTGATACAAACACTTGTACTCTTGTTATTTGATGTATCAAACCAAGGCGGTGTGGTAAATGAATGGTGTGACAGTTTGGGGAGATATTATGTACAGAGAGAGAGAGAGGGGAGGGTAAGGAAAGGTTGCGAGAAATAAGGTGAGATGGGGTAGTTTTGGATGAGATGTGGTAGTTAAGTGGGATTTCATGTGGTGGGCAGCTAAAGAATTTTTTTTTTTAAATCGGAAGCAATGTGGACACGTGTATATTTTATAGATAAAAAAAGTTAAAAATCTAAGAAATTAGGATTTGGATTTTGGAGGCATTTGAGGCACACACCTATATATATATATATATATATATCAATCACCCTTAGACATTAGCCTTCAATATTAATAGGAGGTTGAGGTTTAAGTATCTTTTGGTTGTCTCGTCTCGTCCTAGTATGTAGTCCACATGCTGCATTCGAGAGCAAGTGTCAGGTGAGGTATAACGGTCATATTTGGCTCATTCACTGGATCATATCTCATGTATGAGAAGTGGGACAGCTGTCATCCATTGGTGGGATTCGTCAGGGATGGAATAACCTACTACGTAGCTTACAGTCAGACACCATTCGTGGGCCTTGAGGTTATGTCCTAATGATTGTACCCTTTCGAATGTTGCGCTAGACATCTTTAGGTAACACACCATACTCAAAACCATTAACTTCTTCACAAAGATGGCTTCCCTTTCTCTCTCTAAATTTCTCTGTTCTCCGTTCATCTTCACTCCTTTCTTCCGAATGGTTAAAATACTAGTGTTAAATTGATCCTTTAGAATGGTCAATATGAAACATGATACCAGCTATTAGGTGAGAAAGGTTAAAATTGATCCTTAGTTATATTCAAATACTGGTGATAAATTCAAATACCGATGATATGTAATAAAATATGTAGTATGGCAGTATAATAACATGCACACAATTAGAGTAAATAGGAGCTATCATGTAGTGATATCAATAGAAGTATGCCAAATACGCAAAGTTTACTATTAAAAAGGTAGAAAAAAACCTACTTCCTCTGTAATTCGGTCTGCTTTATATCACAAGCGGATATTGGGAAGAGCTGGTGATTGATTTTCTCTATATAATATTTGGGTATATAAATAAGTATTTGGGATTAGGTAAATCAGTTTTGTACTAAAAGTGTACTTTTAAAGTTTCGGGGCTTTAATTGTAAATATTTTGGGACTTTAAAATACTGGAGTTAAGACCATTATTAAACTTTGGTGTAAGAGACTTTTTGTCTTAAAATATTTTGAAGAATTCATAGACAAAGTTTGGGGATCAAATTCATAAGTTGGGAAAGTTAGAAGAGGTCAATTTGTAAATTTGGAAAAATATCCTTGAGTTAAAACCTTATTTTTCCATAACTTATGGTATGTGTATCCAAACTTGGCCTTACCTTATACCATTTTGACCAGAAAAATTTAATGAAAATTTTGAAAAAAAATTCAAAAATTCCTAATTGGCCACGCACCCTCACGCGCGTGGTCAAAGTTTCTGTTGTAAGTCTTCATCTTCAACCTCTCGACTTTGACTTCTAGGGTTTCAAAATTTTGACCTCGATTTTCTCCTTCATTTTTATGCCATTTGAGATGATTCCTTAACCAACTTAGCCTAATTTTTCATAAGGAATCCATATATATAACTTTTGTGGATTAAGATATAGTGTATCTTAAGTTACAAAACTATGTATTTTGTCAAAAATTTGACCTAACATTCATGGATTTCTAGATCATGGCAAGTATTCGTATGAATTTTTGTTGGTTTCTGCAATATATAGGAGTAGTTTGGTTTTGGTTTCAAAGATTAAGATGGATTTACATGGAGAATTTCAAATTTTCAGGTTTCGAGTTCACGATACACCTTCGATCGATTTGAGCTTTATAGACACATTCATGGCTTGTAACCATTATACTCGAGATCCTTAGGATATAATGAAGTTATATGTAGCTTCAAACCAAAGCTTGGAGATTTATATTAAGATTAACCATTAAAGCTCAAGCTTTAATGGTGTTTCTGCATATTTTTTCTATCCTAATCTATTTTACACGTAAAATATTGCATATTATGATTGTTCTAAGCATATTAACTACACAAAAAGCAAATGGAATTGAAAGAATTAAAAATTACTCATAAAATCATAGTGTGCATGGTTTGAGAGGATTTTTGAGTTTTTGAACTGAACTGTGAGTTGCGTCTTTACTACTGAATTGGTGGGATATTTATACTACATCCTCAACGGATTCGATTGGCGCACTGGGGTGGTGGATTTTAGCTGATTTATTTAGAGTTTTCAAAGTTGGTAAGTGTGGCTCGCATGTGTACGTGGTGTATACATGTGCATTTTAACTTCTAGTGCTGATATGGTGCACTAGATGGATAGAGTTTTAACTGAAATTAATGAAATTTAGAGGTTTGGTCCTTGGTTGGTTTTATAAAAACTTTCATAGCATTAAAAGTGTACTTTTTGTTAAGTATAGTGGTACTTTTGTAATTTCAAAACGTTCAAAGGGCTAAAATTGTGGTTTTATGTTAACTAAGGTCTAAAGGATTAATTTGATGTAAAGTTGGGGTTTAGAGGTAAAATATACATCAAGTTGTCTTTCTTTGAAATTTTCAGGGACTATTTTATAATTTTCTAAAACTTCAAGGGGTCTAAGTTCATTCAGTAAAAGTGTAGGTTTCTAAGTGTAGTTTATTTCTTGTTTTGAAGACTTTTGATTTTGAACACATTATAAGGGTTTAAACTATAGTCGTGGGTATTTGGGGTCGTAAAAAAATTTGTGGTTCTTACAGTCTACCTACCTATAAAAAAAATTCGTCCACAAATTTTACCTTGAAAAAGGTCAGGGTATTGATCCTTCATTGCTTGTTCTGGTTTCCATGTAGCTTCTTACTGATTCTGATTCTCCCAAAGTATTTTAACTCAGGGAATTTCCTTGTTTCTGAGATACTTCACTTGACGATCCAGAATTAAAATAAGACGTACTTCAAATTCATGGTTAGGTTTGATGGAAATGTTTTGCCATATAATAGTATAGGATGGATCTAAGATATACTAGCATAACTGTGACACATGAAATGCGTTATAAATATTGGATAATTCCACGGGTAATTCTAATTGATATGCTATAGAGCCAATTCGTTTAGAAATTGTGAAAGGTCCAATATATGTGGGGGCTAGTTTTTAATTCTTTCTAAAGCATAAAATTCCTTTTCTGGGAGAAACTTTCAGGAATACGTGATCATTCACTTGAAATCCTACGGGTTTTAGACGTTGGTTTGCATAACTTTTTTATCGGTCATGGGTTCTCTTCAATTTCTATCGAATCTGTTGTATTATTTTAGTGATTTCTTAGATTATTTTGGAACCAACTTATTTACTATCTTCAGATTCTATTCAACATACACATGATCTACAGGGTCTTCCATATAAATATTCAAATGGAGCTTGTTTAGTACTGGCTTGATAACTATTTTATATGAAAATTCGACAAGGGGTAAATATACATTCCAATTGTCAGACATATCTAACGTACAAGCACGTAATATATCTTCTATGGTTTGAATTGTATGTTTTGATTGTCCATCCATTTGTGGGTGGAATGCGGTACTTAAATGAAGTTTAGTA
Source organism: Sambucus nigra (assembly GCA_949130495.1). Lineage (NCBI taxonomy): Eukaryota > Viridiplantae > Streptophyta > Magnoliopsida > Dipsacales > Adoxaceae > Sambucus > Sambucus nigra. The sequence continues at coordinate 296,274,766 of OX422218.1, read as the reverse complement.
CCACTGCGGTTCGCAATGCTTGACAAAAATTTTCTATAAAATGAAAATCTCTATCTAATACAATAGATAAAGTAATTCCATGTAATCAAATAATTTCTCGAATGTAGAGCTTGCTAAGCTTTTTGAACGAATCGGTGGTCTTTAAAGGTAGAAAATGAGAATATTTGGTAAGTCGATCTACTATTACCCAAATTGAATAATATCCTTGGGATATACGAGGTAGTCCACTAACAAAATACAAGGTAATATGATCCCATTTTCATTCGAATAGGTAAGGGTTGAAGAAGCCCACTAGGGTGTTGGTGTTATATCTTTACTTATTGACAAGTAAGACATTTCCTTACAAAATTCTCGATATCATTTCTCATATTTGGTCACCGATATTGCTTCTTAAAATCATGGTACATTTTTAAACTTCTAGGGTGTATTATAAATTTCGAATGATGAGCTTCTTACAATACTTCCTCTAGCAGAGATGCATTATCAAGTACATACAATATATTTCTAAATCGTAACCATGTTTCTTTATCGTAGGAAAAATCGGGATTTTTGTTCTAAAAGGTTTGTATAAAAGAATCTTCGGTCTGTTGAACTACGATTTTCTCTCTCAACTCAGGATAAGTGATAATATTAAATAATTTCGCACAAGAAGTAATCAACCGCAAATCATATTGCTCTATAGTAGAAGCAATATCATAGGAAATTAAGATGTAAGGTCTTCCTACTAGATTTTGACTTAAAGCGTCAGCTACTACGTTGCCTTTACCTAAATAGTAATTTAATTTAAATTGGTAATCCCCCAAAAATTCTAAACAACGTCGTTGTCTTAAATTTAAATCTTTTTAGGTAAAGATATATTTCAAACTTTTATGATTTGAAAACACTTGGAAATTCACACCATAAAGATCATAACGCCAAATTTTTAATGCAAAAACTACAGCGGCTAGTTCGATATCATGTACAGGATAGTTACGTTTATGAGTTTTGAGTTGTCGTGACCCATATTCTATAACTTTATCATCCTTCATTAACACGCATCCTAGTCCTTGTAACTAAGCATCGATATACACATCGTAACTTACGTCACTGGAAGGAATAGTGAGGATAGGAGAAATAGTAAGTTTGTCCTTTAATAGTTGGAATGATTGGTTACATTCTTCTCTCCATACAAATGAAACTTCCTTCCTGGTTAGTTTTAAAAGGGGAATAGCAATGCGCAAAAATCCTTCTACAAAACAGCGATAATATCTAGCTAATCCTAAAAAAAAAATTATTTTAGTAATATTGGTAGGACTTTTCCATTCTAAAATGGCTAAAATTCGGTTTGGATCGACTTGGATTCCATTTTCAGAAATCACATGTCCTAAAAATTTGATTTCCTTCATTGAAAAATCACCTTTTCTCTTTTTATCATATAATCGATGGTTTCTAAGAGTACTTAAGACTGTTTTCAAATGTTGGGTATGTTCTATTGGATTCTAAGAATATACGACAATATTGCCAATAAAAATAATAACGAACTGGTCAAGAAAAGGTCTGAAAATTCTATGCATTAGATCCATAAAAGTTGTTGGTGCGTTTGTTAAACCAAGCAACATTACGGTAAATTCAAAATATTCGTAACGAGTTCGAAAAGAAGTTTTCAGAATGTATTCCTCTCTAACGAGTAATTAATGATAACCAGATCATAAATCTATTTTAGGAAATACCCTTGCTCAATGAAGTTGATCAAATAGATATCCTATCCATGGTAAAGGATACTTATTCTTGATAGTTACTGATTTCAGTTTATGATAGTCTATGCATAATCTAAAGCTTCCATCATGTTTCTTAACAAATAATACCATAGCTCCCCAAGGTGATGAACTTAGTCGAATATAACCTCTCTCCAAAAGAGCATCTAATTGGGTAAGAAGTTCTTGAAGTTCTAAAGGATCCATTCAATATGCAAGTATCGAAATAGGGAGTGTATCGCGATAAAGATTTATAATAAACTTAATTTCTCTGGAAGGAGGTAATCCTTTTAAATCCTCGAGATAAATGTCTATGAATTGTTCCAACAAATTTGGGATTGAAGAAGAAATTTGGATTTGGAAATTTGAGGATTCTGATGGACCTGATCCTTGAAATATAAAAGAACAATTATCTTTATTTCAAAAATAAATTTTCTTGCTTTGAAAATTGATATAAATGTGATATTTTTATAAAACATCCATTCCGATAATAATATCGAAACCATAAATATCTAAAATTATCAAGTTAGCCAGGAGTGTTCCTAGACCAAGCTGAATCTTACAATTTCTATAACCTTGCATTGGTGTATTGATTTCACGTGCTGGTAACTCAATATCCAATAGATCAGTTAAACGTGTAGGTAATAATTTTAATAATTTAGCTAGTCTAGATTAATAAAGGAATGTGTGGATCTTGTATCAAATAAAATATGTGCAAGAAAATGTTGGAAAATTATCATACATTCTATCACGTCATGTGTATATCGTATAAGCAGTGTAGCATAATCATTCCCACGATTCGGGATTAGCTTAATTCCTTTAGCACAGTATGTCTTGGAATGATTCTGGATAGGATGAAATTTTGGATTTTGTGAGGGTTTATTTGGTTGACGATAGATTGAAATCGACTTTATCTTAAGACACTGTGGATGAATATGTCCTACTTCGTGACACTCGTGACAATGGATTGTTGAACGTGTTATGTTATGAAGAATCTGAGAATAAACATGTCCACTCGAGTTTGCATAAGGGTGAGGTCTAGAATGATATGGATTTCTAACGACTTGATTATTTCTAATAACTGGGGATGAAGATCGAATTATGGTAGAAGAATTGCGTTGCACAATGGTTGCAGCGTCAATTAATTGAGAATACTCACGGATTTGTAACCTAGCGATTGAATTCTTAACTCTCGGACGTAATCCTCTTTCAAACTGCTGTTATTTTTTTACCTCGGTATCTACGCATTTCGGAGTGTAACGAGACAATTCAATAAACCTAGCTTCATATTTGGCTACTGATAGGTTAGCTTGTTTTCATTTTAAGAAATCAACAGTTCGTTGATCTCGCTCAGTCTCGAGAAAACACTTTTTGAAGAAAGTTTTCTCAAATTTTTCCCAAGTAAAATTGACAACATTCTAGTTACGTGACACTGCTTGCCATTAGAAATCAACTTCACCTTAAAACATATAGGCTGCTAAAGGTACTCAGAGATTAGTAGTTTTGTTTAGTCTATTTAAAATTTTCACAATCTGGTGCATCCATTTCTAAGCTTCATTGGCACCTGGCTTTCCAAGAAAAGATGGGGGTCGTTGCCTTAGAAATTCTTTAAGATCATTCATTCTATGAATTTCTTCATAAATGTCCTTTGGAGTAGAATGAGTTTTTTTTTATTGTCGGGATAAAAAAGTAAGTTCTTGAAGACATCGCATGATTCCTCCAGTTTGAGTCTGTTCAGATTGGGTTTCAGCGGAGGTAATTTGAGTACTAACCATCCTGAAAGCAGAACGATTTAAATAATGAGAATCATAATCAAAAATAAGTCACAAGCGTGCTATATTTCACATAAGGAGTTTATATGATACATTAGTATTATACATCACAACCTAAATTAATACAGGTAAAGTTTTATTATAGCATACTTTTTATAATATTTTACTATATAAGTCCTACTGAGACAACTTTTAACTTTGAATATTTAAGTAGGGACAACAGCTTCATCACTAGAGCTGGACTCTGGACTGAATAAGTAATCTCCCTGATCTGAACCATTAGTTAAGTTATTTGTTTTACCAGGAGAATAGTCACCGTGTACTTCATTATTAAATGTGGCCTTGGGATACATCAGTGGAGTTGGTGTCTCATCTGCAAGTGCAAGATTTATAACCTCTTGAAATATTACCGGATCATTAACATACTCGTCCACTTTCCTCATAACTTGCATTTCACCTAAAATGCTATTTGTCAGTACCAGTCTTTTGACATCACTACTCGAGCGTGTCTAGTCTTCATCAACTACACGAATCATGTTTCTTAATTTGTCTAATGCCTCTTCTCTAATTTGATTTTCCTAACGATTATCTAGTTTGATGTCTATACTGAATAGGAACGTGTCCCATGTATCCATGTTGCAAAGTGGAATTACCATATAATAATAGTAATAAAAGAAATTACGAAAAGATAAAATAACTAATATTTATTCTCTTTCCCGCATAGAATGCTAACCCGGCGATATGTTTAGATTTAAAACATGTTCTGAAACCAACTTGTCACACCCTACTTTTTAGTGTGAATGAACAAGAAGTACACATAAAGCAATGAATTAAGGCTAAGGCATAAAAACATAACTTTATTCATTATTAATTAGGTTTACATAGGGTTGTACCACCACAGCGGTGAGTTACATTTATTTAATAGAAACTATAATGTAGAAACTCGAAAAGCGTGACTCCTTGCTCTCATCTGTCTTATGCTCTGTCCACATAGTCACATACGCAAACAGGTGACCGGTTTCTATCTCTAATAGGGAAGAGATATTATCATCTTTCTCCGGGCTCATCTGGAGAAAAAAGGAATTAACACAAATATGCTAGCAGGTTCTACCAGTTCTGTAATAAGTATATATGTATAGGTGAGAGTTGGAGTGTGTATAGAATTCAGTGTTTAGTAATGCTAAAAATAAATAAGCTAATAATCCCATACTTATCAGTTTTAAAAGAACATTAAGGTTCTGGAACTAATAATCCCATACTTGCTAGTCAATTTAAGAAAATGAGGTTCATTACCAGTTAATTAAGGATCATGTAAAGAAAGGAAAGAATTCTTGAATTAATAATCTCATACTTACCAGTTCACTAAGGGGTATAGAAGTAATTAATCCATCAGTAAAACCATAATAATAATAATAATAAATAATCAATCCAGAACTTTTGAGGAAAAGTAACCGGCTATGCACACAATTAAAGTGACGCTCATACGTATGTAGCAATAATTAAGCCTTTCAATCAACTAAGACCAGTAGGCCAAGTAGAAAGTTGTGTGGGATAACATGTCAATCTACTTCCTAGTTATTATTGATGCTTATAGTATAGTGGCACAAAAGTGTAGGGGTTACTAAATCAATATGAAATATTATACCAGTTATTAAGTGAGAAGGATTAAAATTTTCCTTAGTTACATTCATATACTGGTAATAAATTCAAATACCGATGATATGTAACAAAATATGTAGTATGGAAGTATAATAACATGCACACACACTAAGAGTAAATAGGAGATTTCACGTAGTGATATTATTAGCAGTATGCCAAATACGCAAAGTTTACTATTGAAAAGGTAGGAAAAAACTACTTGCTCGGTAATCCGGCCTTCTTTATATCACAATATTTGGGTATATAGGTATTTGGGATTAGGTCGGTCAATTTTGTTCTAAAATGAATCTTTTAAAGTTCCGGCGATTTAATGGTAAATATTTTGGGACTTTATGGACTTAAGACAATTATTGAACTTTGGTGTACGAGACTTTTTGTCTTAAAATATTTTGAAGTGTTAATAGAATAAGTTTGAGGATCAAATTCATTAGCTGGAAAAGTTGGAAGGGGTTAATTTATAAATTTGGAAAAACATCCTTAAGTTAAAACCTTATTTTTCCATAACTTAGGCTAGGTGTATCCAAACATGGCCTTACCTTATATTATTTTGATCAGAAAAATTTAACAAAAAATTTTGGAAAAAATATCAAAAATTCCTTATTGGCCACGCGCATTGGGGTCTGTGATCAAAGTTTCTGTTGAAAGTCTTCATTTTCAACCTCTCGACTTTGACTTCAAGGGTTTCAAAATTTTGACCTCGATTTTCTCCTTCATTTATATACCGTTTGACATGATTCCTTAACCAACATAGCCAAATTTTTCAAGAGGAATCCAAATACATAAGTTTTTTGGGTTGAGATGCAGTGTATCTCAAGTTCCAAAACTCTTTGTTTTGCCAAAATTTTGACCTAACATTTGTCAATTTCTAGATCATGGCAAGGATTCTTATGAATTTGGGTTGGTTTCTGCTATATATAGGAGTAGTTTGGTTTTGGTTTCAAAAATTATGATGGATTATGCATGGAGAATTTTAAATTTTTAGGTTTCGAGTTCAAAATACACCTTCAATCGATTTGAGCTTAATAGACAGGTCATGGCTTTTAACCATTACACTCGATATCCTTAGATTATAATGAAGTTATATGTAGCTTCAGACCAAAGTTTAGAGCTTTATATTAATATTCACAATTAAAGCTCAAGCTTTAATGGTGTTTCTGCATTTTTTTTCTATCATAAGCTATTCTACACGTAAAAGCTGGCATATTATGATTGTTCGAAGCATATTAACTACACAGAAAGCAAATGGAATTGAAAGAATTGAAAATTACTCATAAAATCATAGTGTACCTAGTTTGAGTGGATTTTTTAGTTTTTGAACTGAACTGTGAGGTGTGTCTTTACCGCTGAATTGGTGGGGTATTTATACCACATCCTAAGGGGATTCAATTGGTGGACTGGGGTGGTGGATTTAAAATGATTTATGTAGAGTTTTCAATGTTGGTAAGTGTGGCTCATATGTGTACATGGTGTATACATGTGCATTTTAACTTCTACTGCTGATGTGGTGCACTAGATGGACAGGGGTTTAACCAAAATTAATGAAACTTGGAGGTTTGTGAAATAACGTTGCCAAAGCCGTTTATGAAAATAAACTATTTAAGCAACTCCGAAAGTTTGTTGAAGAAACTCTTTACTAAAATCAAACTGATTTTGAACACAAGATGTGTTAACAAAATTATGTACGAGATATGGACAAGATTTGATAACAAGTTTTAGTAAAAGTTTAAAATGTTTTAAACTCAGCACACTATTAGAAAGGGATGAGAAGATGTAGAAACATTGATACTCAGGATTTTTAACGTGGTAAAACCTCAACCTTGAGGAAACATCCACGACTCCCTCTACGGAGTAAAACAAAAACAATCACTAAAACAAATATGTAAGTTACAACCTATTTAACTAACATGCACACAAAACAAATCTATACAAGTTCAGGATTATACCCTCTGGCGTCCTTAACTTTTCTGCAGATCTTGTTTGTTGATGTAGTTGTCTCAGATTGTCAACTCTTCCTTTGTTTCAGCACTTTACGTCGACTTATGTTCACCAAATCTTATAGCCAACACTTTCAGTGTTTGTAGTGCGAAGATGTTTGTGAATCGTGTTCTAAAACACATGCATGCACTCACACACACTTATTAGTTACAGACAATCCTAACAAATCACATATAAAGTCTATATGCAGTGATATTGTTAATTTTCTTTCTTACAAAACCAAGAACCTATTTGACCTTTCAGAATAACCCAGATTCCACGGAGATCTTGCTTAAGAAGTCGGTCAAGACCTTTCTCAATCAGTTTTGAAAATATTATGGAGATTGAGAACCCTCCAAGTGCGAATCTAACTAGGTCAGGTTAGGTTTTGTAAAAACAGAAATAGAAAAACATCTATTGTTGATTTTGAAGAAGAAAATGTTTTAACAGAAAACAATCAACAACGAAATTCTCAAGATGAGAAATAAATGTGACTATGTGTGCTGTGACATGCAAAACTACAGATCTATGATTTCTATTGAGTCAGAAACAAGATCTGAGTCTATGTCTAAGTTGGAAATAAGATTTAAGAACACAAGGATTTCAGCAACCCAAGAACTCTCAACTCGAACTCTCATAAACTCAAGAAAACACTAAGGATGGTGTTTTTCTGGTTATGGTGTTTTTCTGGAGAGGTAAGTGGTTTGGGCTTTTGAAATATTTGGACGAAGTTAGGGTTTCTAACTAGGGTTTGATTTCTCTCTCTAACTTCTCTCTTCTCTCTTCTCTCTCTCTCTTCTCTCTCTATTCTCTGAGACTTTGCAAAATGGCAAAAGCTCTCGAAGGCTGAGATGAGAGGCCTTTAAATAGGAAGAGGAGAAGATTCCAGAGCCTCGTTCAAAAACAACGGCTGTGATTAAGTCAAGCTCTTTTGACTGCAATCCAAGGGCTCACAACAGGCGGTGGATTAAAAAGGCTATGATTGGCTAAGGGGTTTACACTGGGATTCACTCAGGCGACATGCAGGCCATCGATAAGGGTTGATCCAAGGGCTGTAAACACGCGAAGGTTTGTCTCTGTAAAGAAACACAGTTTGGGCCAATCAGAAGACAGCAGGTGTTGGCCTGTGGACGAAGATAAACGCGCGTCCCAAAATAATTACAAAGCCAACCCTAGAGTCTCTAGCGCTTTCGGTTTCTACCCAGAGTAACTTTAGGCCAATAAACACAACAATCCATATTTATATATTGACCCCAAGACTTTTTAAATCAAGTTTTAATTAAATAAAACATTGTTTAAAATAGGTTTAAAATTCCCAAAAAATTATTAAAAATCAAATTGAGGGATTTAAACACACTCACAACATTAATACACATAGAGGTGCAATATGAAATGCAAGAATCAAATTCTGAGTGTGTGAGTGATGGCTATAGTCTTAGGATCATTACAAGATAGATAGAAGAAGAAGCAACCCAATCTCTGAAGCTCTTTGGTTTCTAGGATGGACACTATTTTGTCACAATTTCCAAACTAGATGAGCTCTTATATAGTCTAGACTCAAATGAGTCAAAAGTATAAGGGCTTCAATCTCCCCCTTTGGAAATATGAGACAAAATCTCCTTTGAGTCATCTAAACTCGTAGGGTGACAACAAATAAGAAAATCCTATTCCTATAAAAGATCTATCTACCCAAATCCTAGAAATCAAAAATTACATAACTCAACTATATACAGTTCAACATCCTATTATTACAAACGAGAATGACTGTACAAGGAGAATACCTGCAAAGAATTACTAAGATCAAGAATTTTAGTATATGCAGAAATAGACTCAAATTTCTCCCCCATTTTGTCTCAAATGGACAAAGGGAAGAAACTTGGAAAATAACAGCAGATATTTATTCAACACAAACCATACCAATTGATTTACGTAAAGAGATGAATCTATTAAAATCAAGAGGTTTAGTAAACAAATCTGCAAGTTGTAGATCAGTTGGAAGATAGTTAATTTCTAATTCCTTGGTTTCAACTAGTTCCCGAATAAAGTGATGTCTTATCTTAATGTGCTTAGTTCGCGAGTGTTGAACCGGGTTCTTAGAAATATTGATCGCGCTTTGGTTATCACAATAGAGATGAAGTGTGGGTTCTAGAATACCATAATCACTTAGCATTTGTTTAAGCCATAACAATTGGGCACAACAGCTACCGGCGGCTATGTATTCAGATTCAGCAGTCGAGAGAGATGTGCAGTTCTGTTTTTTACTACTCCATCCTACCAAGTTATTACCAATATAACAACATGCGCCTGAAGTGCTTTTACTATCATCAGTACACCCAGCCCAATCAGCATCAGTGTACCCAATAATAGTGCTAGGTGTGTCATTCGTGTACCAAATTCCTAAATTTAGAGTGCCTTTAACATATTTAATTATGCGTTTAACAGCGTTTAAATGGCTCTCCTTGGGGTTGTTTTGATAACGTGCACAAACACAAACAGCATACATGATATCAGGACGCGACGTAGTCAGATAGAGTAATGTGCCAATCATACTACGATATAAGGTAGAGTCTACAGATTTTCCATTTTCATCTTTAGATAATTTCTCTGTAGTACTCATAGGCGTTTTAGCACTTTTAGCACTCTCGAGACCAAATTTTTTAACTATCTCTAATGCGTACTTAGTCTGCGAAAGAAACAAGCCATCTGGTTGTTGTTTGACTTGGAGACCTAGAAAGAACTGTAACTCCCCCATAAGGGACATCTGAAATTCCTTGCTCATGATTTCAGCAAAAGATTTTACTTCTGAGGTAGAAGTAGATCCAAATATGATATCGTCAACATAGATTTGAGCGATAGTAATGTGTTTGTCAAAATGTTTGACAAATAAGGTTTGGTCATTTCCACCTCTTTGGAAACCATTATCCAGCAAAAAACTGGACAGGCGCTCATACCAAGCCCTAGGAGCTTGCTTAAGACCATATAAAGCCTTTTTCAACCGAAATACATGATTAGGATAATTAGGGTCAATGAACCCTTTAGGTTGTTCTACATAGGTTTCCTCGGCAAGTATTCCATTAAGGAATGCAGATTTAACATCCATTTGATATAATGTAAAATGCATGTGACAAGCTATAGCAAGAAGCAGACGAACTGATTCTAAACGAGTGACAGGAGCAAAGGTCTCGTTAAAATCAATTCCTTCTATTTGGGAATAACCTTGAGCAACTAGTCTAGCTTTATTTCTAATTACTATCCCATTTTCATCAGTTTTATTTTTGAAAATCCAGCGAGTCCCAATAACCTTTTTGTGATCAGGACGTGGAACAAGATACCAAACATCATGAATGACAAATTGTAAAAGTTCATCCTGCATAGCAGAAATCCAGTGAGTGTCATTCAATGCCTCATTTACATTCTTTGGTTCCAAGAGAGAAACAAAGCATGCATAGAGTGCATAATTTCTAAGTTGGGATCTTGTACGTACTGGTTCACTAGGGTTACCAACTACATTGTTAATGGGATGGTCTTTAGAAACCCAGTTAGGTACTTCAGGTGACTCAATAGGTAATGAATTATCTATTTCAGAAGAGTCATTTTCTAAAATATTTGACGATTCTTCTTCTATAGTTAATTCCCTAGTCTTGCTTTCTATAGTAGTGTCACTCACAATTATATTTATGGATTCCATTAAGGTTTTAGTGCGAAGATTAAATACCCGATAAGCTCTACTGTTAGGTGAATAACCTAAGAATATGGCTTTATCTCCCCTACTCTCAAATTTAGATAAGTGTTCCCTATCTTTGCAAACATAGCAGGTACTACCAAAGGTCTTAAGGTACTTAAGATTAGGCTTTTTATTGTACCAAAGTTCATAAGGAGTTTGTTTGGAATTCTTTCTAAGATAGACCCTATTGATAATATGGCATGCTGTACGAATAGATTCAACCCAAAAATACTTAGGTAGGTTCTTAGCATGGAGCATGACACGTGCCATCTCTTGAAGGGTTCGATTCTTTCTCTCAACTATACCATTTTGTTGAGGGGTTTTAGGGGCACTGAACTCATGTTTGTAACCATTATAGTCACAGTATTCTATAACACCAGTATCTTTGAATTCACCACCTCTATCACTTCGAATTCTATTCACTTGGGCGTCTTTCTCATTTTCAATCCGTAAAAGAATCTTTAAAAAGGTTTGTAAAGGGTCGGATTTCTGTTTTAAGAAAGCTACCCAGGTGAACCTAGTGAAGTCATCAACAATAACTAGAATATAACTGTGTCCACAAAGACTAACAGTTTGAGAAGGACCCATTAGGTCCATATGGATGAGTTCTAAGGGATTAGAGGTAAGGATATCTTTAACTCTTTTATGGGGTGCTTTAACAATCTTTCCTTCTTGACAGGGACCACAGACAATGTTATGAATAGGTTTAATTTTTGGTATTCCTCTAACTATCTGTTGAGAAGACAATTTACTCAAATTTTCATAATTAATGTGACCCATTCTGTTATGCCATATTTCGTTGTCATCCATTCTGGCAACATTACAGATTTCAGAACTACTCATGACAGTGTAACAATTGTCAGGAGTCCTGATTCCTGTAATTATGCATTCTCCCTTTTCATTTAAAATCTTGCAATTGTTCTTTGAAAAGGTAACAGTATGGTTTAAGTCACAAATTTGCGAAATGCTGAGCAAGTTAGCCTTAAGACCTTTAACTAAGAGAACATTTTCAAGAATAGGAAGTCCTTTTTCTTTAAGAGTTCCTTTGCCTATGATCTGGGATGATACTCCATCACCAAAAACAACTTTTCCACCATCAAAATGGGTTTTATTTAACAGTTTTGTATCATCACCTGTCATATGCTTGGAACATCCAGAATCCAAGTACCAACCAGAAGATGTAAGTTCAGCTTTTAATGCAGAAACAACAACATTACACTTCATCTGGGGTACTAGATCATCTTTTCTAACCCAAATTGCTCTGGTTTTCTGTTTGCGCTTGTTTGCTCTCATTTGATAAAATTTGCGAGCAGCAGATTTTTGTTGAAAAATATTTTGCGCATGATTTTGGGTAAATTTACACACCTGAGCATTTGATTTAGAAAAGTTTCTGGGAATCCTTCTAGTAAATGTCCTTTTAGGTTTAGTCTTTCTATTCCTATAGTTAGAGTTTTTGTCTGGTGACCTGGGAAGAACATAATTGTTACGACTCCTCCTAGAATAGTTAAAGTTATGGTACATAGGAGTGTTGTAGATAGGCTTAATCAGTCTCCTAGCATAGCAATTATCGAAAGAGTGACCATATATATCACAATAGGAGCAATAAAGATTGCTCAGAATGGGGTTTTCCTTAGGAAAGTCTCTAAACAAAGGTTTTGAGAAATTTTGAGGCTGAATTTTATTCCTAGGTAGCACAGGTTTGAAAGCATGTTCACTTTTCCTAATAGGGGGGCAGACATATTTTCCCTTTGGTAAATTTTCATGCTTAGAGCAACTTGCATCTCCAGTGTTAGTGTTTTGATGATCAAACTTAGTTTTTAAAGAGTGAAAGTCTGGACACGTTTCAATAGGTCTTTTGCCTCCTGACACAAACTTGATAGGTTCAACATGTTTAGTTTGTGTCTTCAAATTGGGACAAAACCCTATTCCAGTTCTATCATCAGAATTGGTTTTAGATTCAGCAACAAATCCATCAAAACAGTTTGAATTATTTTCAAATTTGGTAAATTTTTTGAAAACAGTTGCTGTCTTTTCTTTTGTCTGTTCCAATTCTAATAATGTCCCTTTGTATTTTTTCTCCATAATTTCATTAGCTTCAGTCAAAGATTTCAGTTTTTCATCAAACACTTTGATATCACTTTCATGAGACATACATTGAGTAGTATACTCTTCAGCATTCACTTTTACCATTAGGCTTAGATCCTCTAGCTTTTTGGTAAGATCTTTCACAATCTTTTCTAGTCTAGTGCTTTTCTTAAGAGTTTTAGTATATAGAGTGTGGATGTCTGGAAGATCATCATTGTCTGAGTCACTAAGTGAAGTGTGTGAAGTGACCCCTAAGGTTTCATTTCTTAAACTCACGCACCCATGGACATCAGCAGTATCGATTTCCCTTTGACTCACACACCCCGAGGAAGAAGTATTAGTGTTCTCAGTAAGTAAAGCATCTAAACCAGTTAAAGTATGATTCACAACAACAGAACTAGAATTACCAGATTCATCCTCACTATCAAGCATAGGCATATTATCATTATATATGATTTTCGCAAAGAAGGATAAACAGGGATCAAAATCATCAGATGCCTCAGGTTCCTCATTTTCAGAGTCACTTGAGTCATCCCATGTTTTGCAGAGGTTGGCTCTAGAGTGTTTGTTTTGGGTATTTAAATTAACTCTACAGTCTTGAGCAATATGTCCCAGTTTACCACATCTATAGCATTCAATTTTCTTGAGGTCTCTGTGAGGTCTTGTGTTGTCCTTGTTCTGTTTGTCATGAGGTTTCTCATGGGGCTTGTGATTTGAAGGAGTAGAATAATTAGACTTGCCCTGTTTATTTGCAATACTGTTTCTAAATTTAACAATTTTCTTAAATTGTTTCGTCATTAGGGCAATCTGATTATCTAGACTTTCTAAGTCACAGTCCTCATCAGAATCATTACTAGAGGTGTTTAACTCAGGCTTAGTCATCTTAGAGGAAAAGCTAAGGGTGGAATTGGTATTTTTCTTGTGAGTGTGGGTCAATTGTTTCTTAAACTCTAATTCCATTTCCACAGTTCTTAATTTGCTACTGAGTAATTCAGGAGTGAGATTAATATCACACATCTCCTCAATAGCATATCTTTTATTGTCAAATTTCTGTGGTAATGATCTCAGAATTTTAGAGACAATTTCTTGTCTATCATAAGTTATACCATTGGCATGGAGTTTAGTGACAATATCAGTAAGGTTCATATAAAAATCATCGAAAGACTCAGATTCAGACATGATTAAGGTATTATACTGTTGAATTAACATCTGAGTCTTAGCAGCTTTTACCCTAGAGTCTCCTTCATGTGCAGTAATCAGTGTATCCCATGCTTCCTTGGAAGTGGTACAAGATGAGATTCTCTTGAACTCATGTTCGTCAATGGACATAAATATAGCGTTCTTGCCTTTGTTATTATTTCGAGAAACCTGTTTCTCTTCTTGAGTAAACTCACTCAATATTTTCTTAATCCTTTCATTGCTTCCATCAGTGGCTGGTTTAGTTGGATAAGAGTATCCATTTTCAATAATATCCCAGACATCATCTCCCAGGGTTCCTTGAATGAAAGCAATCATTCTTACTTTCCAGTAAGAGAAATTGGTTCCATCAAAGACTGGGGGTCTGGTCAAGTTACCATATCTTTCGTTTTTCTCGTCCATAATGATTTTGAGAAAACAGTTTCAGAAACTCAGGATCTTTTTGAAAAAGTTCACCAAATGCTCTGATACCAATTGAAATAACGTTGCCAAAGCCGTTTATGAAAATAAACTATTTAAGCAACTCCGAAAGTTTGTTGAAGAAACTCTTTACTAAAATCAAACTGATTTTGAACACAAGATGTGTTAACAAAATTATGTACGAGATATGGACAAGATTTGATAACAAGTTTTAGTAAAAGTTTAAAATGTTTTAAACTCAGCACACTATTAGAAAGGGATGAGAAGATGTAGAAACATTGATACTCAGGATTTTTAACGTGGTAAAACCTCAACCTTGAGGAAACATCCACGACTCCCTCTACGGAGTAAAACAAAAACAATCACTAAAACAAATATGTAAGTTACAACCTATTTAACTAACATGCACACAAAACAAATCTATACAAGTTCAGGATTATACCCTCTGGCGTCCTTAACTTTTCTGCAGATCTTGTTTGTTGATGTAGTTGTCTCAGATTGTCAACTCTTCCTTTGTTTCAGCACTTTACGTCGACTTATGTTCACCAAATCTTATAGCCAACACTTTCAGTGTTTGTAGTGCGAAGATGTTTGTGAATCGTGTTCTAAAACACATGCATGCACTCACACACACTTATTAGTTACAGACAATCCTAACAAATCACATATAAAGTCTATATGCAGTGATATTGTTAATTTTCTTTCTTACAAAACCAAGAACCTATTTGACCTTTCAGAATAACCCAGATTCCACGGAGATCTTGCTTAAGAAGTCGGTCAAGACCTTTCTCAATCAGTTTTGAAAATATTATGGAGATTGAGAACCCTCCAAGTGCGAATCTAACTAGGTCAGGTTAGGTTTTGTAAAAACAGAAATAGAAAAACATCTATTGTTGATTTTGAAGAAGAAAATGTTTTAACAGAAAACAATCAACAACGAAATTCTCAAGATGAGAAATAAATGTGACTATGTGTGCTGTGACATGCAAAACTACAGATCTATGATTTCTATTGAGTCAGAAACAAGATCTGAGTCTATGTCTAAGTTGGAAATAAGATTTAAGAACACAAGGATTTCAGCAACCCAAGAACTCTCAACTCGAACTCTCATAAACTCAAGAAAACACTAAGGATGGTGTTTTTCTGGTTATGGTGTTTTTCTGGAGAGGTAAGTGGTTTGGGCTTTTGAAATATTTGGACGAAGTTAGGGTTTCTAACTAGGGTTTGATTTCTCTCTCTAACTTCTCTCTTCTCTCTTCTCTCTCTCTCTTCTCTCTCTATTCTCTGAGACTTTGCAAAATGGCAAAAGCTCTCGAAGGCTGAGATGAGAGGCCTTTAAATAGGAAGAGGAGAAGATTCCAGAGCCTCGTTCAAAAACAACGGCTGTGATTAAGTCAAGCTCTTTTGACTGCAATCCAAGGGCTCACAACAGGCGGTGGATTAAAAAGGCTGTGATTGGCTAAGGGGTTTACACTGGGATTCACTCAGGCGACATGCAGGCCATCGATAAGGGTTGATCCAAGGGCTGTAAACACGCGAAGGTTTGTCTCTGTAAAGAAACACAGTTTGGGCCAATCAGAAGACAGCAGGTGTTGGCCTGTGGACGAAGATAAACGCGCGTCCCAAAATAATTACAAAGCCAACCCTAGAGTCTCTAGCGCTTTCGGTTTCTACCCAGAGTAACTTTAGGCCAATAAACACAACAATCCATATTTATATATTGACCCCAAGACTTTTTAAATCAAGTTTTAATTAAATAAAACATTGTTTAAAATAGGTTTAAAATTCCCAAAAAATTATTAAAAATCAAATTGAGGGATTTAAACACACTCACAACATTAATACACATAGAGGTGCAATATGAAATGCAAGAATCAAATTCTGAGTGTGTGAGTGATGGCTATAGTCTTAGGATCATTACAAGATAGATAGAAGAAGAAGCAACCCAATCTCTGAAGCTCTTTGGTTTCTAGGATGGACACTATTTTGTCACAATTTCCAAACTAGATGAGCTCTTATACAGTCTAGACTCAAATGAGTCAAAAGTATAAGGGCTTCAGTTTGGTCCTTGGTTGGTTTTATAATTACTTTCATAGCCTTAAAAATGTACTTTTTGTAAAGTATAGGGATACTTTTGTAACTTCAAAAGGTTCCAAGGGCTACAATGGTTATTTTACGTTAATTAGGGTCTCAAGGATTAATTTGATGTAAAGTTGGGGTTTAGAGGTAAAATATACATCAAAAATCTTACTTTGAAATTTTCAGGGGCTATTTTGTAATTTACTGCAACTTTAAAGGGTCTAAGTTAATCAGCAAAAGTGTAGGTTTTTAAATTTAGTTTATTTCTAAGGGTTTAGAGGACTTTTGATTTTGAACCCATTATAAGGTTTTAAACAATAGCCATCGGTATTTAGGGTAAAAAAAATCCCGATTCTTACATAACCTCCCTACTTACGACTCATCTTGGTTTAATTATTCTTTTTGCAACTTTCTCTTCTTTCGGTAAGATTTTTGTTTATTTCGGTGATCCTTTGTGGTGGTTAAACCCCCTTTATGGTGGCCTGAGGGTATAGGTTTTAGACATTTAGGAGACTTTGGGTAGGTCTTGAGATCAATTTGGTGTTTTTGATCAGTTTTGGGGTTAATCTTGAGTTTTTCGATGTTAACTTTGGTAGGAGTTTCATGAGACTGAGAACTCCATATTATTGGTGTTCTTAACAAATTGTTCAAAAACCTTCCAACATACCATGTTTAATGCTTAATTTCTCTAAACCTTACTTGTTAGGAGTTTATCCATGCACCGTCGCTTGTGCGAGGCTTGGGCAGAGTTGTAATACCTTCATAACCGTGTTTGTCAAAAGGTAGAGGAGGTAGAGGCCCATATTGACCGACCAAGGTCCCCTCTAACTATGACTTTGACACCTTCAACAACCTTGTTCTGCTCCTTACCTACCCTTCCCAAGTCGAGACCACACTTTAACCCCCAATTGTGATTTCCATTATTAGTGACTTAATTAGCTCTTCTTTTAAGGGTTATATACCTTCACCACATTTGGGTCTTCATGATGATCCAGTAAATTCTTATGTTGACTCTTTTGAGGTGGCTGTGAGGGTGACAGTGACTCACCCAGGTGAATTTGAGATGGTTGATTGTGTCCAATCTGGCACCAAAGGTCATCCCAACACTTTCTCTCATCAACAAGGGGACCCTGAGCCTCACTCCAAGTCTATAATGTCTCAGATGATGAATCTGAGGACAAGATTTTGGATCACATACCCCCATCTCCTCTAATGCCTCTGCCTGTAACGGTCATAAACGAGGCCGAGTTCAGAGTACGAGACCCACATGGTAAATCCCTGATGTTGAGGAGGAGGAGGAGGAGGAGGAGGAGGAGGAGGAGGAGGATCCATATGTTTTGGATACAAGTGTTGCCTTGTCCTATCCCATAGACGTCCGTGAGACTGATCAGATAGTGTGGAGACCCATTTATGGAATAAAGTCTTATATCAACATGAGGTTACCTACTGAGGACGAGCATGTTTTTGACCTTATAAATAAGGGAGAAGTTATCATCTACGAGCAGATGTTCAAGGTCGGCTATCGCCTTCCTTTTAACTTATCCATCGGGGCCATCCTTTCTTTGATTGGTGTTTCTTCATCCTAATTGACTCTAAATGCTTAAATGGTAATTGTTGGGTTGGTTCAGCTATGGAGGCTTCCCTACGAGGAAGACCTTCCTGTTGACGTCTTTAGTGTGTGTTATACAGCAATCTCCACCAAATTTTAACGAGTTATATTACCACTTCATAACACGTTGTCCAGATCGTACACTTCTCCACCTTCATCAGACTTCCAACCATGACTGGAAGTCTCTTTTTTTCATTTCTAGAAATTTGGAGTTCTATGAAGGTGTGTCATTTAAACTCTCTGAAATGAGAGTACCTCACCAATGGGATTGTGTCATGAGATCGGCCAAAGTTGATCCCCCTTAGGGAGTGGAGTACTCTAGTAGCTTGCCAGGGGAAAGCTCAATAGATAGTAGTTCTAAAAGTACTCAATAGATGAGTAAGTCTAGTTTTTAACTAGAAGAGAGGGCCTTTAGCTTTCTTCTCTTTATTACTCGCACGGGATTAATAGTCATGTAGAAGATGAAGGAGCGGAATAAATTATTTCATTCGTTTTATCTCTTTAGTCAGGAAAGCGAAACTAACCTTTATTACACTATTTGTAATTGAGTAATAGCAACCTTTAGCTTTAGATACTACAGCAAGTACTGTTCTAGTGGGCCAGCTAAGCCCAAGAAAGACTGACTTAGTATGGAAATCTGGAAGGAAGGTATTCGAGGGAAAAGAATTAAAGGGGCGAAGCGAAAGGGGGATTAATTATATTTATAGTGGCCATTTAGAGGAACTTATTCTCTTTGCGAGGCAAGATGTAAGATTTTCTTAATTAGAAGACGTGGGCAAAGAGGTTCATTTTGTTTTTTTAAGGGGTCTTTCTATCGACTAGAAGAGGAATTAGTTAACTTCTCAGTGCTAAGATGAGGAAAAGCATCGATCAACTGAGGGGGACCAAAGGCTTGATCGTCTTTGAGGCCTTGATAACTCCTAAACTCCTTCAATTCACTATCATGGGGGTAAACCCCTGGAAACATTTTGTAAGCAAACTTTACCAATTTTTATTTTCAAACTTTACTATCCTCATTCAATTATTCTGATTCTATCATAGGTCGACACTAATGTTGCTTGAATTTTTCATAGATCGTCCACCTAACATTTTTTACGTTGTTTGGTAAATGGTTTCTCCTATGAGTGGTGACATTCTTGCTCTTCTTCAGGGCAAGACTATCCCGATGACTCAAACTCTGCAAAAAGCTACAACTATTAGCCCCAGTGCTGCTGACGGGACCAAGCAGAAGAAGGAGGTCGGTGGAATCTCTGTTGTCGGCACACAAGAGCCACAAAAAAAGAGGAAGGAGGGTCAGACGAGATGACCCTCTGAATCCAATCTCCCCATTACCGATGACATCTCGACTACTGTGCATCTGTAAACCCTGACTCACTCTTGGGGAATCAGATGAAGGCCAGGGAGGCCATTGCCTCAGTGATCCCCAACTGATACTTCGAGGGCCAAGATCCTTTAAGGGTGTTCAACTTTGCTCTTATAGGGATATCCAGGTATAAATCTCAAGTTGTGATTTATGATTTTCTACCAAGTATAGTGTCATCTTACATGTCTCGTACTAAATTTTTCTCTCTTATGATTACGATTTGTCCTTTCCCTTCAGAACATTCATCAGTGGATGGCGGAGCCTGAACCAAAGGTCAAGATTACTGAGTAAGTAACTTATAGACCAAAAAAGTACCTATGACATCAAGACCCACCAGCACCATGACCGACACAGGAAACGAATTTCCACCTTGAGGGAGAACAACAAGACCAAAATCAAGGACTTAGAGGCTGACCTTGAGAAACAAAAGTAATATGACGGCAAGCGAATCAATCAGTCTACTGACAAGGTTGTTACTGACTTGAAAAGGTTCGAAGAGTTTATTATCTATGCTATTCAGTACCTTGAGCGGGGGCCAAAGTTGCATGTTGGCGGATTGCCAATCAATTTGATAATCTCATCACCAAATACCCTAGGCCGGCGGAGGTCCTTAAGTCCTTCAAATTTTTTAAATATGAGAGAATTTCTACTCTCCAGAAGGTCCAAGCAGAGTTTGATGTTGAAGCTATTGGTGCAGCTAGGCTGGCGATGAGACGACCCAAGCGGTCGAAGAGGACGAGACTGAGGGAGATGGTGACTAAGAGGGAACCACTACAAATCCAAATGAAAACTCGGATGTCCCTGATCCTACTGTCATTGAGGGGTCTGGAGATCGATGCTTAGACTCCATTCTTATTTTCTTTGTGCGACCATTTGTGGTCTGAAGCCCTCATTTTGTAATGGTTGTTTTAATTTCTATTTTTGAACAATGGTTATAACTCCTTGTAATTCTCATACTTTGCATTTCTAATATAATTTGACTCGTTATTTATGCAATTGTCTTTACATCAATATTGCAAAGTGTAGTGCATGCTTTTGATTTCATCATTCCATATAATGTTTAGGTCTTCACTATAAAATGATTTTTATTTTGTGATATTTAGACGAGGTGTCTTTACAAGTGGGCCTGAGCCTTATTTTCACCATAATAACAAAAATCATGTTTAATTTTTCCACCGATCACGATTTTAAATGAGACATGTTTTAGGAGACGAGACTCCAAAACACTCTCGTGCTATTGAGAAAGATATTCACATTTTAACTACTCACCGTAAAAATAATGTTGAGTTTCACCATAAAAAAATGATGTTTAATTTTCCCATCTCTCGGGGTTTAAAATGAGACATGTTTTAAGAGATGAGACTCCAAAACACTCTCGTACCGTCGAGAGAGAGATTTACATTTTAACTACTCATCATAAAAAATGATGTTAAGTTTCTCCATAACAAAATGATGTTTAAGTATCCCACCTATCAGGGATTTAAATGAGATGTCTTTTAAGATATGATACTCCAAAACACTCTCGTATAGCCGAGAGAGAGAGATTTACATTTTAACTACTCGCCATATGAAATGATGTTAAGTTTCATCATAACAAAATGATGTTTAATTTTCCCACTTCTTTGGGGTTTTAGGTGAGAGGTGTCATGGAGACGAGACTCCAAAACACTCTCGTATCACCGATAGAGAGATTTCGGTGGTGTGCATATCTTCACGAAATACAAGTTCACAATAGGAGACAATACTTCATTACATTAGAATTGAAATTTCAAACTTTCTTTCATACATTAACTGCTATCAAACGAACTAATACATAGGATATATTCAATGGTAATACTTCTTCAAATGATCTACATTCCACGGGTTGGCAAATGGTTCACCTTTAAGGTTTTCCAGCCGATATGTTCCTAGGACAACTTTTTATGTAACTCTGTAGGGCCCTTTCCAGTTAGGATAAATCTTATACGTTTTTTATTTAAACTTTTTAGTACGAAATCCCCCATTGTGATAAGACGAAACTTGACCCTTTTATTAAACTTGGTGCCACACCCTGCTAAATTCTAGCGTCGGCCACCACCAAAACTAAGTCGGGTGCGAGTAAATAAAATACCATTCTTAGCATGTGACAAATATGAGACATATAAAAATCAATCCATAAGATAAATAATTTTATCAATCCCAAATTACAATAACCAACTATGCGATAAAAGATCCATCACCATGCTAAACTCCAATAATAAACCAACCTCCAATAATATAAAACTGAATAAACTCCAACCAAATCCAGAATGAAATATCTGAATAAAATCCATAACAACTTTGGAACCGAATGGCCCAACAAAACCATCACTGAGTCTCAAAGTAAATGCGAATGGAAGAAAACTAAACTAAACTACGAAGCATAAGAAAAATAACTCCATCTTCACCTCTAAGAAAATCTCCAAATAGACCTATGTAGCTTCTCCAAAACTTATTCCTGAAAAGGTTAGTCAACGCACGAGGTCAGAGCCCCGACCATGAATACACACTACTCCCCTCAAATAGGATTCTTGAATCCAAACAGTAGCATTATACGAGATAAATATCACGACAGAATATTTTAATAAAACGAGATATGATTTAACGCAATCGAAATAATCACTAACTACCCTCAGTAATTCTTATTCAAAATTCACACCAATATAATTTTAAATACCAAGTCCCATGTTGTTAATTTAATTAAATTAACCCAATTTATCATTCTCCTCAATTTATTATTATTTTAATTATAGCGGTCCTCCCGCCACGGGTGGTACTCCCACCAAAGTTTTACACTTCCCCTTGTCAATAGCCAGCTGATCCATTAAAACTGTCGACCACGTAATATGACAAGGTTCCACACACGACACGACATAAACGCAAGTTGACCTGTTTAAACTTTCGGTCCCCTCACATTATGTCGCCATCAATTTTAATACTCGTTATTATCTTAGGCATTAATTCTCATCTTCTCAATTTCTCATTTATCAAATTATCCCACCCTTATTATCGATGTGAGATCCTCAAAATATTCCTTAGTCCCATACCCAAGGGTACACAGTTTACACATACGCCCTACCCTATGAATAGGATGAATTTCAATCAATAATAACGTCCTAGTCTCATGCCTAGGCTAGCGCAACGATAATAAAACATAAAAAATAGCCCCACTCCGGAATATACAATCCGCACGAATCTACGCTAACTACTCCTATACCTAGTAAGCATAAATCATAACCAAGGTCTACAGACTAGTCCCATACCTAGTAAGCATCATATAATTAAGGTGAGTAATATACTACCCAAAATCCCCTCGTCCTCGCGAAGGCAAAAGTGAATAAAACAAATCATACAATATACAATTCATATGAACAACATAGAAATTTAATCATAAAGGTCCCTGTGGTGACAATTATTATGCAACACAAATAAATACAAGAGAGGCAATTACCAAGGAAGAACAAGGAATGTAAAATGAAAATCACACAATAAAGGATGTACGTGGTTCAGCAAAGATCTGTCTACGTCCACGGTGGTGCAGTCGATTTTATTTCTATATACTCCGGAGAGTGGTTACAGAGAATAAAACTTGTCCTTTACCCCGGACCTAGGGTTTTATATATATACATGTACATTTAGGTAAGTGGGGGTGATGGATTCCCCCACGTCTTCCATCTCTCCCTATAACCTCCCTTAATGGGAACGTGGGAAGAGACCGGATCATATTTAGAATAAGAGGTGGGGGACCTGGACTTTGGGCCGCCAGAATTGGGCTACTCGTCCAGGCCCATGGTCCTAATTTTGGGTACCCACAATTGCCCCTAAGTTTGTTGGGCCATGTTTATGGGCTTAATAAATTTAAATGATTAGCCATAATGGCTCTTTTGAAATTCTTCGAAAGCTGTGAAGTTGATTTTAGCGGCACTCGCTTCGTACCTGGTGTACTATGATTAGCAAAATTTGAATGTTTCTTGGGATAGTTACTTTTCTACCGTCGCTTCAATTTTTCCAGCATTTTTCTATTTTCTGTGAGTTCTAGCACTTCGTACCTTCTTTTCAATCTCCATTTTCGTTGCTTCCTTGTCGTTTGGGCCTGTGCTTCTTCATCGTTCGAGTCGATCTTCTATCTTGTAAGTTTTCTGTACCTTTTCTCTATACTTTCTCTTTGAGTTTGTAGTTTTCTAGGGTTTTCCAATGGCGAAGATTGGGAATAGGTCGGTCTCTGAGTTTAGGAAGTTTTACAACATCCCTGAGTGGGTAGATATTGAGTGTTGTGCCTCCCCTCCTAGAAACGTTAGAGATATAGATGATGCCCACTGGATCCACGTCTTGTTGCTTTCCCAAGGGGGACTCACTTTTCCTCCTAATGACTTATTTTTGCATTTCTTTGGCTATTTTAATATTGTTCCTACACAATGCTCGCCCAATGTGTGGAAAATAGTAAATGGCGTACATAGGATAAATCAGTTGTAAGGTACTAGGTTAGGGCTCGCCGAGGTCTGTTTTTGCTACTCATTTTCTCGAACTAGCTCTGGTGTCCTCTACCTCAAAGCTAGGAGCCCTGACAGGGTATTGGTAGTAAATCTCCCTGATTCCCATAAAGACTGCTGGCAAGAAGGCTTCCTTGTTAGAAATTAGCAGTTTTCTCCCCGATTTGAAGGGTTGAGGTCTAAGAGGTTCTCTGTTTCCTTTTATGGGGAAGAATACATAGGTAGACATTGCACTGTTGTTTTGACTTTTGTTGATTTGTGATCTTTTTAACTCTTCTTTGCTTTTTCTTCCACGGCGAGGTCAAAGAACTTGGAGCCTGCTCTCAGCGAGGTTCGCCTCTCGGAATTTATTAAGGCTTGTAATATCAGGGAGCCTTTGGGTGACGGCGAGCATCCCAGGTCTACTGCCTTTCTGCTCGAGTACAAGAACGTTGGCTCCAGCTTCATAGCAAGGCCTGTGGACAGTGTCCCAGAGTTTGATTCCTACGAAGAGACTGTTGTTGATCCTATCCAGTTGGACGAGGAGGAGAGCAGTTCTGAAAGTGACATCATAGGTGCTGTAAGCAATTTGCGGGGAGAGAGCTCTAGCAGTAGCAGTTCCTCTGATCGTAGGGAGGTTTCTGAAGCTCTAGGGTCGTCGAGCACTTCTAGCAGTTCGAGCGAGGAGATGGTTCCTCCAAGGAAGAACTTAATCAGGGATGATGATGATGAGGACCACGTGCTTCTTGCACAAAGGTCAAAGAAGCAAAAAGCTAATTCTGGGGTTGTGGCTACTGGTTCCCGGTCCTCTGCTCAAGAGCAGGAGAGAAAGAAGAAGAAAGAGGAGAAGGTAAGGGAGAGAGAGAGAGAGAGAGAGAAAAGGAAGAAGAGAAGAAGAAGATGGAGGAGAGGAGGAGGGCAGAGGAGAGGAAGAAGAAAGAGAACGAGAGAGAGGAGGAGAAGAGGAGGGCCAAAGCGAGGACGAAGGCCGGACAGGCCTTAGTCCCGGTGTCCGCGCTGCCCGAGGGGGCTTCTGTTGCAATTTCCCCTCAGTTGGCCCCCGCTTTGCTTGAGAGAGCTGTCCTCCCAGCTGATCGCCAAAGGGCGGTAGGGTCCGAGAAATTGGCCCTTCAGGCTAGTCAAAGGCTAGCTCTGGTAAGGTTTTTCTCTTCTCTCCCACGTTTTTATGAATTCCCTCATTTCCCTATTCTAATATATTCTTTTTTTCTGCAGTTTGTTACTGACTTCACCGTGTTGTGTCATTCACGCGATGAGCTGGTGAAGAAAAATAGCGAGCTGGAGAAGGAAAATGCTGCCTTGAAGCTGAAGGGTAAAGAGCTTGAGGCTAGCTTTAAAGCCGTTGACGCCGCTCGGATTTCATCCGACCTGGCTCTTGCTACTGCCAATAAGGAGAAGGACACGGCAGTCAAGGATTTGAAAGAGCTGCAACAGGCCTATGACCTGGTTTGTTCGAGAAACCTAGCGGTTGTTGAGGACAACAGGGTGTTGTCTAATGAGTTGAAGAAGAAGGAGTCTGAGGATGTTACTGCCAAGGAGGACTCATACAATTCTGGTTGGGCTGCAGCGTACGAGGATGCTGAAGTTCGAATAGGCTATATCAGCCGTCTGAACTTCAAGAAGGGCTGGAACAAGGCCCTTTTGGCTACTGGCATCGATATCGACTCGCCCCTGTTGACGAGCATGACCCAGGTCTGAAGCTAACCGTGGATGAAGTCCCTGCCTCAGCTATCAAGGGTGCTGATCCTGTCCCCCAGATGACCCCTGCTGATGCTTCCTTTGTTGTGGCGACAGAGATTACTCCTGCCGAGGGCGGTGCTCCTGCTAATGCAGACAAGGGGAAAGGGCCATCGACCTCTGGGCAACCTGAGGTTGCTAACTAGTTAGCTGATAGGACTACATTGTATTTTTGCTTTCTTTAGTCTATAAATTTTCTTTCCACTGTTCGATGTAACTTCCATCTTTATTAATGAAAAGACTTCTATTTTTCAGTGCACTGATTTGTCTCTTTCTATTGATTGTAGTTGAGTGATGTTGACGATTACATTCCTGCTACTTCCCAATTGGGAAGGATGTTGGGGCCTAATGTGAGCTCCGAAGTTCGTCACACTTTTGTGAGGATCTGTAAGTCTTTGCGACTGAGGAACAAGTGCTTTATAGAGCAGACAGAGCTCGTCGCCAAGCTGAAGGACAGGCTTCAGGAGATGGAGGACATTGGTGCCTCAGTCCAAGAGGAGGTCAATGCACTGAGAATAAAGCTATTGGAGGCCTCCGAGATCAACCAAATTGGGGAGGTTCTTCAGCAAGAGAATGAGGCTATGAGGAGAGAAGTCTCACGACTTAGGGAGCATGCGCCGAGCACTGCTCCAGCAGTATTACAAGGTTCCTCATCATCGCGAACTAGAGTTGGTCAGAGTGTTACTCTTCCTGTGCCGTGGGGTCCCACTCGCCCACCTATTCTGCGAGCTGGTAGAAGCACCAGGAGCCGAAATAGGGAAGCGGAAGAACTTCGAGATTGGGAAATAGAAGAGCTCCGTGGTGATGTCCAGCGAGCATATGTGATTGCTGTTGGGCTTCAAAGGGATGTCACTCGGTTGCGGCACTTATTCAAGAAAGGTCCTCGGCAAGCGTGGGCTGATGGTTACGACCAGGGTTGGTCGGATGCTCCAACAAGGTTGTCTGAGTTCGAGGAGCTTTCTTTTATCAAGGGGTGGCTAAGTGCCTTGAAGGAGCTGCAAGTCTCGAGGAACTCGATGCTCTGGTATCGCCATGAGATGTTTCCCTCTACTCTGACGCCTAACCCCTTCCGGAGGGATGATCGATGGATCCCCATCGATGCCATCCCTCGATAATTATTAGAGTCGGATGCGAATGAGGTTGTGGAAGAGTTAGCTCCTGCTCCCGATGACGGACGAAGAGCTCGAGTGGTTGATTATCTCGCTCAGAGGCTTCCCCCCATTGAGATTTTGCCAGTTGTTATTTTTTATATTTTTGATAATGTAAATGCTTTGGGAAAGCTCGCCGACTAAACATGTATTACCATTGTCGTAATTATGATGAATTAATGAAAAGTTTATGTTTTGGGCAATTTTGCCGACTAAACGTGTGCATCATATTCTTCATATTCTTGCTGCTTTATAATCTTCTAAGTTTGTTTTGTCATGCAAGTGTCCTCCCAATCCAGTATAATACCGAGATACCATTGTGCTCCACTTTACCTTTTAGGTTGTGTCGTCACACTCCCTTAGGCCTAAGTAGGGCAATTGGCGAGGACACACCTGGTGTTGGATGTTTTATCCGATCAAGATTTTACTCAACCGAAGTAGGTTTGATGATCAGTATAGAATTTGATCATATTGCCTAAGAATCCCCTGTAGGGCTTCATATATTGCCAGGGGCAATGCTAAGAGGTCCTTCGTGTTTCATAACGATGACCTGAAGAGGGATTTCCCCTGCTATAGTGTAGTGATCAATGTGCCTGTTATTTGGAAAAGATGTGCGATAAATGCAGCTATCAACTCATCAGAATGTAATCAATTAAATAACTTTCATTAATGATAAGGGAAATGATATCCTAGGTTTCATAACAAAAGAATAAAAGAAAGATCTAAAAATAGAATCTCTTGAGATTGGCTGCGTTCCATGCTCGTGGTATTTCCCTGCCTTCCATCGTTTTCAAGTGATAGGCGCCCTACAGATCGTCTCTGGTTATCTTAAAGGGTCCTTCCTAGTTTGGGCCTAGCTTGCCATCTGATGGTTTCACTGCGCTGCACAGGACTTTCCTCAGAACGTAGTCCCCAATTCGGAATGTCCTCGGGTTAACCCTTTTATTGTAATGCCTCATGAGCTATTGCTGGTAGCTCGCTAGTTTCACTAGGGCTAGATCCCGGCGCTCGTCGGCTAGGTCGAGATCAGCGAGCAATGTTGCATCATTATGGCCTTGGTCGACAAGGTTGGATCTCATTATTGGCAAACCTGCTTCGAGTGGGATGATTGTTTCCATGCCATATGTCAGCGAAAATGGGGTTTCCCCTGTTGCTCGCCGAGGAGTGGTTCAGTATGCCCATAGGATGTGGGGTAGTTCATTTACCCATGCGCCTTTGGCTCTCTCCAATCACTTCTTTAATCCATCGATAACGATTTTATTGGAAGTCTCAGCTTGGCCGTTGCTGTGAAGGTAGGCCACCGAACGGAAGTGGTGTCTGATACCGTGTTCGTTACAGAAGTTCTGAAAGGATCCACTTTCAAACTGTGTTCCATTGTCGGTGACGATGGTTCTAGGGATGCCAAAACGAGTGATTATATTCCTCCATATGAACCTTATCATATTAGCGTCTCGGATGTTCTCCAGGGATTCTGCCTCGATCTATTTGGTGAAGTAGTCAGTCGCAACCAACAGATATTTACGATTGCCGGTGGCGGTAGGCAGAGGTCCCACGATGTCCATTCCCCATTGGGCGAATGGCCATAGGCTGGATAGGGATTTTAGATCGCTGGCGGGTTGGTTGACCATAGGAGCGTGAAGTTAGCATTTCAGGCATTTGCGAACATACACTACAGAGTCCTTTTGCATATATGGCCACCAATAGCCTTCCTTCATTGCTCGAAAGGCTAGAGACCTTCCTCCGATATGGCTTCCAGAGATTCCATCGTGAAGCTCGTGTAGCACTTGCTCGACATCCCCTGGGTGGACGCATTGGAGGTAGGGATCGGAGAAGGATTTCTTATACAAGTTTCCTTCTGGGGATAAGTGAAAGCGAGTAGCTTTGACTCTTATCTGGTGGGCAATTTTCTTGTCATCCGGGAGCGTGCCATCCTTTAAATAGTCCCTTAAGGGGTATATCCATCTGGGGGCTGATCCCACCTGGAGTATCTGTTCCACGTTTGGTGGCTTGCTATTGTGGTTAATGCTTGGACAAGTGAGGAAATCGATGGGGATGATTCTTTTTAGGTCAGAGTTAACTGTCGAACTCAGGGCTGCTAAGGCATCAGCATGACTGTTTTGCCCCCTGGGAAGCTGCTGGACGTTGATCTCTTCAAAGCTTGGCATTAGTTTTTTCACTAGGGCGAGGTAGACCACCATTCTTTCATCCTTTGCGTTATAATCTCCACTTATCTGATTGGAGACTAGTTGGGAATCGTCGAAAACCTGTAAATTTTTTGCTCCCAAAGTATGCGCCTTTTGGAGGCCGACTATTAGGGCTTCGTACTCTGCTTCGTTGTTGGAGGCTGAAAATCCAAGCCTGATTCCTTGTTCAAGGATTGTGTTCTCTGGGGTAATGAGGACAATGCCTACCCCTGCCCCCTTTGAGTTGGAGGCTCCATCAACAAACAGTTTCCAGGTTTCCTCTTTTGCTGGGTTCTCCTTTTACCTTGTTAGTTGAGGTTAGTCGGAGGGTTCTTCGCCCGTGAATTCGGTTATGAAATCAGTAAGGATCTGACCCTTGATAGCTGTCCTTTGTTTAAATTGGATGTCAAATCGACCGAGCTCGATTGACCACTTAGACAGTCTGCCCGACAAATCCGCTTTCCTTAGGACTGACTTAAGGGGATGCGATGTAAGGACGATGATAGTATGAGCTTTGAAATAATGCTTCAGCTTCCTCGAGGCTATTACTAGCGTAAAGGCGAGCTTCTCCAATGGTAGGTACCTTTGCTCGGCATCTAATAAGGTCTTGCTCACGTAATAAACGGGGTGCTGAATTCCTGCAACCTCGCATATTAGCGCAGAGCTGACAGTGTGATTGGACACAAAGAGATACAGGTACAAAGAATCCATTTGCTGTGGTATGACGAGCAGTGGTGGAGAGCTTAAGTAAGACTTGAGCTCGACCAATGCTCGCGAGCAATCTGGGCTCCACTCTATCGTTTTGCTCCCCTTTAGAAGCTGGAAAAAAGGCTTGCACTTCTCGGAGGATTTGGATATGAAGCGATTTAAGGCAGCGAGCATACCAGTGAGCTTCTGTACGTCCCGGATTGTGCGAGGGGGTTGCACCCTGTTGATTGCATCGATCTGGTTTGGGTTAGCCTCTATGCCTCTCTTACTGACCAAGTACCCAAGAAATTTTCCTGACTGGACACCGAAGGAACACTTGCTTGCGTTAAGTTTCATTCGATATTTCCTGAGGATTTCGAAGGTGTTTGACAGGTCGGAGAGGTAATTTTCCTTGTTCTTACTTTTAACGAGCATGTCATCGATGTAGACCTCCATGTTGTCTCCCATCTGACCCTTGAACATTTTGGTAACCAGCCGCTGATAGGTTGCCCCTACATTCTTGAGCCCGAAGGGCATAACCTTGTAGCAGAATAACCCAACTGTCGTGATGAACGCTGTTTTGTCCTGGTCTGGTGATACCCTGGGTATACATCCAGGAAACTCATTCGCTCGTGATCTACGGTGGCGTCTACTAGTTGGTCTATTTTTTGGAGGGGGAAACTATCTTTAGGGCATGCTTTATTGAGGTCAGTGAAGTCGATGCAAACTCTCCACTTCCCATTGCTCTTCGGAACTACTACTGGGTTGGATAACCATTTGGCGAATTGTACCTCTCGTATGGATCCTGCATCCAGTAGTTTTTTCACTTCTTTTTCAACCGCTTTAGCCTTCTCGGGTGAAGTTCACCGTGCTTTCTGTGTGATTGGCTTGAATGTGGGGTCGACGTGCAGCTGATGACAAACCATACTAGGATCGATTCCGGGAAGCTCGTATGGTTCCCATGCGAAAACATCTACGTTGCGCCTCAGCAAGGTTGTCAATTCCTCCTGTTCTTGGTCAGTGAGAGATGCTCCAATCAAGAAGACTCTGTTACTGTCGCCTTCCCCGACCGTAACTTCTACCAGGTCTTCGATGACCCGTTCGGAGGGGAGGAGCTTGGTCTCCTCTACTCCAGGTCTTTTGTACTTTAATTGCTATTTAGAAGGTGTTAGACCTTCTTCAACCTTCTTGCTGGGCTGCTCGGCCCTCTTCTTGGGCTTTGGTCGGATGGATGATATGAAGCACCTTCTCGCCATTTCCTGATCACCGTGGATCTCCATTACTCCTCGCTCGGTTACATATTTGAGTTTCTGATGGTAGGTCGAGGAGACTGCCTTCATCGCATGGAGCCATCCCCTGCCGAGGATGGCCTGGTATGGCGAGTCGATGTCAACTACCAAAAACTCAATCATCTTGGAGACATTTCCAGCCCGCACCGGTAGTACAATCTTCCCCATGGGCATAGTTATTTTTCCAGCGAAGTCAACTAAAGGGATAGTAGCTTCCTTTAGGTTGGCAACGCTCAACTTTAATTTTCTAAATAGGTCGAGGTACATCACCTCGGATGAGCTTCCTTGGTCGATGAGCAGCTTGTCGACGTCAAAGTTAGCTATCCTGAGGGTAATAATCAGAGCATCATGGTGTGGGGTTCTTACTCCTACCAGATCTTCATCTGTGAAAACAATATGCTTGTTGTAGTTAACATCATCTGCTCGTCAGCGCTTTCCTGACTGCGACTTTGTTGGATCGATCTGAAAAGCCTGCATTACCGCAGTAAGCTTCTTCATCTCCATTCGAGCTGAATTTCCTTAGATCTGCTTGGCATCAGATGCCCCTTGAATTACCGTGAACTCATGTCTGGAATCATCTTCGAGCACGTTATCAGGTCTTGCTTCTCTATTGGCAGCTACCTTCTCTGCCTTTTTCTCCACAAACTAGTTCAAATGCCCGGACTGGGCCAGTTCCTCGAGGTGAGACTTTGCAATGCTCAGTCTTGTGTCCTCCCTCTTTATGAAAAGCGCATCTCAGCGCATTGTTCCTCTTTGAGGGATCTCCTCCCATTTTTTGGGCCATTTGATGA
Source organism: Sambucus nigra (assembly GCA_949130495.1). Taxonomy (NCBI): domain Eukaryota; kingdom Viridiplantae; phylum Streptophyta; class Magnoliopsida; order Dipsacales; family Adoxaceae; genus Sambucus; species Sambucus nigra. Next base: position 296,242,811 of record OX422218.1, on the reverse strand, counting down.
ATGGCTCGTCTTTGATTTTCGCGAGAATCTTGTAAATTGGCTCTCTGAAAACGGTGTTAACCGCCTGAAATGCTTTTGCCACATCGTTACCGCTTCCGTTTTTGGAGCCATTCTTGCCCCCGTTCTTTCCTCCTTTCTTTTGATTCTTTGCTTTGTCACTGCCCTTGGTAGTGAGTTTAGCTCGACCGTTTTCTACTGTACTGAGGCGGGTGACATCCTCCACTTTAGCGTACTTTTCGATGCAAGCCATTAGGTCGTCAATAGTCATAGCCTCCTTCTTTGTCAGGGACTGGTAAAGAAGGGAAGAGCTGGGTAGCCCAATTTTGAAAGAGTCCACTGCCACTTGTTCCTAAAAATCTTCGACCTCGTTAAATAACTCCCAGTACCTCTTCGCGTAGTCTCGGAGTGTCTCTTGAGGCGTTTTCTTAATTATCAGTAAAGCATCCATCCTTTTGGGATGGGAGTTGCTAGTGATGAATCGGGTCGTAAAGATCTCGGCCAGGGATTTGAAACTTCTGATGGACCGGTGGGGGAGTCTTTTGAACCATTTTTGCGCCACATCATGCAAGCTCGAGGGGAAAATACGACACATCAGTACATCCCGATGATTCCAGAGGGTCATGGCCTATCTATACTGCCTGACGTGATCGATGGGATCAGTCTTACCGTCATAAATCTTGAACCTTGGAATGGCGAATTTCTTTTAGGGCTTCTTCTTCTTCAATTCCTCTTGTGAAGAGTGACTTCATTTGGGTTTTGAGAGCCCGCCTAGCGAGTTCTCTGGTTGATCTGGTACCGTGGTGGGCAGGATGTTGGTCCATTTCCCTACGTACCAGGTTTCGTACATTTTCATCACTGCGAGCAGGGCTCTGGTAATGGAGAGCTCTTCGCAGCTGCTCGCGGAGGTCGTCGTCTGATTCGTCTCCCTCAACCTTTTGGGTCCTCGCCTGGGGCTCCTTCCTCGGCTGCGAGACTTGCTCGCCTGAGGGATAGGAGTGCGATATGGACGTCTCCTGTTATCAGGATGAAGCTCCTTCTCTAGTCTTTCCAGTCTTCTTTTCAGGCGAGCATTCTTGGCCTCGTGTTTGCGAGAAGACTCCCTTTGCTCGTGGAGCCTTGCCTCATATGCATCAATCAGTCTGGATATCTGCGTGGACTTCGCGGTTCCTTGGCTTTCTTCTGAGGCTGGCCTTTCCATGCGAGCCCTCTGATCTGAACGTCGAACTTCGAACCTAATCCTGCGAGGTGCAGGTGGTTCCTGAATATTGGGGGGCATTGCTGCTGTGACCAGACATTTTAAACTCCTTTCTTGGTGTGGGCTCTTCTCAGGGAAAGATGAACGTTTCCCACAAACGGCGCTAATTGTGGTGACAATTATTATGCAACACAAATAAATACAAGAGAGGCAATTACCAAGGAAGAACAAGGAATGTAAAATGGCAATCACACAACAAAGGATGTACGTGGTTCAGCAAAGATCTGCCTACGTCCACGGTGGTGCAGTCGGTTTTATTTCTATATACTCCGGAGAGTGGTTACAAAGAATACAACTTGTCCTTTTCCCCTGACCTAGGGTTTTATATATATACATGTACATTTAGGTAAGTGGGGGTGATGGATTCCCCCACGTCTTCCATCTCTCCCTATAACCACCCTTAATGGGAACGTGGGAAGAGACCGGATCATATTCAGAATAAGAGGTGGGGGACCTGGACTTTGGGCCGCCAGAATTGGGCTACTCGTCCAGGCCCATGGTCCTAATTTTGGGTACCCACAGTCCCAAATTAATTTGATCTAATGAATAACATTGTCGCCGTTTTTGACACAATTATATTCGTTCAATGATGTTGTTTTAAATAACATGCAACAAAATTCCATATGTCACAATCGTTACCTTTTGTTGGTCATATTATTTTTATAAGTGTGAACGCGTCTCAAATAATATACAAATAACCTCATAAAATTATACATGCAAACCTACACCCAAAAACTATAAAAACCCAATAATTTTACCTACGCACCCAAGGGTTTCAAAGATTAATTCATATTCAACAGTTTCATAAAAATAGTCCCAAAATATGGTGTCCACTTTCTCTAATTAAGTTACTAATTAATTTATCAAAAAGACATAATTAAGGGTTTGAGCGACACTTAAAACGCATAATATTAAAGAAAAGGAATAGAGTATTCATGCCTGGGTATAAATCATTTGTAAATCCTGAATAGACGGTTGAATTCCTCTCAAAAATTAGCAAAGAGTCATTCTTGAACAATCTTGAGAAAACACCAATTAAGCCTTCATATATTGAGTCAAACACATGATTAAGTTTGGGGATAAAGTTTGTAGATGAAAGGAAATAATTTTGGAGTGGTCTTCTGGTTGAAAAGTTGTTGAAAAAGTGATTTGAAAAGCCAAGCCACTTATTTTTTGTGATATATAAAGGATTAAGAGTTTGATTAAGAAAAGAGTTCAAATCAGATACAAACACTAAAAAAACATTTCGGGCTATCGGATGATTGGAATTGGCTGAAATTTGGGGGCGGAGTAGCAGAAGATGAGAGGAAGCTGTACAATAAATTTCAGCTCGACCGGACGGTCGAATATTTTTATATATTTTTCTTTTCTAGAGAGCTTTATGTTTCAAGGACTTTTAGAGAGTTTTATGTTTTGAGTGCTATTCTAAACACCCCAAGACTTATATATACTCATATTAGGAGTCTTGTAATTTATCTTTTCGAATTCCGAATATAAAAACCAATATATTTCATTATTAAAAATAATTAAATACAAAATTTAATTTTTCTCTAATTTCTGAATTAATTAAATAATTAATTAATAAAAACAAAGGGTGTTACACTTGGTGGTTCTTTGCTAATAATTCGGCTGCCTTACGGTCATATCCTCCCATTTTTCTTCAATAAGATCCAAGTCTAATCTCCTTTCCTCCCGATTTACTTCAGGGTCGTATGTTCGAACCCTGTGGCTTGACAACCATGTCTCAGTTGGGATGATAACTTTTGACCTATATGCCAACATGAATGGAGTCTAGCCACTCGAAATCCTTTTTGTTGTCGTGTATACCCACAGAATGTTATGTAATTCATCAACCCATTTCCTTTTGCATCGTCTAGGTTCTTCCAGTATCCTCATATTAGTTAGTTATGTTTGCCCATTCTTTTGTGGTTGGTGGTACAGAGAATTTTTTTTAATGTCGACCCTTTCACAGTAAGTTGCTAAGGACTTATTCTTGAACTATTTTCCATTGTCAGATATTAGGTTAATGGGGAGTCTATATCACTAGATAATGTTTCTCCAAATAAATCTGAAGCATTTCTCTTCCGGGATTGTGGCCATGGCCTTAGCCTATACCCATGTGGAAAAATAATTTATGGTGACAATCAGAAGATGAAAGTTCCCCTTCGCTCTGAGTATGGGGGCGACCAAGTCAATCCCCCACATTGTAAAAAGGCCAAAGGCCCGAGATTGGAAATAAAGGCTGATGAGGTTGATGTGGTATGCTAAAAAATGTTGGCACTTATCACATTTGAGAACATACTCGGCAGGATCCTTAGCAAGGTTCGGACAATAACACCTCTGAGTGATGACCTCTTAGCCAAGGATCGTCCCCCAATGTGACTTTCACAAGAACCTTAATAAATGGGAGATTTTTCTACGTTGTTTACCTTAGTTACTAGGGTGATTCGGGGAAGACCTAGGTGGGGAACCTTTCGGGTCTGGGACACTCATTTAACCTCTGCATTCATATTGTTTCTTATTTACTTGGGTAAACTGCATTTTTAAAGGCTTCCTATCGAACCGACTCCTATTTCAATCCGTTCTGGACCAATCGATATACCAATTATCAAGTCTTCAGTTAATTGGTGGAATACATCGCATTAACCTAGGAGCATTAGTCGATCTGGAACATCAATACATGTCCCTATGCCCATTCCAATCTTGTCTAACTTTGCTAACTCCCCCTTCTTAACCAGTATCTTATTCGTTCTGTAAAAATGTCTTCCTATTCCATCTTTTCTCGAATCTCCTTTAACTGGAGAAATAGAAGTTCAAGAAGGAATACCAAAACCTAGTTCACTCGCTGAGTCTCTTTGCATCCATGGTTGAATGGTTAAAGTGCCAAACCAAATAAAGAGGAAAATTCGTAGGTTCGATTCCTGCTAGATGCACTTAGAACGTTATGTTAAATTAATACCTCTCGCCAAATGGTGCCACTGATCTTCCGTCATGCAACCGCCTTAACAAAAACATCGATTAAAAGCTTGTGGATCAAAGTATGCAAAAGGGTATAAGGGTTAGATTACTCATTTTTGTCCCTCTTGTAAATGGATAGTAAGGAAGTATTAATAGGGAGGGTTTTCCACCAATCTAGGAAAAGAAATGGAAAGAAAGAGCTCCAGGAAACTCCTCAACTCTTATATAGTATAGAGAGATCAAAGAGTTTTGGGGATTCTTGATAAGACATAAATAACATATCTAGTCCATAACTTGAACTTAAATTATATTATTCTATTAATAATAATATATTATTTGGGCCTTTATCCTTATATGTCTCTAAGCAAGTAATTGACCTCAGTCGAGTGCGCACATCTTAAAAACAGAAGAAGGAAACCCCTTTTATACAATCAATCTCTAATGCTAATAAATTTAGTTGCGATATCGTACCTTTTCGCATTCGACTTTTCTTTCTGGAAGCTTCCCATGTCATAGATACTCTATGATGGGCTACATTTAAGATGGTACCAAATTCAAATTCATGCATTCTACCGTGCCAGCCTCTTCATTTTCTATGCTCCGCTTCGAGAGGATTTCCACTAAAAATGATTGATGGATCTCTATTGTGGTGGCCGACACAAGCCTTGCGAGTGCATCTGGCCTCCCATTTTCATTTTTGATAATCCTCTTTATCTTACCTTTTTGAAAGCTTTCTAGTGTCGTCTTGACCCTGTCCAAGTACTTAGCCATTTTCCCATCCTTTGCTTCATAGATTCCCAACATTTTTGTTGACCACTAATTGTGAATTGTTATGGGCAAGTATTTAGCAGTCATTTAATGCCTTTGCAAGTGAAATACCTATCAATAAAGTTTTATATTCAAACTCATTATTAGATGCCTCAAAGTTAAATCTCAGGGCGTACTCAATGTTAGTTCCATCTAGTTCGACCGTATCAATTCTTCCCCACTTTCGCGCACAAGATGAGCCATCAACAAATAGATTCCAAACTGGTACACATGACGAGAAGGTTCCTTCGGCTAAGGCACCCTTCTTTAGCAATAAATCTGGTTCTTGAGTGAAAATTGTTGTGTCGATTGAAATACCCTCGTTTGTATTCTTCTCACCTCTTTGGACGACCTTCGAAATCTCAATCGTTGCTTCCTTTTTAATGTTATATACACACTCCCACATAAAATCGTCTATAAAGTCTATCAATGCATGGCCTTTGATAACATTCCTTGGATGATAGATGATATCAAACTCATCTAGCTCAACCAACAAAGCCAATAACCTACCCGATTTCTAAGATTTATAAATAACTTACCGAAGAGGCATGTCGGTGACCACTACTATCATATGAGATTCCTTGATGCATAGATCAGTGCATATGTAATCTTCTCCATTTGGGGGTACCTTAACTCATCCCCTTGCAGCACCTTGCTATTGAAGTAGATAGGTCTTTGAACTCTGCTGTCATCTCAGATAATGGCTGCACTAATGGCCGACTCTAAAATAGTTGGGCTCAGATATATCTTTTCTCCTCAGATAAGCCGATATAGGAGAATTGGTGAGCCAAGATTGTCCTTTAGTTCATGAAATGTTTTTTCACACTCCTCATCGCAAACTAATGCGTTCCTCAAGATTTTAAAAAATGGCAAATAATTGTTTGTTACCTGTGACAAGAACTTGCTAAGCGTAGTAACTCAGCCTATCAACCTATGAATATCTTTTATAGTTCACGGTGTCTTTATCGTGATAGGATTTACTTTGATGACTCTCTAGTTGATGATGAAACCCAAAAACTTTCATGATCCAACTTGGAATACACACTTGGCAATATTTAACTTCATTTTATATTGATCCATTGTATTAAAGGTTCTTTCCAAGTTGGCCACATGACTCTCGGCGTTCAAACGTTTTGTTAGCATATCATTAACATAATCCTCCATTATTTTATCAATTTTAAACTTTGAGCATTTTATTAACTAACCTCTAATAGGTAGCCCCTGCATTTTTCAAGCCGAACGACATCACCTAATATCAATATGTTCCTTTATCCATTATAAAGGATGTCTTCTCGCCATCTCCCTCGTACATAAATAGTTATTTATATGTTGAATAAGTGCCATGGAACTCATCAATTCATGTCCTGTTGTATCATCCTCCAATTGGTTAATTCTTGATAAGGAAAACTATCCTTTCGGTAAGCCTTATTAGGATTAGTGAAGTTCACACACATCCCCCACTTTCTATTTTTCTTGGGCACTATGACTACGTTGGTTAGCCATTAAGGGTTTTGTAGTTCCCTGACGAAATCTACTGTTTGTATTTTCTTTACTTCCTCCTGTATAACGTCGTATATATCCCTAGCAAAGGCATATTTTCTTTGATTTACCGATTTCACTGTATCATGCAAGTTGAGTCTGTGACATATGATGTCGAGATCAATCCCCATCATGTCACTGTGGCTCCACGTGAAGACACTATGCCTCCTCCTTATCAGTTCAATCACTTCCTTCTTTAACTCTGGCTCTAGGGACGAGCAAATTTTGACAGTTTTTTTGCCTCCTCCTCATTAAGGACAATGGATTCTACCTCTTCTGCAGGCTCTCCCTTCTTAAGTTTCTGCTCGTCTCTTGGATCAAGAGTGTCAATATTATACGAGGTCGTCTTTCTTTTATGGGCCTCCCTCTCTTCCACTGAGGTGAAGTAGCATTCACATAATTCCACTTAATCACCATTTACTTCCCATACTCCATAAGGAGTTAGGAATTTCATCATTTGGTGTACGGTGGAAGTAACGTCTTTAAAATCATTCAATGCTACCCTCATAATAATGATGTTTTAGGTCGAGAAGACATTCTCGTCCATCACAAAAAAGCTTATTTTCTTGTTTAATCACCTCAATCAAGTTCGCATACCAACATCCATCTTAAAGACCGACAGAGGGTGGACTTTCTCTCCCTTTGAAATAATCCCAGAATATGATGTTGGTTGAACTTCCCCTATCAAACAAAATATGAGACATGTTTTATCCATGTACTCATGTGTTGATGACGAGAGGATTGTCGTGTGGGGGTTAAATCCCCTTGAAATCCTGTCTGGAAAAGCCTACTGTGAGACTGTCCATGTTAACTTTTTTTAACTTGCTAGGATTCATCTTGACTTTCGCCAAGTTTACCTTTACTCGTTTTGGCCTAGTTTTGGCCTTAATTACGTCAGACTTTCTATCGGTCATCTCCATTACTCTACCTACCATTCCCACACATATCATCTTTACATTAAAAGAAATCATATGAAGGTTACCTTTAACTGCACCAGGTTTGGTTAGGAGGTCGGGATCATCCTCGTCATCATCATCTAACTCTGTATCATTTCAATTTGCTTGCACCTTTTTCTTTTTAGGCTTTTCCTTCCTCGGTGAGTATTATATTTTTCTATTGTTGTCTCATCTCCCCCTTTTATCAATTTACTTTCCCAGTTTCCCTTGCTTCAATACCTTCTCAATCTTGTCTTTTAGGGCAAATCATTTATTTGTCATATGATCGTGATCTTAATGGAATTCACGCCATTTGCTCTTGTACCTCTTGTGGGGGGAGCTCTTATCTTTTCAGGACACTTATGTTCTTTAACATCCTTAATCTCATTTAGAATAAGGTCTAGACTAACTATTAATAGGGTGTACTTTATAAATTATCTTCATTCGACTTCTTCTTTCATTCCTTATTTTTCTCCTTATCACGACTTTGGCCAGATTTGTAATCACCGACCTCCTTTTGGTCTCCTCTCTTAGCCGTCATGGCCTCCTCCGTATTCATGATTCTCTTGGCCTTAGCTAGAAGTTCTATCATGGACTTTGGAGGACCTTGGGATATATTATAATAGAGTTTTTTGTGCTAAATCTCGCTAATGAAAGCAGTCATGGAAATGTTCTCATCGTAATCCTCAACTTCCAATTTTTCTTTATTGAGTCAAGAAATAAAGTCCCTCATAGGCTCATTTTTCCCTCATCGAACATTTAAAAAATGGGTCACACACTTTCTTATCTTCATATCAAAACAGAAGTTGTGAATGAATTTTTTAGCCAGTTACTAGAAGTTATCTATAGACCTTCTCGGTAGGCTGGTGTACCACACATGGGCAGAACCAGTAAAATTGTTTGAGAAATCTCGGAACCTCATCTCATTTGGGGTGGAATAAATTTCAACAATGGACTGATACATCTCAATGTGGTGGATAGGGTTTGTAGTCCCATCATACCTAAGAGTCACGGTCGGAGGCTTAACTTGCGGGGAATTGGATAGCTGACTATGATTAGCATAAAAAGAAAGACCACTATGTACCCAGGTGGATGGGGTCTTGGATATTAATGAGGAAGCCGATCTAGTCTTATAACCTTTAGATTAACCCATTTTAAAGTTTCTCATCTGGGGCCGAACTAACCCCTGCACCTTCTACCTTAGAGGCGACCTTACAAGCTAACCCTCTATTTCGATTCCTCTGTCTGTTGTTGACTTCCCTACACTACCTCTGCCCCTGGTGATGTCTTTTCCTTGCATCCCGAAGATAACCTTTGATTCTTGTCCCACAAATACTATTAGAAATAATGTCTCGACTATATCCCCCTCTTAGGCCGAGATAATTAAAAGTTAATCCCCTACTTAGCCTGTTGAACCCACTACCTTTCAAACAACTTTGAGGGGGTTGTTGAACACTTTTCCCTTGATAAGTTGGAGGTAGGGTGGTACCTGGCTAATACGACATATCTGACATCTCTTACCTCTTTCAGCAGTCCTCCTCTCAACACGTAAAGTCTTTTGGACATCCTTAAACCTCCTTGTCGAGATGGAGGCACTATGGGTCGGTAATCTCTCTTCGATTGAGATTGTGTTGGACTTATTTAGTAGGAGCTGGGGTGGTCCCTCAGCTGTTGGTTGTTCAGCCTCTCCTATGACCGGATTTATGATATTAACAATTGGATCCTCTAGGATCTGACTCATAATGTCTTGGCTAAGCGATAAGAACTAGTGTTATATATGTCCTTGGCTGACCAGAAGTGAACTAATCGCCACCACCATTCTATTCATCTCAGACAGCAGGGGTGGTTAGCTCGAACCAGCCCCTGCATTCATCGGCGGGTCTAAATACATTTCTCATCAAATGAGAAGGAGAAACACAACAAAAATAGGGGTGCAAAAACTCAGAAAATAGGAAGAATGAAATGAGAGATGATTGACTCATCCTCCCAAGATCTTCCAATGGTGATTCAACTCCAATATTAATGGATTTGGATTATCAATAGAGATGAGAAAGAGAGAATACATGCTAACATGAGTAAGGAAAACACTGAAAACATTCCCACGAACAGTGCAAATATGATAATACCACATATCATGACATGAATTTAACCTGAGTTTTAAGATTTCACAACAATGGTGAAATATAAAGTAAGATAAAATCAGTAAAAAAGATGAGAGTGAAAAGAATATAGACACAAAAATATAAGTGGTTCGATCATTAGCCTACATCCATAGTGCAAAGTAATGGTATTTCCACTGTAATAAGGGCTCAAACGCAATGGAAGAAATATAAGCTCTCTCTCTCTCTATCTATCTCTCTGTCTATTTATCTATCTATCTATATCTCTACCATTTAGAAGAGTTTTAGTAGGGTTAACAAAAGGTCGATTCGGATGATGAAGACACAAGTTTCCTCATATAGGCTTTAGGATACGCAGTATCATTCCCAAGCATACACTCTATGCCTAGCTGAAGGCATAGACAATGGGAGAGTTATAGCTATAGAGATTATAGTAGAATCCATTATGAAAAAAATTCCCATCACGTGTGTTATTAATCTTCAATAACTTTTTATGTCATGTGCATGTAATGTTTCTGTCATACTTCTCGTGCATATACAGCATGTCTGGGGTAGAAAGTCGACTAAGAAAAGACTGCGTAGGCCTTGCACTAGCTTACAGGCTGAGACAATACTGATTAGTCATTTGAGACCGACATAACAATCTATAGTTGATGTTACTAAGTTAGCATTCTAGTTTCATATGAGTTAGGCACCGGTGACAGTCGAGATGAGGTTTTTCCCTACCTATTGAGGTAAGACTAGGATCTAGTTGGTCTTCTAGAGGAGTCTCCCTTGAGACAAGACTCATTAAGATGAGACTGCTGATAAATATTAAGGACAGACATTAGTCTTCTTCAAGGGGACGTCTGTGATGAGTACTCTCTTTAGGGGGTCGTCTGTATAAGACCACACTTATGTATATCATTGAGGGATACTAAGTACTCACACATACGCTCAAACCTTGAACACCAAGATGAAATACCTTGGGATGAAAAACATCAAGCCTCAGATGAGAACAACAGACATTCACCTAATAAAGGTTGACATTTGCCTAGTTCATTACTTGTTCCTTAAGGATGAATTGCCTTTTATGTCAAAGGAATAATCTCATACTATCCTAAGATAACCATAGTCACCTTAGGATACCTCAAATGTTCGACAAAACTTCTACAGCTTCTCTAGAGGATAGATATAAGGTATATACACTATTATACCTACCACCACCACTTGCTTCCACTAGTATTGAATGTTATCATTCACATTTAGTGATCATATCAACTACCTTACAATATTTTCAAGTCTTTCACTAACACTCCACCATGCTACTGTAGCCAGCAGACCCCAAGGCAACTCTACCCATGCCGTTACAATCCACTCACAGTCTTTGCGAGGGAGTGCCTATATATTAAAGACTTGGGAAGGGTTAAAGATCATCTAGAAATCATCGAGCAACCACAAGATCAACTAGAGTACCTCTACAGCCTATTTGTTTATCATTTAACAATAGTTTAATAATTGTCAGTTGTCTATCCTCTCATACTTTTATATTTTATGAAGTCTTAAACTGAGTTATGAATACCCGTAAGGAGTCCATTAGTTACTCCCAAATGGTTCTTTGATTGGTGACAAAGACCTCAGTTACCCTAGATATATGTGGCTAGGGTTTAATATATCTATAGATTAAATATTCTAGTTTACAACTCAATATACAAAGTAGCACATTTTATAGTGGATGTAGGATCCTCAACAGAGGTTATAAACCACTATATATCCTTGTCTCCCATTTTTACACACATCCTCAATACCTAGTCTAAGGTCGTGTGAGGAGCATCTATTAGAGATGAGGTCTTCAAAAATATTTCAAGCAACATCAAAAAGTGAAAGAGTTTTCACATTGGAGCTATTGGCGAAATTTTTAATAAGGGACCCGAGCACTAGGGTTTGACTTTGTCTTAGACCCAAAACAAATGGCCTATAAAGTAATGGTTGCAGCTTTTATGGCAGAAGAGGCAAGCCCATGAACTTAAATGAACTCCGGGATAAATGGTAATTATGAAAAGGAATAGGTTTGGTAAATTCTAGGAAAAGATAATTGGTTAATAAATGATTTGTATTCCGGGTTTTAAATAACATGGTCCATAATCTTAGTAAATATATGATAAAGGAAATTGGTAAACCCCATAACATAAAATAAAATGAAGGATTTTGTGTTTGTGAATTAAATGAATAAAAAGATGACTATTTGGTGGGTAAATAAACCCACAGTAGTCATAAACCCAAGTTTAAAACGGGTATGTGTGGGTCATTTAATAAGATCTAAAAGGTATAGAAGATGAATAATTAATAATTGGGTGTTTGAGCAACCCCATAGAAGGGCAAAATCAAAAGTTTGACACGTGTGTGTGCGTGGACAAAATAGATATTAAAGGAAAAAATTGGACGTGTGAGTAATCCAATTGTGGGGGAATAATCCTAAGGTTTGACACAATTATATATAAATAGATTTTTCAAACACTAGGTCCATGTGTTGTAATACTATATTAAAGAAACACCGGGCATGTGTTAAGTTAAGTATAAATCGATATTTTTTAACGAAAATTGAATGAATTAAAGATAGTTCAAGGGTATAACTTTCTAAAAATTAACTGTGAGTTAATGGATTAAAGGACTATTTTTAGAATACAATGGAAACTTAGGAACACAAGGGTTAATGGTATTCAACCTATATTAAAGGTAATATTTTAGAAATTAAACATTGTTATATTAGCTGCATGTAGAGTTGGATATAACTTTATTGGTTAGAATATTACATTCGTTCTTTCTGTAGTTAATTTCTATATTGCATTTTTTTTAGAAACCTTACTAGACATTGGCTTACTTCGTTCCCTTTGTTATAACAAGTTAATAGATATTCTATTTTTTTAGAACATTTTACAGGTAAGTAATTTCCTATTCTTACGCTAGTAGCTCTAATCACTTGAACCCGTGATATTGCCTAATAGGTTCCACACTTGTTATTATTGTGTTTAAATATTTTGAAGAGATAATTGCATGACTACTTGGTAATTCAAATCAATTAAGAAGGACTAAAAAATTTATTTACGTTGTTTCGCATCACTTCACACGTAATGCAATTGGGTTGGACAAAACCAAGTTAACCCCCGGGTAACCCCAAATTTTGATTCGGAGGATTACATGATTGCTCTGGGGTGAAAGGATTAGAATTTTTTTAAATGAACCCTTTAATCCTGCTTAAAATCCCATTTATGAACTAACTGCAAAGGCTATGCATAAGGCTAAAAACTATATTGTAAGTACGGGTACTAAATAGAGTCATGCGAACGGTTCTGACTAGTAGCTAAAGTCATGGAAAAATTTTAAAAAAGACTTATTCAACAAAACTAAAATCCCAAACACTCAAAAATATGATATGAATGTATGTATATGTATGTAAAAACATTCATTTTGACATTTAAAGCAAAAAATTGAGATGATGCAAAAAGCAACAACACACACGCACACACACACACACACACACACACACACATATATATATATATAACCTGAAAGTATGTATGGTGTGAACATGATTATGATATTCATGATAAACATGATTCATTGTACGAATTTACTTTAAATTTTGATTGATGACATGGTTCGAAAACATATTCAACACAAACATTAATCACTCAATAACATTGTTGATACCAAATTTAGTCTGATGACATGGATCAATAAAATGAAGACACGTGGCAGTCTACGTGGAAACAATAAACACTTCCGAGGAACTCACATGCTCCGAGGAACCATACTACAACGAGGAACACTGACTCCCCGAGGAACTCATACGCTCCGAGGAACGAGAACTCTCCGAGGAACTCTTGAGCACCGAGAAGCTTAGGCGGTCCGAGCAACTCAGGCAGTCCGAGCTGCACCTCGAACAAAGCATTAATAGCAAGATAACCAACAGTTTGACTGTTCATTAAATTCTTATCATTCAGACGCATAAGCTTAAAGGGCATTGAATGTATTACCCTTTCATATGTACATCATTTAATGTATTACCCTTTCACATTACAGCCTCAGGGCTATAAATACATTGTACAATCCTCATTGTAAGGGGACCAGAATTTCTTGAGATAACTTGTAATCGAGAATTCCCATACAATCAGCAATACCATAACAGTGGACGTAGGCCATTCTTATAAGGCTGAACCACTTTAAAAATTCTTTGTCTCGTTTATTTATCTGTGTGATTGAATAATTAGATACGATCTAATTTTTTACATCAACAGATTGGCGCCATCTGTGGGAACGACTGGTAATATCGTTTTCCATCAAAAACAATCCATCACAAATGGCTGATATTCCAGAATCAAGCAATCGAAATGCTGGAAGCCCTCCAAATTCGTCTGCTCCGCCAAATATTCCAGATCTGGATAGAATAATGACAAATCTGGCTCAGGGCCAGACCGTCATGCAAGAAACTATGTGTCAACTCATACAAACCCTCCATGGCGGTGAACCAACCCATTCAAGACCACGAAGTATTTAAAGAAATACCCGTGCATCTTCTTCACGTACTAGGTGTACCAATTCATATCGCAATGAGGAGTCTGATGATTTTTCTTATCAACCTAGACGAACTTCGTCAGTGCGAGCCACAGATACTGAACAACGTATCACTCTCTCTCCATAAAGGACCAGTGCTCTAGAAAGATTAAGCAGAGTATCTCATTTCGATCAATTAGGTCCTAGGAGGAGTAAAAGTCCTCCTAGAGCCCCATCGAGGAGTTTTCGATGACCATCAGACTTAAGGGAAGGATCTGCCCAGTCGCGACCAGTTGCTCGTTAAGATAAATCCCAAGAAGCCACCTTAACGCGATCAACTGTTTGAACCAATAGGCCCGGGGAAGGAAATGATGCATGGAAAGGCTCTATTCAAAGGCTGGAGGATAGATTGGGAGAAATGATTAAAGCTAAGAACCCTCTACAACGAACTTTTGTTCGAGGAACACCTTTTGTCCAGGCCATTGTAGATTTTCCAACACCATCAAAGTTCAAAGCACCTGTTGTGACCCCCAAATATGATGGAAAGACAGACCCTGTCCTTCATATAGAACAATACCAAGCTGCAACCGACATCTATGCTGTTCCAGATGAGATGAGATGTAGGGCATTCTCGGGAACTCTTACCGGATCTGCTCAAATATGGTATAATAATCTTCCTCGGGGTAAGATTTCAACTTTTCTTCAACTGGCCGAGCTATTCATTGGGAATTTCTATTTTGGGGCAAAGCCAGTTAAACGAGTAGCACATTTGTTAAGTGTTAGACAAAAGGCTGGTGAGAGTACCAGAGATTATATAACTCGTTTTAATAATGAGAAACTTAAAGTCATTGATTACGAGGAGAAGACAGCGATTACCGCCTTGATGAGTGGACTACTGCCTAACAAATTATACTATACTTTGGCCAAAGATCCACCTAGAACCATGTCGGATCTGATGGGAAAAGCGTCCAAGATTATGAATGCCGAGGAAGCTATGGTTGCGAAGAAGAACATGGATGCCAAAGAAACCAAAGTGGAAGGTGATAAAGCTAAGAAGAAAGAGCATAAGAACAATGGTAATGACAAACATTAAAGAACAAGATCGGTATGGGATGCAATGAAGAAATTTGATAATTATACTCCTTTGAAGAAGGATATCAACCATGTTCTAAAAGAAATCAAGAGCAACGAGGAATTAAACTGGCCAGAGAAAATGAAGGCAAACCCTGACAAGAGGAATAAGGCAAAGTATTGCGAGTTTCATAAAGATCATGGCCATATGACCAAAAATTGCATAGCTCTTCAGAATGAGATTGAAACACTCATCAGACGAGGAAAGCTGGCAAAGTACGTTGATCGTGGTAGCGAAAGAAGAAACAACGACCGAACTAGAGAGAGGTCTAGATCTCCTCGTCGAGCAGAGGAAAATAAGAAAAGAAACCATGAAGTTGATCCTGAAGAAGACCCCGATCTTCCCAAGAGACCAAGGCAGCCAGAACGAGAGGTATTTTTAATACGCTTTGGGACATTTGACTGTAATGTTATAACGGGTGGAGATGCAGAGGAGGAGAACTTACACCGAGATAAAAGCTTACCTCTGTGAGGCTCAAGCTTGCTCGTACATTCAACGAATAAATCTAGCTGAGGAGGATCGCTCGAGAAAGGTGAACAAAGAGAAGTTGGTTATTGGGTTCTCAAATAATGACCTTGCAGGTGTTCTATATCCTCATGATGACCCACTGGTGATCAAGATGAGAATGAAGGAGGTTATAATTTCAAGAATACTGGTCGACAATGGTAGCTCGGCAGACATCATGTTCTACTCGTGCTTCGATAGTTTAAATCTAAAGCTATCTCAACTGGAGCCTTATCATAGACCCCTCCTCGGTTTTTCTGGCGAGAAATTATTTCCACTTGGGACGATCAAGTTGGATATATTCATTGGCATGTGGCCTACTTGTCGAACAGAAAGAATACGTTTCTTCGTGATGGATAAGAATGTTCAATCATCATACAATATCATCATGGGCAGGGTAGGATTGAAGAAGTTCGAGGTTGTACCATCTACAGTGCATCAATGCCTAAAGTTTCCAATAAATTTTGGAGTAGGAATTGTGAAAGGTGACCAGAAAGTAGCTCGGGAATGCTATTATTCATCCGCCGAGCAAGAAAAACCGGAGGAATCAAGGAAAAAGACTACTACTTATCAAGTGGAAGAAGGGGCGAAAATTGAAACATTGGATCCTAGAGATGAGTCACAACTCGTGAAGGGTCAAGTGGTGAAAGCTACTGAAAACATCATTCTGGACGACGAACATCCTGAATGAACTACTCAAGTAGGTTCGTCGTTGGAAGCCTCACTAAAGCAGGAATTGATAACTTTCCTTGGAAGCAGAAAGAAAACTTTTGCGTGGAGTCATGAAGATATGCCAGGGATAGATCCAAATTTCTTATGTCACGGACTCAATGTGAATAAGGAAATCAAGAAAGTGAAGCAGAGAAGAAGAGTGTTCAGCCCTGAGAAGAATCAAGCTATACAGGAGGAATTCGAGAAGCTCTAGAAAGCTTGTTTTATTGAAGATGTTAATATCCAGACTGGTTAGCCAATGTGGTGATGGTAAAGAAGAAAAACAATAAGTGGAGGATGTGTGTAGACTTTACCGACCTCAACAAAGCATGCCCAAAGGATCACTTTCCACTACCCCGAATTGATCAACTAGTCGATGCTACCTCAGGACACGAGCTGCTGAGCTTCATGGATGCTTATTCTGGCTACAATCAGATTAAAATGAAACCTGAAGACAGGGAGAGTACTTCTTTCATTACCCCTAGGGGAACTTATTGTTATAATGTTATGCCTTTTGGTTTAAAAAATGCAGGTGCGACATATCAGCGGCTGATGAACAAGGTGTTTGCTGAACAAATCAGTTGCAATATGGAAGTCTATGTTGACGATATGCTGACGAAGAGCAAAAAAGTTGCTGATCATCTAGTTGACTTAAGTCAGAATTTTGATCAACTAGATAAATACCAAATGAAGCTGAACCCGACGAAGTGCATATTTGGAGTATGAGAAGGCATGTTTCTCGGATACATTGCCAACCAACGAGGTATTGAGGCAAATCCTAAAAAGATCAAAGCTCTATTAGGGTTGCGATCTCCAATGACGAAGAAAGAGGTGCAAAGTCTTACAGGACGAGTAGCAGCACTCAACAGATTTGTATCACGAGCAACTGATCGATGTCTCCCATTCTTCAAGACACTCCGAAAGACTTTTGAGTGGAATGATGAATGTGAGAAGGCTTTTCAAGACTTGAAGAAATACTTGGGAGAACCTCCACTGTTATCCAGGCCAGTGATGGGAGATAAATTGTACTTGTACCTAGCAGTATCGGAGAATGTAGTTAGCTCGGCATTGATAAGAGTGGAGAATGGAGTACAAAAACCAATCTACTACACAAGTAAGGCCTTCCGAGGAGCAGAGATCAGATATCCAAGGCTGTAAAAGTTAGCACTGGCACTGATTGAGGCGAGTAGGAGAATGAGGCCATACTTCCAGGCTCATACTATAATCGTATATACTGATATGCCGTTGAGGCAAGCCCTTCATAAACCAGAAAAATCAGGGAGATTGATGTATTGGGCAATAGAGCTCGGTGAATACGATATAGTCTATGAACCCAGATCATCGCATAAAGGGCAAGCTGTAGCGGATTTTATAGCAGAGTTCACCTATCCTGATACCCCCAAGGAGCAAAAGTTGCTCGCTGATCAACCTGTGGATGTTACAGGATCAACAAACACAAGCTCAGACCAACTCCGGTTGGTAAAAGAGCACGTGGATGTTACGGGATCATCAAATTCGAGCTCAGACCAACTCCGGTTGGTAAAAGGGCAAGAAAAGATGATCGACGAAGAGCGAGAAATATCAGGGGAAGACGAAAGGAAGCAACAAATATTTCACTGAGGAACTCTGTTTGAAGACGAGTTACCTATATGGAGGCTATATGTAGATGGCTCATCTTACACAACAGGTAGTGGGGCAGGGATAGTTTTGAGCACTCCGGATGAGGTCGACATGGAATACGCCCTACGTTTCCAATTCAAAGCTTCCAATAATGAGGCTGAGTATGAGGCTATGATTGTAGGTCTTAATTTGGCAGAAATTATGGAGGCGCAGCAAATTATTGTCTTCAGTGTTTCTCAATTAATTGTAAATCAAATGTTGAGAATATATGCAGCCAAAGGAGAGTTAATGATCAAATACCATGCAAAGGTGATGGAGTTGGTATCAGAATTTGCTACTATTCAGCTGGTCAGAATACCAAGAATGGAGAATGCAAGAGAAGATGCCCTAGATCGATTAGCATCAGCTACTCGTACCGAGCTACAAAGAATAATCCCAATTGAAGTTTTAGCTGGTCGGAGTATAGATGAAGATTTGGCGATGATCTTTATCACCCTTGATTTAGGACCATCTTGGATGGAACCCATCAGGGCATATATTGAGGAGGGAGAATTACCAATTGACAAGCTCGCAGCCAAGAAATTGAAGTTTAAAGTTGCTCGGTATGTATTAACTAACAGTATTTTATATAGACGAGGAATTCTGGCAGGTTTACAAAGATGTGTACATCCCTCCGAGGTGAAAGATTTAATTGAAGAGATCCATGAAGGGTCCTTTGGATCCCATGTAGCAGGTCGGACGCTTTTGCAAAGGGTGATGGCGCAGGGATACTACTGGCCGACGATGAGGGATGATTGTATAGCCTATGCAAAGAAATGTGACAAGTGAGAACGTATGTTCTTGCGTTCAACTGAGCAAATTATATATTAAACACCTTTTAACCCAAACAGACCCTAAACATGCAACAATATGTGATTGAATAAGATGATAATCTAAGCAAGAACATTCAAACACATGCTTGTGAGGAAAAAATCCCCCAAAGGGGCAAAACCATTTATTTTCATTATAATATTGTAGTTGTACAATTTCGGATTACAATGAAAATACAAATGACTAAGAATTACCCTCAGGTGTCGGATTCTGTAGTCGGCGGCTGGAACTATCCCTTTCCAGTAGGGCTGCAATGAAGAAGAAGAACGGTCTTCTCCACAAGGGTGTGAACAGCAAAAGTGCGTTCCTGGGTTGCAAAGTGATTCACAAATGTTTGGCAATTTGTGTGAATCAAATACCTAGAGTCTTGATGCTCAATAGGTGAAGACTTAGAGTTTTTTGTACTCTGAAAATCGTGTGTATGAGTCTTCGAAAACCACTTCCCGTAGTGGGATTAAATAAGAAGTCTTGAGCCATAAAAATCTGAGCACGATCTGAACACGATCTGTTTAAGTTTATCCCAGGCAGATCGGTCCGGGTCTGAGGCGGACCGGTCCGGTTGACCAGATCGGTTCTTTTATTCCAGGCTTCATCGATTCGCTTGCGGTCCAGGGTATACTGGCCTTCAGCATACGGATCGGTCCGGGTCTGAGGCGGACCGGTCCGGTTAGCCGGATCGGTTCTTTTACTACAGGCGGACCGGTCCGGTCTGTCAGACTTTGATTCCTCTTCTTCTTTTGATATTCGAATCCGTTGATGAATGTAAGAATCTTGAATTTCTTCAACGGTGTAACGGCGTGCGACATAATAAATTGTTAATGGATAAAAATGTCCTTACAAATCTCCCCCTATGTCTATGCCGGTACATACATAAAAACGAACATCCGAATTATCAAAATAACTAACAAAATGCCTATACAAATCTACCCTTCCATGAACCCAAAACTGGAAAGATATAATTGAATTAGACTACAGCGTTTGCTCTTCAACTCTTTCAGGAATCTCAACACTTTTCTCATCAGGGTGTGCAATCCAAAGATAATCCATGTAGTACCTACACACATGAGACAAAGCAAAATACCAAGTGACACATATCGAGTTTGAAATGAGATAAACATATATACCAATTTATGAGCAAACTCAAACTTTCAAAGCTCCCCCATAATAAGATAATTCATTCTCCCCCTTTTTATGATGTCCCCAAATAGACAAATGAGAGAAATAAATCAAAGAAGCAAGTGCGGGGTGTCACTAGGAGAAAATCACACCATGAACGATGATAGCGTAAATGAAGTGGTGTGATCAAATTCGATAGGAAAATCAATGCATACAAACATGACATATGTGCACGATGAATATAGGATACTCCTAGCGAATGAACTCAAATGCGTCCTTTGGTGTAAAAGAATGACAATATAAGATATTGACTCAATCAAATCAACAAATCAAAGCTCAAAGTGATTTTCACACCAATAGCGTCCAAAACGATTTTATGCTTTTTCAGGACTTTCAAGGAAGTGCAAACCCGTTTAAAGATTCTCCAACCAAACTCCCTTAGATATAATTTTGAATAGAGGCATTCTAAATTCTCAAACTTTGGAGAATTGGGCAAAAACCTAAATGGCCCATAATTGGCATGAATTTCTTTTTATTGCCTTTAAATTTTTTTCGGGCTCTTTTAACCTCTTTGGACCTCGGATATTAAAATTCCTCCATTTTTTAGGTCCTTTTTAACGGTGTCTTTTGCGCAAAGGATAGATGATTACCTTTCGCAGCCCCTCCCCGTTATACAAAAACACACAGTCTCACCAAAACGGTTTTTACATGCATTCCAATCTTGTCAAGTTTTATCGCATATTGTACATTGTATAGACAGAATTGAGATGGAAACACTCAAGCCAATATGAGATAGACAAGTGCAATAATCAAATATAGCCGTGCATGTGTGCAATAAAGGATATAGGAGTTAAACATGTAGGAAGATATCACTAATTACATCTCAAAGACTCCAACCAATGTAAAGCACATAGATGAAATGATGTAGCCTCTCAAATCTCTATCAAATAGTCACATGGATAAATGGAATGAAGTTGTGACTTGGCTAACTTAAATGCTCATCCATAAAAGGTGCTTAAAAATACAAAAATCTTTTTGGTCTTTTTCAAAAATTATAAAAGAAAATCTTTTTGTATTTTTCCAAAAGAAATATAAAAAGCAAAAAGAATAAATAAATAGCTGTACACCTAAGCAATGGTACATATAAAACAGACTAGCAATAGGAATCATATGATATGAACATGAAGAAGCATCCTATTCTAGACAAAGACCAACCCCTCAGTCAACTGTGCAAATCCCCAAAGACTTCCTAAGACTCTCAAATCTAAGGGCATCTAAAAGTTTCATGAAAATGTCGGCTAACTGATGGTCAGTGGGAACAAAACTCAGGGATACAGTGTTCTCCTCAACTAACTGACGAATAAAGTGCTCACGTATCCTGATGTGCTTGGTGCGCGAATGCTGAACTGGATTGCGGGATATGTGTATCGCGCTCGTGTTATCACAGGAGATGGTCATGGTGTCCTGTGAAATTCCATAATCCTCCAGCATTTGCTTCATCCACAAGAGTTGTGTGCAACAACTCCCGGCGGCTATGTACTCAGCCTCAGTAGTGGACAAAGAGATGGAATTTTACTTCTTGCTCAGCCAGGAGACAAGAGCAGGACCAAAAAAGAAACACCCACCAGAAGTGCTCCTACAACCATCTACATCCCCGGCCCAATCGGCATCCGAATAGGCGGACAAACGGTCATTGGTATCAAAGGAATACCAAATACCGTATGAAAAAGTCCCATTAACGTATTTAATAATACGTTTTAGAGAAAGTAAATGCGACTCTTTCGGGGATGCCTGATATCGCGCACAGACTCCAACACTAAAGGCGATGTCGGGACGATTGGCAGTCAAGTAGAGAAGACTACCGATCATACTCCAATATAAGGTTTGCTCTACGTCATTGCCTGAAGTGTCCTTACTAAGCTTGGTAGTGGTACTCATAGGTGTACGTGCATGCTTAGCGAAGTCTAAACCAAATTTCTTCACTAGGTCTCTAGCATACTTGGATTGGGAGATGAACATCCCATCCTCTAGCTGACGAACCTGGAGACCAAGGAAGAATGTAAGCTCAACATCCATGCTCATCTCAAACTCACTTTTTATCTCCTGCTCAAAGTGGTGAGCATGCTGGGAGCATGTGGATCCAAAGACTATGTCGTCCACATAGACCTGGGCAACCAAAATAGCACCGTCATCTCTCCTGACGAACAACGTCATATCTACTCCCCCTCCCTTGAAGCCACGAGCTAAGAGATAGGAAGTAAGCCTCTCGTACCAAGCATGGGGTGCTTGCTTCAAGCCATACAAGGCTTTCCTCAGATAGTAGACGTGCTCCGGGTGTTGAGGGTCTTCAAACCCTTTTGGTTGTTCCACATAAACCTCCTCCTGTAGAATGCCATTCAGAAAGGCACTCTTGACATCCATCTGATATAACTTGAAGCGCAGATAACATGCGATGGCGAGCAAAAGACGGACGGACTCAAGCCTCGCAACAGGAGCAAATGTCTCCCCAAAGTCTACACCCTCTATCTGTGTGTAGCCTTGAGCGACCAACCTAGCCTTATTTCTGATTATGGTACCATTTTCATCCATTTTGTTCTTAAAAATCCACCTGGTACCTATCATATTAGTCTCACTAGGTCGGGGGACTAGTTCCCAGACATTATTCTTTTTAAACTGAAGCAACTCATTCTGCATAGCAGATATCCAGTGTTCATCCTTGTGTGCTTCTTTATGGTTTTTGGGCTCAACTTTAGACGTGTAGCAAAGATGGCTAACAACATTCTCTAGCTAAGCACGAGTCTTGACCCCTAGAGTGGGATTGCCAACAATGGCAGAAGGGTCATGACTCTCGCGAACCCAAGCAGGTGTGTCCCCTAGCGCAGGAGTAGGGTCCACAGAGTGTGAGAGAGGAACAGGTAAATCACTGTCAGAACAATTCTCATCCTCACACTGAAGGTTAGGATCAATAACCGTCGGAGGTTCGTCATCTTTCACGGTGACGTTTATTGATTCCATAACCTTAGATCTCTTCAGGTTAAACACCCGGTACGCTCTGCTATTCGATGAATATCATAGAAATATTCCCTCGTCGCTCCGGGAGTCAAACTTTCCTAATTGCTCCCTATCCCGTAGGATGTAGCATTTACTCCCAAAAACACGAAAATATGCCAGGTTGGGCTTTTTGCCAGTCCACAACTCATAAGGAGTCTGTAGTGTGTGTGGATGCAAATAAACCCTATTCATCGTGTGGCATGAAGTAGACACTGCCTCTGCCCAAAATCTCCTAGAAACTTTACGACCTAGAAGCATAGATCTAGCCATCTCTTGGATCGTTCTATTCTTTCTCTCAACAATCCCATTTTGCTGAGGTGTCCTCACAGCAGAAAACTCATGTTTGATCCCGAGGCTATCAGAGTAAAGGTCTACCTTTGCTTCTGTGAATTCAGTGCCATTGTCACTACGCATCCTGTTAATAGTGACACCGTGTTGATTTTGCAGGACACGGCACTTGGTCGTTAAAAATTCTACAGCATCGAATTTCTCTCTCAGAAAACCTACAATGGAGTACCTGGAGAAATCATCTACCATCACGAGGATGTACCTCTTACCACCTAGACTCTCAGTACGAGTGGGACCCATAAGATCCATGTGAATCAACTCAAGAACACGAGAGGTGGTAATGGAGTGCAACTTCCTATGAGGACTATGAATTTGTTTTTCCAACTGACAGGGTCCACAAACGGTCGAAGTTGACTTTCCAAGAGATGGTAAGCCACGTACTAGGTCCTTTTTAGCTAAGCGATTGAGATCTCTAACCTTCACGTGACCTAGACGTTGATGCCACAGATCCATAGGAGTGATCGTGGCGCTGTTGCAGACAAGTGAGGACATGGGCTCAGTCCCATAGCAATTATCCTCGGTCCTCACCCCTTGCATCAAAAGTTTATCAGCTTGGTTGTAGACTTTACACGTGTCCCGGTCAAACTTTACGGCAAAGTCAGTGTCGCACAGTTGGCTAATGCTGAGAAGGTTTGCTTTTAAACCTTTGACGTACAAAACATTTTCTAGCTTAGGAAATCCAGGTAACTCGATAGTACCACGTCCTATAATGCTAGACTTGCTCCCATCTCCAAAGGTGACTCTGCCATCCTGATAATCCTCAAGAGTCATAAAAAATGAGGCATCACCTGTCATATGTTTGGAGCATCCACTATCAAAATACCACTGTGAGGTATTGTGTGCTTTGAGAGCAACATGAACAACGAAGGCCTTTTTATCTTTCTTAGGTACCCAAGCACAGATGACCTTTTTTTGCCTTTGTTGTTGTTGGTTTTAGCTGGAATGTGAGAAGCATTCACTAACGGCAAAGACATCCGTCGGAATTCTTCCATTAAACTCTGGGTCGTGGCAGCTAAGAACTCAACTCGCTCTCTCAGACTAGAAAACTCATCAGTATGACGTGGTGGAGCAATAGTACGTCGTGTCCGACCCATGCTGTAGCAAGACTCCCTAAGGTGGCCTTTTCTTTTGCAATAAGTACAAAAGAACACAGCCAAAGGCGGACCTTGGTTTGCTTTTCTTGGTCGAACTTTCCTTCGAGATTTTTGACGATGGCCATAAGGATTCGTAGTAAACTCAGGAACTAGTCCAGGTGAAATTTGGGATGAGGAGGCACCATCATATCCAATTCCTTTTCGATCACCAAAACCTAAAGCGGGGCCGAGGAGCATCTTTCCCATCTTCCCAGATCTGTCCTCGATTTGTACCTTGACTTCCCGTGCTTTCTAAAGATCATGAGTCAGTTGGGCAACAAGGGCTTCAAGTTTCTTCCGAGTCTCCACGGAGGAATGGAGCTGACTCGTAAGACTAGCCACTTGTTTAGTCAAGTCCCCTCTTTCTTTCTCAGAAACACTCTCTCTCTCTCTAAACAAACTCTCTTTCTCGACACAGGCAGATTCTCTCTCTCTCAGGGCGGTGAAGGTGGAGGACTCTCTTTCTCTCTCTTTTCTTAAATCATCCTCTAAGCCGGTGATCTTAAGAACTAGCGCTTTGTTACGTTTTTTAGTTTTAAAAGACTCAGAATATAACTCAGCGTAGGCGCGTTGAATATCACTCTCGCTCTCACTTGATTCATCCTCCCCCTCACTCACGTCGATCTCACTATCGAGGTGTCCCTGTGACGCATCATCTTCATCGTCGTGAAGAGAACTAGGAGTGCTCACTTGACTGGCCATGAATGCGGTGAAGTTACACTCATGCGGTGACTCATCTCCTGAATCCACCGTCTCGACCTCACTGTCGTCACTAAGAGTAGCATTAAGGACAGCTTTCCCTTTCTCTCTATTCAGACGAGTGGCACACTCAAAGGCTCTATGACCCCTACCATCGCACTCAAAGCATCTCTCACTTTCTTTCTTAGGAGGATTTTTGGAGTCTTTTTCATTTTTCTTCTCAAACTTATTTTTCTCAAATTTCTTTTTATCTTTAAAATTGCCATTTTTCTTAAATTTGAAAATCCTCTTGAAATTTTTTGCAAAAAGAGCCAAATCATCTAGGTCAAAATCAAATTCAGAATCTGACGTGTCAGTCTCTTTCTTTCTAGACGACTCTACCCTTTTCTAGCCGACCCCTCACTCCTTCTCTCTTGGGCTTTAAGTGCAATTCCCTTATCTTTAGATTTAGCAGTTTTAGGGAACATATCAATTTCATAAGTTTGCAAATCTCCTACAAGTTCTTCCAATTTTAGCGTATTTAAATTACCCATAGAATTTAGCACAGTGACTTTAGGGATAAAGCGCTTAGGTAAAGAACGAAGAATCTTTTTAACAACTCTAGCATTAGGAATATGTTCACCAAGATTAAAGCTAGTATTCACAATGTCAGAAAGTCTAGCATAAAATTCATCAAAGCATTCAGATTCATGCATGGTGATGGTTTCAAATTGAGTTGTCAAATTTTGCAACTTAGATTCTTTCACAGCATTAGTTCATTTGTGGGTGAGTTGTAAAACATCCCATGCCTCTTTTGACGTGGTGCACGTCATTATGTGTTTGAACTCATCAGGTGTGACAGACCCAGAAATAGCACTTAGACCCTTAGAATTAAAAGATGATCATTTAAATTCTTCATCAGTCCAAGAAGTGACAGGTTTCAAGTTGATCACATTATCAACAGTCACGGAGGGAGGAGTCCATTCTCTTTCAACTAAAATCCAAACCCTTTCATCTATGGCTTTTAAAGCCGACCTCATTCGGGCTTTCCTATAAGCATAATTTGTCCCGTCAAAAACAGGCATTTTATTATATAACTTCTCCATTTGAACACGCACTTTTCAAAAATCAATTTTTTCAGAAAATTGATATCTTAGAAAAATTTTGCGAAAAATAGGAATACGCGATAGATTAGCGTAACCTGCTCTGATACCAATTTGAGAACGTATGTGCTTGCGTTCAACTGAGCAAATTATATATTAAACACCTTTTAACCCAAACAGACCCTAAACATGCAACAATATGTGATTGAATAAGATGATAATCTAAGCAAGAACATTCAAACACATGCTTGTGAGGAAAAAATCCCCCAAAGGGGCAAAACCATTTATTTTCATTATAATATTGTAGCTGTACAATTTCGGATTACAATGAAAATAAAAGCGACTAAGAATTACCCTCAGGTGTCGAATTCTGTAGTCGGCGGCTGGAACTATCCCTTTCCAGTAGGGTTGCAATAAAGAAGAAGAACGGTCTTCTCCACAAGGGTGTGAACAGCAAAAGTGCGTTCCTGGGTTGCAAAGTGATTCATAAATGTTTGGCAATTTGTGTGAATCAAATACCTAGAGTCTTGATGCTCAATAGGTGAAGACTTAGAGTTTTCTGTACTCTGAAAATCGTGTGTATGAGTCTTCAAAAAACACTTCCCGTAGTGGGATTAAATAAGAAGTCTTGAGCCATAAAAATCTGAGCACGATCTGAACACGGTCTGTTTAAGTTTATCCCAGGCGGATCGGTCCGGGTCTGAGGCGGACCGGTCCGGTTGACCGGATCGGTTCTTTTATTCCAGGCTTCATCAGTTCGCTTACGGTCCGGGGTATACTGGCCTTCAGCATACGGATCGGTCCGGGTCTGAGGCGGACCGGTCCGGTTAGCCGGATCGGTTCTTTTATTGCAGGCGGACCGGTCCGGTCTTTCAGACTTTGATTCCTCTTCTTCTTTTGATATTCGGATCCGTTGATGAATGTAAGAATCTTGAATTTCTTCAACGGTGTAACGGCGTGCGACATAATAAATTGTTAATGGACAAAAATGTCCTTACAACAAGTGCCAGCGCTTCTCCTCCATCCGAAGAACTCCACAAGCATTGTTGACACCCATCACTTCCCCTTGGACATTTGCCATGTGGGGAATAGATTTGGTCGGGCCATTGCCAACGACCAGAGGAAGGTTCAAGTACCTCGTCGTCGCAGTGGATTATTTTACTAAGTGGGTAGAAGCTGAGCCTCTCATTGATATGACGTACGAGAAGGTGTACCAATTTATTTGGAAGAACATCATTTTTCGATATGGTCTTCCTCATGCTTTCATCACAGACCATAGAACACAATTTGATAACGAGGAGTTCGTTGCCTATTGTCATCAATCAAATGTGTTGAAGGTCCACTCAGCACCAGGCCATCCTCAAAGCAATGGACAAACTGAAGTGACAAACAGAACACTGGTGAATGGTTTGAAGAAAAGACTGGACGATGCGAAATCAAATTAGATCAACGAGTTACAGTCAGTACTGTGGGCTTACCGAACTACTCCCTGAGTAGAAACTGGAGAATCTCCATATATGCTAGCATTTGGAAGTGAAGCTGTTATACCTGCCGAGTTGGGCCTCCCAACACACAGGGTACTGAATTTTAATTCCTCTGTCAGCGACTTAATGAGAAGATTGGATTTAGACATGCTCGAGGAAGTTAGAGAAGAAGCATCCATCAGAAATGCTGCATACCAACAATGAACAGCTCTATTCTATAATAAGAGGGTGAAGAAGTGCGATCTGAAAGAAGGAGACTATGTGCTGAAGAAAGTAATTCAAAAGCACAACAAACTGGAGGCAAACTGGCATGGGCCATACCGAGTTACAGAAGTTGTTCGACCAGGAACTTACCGAATAGCAACTTTAGAAGGGGAGGAGTTTAAGAATGCACGGAACGCAGAGCATCTGGGCAAGTACTATCAGTGATGTGTATTTTCTCCTTTTATTAAATTTTTTTTTCGGGGAATACTAGTGCTACTCGGCGAAACTCGGCAAAACTCGGGCTACTCAAAAATTTTCTCAAAAACGCCAGCTAAGGTTGGTCGAGAAACAAATGTATTCCTCCGGGAAGTAAAACTTATATTCCTCCGGGAAGTAAAGCTAACTGTATTCCTCCGGGAAGTAAAGCTACCTGTATTCCTCCGGGAAGTAAAGCTACCTATACTCCTCCGGGAAGTAAAGCTACCTGTATTCCTCCGGGAATTAAAGCTACATGTATTCCTCCGGGAAGTAAAGCTACCTATATTCCTCCAGGAAGTAAAGCTACCTGTATTCCTCCGGGAAGTAAAGCTACATGTATTCCTCCGGGAAGTAAAGCTACCTATATTCATCCGAGAAGTAAAGCTACCTGTATTCCTCCGGGAAGTAAAGCTACCTGTATTCCTCCGAGAAGTAAAACTTATATTCCTACGGGAAATAAAACTATGTGTTTCTCGGGAAATAAAAATATTCCTAAAAATGCCAACTTATGCTGGTTAGGAAGTAAATATATTCTTGAAAACGCCAACTAAAAGCTCCTCGTAGAGGAAAAATCCACTAACTATGGTTAGTCGGGGATAAAAATCCACTAACTGTAGTTGGTCGAGAAGGAAATTTACCGACCTTGGTTGGTCGGAAACATTTTATGAATACGAGAAAATGATCAAGCAAAATTATTGATACTCGTGACTTTTTAAAATTATTAGTAAGTTGGTTGAGAAACAACTTAGTGAGTTGGTCGAGAAACAACTTAGTAAGTTGGTCGAGAAACAACTTAGTAAGTTGGTCGAGGAATAACTTAGTGATTTTTTATAATGACTACCACAAATTCAAGCTAGTCGACAATAAGTTGATCGACAAACAACACAGTATTGTTATCTTTTTAATAGACATACATGCACAAATGTAAAGTATTTTACAAGACAATAACGATTAATATTGCGAATAAAAATAAAAATCTTTCATTAAATCCAAAAACAGATTACATTGATAATGAAATGTATATTAACTGTTACATCAAAATTCCTACTATATTGGTTTCTTCCCCTCTGCTTTTGAAACAGGTTCCTCGCCAGCAGGCGGATCATTTAAAGCAAGAGGAGAGTTTATGAAGTTCAAATCTTTTAACATCCTGATATTCATCAAGGATGGTCGATCTAGAAGGTGCTCGGGATGAGATATCTCAACACTTGAATGGAGATTATAGTCGCCGAGATACTTGGAAATTAAGCATCGAGGAATGGCCCGAGCAGGGATCCAACTCATATCAAGTTTGAATGGTGGCACGGGTAGGTCGAGAAGCCCAGGATCATGATAGTCCCACAGGTAATGACCCTGTTCGAGTTACAACACACCTAAGGCATTCAACCAGCCTTGCATCTAGCCCTCATTATTGGCATTCTGGATACGATCGTCCAAGTGGTATAGAGCTTCGTTGTATCCAGCCATCCAGAACTCCTTGGGTTATTTGTGGAATTGATATGTCAGTCTTTCCAGCTGCTCGTGGAGATTTTTGATGAAGAGTTCTTTATTCTCCAAGACTGACTGCTGCACAGAAAGTTGCTCTTCCAGGTCCCTGATCTTCTTTGACATTTAAGCCAACGCCGGGTTCTTTGCCATTAATTGGAAGGCTTGGTTCTCTAAGGCAGATTGAGTCCTCTGTTCCTCGACAGGAATTCGAGCTGCTCTTGCTCGTCCCCGAGGAGCTCTTGCTCGTCCACGAGAAGATGTAGAGGGACCATCTCTCCTCAAGATCTCCAATTCGTCCCTCAAGTTGGCGTTCTCGACCTCCAAGAACGAGAATCCCTCATCATTCACTGGTATCAAGGCGTTTGAAGTGGAAGCTGCAGACTTCAACTGAGATAACTCTTTTTGCAGGTTGTTATTTTCTTGTTCTAATAGTTCAGCTATTTGTCTTCACTCTTCGACCTCACCCCTCAGAGTTCTCTCCCTCACCTCGTAGCCAGCAAAACGCTTCTCGTACCCCTTGTTAGCATTAAGTTGCTAGTACTTCTTCTCATACCCCTCGTGCAAAAGGGCAGTGGATTCTTTGTATTGTTACTGAAGGTCTTCAAGAATGCCTTGGAGATCCTCGATCATATCATAATAAGCCACATTGTTGGCTACTGCACGATCAAGCAGGGTCTTCAAGTATTGATAGGCCTCAACCGCCTGTTCCGAAGCATCTTGGCCGAGGATGTCGACAATTTGTGCTGCACTCAGATCTGTATGACCAGCCTTAAAATAATCATTGCATTGCCTCAGCAGCTTGGTATCATGAGCAGATAGTAATTCCATCCTGGCCAGAAACTAGTAGAGAAAGAAAAAGCAGTGATCAATAAAAGTACCAACTAAGCATGAAGAAGAGACAACAGTATGCAAGAACAAAAGTTCAAGTTTTATTATATTAAGATTCAGAATTACATGTTTATGGTTACATTTGACAAAAGAAAAATATAAAGAGAAACCCGAATAACTCTACACCTTTTCCTTGTCTCCCAAAACCTTCTCGGGATGCTGGGACGAGGAAGTAGGTTGCTCAGAAGGAACAAGTAGTAGCTGGGTAAGTGTTGGAGGTTGCTCGGAGGAAGTAGCGAGCTGCTAAAGTTCCTCGATAGCAGGCTAGATGGCAGGGGGATGATCTCCCATCACCATAGAAGACTCTTCGGAGGCAGCTTCGTCTTCTTCTTCAGGAGTTGGAGGAGGACCAGGGATGTGTTGCTGAAAGAGTTCGGAATTTTCATCCACTTTTATCTCCTGTAGAGCAGCGACCCATCCATCCCTGAAGTACATGAGGCTGCCATATTCTACTTGTGACATCATGGCAGCCAACCCTTTGTTCCACCCTTTGTCCCAGCCAGCGCTGAAAGACTTCTTCACAGCCACTTTTATCTTCAACTTCTCCGAGGAACGCTGCTCGGACAGAAGGTTTTCAGTAATCTTCAATTTATTTTTAACCTCCTCCTTCTGTCGATTTACCTCCCGAAGCTGACCCAATTCTTCCTCAGCAACCTTGAGCTTATTCTCAAGTTCTCCAGCATTTTTTAGCTTCTCGTCGAGTTCTTTATTTTTCCCTTCCAAGTCCTTTATTCTCTTCTCCAACTCCTGGGAGACTTCAACAACTCGAGCCTTCTTCTGCTCGGTGGAGGCAAGCTTCTTCTCCCAAGTTGCTTTATCATCAGTATATTTTTGGCGAGACTCTTTCAGAGACTGCCCCAAACCCATTAAAGCTTCCTCTACACCAGACGAGGAGCTGGAAGCTTTGATAGCTTCATCCTTCTTCAAAATTGTATTGAAGCAGCTCACCAACTATGAAAAGAAAATGAAAGCAAGTCAGAGACAGATATAATAAGGGAAAGATGAAAAGTTTAAAGTAAAAGGACTTACAGAAGCAATGTGGCGAGCTGCCAAAGAGGTAACCATATCCCGAGAAAGGTTTTCTTCGATACCTTAGATCTCGGGAATGATCCAAGTCTTCACCGAGCTCATGGCAGAGCTCGGGGGAACGAAAGTGGGAACTCCACTAGTCGGGGGCTGAGAGATAGTGTCAGCCAAATTGATCGAGGAGCTCTTCTTCAGCTTCCTCGGGAGAGAAGGAATAGATTCAACCAAGGAGGGACTCTTGGTCGGTGATATTAAAATCACCTCTCCTGGAGCAGCAGACTTGCTCGGAGCCACTAGGGGCTTCTCGACAATCTTCACAACAGGGGCAATCGAGGAAGGTCCATCAGTTTTCTTTGTCCCCTCCCCTGGGACGTCAACCTTACTTCTTTTTGCCTCTCCAGCACCAGAGGCAGTTTTCTCAAAAAGGGTGGGAGGTCTTCTCTTCTTCATCCTTTCACTTAAAGGAATATGTGATTCAGGAGAAGAACTGGTAGAAGCTAGTGCTGGCTCTGCGTCACTTATCACCGGATGAGCAGTGAAAGAAGTGGTGTAGCTCTTGTACTGCAGCAGATACGAGGCTGACCTAATGTGCTCGTCGGCAACACTCTGATGCAAACTCCAGATAAGTTTCAAATGTCTTATATTCACGTCTGCTTCTTTTGGACACTTTCTTTTGCTGTCAACTGCAAATAAATAAGCATTAAAATATCAGTGGCACATTTTATCAAACATAGAAGAAGCATAATTTCAAAATAAATAAAATAAAATAAAAATAACCTATCCCATTGCCATAGGGAGGGCATCTGGGACCCAAATACACTTCATCTCCTGATAAAGGAGCATGTTGCCAATTTTTTATTACAACTCCGTGCTCAAAATAATCCCTATTGGCATCCGGGAGATTGACCACTAAAGCCCTATTTAAAAATCTAGTTTTTAAATAAAAAGTGTTATCACCAACTGCCCATCTATAGCAAAACATGATTTCTGGAATTCCTATGCGAGTTCCATGAATTTGATTTAACCTATGCACCCCATTAACTATTCTCCATGTATTGGGGGCTATTCTTGCAGGAACAACGTCAAAATATTGACAAAATTCCAGACATAGAGGATTGGGTGAAAAAGAAAATCCACACTCAGCAACAAAGAGACTGGGGAATCAATGTCCCTCAGCCAAACGAAAATAGTCAGAAGGCTCAGAAAGCTCTTCCAGAACAACCCAGGAGGGAATAGAAAAATCAGAGCGAAACTTATCAAGAGATTATACAAGATAAACCATAATGAAAGAAAGAAATGAAGAAGAAGGACGAAGATCTTACAGAAAAAGATTGGATCTGTTGACAACGAACGATGAAAAGGATGAACGCACAAGAGAGTAAGATAATGGAAAACTCGAAAATATAAATTTGAAAAGGTAGAAGACGATGGGAGTGTCTGTGAAGTTTAAATACTCTGCCTTGGGAAATGGCAAAGTAATGATTACAAAAAGAAACAATTACGCTACCGACGGCTAGAAGGACAAAAAGGGCACGGCAATCGAAGCAAGAAGAAACGATTACGCTACCGGCGGCTAGAAGGATAAAAAGTACGCAGAGATCGAGGCAGTTATAAAAATTCAAAAAAGCCTGATTCTACGAATTTGGAAAGAGAAATAAATACAAGGGAAACACTCCTAAAAATCAGGAGGACCATTTAAAGCTACCATATTCCGAGAAAGAATGTTCCACACTCCTCAAATTTTGAACTATGAAACATTGGGGGCTTCTGTTGATACCAAATTTAGTCTGATGACATGGATCAATAAAATGAAGACATGTGGCAGTCTACGTGGCAACAACAAACACTTTCGAGGAACTCACACGCTCCGAGGAACCATACTACAACGAGGAACACTGACTCCCCGAGGAACTCATACGCTCCGAGGAACGAGAACTCTCCGAGGAACTCTTGAGCACCGAGAAGCTTAGGCGGTCCGAGCTGCACCTCGAACAAAGCATTAATAGCAAGATAACCAACAGTTTGACTATTCATTAAATGCTTATCATTCAGACGCATACGCTTAAGGGGCATTGAATGTATTACCCTTTCATATGTATATCATTTAATGTATTACCCTTTCACATTACAGCCTCAGGGATATAAATACATTGTACAATCCTCATTGTAAGGGGACCGGAATTTCTTGAGATAACTTGTAATCAAGAATTTCCATACAATCAGCAATACCATAACAGTGGACGTAGGCCATTCTTATAAGGCTGAACCACTTTAAAAATTCTTTGTCTCGTTTATTTATCTGTGATTGAATAATTAGATAGGATCTAATTTTTTACATCAACAAACATATTCTAATCGAATCAAATCAAGCAAATTTTGTATTTTAATCGTGAACAAATATAAGCCACAAAATCAAGTGAATGCACATAACCAAGTTATAAGAATTACAAGTCATGCTTAAGTTTATCATTTCATTAATATCCTTTCGATATCTTCTAGATGGTAGGATATAACCATATAATATCCCTTATATGATGTATAGCCCTAAGGTAGATACTAAAATATAGCACTACAAGAAAATTTAATGCTATATATTATTTTTCTTATCTTTAATTTTCTAGCACCTCGCTTTGGCTCTTTTCATCCTAAAATGGATTTTTCTACTGTGGCTTTCACACACACTTTGGTAGACACCAATTGATAATACTTAAGTTCAAGTAAACGTTATCTCACCAATGGTAGGCTTTATGTGTAAAGGCCATTTCATCAATCAAATCCGTCAAGTTAAAGAGTTTTTGACACACAACCTCGGATGATCCATATAATTGTTTGTAAGATAACCAATATTAGATCTCGAGATTTAATCTTGATTTAAAATCAAGAACTAATGCAAGACACATAACAAAAATAATATGATTCAATTGATATCCAAGTGCATGTGTAAAGTGAAGTCCTAACCACTAATACAAGAAACTTTAACTACATTGATTTTTTATGTGAATTTTAACATATTATTAAGTTAATCATCATTTTTACCAAATAGTTAAGGATTCATACTTTAACCATCATTCAAATTAAGTTTATACTCAATATCAATGTAAATAGAGAACTTAATCATATATCACAAAACGAATAAAATGAAATATTTTTTCAATTTTGAAATATGAATGATGCAATATGTATATACATGCTATGTAAGGAATAACGCATATGAGAAAATGCATGAATGCATGAAAATCCTCACAAAAATTATGAAAACAATCAAAATTTGACAATAAAATTACTATCCCAAATGATTCGATATCAATGAGTACCTAGGATGGGGACCTACACAAGCAAAGCCCTAGGTATACTAAGCTAGGTAGAGACGGGTGATGCCTCTCCCGGATCTATTGGAGTCACAAATAATACTTCCTTCTTGGAAAACTTTCCTTGAGGTCTCAACCTCAAACTTCTTCCTTGGAGAATTCTTTGGCATACCTCCACTATCTTTAGGTATCCATACCTCTTTACTAATAGGATTCGTAATCCTAGGAATGTAAGTATAGGATCTAGGTCTGGGATACTCTCTTTTAACCTTTCTTCTCTCATTGAGAATAAAGTCAAACCTTTTCATCAACTTGGCAATTTCATCTCTTAACTCACTAATAAGATATCTCTTAACCAACTTTCCCATATTTTGAATTAACCTAGCATTTCTCATTTTTAAATATCTATAGTTTAGGTTGAATGACCATGCAACCTATAATATGTATAAAAAGGAAAATATTTAATAAACTTAGGTTTCATTTTTGAAGAATTTCTTATTATTTTTATAAAATTTGTTAAATCTTTTCACAAACAAAGCATATACATCTCAACATTATCTTACGATATATCATCACTCCATTAAGACACAATCTTCTCACTAGATTCCTCTACAAATGTAATATCCTTCTTCGGCTTAAACACCCTCAAATCCTTTTTTTTATCAAAAAATTGAAGTGACCTAACCAACTCTTTTAAACTATATTTGTTAAAGTCTTTTATCTCATTGAGGATAAAACTTTTGATTTTGAATCTAGAAGCTAGCATTCTTAACAACCTTGTTCTAGATATGAGTGGGTCATATATATGTAAGACTCTGCAAAACTTTTTGCAGAGTGTTACGTTAGAACCGCTAATCTAGATATGAGTGTCCTAGGACTGACATATATATATGGGCTATTCATGGGAGGTTATGGTATGGGTTCCTTCCTTTGGAATGAATTACACGATATACCTCTTTCTTATCTGGGCAATCGCTCATCGGTACATATGGAAAATACATTTAATATAACCGAGTGTATATAAATTGTCTCACTATATACCTCATGGTGATTGTACATGTGAGAACGAATTTGATATACTCGACATAAATGAATGGGTTCCTACTATACATATCCCGTCGTGAGTTCGGCCAAGTGATACAATGTCAGGGGACCATTCGATATACGTCGAGGGTACTTAGACAGTGGAAGGGAGGGCTATTGCCTAGATTAACCGTGCCCCATACAACCAGCAATGCATTAGAAAAAGACTCCCTAATACATGAAACATAAATGGTCAAAACTCAATGCTCATGTAATATGATGTGAAAATGCATGAGTCTTATTAGTATTTTTATGAAAAGTATTGGGTATGCTAAGAAATATATGTACAACTTCTAAACATGAAATAAAAGAACAAGTATATAGGTGGTAGGTTCTAAAGAGCTTATATACAAGTGGGTGAAACATGTGAATATGTACAAGTAAAGTAAAGCATGCGAATATAAACAACAGAAGTTAAGCATCTAAATATATACATGGGGTGAAAAGGGATATACATGGGTGATATAAAATGAATGACGAGGTCATGGCATAGGGAACGTGTAAGCATATACAAGAGGTTAAAAAGCGTTGAAGGAAATAAATGTGCAAGTGAAAAGATATACACGTATGTAAAAGAAAAGGTAGGAGACGAAAAAAACTCATAAATAGAGTATAGTCCTCGAAATATCCCCAGTGGAGTTTCCATTACGCCCATCCCGACCCCAATAGCATGCGTGGAGTGGCGGAAGCTCATGGAGGAAGAGGGTCCCTCCATGCTGCGCTCGAGGGAATAAAGGACATAAATGGGCATCGTCGGTGTGTGAGGTGTGTGAATGTGTAAAGATCACAGTCACTACCTTATTTTACTCAAAACAGTAAAAAGAAACAGCCGCCTCTAAAGAGATAGATAAAGACTACTAGTGCATGAAAAACAAAATGCGATATAGGCTCAGAGACTACGATACGGAGTGGGAAGGTGTCAGGCACACAATCCTCCCCTTCGGTCTCTTATGGGTTCTACGGTATGTTCTCCTTCTCCTTAATGCATGAATGTGAGTGTGGGGGGGGGTCAATCATGTTATGTGTGTAAAGTGAATAAAAGTGGAATAAGGGTGGATATATACATGGATGTTCATGTGCGTGTATGTGAAGGGCGGAGTCAACATATCCTCATCACAGGGGAGATAGGTATGTATTCTCTCAAGGAAATAAAATGTGAGCGATATCCCAAAATCATGACCTCATTATGGAAAAAGTGAGTACACTTGAGTGGGAC
Source organism: Sambucus nigra (assembly GCA_949130495.1). Taxonomy (NCBI): domain Eukaryota; kingdom Viridiplantae; phylum Streptophyta; class Magnoliopsida; order Dipsacales; family Adoxaceae; genus Sambucus; species Sambucus nigra. The sequence goes on along the minus strand of OX422218.1, from coordinate 296,205,443 downwards.
TGCTAAAAAATAAACTAATGATGATACCTACTAGAAAGAGCGAATAATGAATAAAACATGAGACAATATGAGTGACTCCCCAAAATTATAACCTCACTACGAGAAAGTGAGTAGGCATAATTGGGACTATAATAAAGAAAATAAAACTAACTAAACACGATAAATATAATAATGAAAATGTATAAAATGACTATAAATATAAGTGACGTCCCAAAATCATAAGCTCGCTATGGAAAGTGAGTATGTATAAATGGGATCGCTAAAAAAGTAATGATAGTGAGAGAACTAAATACATTAAAAAAATATACTAAATGAGTGAAATGATGAAAATATGGAATTTACTAAATGAAATAAATAAAAATGGACTTCAATCCCAAAAGTAATTTCATATGACTACTGTGGGTACCTTAGTTATCTTTTAGGCCCATAAGAGTATCCGAACAAAGCCCAGCTAAGAATAAGAGCTGTACAGCCCAAATTGTGGATGCTCTAAGTAACAATGGCTAGAACTAAGAGTTTGACCCATTCTATTCCTAAAAATCTCTGAGGAGATATTCAAGGGATATAATGGACGAACAGGGCAGTTACTAGCACCCCTCTCTCCCTCTTATGAAATATACATTATACACTTGGCCCAGGGTAAAGGGCATGCAGAAAAATCTCTCTTGATAATTACTTAATATATAATAGTAGACATTTCCGTGGATGTAAGAAATTTATCGAACCACGTACATCTTTGTGTTGTGTGATTGCGACCTTTGATATTCTTTTATTTACAGTGATTGTCTTTCATTATTATTTGTGTTGAGATATTTATCACCACAATTAGCGTCGTCTGTGTGAAGCGATTGTTTTCCTTTAAGAAAGCCTTCACCGGCAGAGACCTGCAATGTCCAGTCACAGCAGTAATCCCCTCAAGCAGGGGATATCCAAGAGTAACCTATTCCTCCTAGGGTTAGGTCTGAAGTACGTTACTCAAACCAGAAACTCCGTCGAGAGCCCTCTGAAGAAAGCCAGGGGCCGATTAAATCCACACAGATTTCTAGGTTGATAGCCGCTTATGAGGTCAGGCTTCAAGAACAGGAGGAGGCTACTTTGAAACAGGAAGCTGAAAATGCTCGCTTCAAAAGGAAACTACAAAGGATGACAAGGGATCTCCATCGTAACACAAGGCAACGCTACAATCGAACTCCTAGCCCTCAGGCGAGCAAATCTCGTAGTCGAGGAAGGAGCCCAGGGCGTGGGTCACAGAGGTCTGAGAGGCACAGGTCAAATGACGACCATTACAAGCAACAACAATCAGCTCGCCGGTACAGGAGCCCTGAATGAAGGAACAATAACATACGAAGCTTAGTCCGGAGAGAAATAGACCAGTACCCAGCTCATCAGGGTGCCAGATCAATAAGAGAGCTAGCTAGGTGAGCTCTCAGAACTCAGATGAAGTCCCTTTTTTCAAGGGCGATTGAGGAAGAAGAAGCCCCAAAGAACTTCATGGTGCCCAGATTCAAGATTTATGATGGCAAGACTAATTCCATCAATCATGTCAGATAATATAGCAGGCCATGACCCTGTGGAACCATAACGATGCACTCACATGCCGAATTTTCCCATCAACCCTGCACAATGTCACCCAAAAATGGTTTGAGAATGTCCCTCACAGATCCATCAAGAACTTCAAGTCCCTATCCAAGCTATTCATAACTCGCTTCATAACGAGCAGCTCTCTTTCGAAGAGGATGGATGCTTTACTGATAATGAAAAAAAAGCCTCAGGAGAACCTTAGAGATTACGTAAAGAGATACTAGAAGATGTTCAATGAATTTGAGGATTTCTCAGAGCAGGTCATTGTATCATCCTTCAAGATTGGCTTGCCCCACTCCTATCTTTTACTCCAGTCCCTCACTAAGAAGGAGGCCATGATCGTCGACGACTTCATGGCCCGTATCGAGAAATATGCCCAAGTTGAAGACGTGAGCCATCTTAGTGCAGGAGAAAATGGCGGCACCAAGGTTACCGACAAGGGGGGTAAAAAAGTAACGCTCAAAAGAAAGGAAATAAGAACTAGGGCAAAAGTGGACCCAAGAGTAGGAACAAGGGCGACGCCTTGAAGGCGTTCCAAGCTGTGAATATTGTCTTCAGAGAACCTATCTATAAGATCTTTATAAAAATAAAAGATGAGCCATTCATTAAGTGGACCAAGAAGATAGGTGGGGATCCCTCCAAATGAAATAATGCATTAAGATGTGCATTTCACAAGGAATGCAAACACAAAATTGAGCACTGCAAGGCCCTAAAGTCCCACCTCGAAGAGCTAGCTCAAGTTGGACACTTAAAGGAATTCATAGAGAAACAGGCAAAGAAGGTAGCTACAAACGGTAATCAGAATCCTGATAATGTTCTCAAAGAATATGTCGTCCATGAGTTCATAGTAATTCATGGGGAGTCTGACCTCAAGAAGATACAAGGGAATGCTGCTCGAATAGAAGTGAAGAAGCTGATAGAAGTAATACTAGCTTTTCAGATTGATCCTGCTAAAACCCAAGCTGGGAAGCGTCGACGTCCAGAAGAAATCAACTACAATAAGCAGATCGTGTTCACTGATGAGGATTTGGTGTTAGTGAGAACTGCACACCACGATGCATTAGTCATTACACTCAGGATAGCTAACTTCGACGTCGACAGGTTGCTCGTCGACCAAGGCAGCTTGTCGAAGTAATGTACCTAGAGCTATTTAGAAAGCTGAAGTTAAGCATTGCCGACCTGAAAGAGGCTACTATTCCTCTGGTTGGCTTCACTGGAAAGATAATAATCCATTTGGGAAAGATCATCGTACTCGTAAGGGCAGGAAGATCTCGATGATGATCGAATTTCTTGTGGTTGATATTGATTCACCTTACCAAGTCATCCTCGGCAGAGGATGGATGCACGCGATGAAGGCCATCTCATCGACCTACCATCAGCAGTTAAAGTGTGTGACAGAGCACGGAGTATTTAAAATTCGTGGAGATCAAGCAATAGCGAGGAAGTGCCTCATAGCGGCCATATGCCCCAAACAAGAGAAAAAAGTGGAGGAAGTGAGAAATGAAGAAAAAGAACAGGAGAGGCCGATGCCCTCCAAATAGCAGTTAAGATATGGCAGACCAGGAATGGAGGAGACCAGGCTCCTCCCCTTTGAGAGGGTCATCGAGGACCTGATAGAAGTCGCAGTCGGAAGCGGCCAAACTGAGAGAATTTTTTTTATTGGAACATACCTTACTTATCGTGAGAGGAAGGAATTGGCCACCCTCCTTTGAAGCAATTTGGACATTTTCTCATGGGAGCCCTACGAGCTGCTCGGAATAGATTCCAGCATTACCTACCACCGGTTACACATGGATCCAGCTTTCAAGCCAATTATACAGAAAGCACGTCGGACAACCCCAGAGAAAGCTAAAGCAGTGGAGAAGGAAGTGGAGAAGTTACAGGGTGCAAGGTCCATATGAGAAGTTCAGTTCCCTAAATGGATTTCTAACCCAGTAGTGGTCCCCAAGAGCAATGGGAAGTGGAGAGTCTACATCGACTTCACTGATCTCAATAGGCCTTGCCCCAACGACAGCTTCCCCCTCCCAAAGATTGACCAGTTGGTGGATGCAATGACAACTCATGAAAAAATGAGCTTCTTAGATGCTACTTCAGCTCTGTGGCATACCCTAAGAGCAATGGTCAAGCTGAAGCATCCAACAAAACAGTGATCGATGGACTAAACAACTGCCTAGAGCGAGCCAAGGGAGCATGGGTAAACGAACTACCCCATATCCTCTGGGAATATTGCACCACCCCGAGGCGAGCAACCAAAGAGACACCGTTAGCACTCATATATGGAATGGAGGAAGTTATTCCATTGGAAGTTGGTCTCCCCACCATGAGGTCCACACTTATCGACCAAGGCCGGAATGATGGACCATTGCTCGCTGAACTTGACTTAGCCGATGAGCGGCGAGAACTGTCTCTAGTGAAACTACAACCTACTAGCAACAGCTAGAACCAAACTGAGAGGGACCGTTCAAGGTGGTAATGGAATACCTGCAAGGATCCTATCACCGGGAAACTCTAGAGGGAGGGGAGATACGAAGAGCTTAGAATGCGGCCAACCTGAAGATATTATACTTCTAGATTTTGCTTTTCGTGCATCATTAATTTAGGCAAAATTGTATTTTACAAACTTAATGTTGCTCTCTGTTCATAACTATGATTAATGAAATTTGATGGTCCTTGGCATTCTATAAGTGTTGGTTTTCTCCGATATATCTCAATATATGCATCTTTTCCAAGTTACAGGATTCACCCTTAACAAGAAAAATAAAGATCACAGGTTACAGTAAGTGGGTCAACCAATTCCAGCCAAATGATCCTATATCTTGCCCCCCACCCCACCATTAAACCACATTGGTCAGAGCATTAGCAGGGTTAAATAATCCTCCTCATGCCTTTGTTACTAGCACAATTGGCCTCCCAGTTTGCCCCCGACAATAAATAAAGCCCTACAAGGGATCCTTAGGCAATTTTACCAACCCAAGTTGGACGCCAACACAGTTTGGCCCAAAAAACCTGCTCGGATGGATTGTCCGTTTACCAGGTATATCCCCATAATTTCCCTACATAGACCTGACGCAGTGACGACACAACCTGCAAGGTAAAGTGAGGCAGAATGGTACAATTGAAATGTACTGTATTGGGGGGATATTTCTCTGACAATTAGCTTTATCTAAGTCATACTTGATCGGCTAGAGATTAATTAAAAATAAGGCTAGCAAAACCAAAAAAGAAATAACACACATTTAGTGAGCAATTGCCCAAAACATAAATTATTCATTACACCACTAAATGTACAAATAATTACATGTATCAAAACAAATCAAATCCTAAGAAGGACCGGGTCGCTGAGCTAGATAATCAGCTACCCGCGCTCTTCGACCATCATCTGGGTGAGGGATAAGCTCCTCTTCGACGTCACCTGAGCTCGTCTCCAATAGTTATCTTGGGATTTCGTCTATTGGGATCCAACGATCATCCCTTCTAAATGGATTTGGCTCCAAGAATGAAGGAGTAATCGCATGTCTATACCAAAGGACGGAATTCTGAGGAACCTTTAACTCCCTAAGGGCACTCAGCCACCCTCTAATGAAGGATAGCTCCTCAACCTCCTTTAATTTTGTGGGAGCTTCTATCCAACCCTGGTCGTACCCATATGCCCACACTTACGGAGGACCTTTCTTGAACAAGTTCCTCAGTAGGTGACGTCTCTTTGAAGCCCAGTGGCTATCACATACGCCCTGCGAACATCTACCCGCAGTTCGGTAATCTCCCTAGCTGAACCACTATCATCAGACCCAGCTTTTCACTTAGTAGATGAAGAAGAACATCGTATAACTTGAGAGGCAATGCTCGACGCATGTTCCCTAAGGCACGCAACTTCCCTCCTTAGCGCATCATTCTCTTATTACAGGATTTCTCCAACTTGATTGATCTCAGAGGCATCCAAAAGCTTAGCCTTCGAAGCATGCATTTCTTCTTGAACGGAGGCTCCGACCTCCTCCATTTCCTCAAGTCTATCTTTCAACTTGGTGACTAGCTCGGACTGATCCTTGTATTCCTGGTTCCTTGACCTGAGAGATTTGCAGATCTTAACAAAAGCTCGGCGAACTTGGTCGCTTACATTGGAACCAAGGATCTGGCCTAAACAAGAGGAGGTGGGAATGTAATCATTAAGGTCAACAAACTACAAGATATAAAGGCACGAAAAGGAGATACATCAGCATAAATGCAAACCAAAATCTTTCGTTAAAAAAGGCATCAGCCAAGTATAGATACATGGAATAGTAGAGAAAAGGAAGAAAAAAAAAAGGTAAAATACAAAAGCAATCCTAAAGATCTATTATTCAACAGCAACTTGCTTTGTGGCAGCTGGCTCTTTCCCTCTGCTAATAGCGGCCTCACTTGGCTCTGGCCCAAGGGCTGGGGCATCGGCAGCAGAAATAACAGGAACATCAGAACAAGGACCAGTAGGTTGGCTCACAGTTAAGGTATCCTAAACAACGGGTTTAGGGCCAAGATTGTGCTTGCCAAATAAGGGAGAATTAGCAGATTTTCTAGCAGCGACCAAGGCTTTATCCCAGCCCTTCTTGAAGTTCACCAGACAGACGTATACGATTTACTTCTCGACATCTTCATAGGCCGCTTCCCAGCCTTCATTATAGTTGTTCTCCCTAATCGAGGTCAACTCTGCCTCCAAGCTCGCCACCTTCTCGGTAAGCTTCGTGTTCTCATTAATAACAGGGAGCTTAGTAGCCACAACCAGCTCGTATGCCTTATAGAGCTCCTATAGCTCTTTAGTTTCTCCCGCCCTCTCTTTGGTAAATGAGGCATCAGCTTCCTTAAGAGCCTCTCGGGCAATGCTCAGGCTCCCCTCAGCTCATCATTCTTCCTCGTCAGACCGTCGCGGTCGTAACGAGGAACGAAGTAGTCAGACAGAAATTATAAGAAGAAAAGAGTATAAGTCAAGCAGAAAAAAGAACTGGATAAGTAACAGAGGAGAAAAATAGTATCCTTACCAAAATAATCCCCTGATCGGCCTTTATGGCTAACTGGTCGGGACCTATTTTTTAGGACCGCTCTCAGTTTACCGGTAGTATTGCCATCTCAATCATTATAGGGGAAAGATGGGGGGACAGAGGCACAGAAGCCCCCTCAGGAGAAGCATCAGCAGGCACCAAGGAAGCCTGTGCCATCTTCGACCTCTCTTCCCTTCTTCTTTTTCTCTCTTCATCCTTCTTCTTCTCCTCCTTATCTCTTTTTCTCTCTTCTTCTTTCTTCCTCTCCCACTCTCTCTATTTTTCTTCTATCTTCTTCCTCTCCATCTCCTTCTTATGAGCTACTGTCTGAGAACCACTGGAAGTATCCCCAGATCTAGTTTTCTGAATCTTCAGCCTGTTGGATAGCAGAACATCATTATCACCATGGTGAATTAAATTCCTTCTCCTTGGGGGAGATATATCTTCTTCTCTTGAACTCTCTGAACCTAATTCCAAGCTAGAAGCACTCTCACCAGGTCCTACCTCACCACCACTAGCAGCACCAGATTCCGAACTGCTCTCCTCTTCTTCGTCTAGGTCGATAGGTTGAGGAGTACCTTCTTCCTCCTCTACCTTTGAGACGTTAAGATGAGGAATAGAATCAACTGGGTGAGTGATGAAGCTAAAAGTAACGTTCTTATATTCCACTAAAAAGGTAGCAGATCTCATATGCTCGCTTTCTGTAATGGAATCTCGTATTTTCCAAGCTTTGAGTAACTCAGCAGCACGGATCTCTCGAAGAGAAGGCTCCTGATTCTTTAACTTTGCTACAAAAGAAGAAGGAAAACATTACAGAAATAACACTTTATAACAGCAATAAAAGGTCAAAGAGATTGAGCAATAACCTATATATTCCTCTCCATAGGTAGGAATCTGAGGCCCTATATACCTCGCACCTCCTACCTGAGGAGGGAACTGCCAGTTCCTAGCTATAAAACCCTCAGTCCAATAATCTTTGTGGGAATCAGGTAAGTTAACTACCAATACCCTATCTCAACTCCTCGCTTTCAAATAAAGAAGACTAGAGCTAGTGCAAGAGAAGGAGTAGCAGAAATAAATTTTGACCAGACCCAACTTGGTGCCATACAACTGATTTATCCTATGGACACCATTAATGATCTTCCAAACATTCGGAGAATTTTAGGCTGGGACTATATCGAAATATTAAAAAAAATATAAACAGAGACGATTTGGAGGAAAGGTTAAAACCCCTTGGGATTGTAAAAGATAATGAATACAATGGTCATCCTGAACATCGCAAACATTTCGAGGAACAAGGACACACTCGATGTCTACCCAACTAAAAATATTATAATATTTCCTAAATTCTGCCAAGGATTTGTTATCTACCCTTGCCATGGGAAAAACCCTAGCTACAGTAAAATCAAAGCAATGAGACAAAATATACAAAAAGGAGAAGACTGAGAACTTACAGGAAAAAGAATGGAGCTTGCAACGATGGAAACCACGAGCAAGCAAAGGCGATTGAAGCAAGAGGTAGCTTGGAAGAATATGAAGAACGGACTTGAGAATGAAAGAAAGCTTGAGAGTAAGAGAGAGTTTGAAAATAAGAGGAAACATAGAAATGGCAAAACGAGCCGTCTGAGAATCTCGGTTTAAACTCCTAATCATCATGCACAAGAACCAAAGAAGATTTGAAGCCTAAATATGTTGTAAAGAGATGCTTTGTGCCCCAATCTTGTTACAATTCACGATAGTGCCACTTGGAAGGAATCAGAATTAATGTTTAAAAAATTTTAGCCCAAGTTATGACCCTAAAATTTTAGGGGCAATTGTGGGTACCTTAGTTATCTTTTAGGCCCATAAGAGTAGCCGGACAAAGCCCAGATACGAATAAGATATGTCCGGCCCAAATTATGGATGTTCTAAGTAACAACGGCTAGAACTAAGAGTTTGACCCATTCTATCCCCAAAAATCTCGAAAGAAGATATTCAAGGGATAGTGGACGAGCGGGGCAGTTACTAGGGCCGCTCTCTCCCTCTTATGAAATATATATTGTACCCCTGGCCCGGGGTAAAGGGAATGTGTGACACCCCGCCTAATTAACCCCGGGTGATCTGTCCTAAATTATATTAAAATAGGTTTCTCAGTTGGTTCATTATCAGCATCACTGTCACCGTTTTAATTACTAACCACCTATGTGAGAAAATTAGACTGGTGCCAAGTTTTATCTTTCATTAATTTAATGAAATACTCATGCGGAAATAAAATAATTTAAACAATCACAATTAACTGAAATCAACCATTCACATCTAAATAAATTGACCTAATAAACCATCGGCTCAAATCCAACAAAAGTGAAGACAGATATTGATAAATCTCAACAGGTCTGACATAAATACTAAATAAAACTGTGAACAACATGCTTGAGTAACTGATAGAAAATTTCTATACTAGAAATGAAAAAGAATGAGGCGCGTCAAACTCCTGCAACATCCACATATGCTGCAGCAACGGATCCCTGGAATGAGTCAAGTCTGGTGTCCCTGTGGCTAGACACCTAAAAGGTTTTTAAAAATATTTATAGCAAGGGTTCAAACTCAAAACATTTAGAAAATATTTAGCAAATGATTAGCGTGCAGTAATAGATATGTATGCATGCTCTTCATATTTTAGTTAGTGTCGCACTCCCTTGAGGACATCCTCACCCCTCCTCTAATGTGCACGACTAACGCCTTAATTAATTTCCCTAGTTATTTATCCCATAACTAGATAAACGATACAACCCCTTGCAACCACCATACTCTAACCGAGTATGCAATAATTATGACTTCTAAGTTATTATCAACATTAACTTGATTAATCATTTTCCCTTTTTAAATTCATATAACTTTCACACTTGTTATACACATAATACAATTCGCGACCTGTATTAAATTACCCGTATATAATTATTTATGTCATTATATACGTATAACCACATTACAACATTCACACATATGTTGAAATAATAAATAATACATGGTAATAACCATCCTCCCGAGTAATAACTCACCGAATGTATATTCTCTAAAGTGCTATCCCACTAGGTGTATTCACATAACCTAGTTATCCCAAGTCAGGATCGCTCACTAACTTGGTTAATAACATAAATATTGGAGGCGATCATATTCCTTCCCTGAAAGTGAGATTCCCCTCACCCATATAATGGACGCTATGACCTGGGGATATATTCGCCCTACTCCTCAAACTAGGGGATTCACCCTCTACGCACAACCTCCCCTGATAGCACTAGAGTATATATTATAATAATATCTAGCCACTGATATTAATGCACACACCATATATATATACTATCGCACACCGTATATGTATATATATATATATATATATATATAATTAACACAATCCCGACTTTACCGTGTACTAAACCTGTAACACTAGCCTATACATCATAACTTGAGTTTATGGTCCAACTCTGATTATTAATTAATTTGCACATTAATTAATTTAATTACTTTGGTATCACTCAACCACTATACCCGGACTCTCCCACTTGATCCGAAATTTAATATTTTTGAATATATTTCTCCAAAATTAACCACAATGTGTCACCCATAAATTCCCTCCAAATCCCAATTACTTTCCCTCATAATTGTTAAGAATTTATGTCCTATATTTATTTCTCACTAAATAAGGTGTGGGAAAAGAATTTTAAGTAAATTTCCCTTATATACTAAAATTGGTCGACCTGCCAAAAATCCTCGACCATCGATCGATCGATCCCATCCATCGATCGATCGAACAGGTCTTCGTCTTCTCCGAAGGCCTGTTTCTGCCATGGACGAAAACTTTAAATGTCCAATTCCTTCTACAGTCTAACCAAGGTCCTATCATCAATATAATACATCAAGAACATCATAAGGAACCCTCATAAAGTCCCCAAACCCCGTTTAATTTCCGTTCTCTCCTATTTTCTTAATTGGAAAAAAACCCGGGTTATTTATTAATTAGTCTCAACACCAAATTACCATCTCAAATTCGTTCATAATTCGTCTGGGTTTTCACATCTGACCAGTACATACCAATCTCAAATTATATCATGAATCTCTACAACAATTTCTAATCAGAAGATTTATTTACAAAAATCCCATTTGTGTACCCTCTTTACCCCAAAACGAATTTTGGTTCCCACTTCACACAAATATTAATTGTAATACAAATAAATACGACAGCAAGTTAACCACTTGCCTTAAGGTTTCGTAGGGTCTGATTCGGAGTTTTGATTCTCAAGGTTGATGATGAAATCCCCTTTGGTTCTTGCCTTTGCCTCCCAAATTGGTTCCCAGTGCCTTTAACTGCTCCCTAGGGTACTCTCTCCAACTTTGGGTTGTCCACAGTGTAATCTGTCGTTCCCCTTTTTCCTTTAATTAAGTAATTAGGATTAATCCAATTTTTAGCCTAATGGGCCAAGCCCAAGTGACTCAAATACCCCTGTGTGGGCCCAACTATGCCTAAAAATGTCCTGAGACCTATTTACTACCCTCGGGTACTCTATTTCGACTATCTTTGCCCTTTCGGACTCAACCGTGCACTCAGAATTTGCATCCGGATAAGTTTATAAAATTTCTTATCTCCCACCTAACTTAGTCTGGAACCAACTCCCGGTTGAGATAAGTAAACCTCACGTCATTAATACTCTTACGACGTAAATAAATATTACTATTTACCTAGTAAATTAATTTCCCATAAATATTAACCAATTATTCTCCCGATTAATATTTATATAACAATTCCATAATTAATTCCATTAAATTACGACACACTAGTAATTTAAATTTTTCCCGAATTAATTAACTATTAAATCCATAAAATTACGGGGTGTTACAGAATGCAGAAAAACCTCTCTTGAGAGTTACTTAATATATAACAGTAGACCTCTCTGTGGACGTAGGCAATTTGTCGAACCATGTACATCTTTGTGTTATGTGATTGCGACCTTTGCTATTCTTTTATTTACAGTGATTGTCTTTCATTATTATTTGTGTTGAGATATTTGTCACCACAGCTACGTATCCAAAAGAGGTAATAAAGTCCACGCAGTTTGCATAATGAATAAGGGTGGGTATATAAATCATAATACGAATTTGGGGTGTCTTTTTTTATTTAGAAAGGGGATGTAATATGATAAGAATGATGAAAATGTAATTAGATTACTCCAGATTCAGAATATGCCTTAAGCCCTTTTTTGGGGTTTTGGGTTTATGAAAAATAGAATTGAGACTATATATTTTGTAAAACGGTAGGATTGATAAATTCTTTAAAACTAATGATAGAATATGACTAATATAATATGAAAGAAAATAATAAAATGTGAAAAATATCATTTATGATAATAGTAAACGTGAAAGGGTTTTAAAACTTCAAGATCTTTCAAGTTCTATTTTGAACACTTAGTTTGCATATTATTAGTGTAGCGATAATGGTGGTGAAGTGGTGGGTAGGGTAGGGTGAGCTAAAGTAATGCATAAGGGAATGTGCAAAAATATGATATATTCTAAATTAAGAATTGTTGTCGCACTAAAATTGAGGCCTTGTGCAAGTGATGTGATGGTTTCCTTACAGAAGTAAACCTTACAAAGAAAAAGGATAAGTCTGCCCTTAAGGACTTGTTGATCAGTTGGTCCCCTGGCCTGCCTATGGGCATGATTTTCAAATTTTCCTTCCAAGTAAACCATATCTACCTATAGGTAGGTCCTACTAGGTTCTGTTGCATGTTTGTGCCGTAACTTATGATCAGGAAGTCCAATTCATACACGGTCGGGACCGTTGGAAAGAATATTTAGATATCTATGATTTTATATGGGAAGGAATCTTGTGTTCGAGAGTTGACCAAAGTCAAGCGGGTCAGGAAGAGCATTGTTGTTTTCCAGTTTGGGTTTGGAGAACGTATGGGGGTTTGAAATTTAAGACTTTATTTAGATCCTATGTGATCGGGCGCAAACCGTGCGTCGTGTAACAAGCAAATCGTTGTTATCGGTTCAGTGATTCAATGCAAAAAAAACTAAACTACAACTACACTTGACAAGCAAGCACAGCGGTAAATCGGGTATCGAGAATCCACAGGGAGTGATTGAATTTTAGATTTTAATTACTTTACTACTTCAAAAATAAAAGTGTAAAAGGTGATATGGTTTAAAAGAAAGAAAAGGAAAAAAATTAAGAAGTTAACACTAAACAAAAATTAATAAAACGAGAGTCGGGATTGCGTCCCCGCCCTGGGCTAAACAACTAAAAATTAGAATTTCGGTTCGAAACCATTTAAACAAGCATTTTTAATTAAGCATAAATATCACACAATAAGGAATTTAACCCAAAGTTGTGAGATTAAACATTTAATCAAAAACAGTCACACGCGGATTTAAATTTAGATTATCCCTATAAACACTAACGTTGCGTGACAAAGAAAGTTAAATGCATGATAATACGACTTTAATTACCAAGGTTTCAAATAAATGTAATTTTCCCCAAAACCTAATTTTTGGAGCTCGACACCCATCAATGGCGGACATGCGATCCAAACCCAATAAACTACTCACTAGGCATGGTTAAAGTAAATAAACAACTGATTAATAAATAAAATAAGAAATAAATACACTACAATAATTATCTAGACAAGAAATTTAATACACAAAGGAAATAAGGCTTAAAATGGAGGTAGGAGACAATTAATAGTAAAAAGCTTACATTAATGGGTGAAAATCCAACACAAAATGAGGAGAGGGAAGTTCCACAAAAATCCCCAAAAATCTGATTTTCTAACCTAAAACTAACCTAAAATGATGAAAAAATGAGTTATCACACTTAATAGAATGTTTACATATATATACCCAACCAAAAAACAATTTAAAAAAATGAAATTTGCAGACTTTCACCCGAATCTATTCGCAGGTGTGCGAATCGATTCGCACTTGACAGTGCTGAATTCTCAGCTTTGTTTAACTTTACGAAAAATGATGTAACTTCTTCATTATAATCGAAATTAGGCACGGTCGGAGGATACGCGAAGATAACTCAGAGGGATACAACATCCAAGAAGACATTAAGCCATAAAACTAAATTATGAAATGACTAAAATGCCCTTGAATGTGACCTTGAGAGTGATTTTGAAGACAAAACCATCCAAAAAATGTCATAACTCCCTCATTATACATCGAAATCGTGCACCGTCAGTCGCCACGCAAAGAGAAATCAAAGGGCTTAAACTTCCATGAAGAGTTCGGGATTCAAACCCGAATGTTAAAATTACTAAAATGCCCCCGAAGCTATAATATTCAACGAAACTTTTTCGAAAAGCGAACAAACTTCACACTAAGCATCGAAATACCTACAAAAGATCAATTATACCTCATATAGCATGTTAACATAAAAAACAGAGGTTGTCTAGTTAACGAGCATAAATATAGGAATTAAGGTACCCAAGGGGGCTCAAATGAATAAGTATAAGGGGTGAAAAATACAATATTCATACCGAATCACTATGGAAGCGTATAGGGGTGTCGAAATAATTGTCTACAACCACCATATAACCATCACCATATAACTGCCTCTAACGTCTCCCACGTTTTAGCTACATGTCAGAAAATGATTAGGAGATAAAAATGGTAAAACATAGTGTAAATAGTAGTTAATGTTGCCATGCATGCTTAACAAACCTTAATCCCCCTTGATATAAACAAATGTCAAATGTATTGCAACATAGATGTCCTCAAGTACACATCTCATTACAGTTCAAAAATGACATTATAAAGGTGTATCAGTGATTTAAGGATAGTGTCTCCAAAATGTGCACGTATTCATATGTTCAATCAGTTGAGCATTCCATACGTTAATAATAAAAGGGTAGGTATTGAAGAGACTGTGAGTCGGGTGGTCCATATAGCACAACGCGTGGAACTTAGAGAAATGTGGCAACTTTTCCGCCTAGAGATCACGAAACAACTACAGATGAATCACCGAAGTAACGATAAATAAGATCGAATATGGTCCTACTACAACTAAACTGATTCATGGATAAGGTTAAATATAGAGGTCAATCACATTAGAAGGGAATTATGACGTAATTTATGCAACTAGTAATCATGTATCTATAAATATAACTAGTAATCATGTATCTATAAATAGGGTATCCTTAATATTGAAAATAGATATAACACAAGATTTTACTTATGACTATAACTCTTGACTAGCATTATCTAGCACTCCAGGTCGTCTCCTTCTCCCCCTAAATAATACAAATATCCTTTTCTTCCCCATAGATGTAGGCATGTCGACTTACCGAACCACGTATATTTTTGTGTTTCTTTCTGAATTTGCACTTGTATTTGTGAGAAAATTGGTGTTAAGCATTATTGTCAAATTAAAATTCCTTATAATTTGTCATCGTCTACGGAAGAGACTATAATCACACAACTTGTGAATACCATCCTTCATTCATAATGAGTGCACATCAATCTTACCCTTTCCCATGTTGGGAATTATGTCTGATCAGAGGTACTGATTGTAAGAAGGGAATAAACTCCTTTCATATCTCCTCCACCTCCCAATGATGTGATATCTTGAGGACACACTCCTCCCAAGTTCAGTCCCATCCATCGCTACAATACTCTATATGTGTATCCCTTTCTAGGAATGCAACATCACGTTTAGTTAACTTTTAGTAGGAGCGTTTAAACGAATAAGATAAGGAGATTTATCAGTTTATGAGATAATTGACCTAATAGTCTGAAGAACCTGGGTCTAGCTCCCATAACTTTGAACGCCATAGAATAAAGAGAATCTGATCTCCTAAAATCCATTTAGGATGATTTTAAGGGTAGGGCCTTTAGATTTGGTAGTATGTGATCGACATGTTCACATCAGCCTCAACCAAGACATTCCTTTATTTTAAGGTCAGGTAGTCATAGTGGAAGGGCAGTTTGTTATGTGGAATTTAGTCATAGCAATAACCCATACCAAATATCACCACATATGATGGGAAAATTGATCCATACCATCACATAAGATGTTATAGGCAATTCGTGTCCTTAGGGATCTATTGTGTGTGCCTTTATGTTTTGCATTTTTCCATCCACTTTAGAAGAGATCATCCATAGATGGTTTGAGAAGCTAAACCCTAGGTCGATATCCTCCTTTTGGGAATTAGACGACATCATATATAGAAGATCTTATGGTGCCTATTGAGAAGTATACTAAGGTAGAAGATGAGATCCTAAATCCTAACAATCAAGTCGAACAACCTCCCAGTAAAACTAAGAAGAATAAAGCAAATAGGGATCAAAGGAGGGAGCGTAACCGAATTCCACTAAAAATAGGACTAAATCAGAGAATCTTAAGGGATGGTCAAGAATGGCTAATGAGAATTCCTACCAAGTAGTAGACACATTGTTTAAGGATCCAATTTATAATATCTTACCTCAGATAAAGGATAAGTCGTACTTTAAGAAACCCCCAAGATGGATAGCGATCCAAATAAGAGAGACACTAACCTTAGGTGCACCTATCATCAGGATCATAGCCATAAAATAGAGAATTATAAGATCTTCTAACGTCATCTTGAAAACCCTTTTCTAGGTCAACCACATCAAATAATACATTAATGCCGACAAGATAAAATATTCAGGTCGAGTCAACGATAATGAATATGACCTTCCACCATCAGGATTGAGCATAACCATATATGTTTATATCGATCCTTCCCTATGCACTAGTAAAAGGATTTGGGACAGAGTAAGAATTGCAGACAACATACAAGAACCATTCCAAGTGGAAATATCCAAGATAGTCCTCGCCAAGTGGGAGAGCTTTGATGTTTACCTTGATGGAATGATTATGCTCTCTGATAAAGACTCGGTCGACACAATTTATCTTATAAGGAATCCTTGGTCCTTACTCTTAATGTGGATAGTTTTGATGTAAAAAGGATACTAGTCGATCAGAGGAGGTCATTAGAGATCGTGTGCATCAATCTTCTCTATAAACTTGGATATTATATCTAAGACTTATATACAAAGGTCGGACACCTGGTCGGTTTTAATGTCAATGTGGAGCACCTCAATTCAGGGCGCATCTCATTCACGATGACTAAGAAAGGTATTAGTGTTGTGAAATACAAGGAAGGTAAGTAACGCCTCAATAGTCATCCACGACACAATTTTCATTTCGTTAAGGACGAATGAGTAAGTGGGAATCGCTTATAAGGAGGGAAGTTTGAAGTTATGTTATTGTCAATAATAACACTCTAGTCTTGGATTGCACGGCTTATAATTTCGTAATTTGACTTTGGTAATGGATCACTATTCTAGGAAAAGGTTTATGGGTGGACACAATCGTAGCTTTAATTGTGTTAAGAGTATGTGGCCTTGTTGTGAGTAAGGTTGGATTTGGTAATCTATCCATAAGTAGTTCAGCGAGTTTTAGGAAAAGATATCCAAACTCTTCATGAAATTTAGGTGGAATTCATTTGTTCTCTATAACTGGGGTTGTTATTTGGTTATTCTCGGGTTGTAATGGCATTCTTAGCTCAGTGGTATATGAAGGGTAGATCGGGTATGGCTGATGCATCACGGTAATTGAGGAACTTATTCAAGAGGTCACCATGTAGGAGTTCATGAACATCCGAGTGTGATTTCTTTGCAGAGCTAATCATATTTTGCATATAACACATTCACGTGGTTGTGTGTATCTCCTGTTGCATGGAGCGTAAGTCTTGCACCTAGGGTAAGGTTTGGAATAATTCAGAGGCTTAAAGTTTGGACTATAATGGTCTAGTATTAATGGTTATAATGGAATGAATGGGATACCGAATTGGGTAAATCCCTTAAATGTGAAGCATTAGAGAAATTTTATTGGCAAGTAAGGCGTGTTCCATGTATGGGACTAGGGACAGATTATATGTTTATATGTGTTATTGGCGATCTCTAAATATGAGAGTAAATATGACTTATCTGTAGGTACTTGGAAGTTAGGGCGGCTATGGGTAGGCTCGGTTCGAGCCTATAAAATTTTGATTTATCCCAGGACCGAGTCGAGCCTTTTTATGTAATCCCAAGCCCGCTCAAATTCGAAAGTTTCTTGCCCAAGCTTGGACACAATTTTTTTACTAAAACTTTTTTTTTTTTAAATTTATGAACTATTTTATTGTTTAGAAAATTAATTTTAGAATGTACTCTCAAGACTATGAGTAAATAAAGCCTAAAATTGATATTTCTAAATGTTCTCCATTTATATTATATTTTATAACTTTTAACTTTAAGAAATAAAAACTAAACTGCTAATATAAATACACACACACACACACACACACACATATACACATATATATATATATATATATATATATATATATATATATATATATATGTGTGTATATGTGTGTGTGTGTGTGTGTGTGTGTGTGTGAGAGAGAGAGAGAGAGAGAGAGGGAGAGAGTGAAGACTTACCTACATCATGCTTTATACATCATCAATACATCACACCTAGTTGTAGGCCGTAAAAAACTTTTTTTTAATTTTTTTTTCTCTTGAAATTAACCTTCTAATAAACCCATGTTCACAATATTAGGTCAAAATACATTTTGTAGATATTTTTAAAAAAATTCACAAAAAACTGTTCAAAATACCTTATTTATAAAGGTCTACGCTAGCCCTTTTTTGTGATTTTTTTTTAAAATAGCTACAAAATGTATTTTGACTTGATTTTTTGAATATGGGTTGATTGGAAGGTTAATTTCAAGAAAAAAATAAAAATAATTGGAAGAAAGGTTTCTTAGATCCTAGAACTAGGTGTAATGTATGGTGTGATGTATACATCATGATGCAGGTGAGCCTTACTCTCTCTCTCTCTCTCTCTCTCTCTCTCTCTCTCTCTCTATATATATATATATATATATATATATATATATATATATATATATATATATATATATATATATATATATATATATATACAATTCTCGGGCCTCAGACCGGGTAGAGCTCAAGTGGGCCTAAGAAAACATGTCAAGACCCAATCAGAAAAAAATCGGGGCTATAAAATTTTGTAAAGTCCAGTTCGCGGGCCCATTTACCTTACCCAAGCCTTATTTTTTCAGGCTGGCTTGGAGGGGCTCGGGCTTATGTCCACCCATACTTGTAAGTTGTGATATATAGGTCTTGGTCTAGAGGTTGGTTATAAATTATGCGATTTATTGCATTCCCTTAGGCTTTTGGATTAGAAGAAATTCATGTTTTGTGCTTCAAGTGAAGGATTAAGAAAAACAAATGGATAGTTGTGCTTATGTATGTCGAGCGATAATTTTGAAGATGGTACACAGGAGATGAAAAATACTAGACTTTTGTGATGGTTATATAGGGCATTATTGTAAATGTGTGTTTTTAGTATGATATCATGGTAGCTAGTGGGTGAATTGATGGTCTTGAGTGAGAATTTTGAGGGCAAAATCTTTTGAGGAGGGAAGAATGTAATAACCCAATATTTTATAAATTTTATGAGTATTGAATTTTATGAAAAATCATATATAGGTTATGATTTGATTATGAAATGGTGAACTTTAGTGGGATTAAAGGAGTATTTATTGAATTAAGTTTGTGTTGATGTGACTTGAATTAGGATATTTGGATAATTCAAGAATTAAATGTGCCTTTAATGGGATTTAATTTGAATTTACACATTAGGTTTTAGTCCATTAGGGAAGCAAAATCAAAGGTAAAAAAATACGCATTAGTAGGGGAAACCGCTATAGTGGGTTACGTCAATGCTATAGAGGCATGAGTCCCCACTATAGTGGGGGTATGCTACCTCTATAGCGGTGTCGGCTTAATTTTGGCCTTAACTGGTGAGGATTCAAAATGTGGCCTCTATTATTTTGATTAAAGTTGTTAATAAACTGAAATGTGTCCAAAAATAGTACAAACCCATGTACTTCACTCTCCCGCTAATTAAATAAGAGAATTAGGCCCCCAATAGTAACATCCGACCAAAATGATAAAAAGGGGAAATGTGTTTCAACACAAACTCTCTTCTGTCAACGCAATGTTTTAAGAAAAATAAACCGAAATGAGTGAGTTATATGGTGTAATAAGGAGTGTTTTTGGTGTAGTTTTGGATTGGGAAGACTATGGAGTTAGTATTTGAAGTGCATTATAAGGTAGAAAAGCTTGGCAGACCCTTGAGGCCACCTTTTGAGGTGGGGGTAACTATTTATACCAACTATTCCTTCATATTTGGTTTTCAAAAAGGTATGGGTGTTGTATTATTTAGTTGTTTGCATGATTAGAATGCGTTTCATACAGAATACACATGTTGATTTATATGTATACATTTGGGTATTTTTTTATGTCATATTTAAAAATGATCAAGAATGCATTTGTACGGATTAATGTAAAATACATGAGAGTTGACTATTTTGGTGCATTCAAATAATGGGATATTAATTTCTGTCAAAATAAGAATGTGTAAATTTTAGGTTGTGTTTTGATAATGTTCTGGAAATATTATTTAAACCCTAGACTTTGGGTAAATTATTATTTGGGGTAAAAGGGAATATTAAATTGTGTTCTAACCCTACACTTTGTAAAAGGGGTTTTTGGACTACAAACTTTTATGAAATTAAAGTTTGAACACTAGACTTGTTAAAATGTGTTATTTTCGTACTAAAAATGTGTTTTTGGAATATTTTCAGCACAACCCCTAAACTTTTAGGTAATTACAAAATAACCCTAAACTTTTGGATAATTACAAAATAACTCCTACACTTTTGGTTAATAACAAAATAATCCCTAAACTTTTTAGTAATTATAAAATAGCCTCTAGACTTTAGGATAATTATAAAATGGCCCTTAAACTTTGGTAAATTATAAAATAATCCCAGAAACTTTTAAATATTATGAAACAATCCTAAATTTGGGGAATTTATAAAAGTTTCCTTAAACTTGTTAAGTCTTTGGAACTATCCCTTAATGTGTAAATTTTGTTGGACTTAAGTTTGTAAAGAAATTATAAAGTAATCATGACACTTTAGATCATTACAAAATGAACCTTAAATGAATTTAACTTTGAAAATGTTCAAAAAGGTTATATATTAATAAATGATGGTGATAAAAAAGTATAAATAACGCAAAAAGTGTTTTTGCATGATTTCGCCTACGCCGGGTAAAAACATGTTAAAGTGTAAAGTAATATAAAAAGGGTGTTTGTACAAGTAAATAATATATGGATAAAATAGTATTTCAACACTGTGGTCATCCCTCCCCGATTTTCCCTCCATCTCGGGGGAAAATCGGGGAGGGATGGCCATAGTGTTGAAATACTATTTTATCCATATATTATTTACATATATCATATTTTTTATTCATATTTGCATCTTATCTAACACATATTATCGTTTCGTCATAACGATCAAAATCTTGATAAGGGAACATATCACATTTTTAATTATTATTTTGGGAACACTCCTATAGTTGACCTCACTCCGTCATTTCCCATGATGTGAGTCGAGCGATTCCGATCTCCACTTATATATACATGCACACACATTTCACGTCGAAATTAAGAAGAATAGTAACATAAGCCCATGAGAGGCCAAAAGGGTGGGATGGGTGCCAAACACCTTTCCATTCTGTAAGTTAGCCCCCGAACCTCTGAACTAATTTGTTTCGCAAGCATCAGGTTGTCCTTGATGTCATTCTCTCAAGGCAGCAACATGTTCTTTTACATTTTTTGTGCAAAATAGGTTGTCTACTCTATCTCTTCACATCACCCCACATCGACGATGGTCGAAGCATTCCTATAAAGGGCGCGAAACCTTTCTTTCTCTCTCCACTGTGCACACACGAGGGCCGACCCCCGAGATTGAGGGAAAATCGGGGAGGGATGATCACAGTGTTGAAATACTATTTTTAAGAAACACTAGGTGTGTGTTAATTTGAAATCTCAATTGAAATATTTTAAAGTAAATCGGATGAATTAAAGACAATCAAACGATGTTATTTTTCCTAAATTAACTTTGTGGGTTAATAAATTAAAGAATTATATTTGGAATAAAATGGCAACTTGGGAACCTAAGTATTAGTGGTATTTAACCTAATTTGAAGGTAATATTTTAGAAATGAAATATGGTTAATGCATATAATGTATAATAGTTGCATATGGATTTGGGTATAATTGTATTGGATATAATACTGCGTTCATTCTTTTTGTCGTTAAGTTTTGTATTATATTTTATTGGGAACACCTATTAGGACTTGTCACACCCCGTTGCCTTTGTTACAGTAGGTTAATCAATATTTTATCTTTTGAGAGTGTTTTACAGTTAAGCAATTTCTTATTCTTACGTTAATAGCTCTGATCACTTGAACCCATGATATTGCTTAACAGGTTCCACACTTGTCATTATTATGTTATATATCTTAAAAACTCAACACTATGCTTTTTTGGTTATTTAAATCAATTAAAATGGACTAGAAACATTATTTAGGTTGTTTCACATCACTTCACACTTAATACAGTCGAATCGAATAGGGTTGACCCATGGATAACCCCAAATTCTGGGTCGGGGCATTATAAGGTCGACCTTGTCAATCATGAGATTGAGTTCCACATTATTGAATTGGATTCGCCCTATAATGCCATTCTAAGAAGAGGATGGATCCACACTATAAGGGTTGCGCCTTCTTCCTTGCATAAAAAATTATAGTTCCTAATCGATCAAGGAATCATTCAAGTTAGAGGTGGTCAAGGGACAACGTGAAATTTCTTCATCATCAACATTAAATTAAATCAATCTCGGCCCAAAAAGAGCCAAGGTGACGATGATTCAGAGGGCGATCAATAAAATAATAACCAAATGAAGCTCAGCTAGAGGCAGAATAAATCATACTCACTCCTACCGATCGAGTTATATAGATGAACTTGTAACTATTCCTTTGGACTCATTACAATCGGAGAAGGCCCTCTTTAATCGAATCAAAATTACCAGAAAAATATTTTAGAGTAACTTATTGGTTTCCTTATAATGAATGCCTACGTGTTTGCCTATCGGTCTTATAATCTCTTAGGAATTGACCCAGACGTGTCTTGATTTCAATTGCACGTGGATTCTTTATGTCGACGGATAAAGCAGAGGCCTAGGAAGTCGGCTCTAAAAAATTCAAAGCAATCGAGGATGAAGTTGAGAATCTACTTCATGCCAACTCCAGTAAAGAAGTCTAATTCTCAGATTGGGTTTCTAACACGACCATGGTAAAAAAAGAGTGTGAAGTGGATAATCTGTGTTGACTTCCCATATCTCAACAAGGCTAGACAAAAAGAAACCTCCCCTTTTCCTAAAATTTATTAACTCATTAATTCAACCATATGTAACCAACACATGAGCTTCATGGATGTGTAATTTAGCTAGCATCAGATATATTTGTTTGGCTGTGATAAAATAAAGACTTCCTTTATTACCATTTTAGCAATCTACTGCTATAGAGTCGTGTCATTTGGCCTCAAGACTCAAGAATACTGGGACAATGTACCAATGTCTTGTAATTAAGATGTTAAAAAAAAGATCGAATTGGCCATGGAAGTGCATATTTACAATATGCTCATCAAGAGAAAATATACAACCCGAATTATCAGAGATATTTCCAACACTTTCAAGACTATGAGAAATTACAAAATGACATTGAATGCTTCCAAGTGTGCATTTGGGGTTTATTCGTGAAAGTTTTTAGGAAAACTCATGATGTAGAGAGGGATCGAAGATAATCCTAATCGTATCAAATACCTATATGATATAAATAATCCAACCACTATAAGAGACATTTAGGTCTTTACTGGAATGCTAGCATCAACTGTTTCATATATCGGTCGACTGACAAATGTCAAACTTAATTTTAAGACTTGAAGAAGGAAAATATGACGATCTTGACATAAGAATATGATCAAGACTTGGAAAAGATGAAGAAGTATTGGGGATATCCCCACTCTGTGTGAAGATCCACGTATACCTCATTACTTTTTAACATGCAGCCAATGGAGCATTAGTTCGATATGAGAACAGAGAACAACTACATATACACTATGTTAGCCATAATTTCCTAGAATATGAGAGGATATATATGCCCATTTGGAAGTTGTCTTTAGCACCAATGATGTTATCAAGGAAGCTACAACACTACTTCGATGCCCACACTATATTCATCATAACTTATTTACCTCATAAATAAGTATTGAAGAAATCGAACCCATCTAATATAATGACTAATTGGTTGTGGGAATCGGTCTAATTTGATATCACTTATGAGCCCCGAACTACCATAAGGGGGTAGGTATTAGCCAATTTCATCGTTGAGTTCTCAACAAGTTCAGAAGAAGACGCTACTCAGTTAAATTATCTTCTAGAGATGTTTAGCATGAAAAAAATCCAATCAAACGCCTGAGTGGAAGCTATATGTGGATGGATCATCTAATGCATGGTGGATAAGTGTTGGAATAATCTTCATTACCTTGTAAGGACGCATTATTGAGCAAGAATTATGACTAGGGTTCAAATGTTTCGATAATGAGGCAAAATATAAATCCATTATAATCGACCTTAAAAGGGCGATTGCCATGGGAGCACAGAATATTACCATTCACTAAGATTCCTATTTGCCCACCAATTGAGCGGAGAATATAAAGCCACTCTCTTATCGGGATAAAGTGAGAAAAATCCTCAAGGCCGTCAGATTGGCATCAATAGAACAGTTGCCAAGGAAGTGCACAGTCATGATGATGCCTTATCCACATTGCCTTCAACAATTGATATCGATTTGAAGAGGACGATTGAAGTCAAATATATTAGCTGACTAAGCATGGATGAACTAAAAATAGTGTTAGATGTCATGAAGATTGATTTGACTCCATCATGGATGGACCCTATCATTTCTTACCTAAAGAATGAAGATCTCTTGCAGGACAAAAAGAGGCCTATAAACTAAAAATCTAGACGTATAAGTTTTCCTTAACTTAGAGGGAAAACTCTATCAGCGATCATTAACACGTCCCTAACTTAAGTGCATTCATCCAACTCAAGTAGAAGGAATCCTTAGTGAAATGCAGGGAGGTAGCTTTGGATCTCCTGTAAGAGGAAGGTCTTTTCCCTATAGGGAAATTCTATAGGGGTATTGGTGGCCTTTCATGAAAAGGAATCAATTCAGTTCATTAGAAAATTCTTAAGTGTCAAGAATTCTTACCTAAAATTAAACAACCAACTATTGATCTCAACTACCTTATAAGTTTGTGACATTTCACTTAGTTTGGGCATGGATATTGTAGGACCCTTACTTGTTACACGTGGGAATCAAAAGATCTTTATCACAGCCTCCGATTACTTCACCAAATGGGTGGAGGATGAGCCATTAACGAACATAATGGATGTCAATTCTAGATATTTATGTGGAGAAATATTATCACTATATTTATCATCCGTAGGGCCTTGATACGAAATAACAAAATCCAATTCGATAATGATCTATTTAGATAATTTTCCTCATAATATGAGATCCAAAATCATAATGCCTTAGTAGTTTTCCACAGTGTAACGGATAAGAAGAGATTACTAATAAAACTTTACTTACTAGGATCAAATAGAGATTAGAGAAAACCAAAGGAAAATGGGTCGATGAACTTCCATTCGTCATTTGGTCCTACAGAATGACTTACATGAGGCTAATAGGAGAAACTCACATTGCCTTGGTGCATGGTATAGAAATAGTCATCCCTTTAGAGATTGTCCTACCGAATTTGAGGTTTGAAACTTTTGAGGATGACAAAAAAAATGATCACTTAGTTCATGAACTTGATCTGGATGAAGATCAAAGAGATAAAGCTATAATTCACCTTACAATATTTTAATAATTTTTTTTTTTTTGGGGGGGGGGGGGGGGGGAACCACAACTTTATTGATAATAGGTAGAAAAGCCCTACCTAAATGGCATTACATAAAGAGCAACAAAGATCTGAAGACATAATTTAATGATATAACTTCCTAATTGATGGGATGCCAAGATGATCCATTCTGTAAAAGCCCCTAGCTAATTTTGGAAGTTCTATCACTGACTTAAAAATATAGAGATTCTTAGTAGAAATTCCATAATTTGCTAAAGATCTGCTACTCTATTAGCTTCTCTCCAATAATGAGCGTAAGATACTTGAATATCCATATCATTGATATCTTTTAATATATCTAGAAGGGACCTAGGAGGTTTAGGACTGATTCCTTTTATAATATTAATGATAACTTGAGAATTTGATTCAATCAATAAGCTATGGATGTTAAGGTCTTTGCAAATTTGAAGTCCAGTGAGGATAGCTAAACACTCAGCTCTGGTATTTGTCATACTACCTTCAAAAGAGGAGAAAGTTGTAATGAATTTTCCTTCTTTGTCTCTTAAAATACCCCATGTACCTGCAGCTCCTGGATTACCCTTAGATGCCCCATCTAGATTGATTTTGAATGATGATCACATGGATACGACCATTTAACTAAAATGAAGTTAAATTGAGGAGTATTTGTATGAATATTTAAGATAGCTTTAATATCATCAAAGGAGTTCGAAGGGGATTTAAAAGCTTTGGAATGAGAACAGGACTGAGAAAAAATGATGATATTTTTAATAATTAGATTGCTATCCTTTTTCTTTCCTTGAAAAACACAAAGGTTTCTTGACTTATAAATTTCCCAGAGAATAATACCTGGCAGAATAAGGATTAGAAATTGGAGAAAGTCAGAATTCGATGATCTAAGCCACCACGATAGCAACATTTGATTGAGAGAAGAGGAATAGACCTTTATCCCAAAGAGTTTAGCAAAGTAATCCCATATAATTGAAGCAATCGGATCATTGAGAAATAGAGGATTGAAGGATTCTATATGTTTATTGCAACATCTACATATAGAAGCCTTGAAAATTCCTTTTTGTTGCAGAATTATGTCAATAGGGACTATTTGGTGATAGCATTTCCAGAGAAAGATATATATTTTTGGAGGAATCTCTTTATCCCAAATGTATTTGCAAATTATGGACTCAGCTTTAGATTTTCTGATAGCATGCCATGCTGATTTGGAAGAGAAATATCTATCGGAAGTTTGAATCCAAATGAGTTTTCCATTTATAACCTTTGTATTTTTCTCTGCCTCATCTCTAACAACAAAAATTCTTTTTAAAGTGTGAGACTGAGATACTGAATTCTGAAACCTGCAATTTAAAAACACATTGTACAAACTGTTAGAGTTAGAGAAATTCCACCAAAGCTTTAGTGATATCTGATAAAGATTTGAAGTTTAAAACCCCTTCATAGGATGGATAACAAAGATTGTCCCATTTAATCCAGTGATGTATTTTTCCATAATCTTTAGATTCTCCCCATAAAAAGTTGCTGAATAAAGAGTGGATGTAGTTGGTGGTCTTAACAGGGGGCTTTAGAGTTGCTAGACAGTGAATAGGAATAGATGATATGATTGGTTTTATGAGAACTTTTCTACCAGCAAAAGATAGAAATATAGCTTGCTAACTTTGCACTTTAGATTAAATTCTTTGAATCGGGTCTTCATAGTAGCAGTGCGTATTCCTCCCATAGAATATGGTACAGCCCAGATATTGAATGGGAATTTGCTTCCTTTTAAAATTGGTGATATCTTCTATAGCTTTAACCCTGCTCCTATTAACAGTGTGGTGAACTGTGAAACTACTTTTAGAGTAATTGATGACTTGGCCAGAGGCATTTTTAAATAACTTCAAGAATTTCATCAAATTTTTCAAGTTATTCTTATCTCCATTACAGAAGATTATGGTGTTATCTGCGAAGCTCAAAAAACTGATAAGAGAGCAGTTTCTAGGGTGGGAAAAAGGTTTGATCTTTCTATTCATCATTAGATTGCGGAGGCCTTGATTCAAAGCTTCTGCTACTATAGTGAACAACCCAGGAGAGAGAGGATCTCCTTGCTTAAGACCCTTAAAAGACTTGAAAAAACCAGCCATATGACCATCAATTACAATAGAAAACCAGTTATTAGAAACTAATCTCCATATTCTATCAATCCATAACTCAGAGAAGCCATATTTCCATAAATTTTTAGTGAGGAATAGCCAGGAGACCCAATCATAGGGTTTGGACATATCCAATTTAATGACCACATTATCACCGTGGGATTTTCTACCAATTAAAGACAACATCTCTTTGGCCTAATATAATGTTTTCTGAAATTAGCCTACCTTTGATAAAACCTGCTTGAGGTGGTCCAATAATGTCAGTTAGGATAGGAGCTAGTCTAGATGCAAGAATTTTGGTGATGATTTTGAAGCAGGAGTTGCATAAACTTATAGGCCTGAAGTCTGAACAGGTATTAGGAGATTGGACTTTTGGAATAAGTACAATGTTAGTGCTAGTCCAGCTAGTAGGCAGGGTTCCTCCAGAGAAAAAATATAGCACTGCTTTTATGAGATCTTCTTTGATTATATCCCTAAATTTATTATAAATAAACCATTAAATCCATCTAGACCAGCACTACTGTTAGGATTCAAATCGAGGACTGATTGCCAAACTTCCTGTTCATTTGGATCAACATCCAAGCTACAAGATTGATTAGAGGAAATAGAGGCAGTAATATAATCAAGAATACCATTATCCACATGAATGCTATCAGCTTTAAAAAAAAATTGGAAGTATTCAATAAATTCTTCCTTAATGGCATCAATATCCTCTGTCCAATTGCCATCTCTGTTTTTAATTCTATGAATAATTAGTCTAGAATACCTCGCTTTTACAGAGGAGTGGAAAAGTTGTGTATTTGATTCACCTTTATATAACCACCTTTGCCTCATCTTTTGAGACCAGAAGTCCTCTTCTATTTTTAAAGCCCTGAGAAGCTTAGCTTCTGATTTTGATAGTTCTGCTCTATTAGCATCAGAGGGATCTTCTTAAGCATCTTCTTTAAGGCTCACTTCTTCTTCATTATTTTTTGCCTCTATAAATATGTCTCCATTGCATTCTTTATTCCAAGCAGTAAGATCCTTTTTGAGTCTATAAATACAATATTTCAATAAGAGCTTGCTAGATAACATAATAACAATGTAGAGGTCAGATCATTTCGTGTTGATTATCTGGTTCTCGAAAAGTACCACTAATAAACCCTTTGATTGGAAAATGGTTTCGAACTGGTAGGGGTCCAATATGATAGTCTTAAAAGGAGGAGGTTCGTATAATTTAAAAAAGTTAGATGGTATAGTAGTGCCTATGTCGTGGAATTCCATGAACCTAAGGAAATTCTATCATTGAGTACATTAGATTTTGAAATGTATAGACAAATAAATATGATTCGTGGTAATAAAATCAATTGTTTAAAACAATTGTATTTCCCATCCAAACTTCACCATAAACCCAGCAGAGAGTAGTAATACAACCCAACTTTGGGTTAGTCGGCCTATAATAGACATAAACGCACATAAGAACGGGTGGTGTGACTTATAATAAGTTATTTACGTCTAAGAACATGCATAAACCAATCCAAAAATGGTGGTACAACCCAACCTTGGTTTCTTCAGCCTTGAATAAGTATAAATCCACCTAAGAACGGGTGGTATGACTTATAATGTTGATTTTTCCTAGAACATGCATAAAACCACCTAAAAATGGTGGTACAACCCATATTTGGGTTGGTTGGCCTAGAATAGTCATAAATCCACATATGAATAGATGGTACAACTTCAAATAATTTATTTATCCTAGAACAATCATAAACCTACCTCAACACGGTGGTATAATCTAAATTTAGGTTGCTTAGCCTAGAATATGCATAAACCCAACTAAGAATGGGTGGTATGACTTAGAATAAATAGTCTTTTCCCAAAGCAGACACAAGTCAATCTAAGAATAAGGTGAATATTTATTAAGTTAGATATGAATGTTAACTTAAAAATTCTTAATTCAATAAGCTAATATGAATACTAGCTCATTGATCAATTTTTACGAGCCAGTGGAGTCGGCCACATGTCTAAACTCCACTGACTAATTATTAAGTTAAATATGAATGTTAACATAATAATTTTGAAGTGAGTAAGTAAATATGCATGTTATCTTACTGATTAAATATTAGTAGTCAACACTACAGGTCTGAAATCCACTGACTAGAGAATAAGTTGAATATGAAATTTATCAATTTTAAGTCAGTAAGTTAGCTTATTGATTAATTTAACAGGTTTGCGGAGTCAGTTATAGATTTGAACTCCACCGACTAGCGATTAATTTAAATATGAATGTTAAATTAATAGTTTTCATGTCATTAAGTTGAATATCAAGTCGTTGATTAATTTCACAAGTCATTGGAGTCGGTCACAGACCTACCATCCACTTACCAAAAGCATAAAGACCTTAAAACATTCATGAAAATTGAATAAATAAGGCAATGGATATAATTGGAAACTTTTTCATTAATAATAAAAATGGCACAAGGCCTACATAGATTGGCCAAACGACCAAAAAAGGGAAAAACCCAAATAACCAGGGTGTTAAGAGTGACCTCTCCCTAGTTTTTGGTGCCATTAATGCCTTAATCTCCATATCCTTCATGAAGAGTTAGCTCAGTTGTTGCTTAATTAACTTCTTGACCATATGCCAAAGAAGCCTCCTCGTAATCAATAATTAGCTTTCCAAATAGAAACAATGGTACAAATAATCTTCCTCTAAATGTTGGTATAACCCAGAGTCTCCACCGGGAAGATTCCTCCTCTTGAGGTCGCTCGTCCATCATTTGCTAAATGAAAACCACTTATGGTAGTCTAGTTGCAAAGAAACTTCTTAGAGGTCAGTCTCAAAGCCTTCGTCAAATGTGTTCTCTCAGTCAAGATCTAGGTCGACGGGAAGAGAGAACTTCTACCTTTGGAGAATCATCTTCTCCAATATTTTAAGCCAAAATATTTCTTCAGCATAGAGAGTTAGGAATCCACCATTCTAGAATTCAATTTCAGGGTTTGACCTACCTTCATAAGCTTGCCAGTGGACTCCTCCTTCAGTTTGTTATTAAGTTCAACAATCTAATTCTCCCGGTCGGTTAGTTAGTTCCTCATGATGTTGGCACGTTCATGAAGAACATTATCCATGCTCGATAGTTTGCCAACCGAGTGGTTGTCTCTTGCATCATATGCTTGGCCTATGAAAATAAAGGAAAAAGGGACCGATTAGTATAAAAAATATACAAATTTTTAAAAATTAATAAGTTTGAGAAATAAATTACCAAAATAACGTGACGGAGTCCTTCCTTATTATAAAGGGGTACACAAGCAACCCTGCAGTTGCTAAAGGCTTTTGTGACCAATACCCAAGAAAAGAGGATGCACGAGCAACCCCCAAGCCACATGAGGAGCAAGTGCAAGAATAATAAGTGTATGAGTGAACCCCATCCACTCAAAAAGTAGTGAGAGAAAGACCAGTAAGGGGGTTAAGCGGGAAACCCTAAGTCATAGAGCTCTTATAATAAGAACAAGCGGGTAACAAACTCTTTGTTGCCTAAGGAAGTAAATCACGGACAGTCAGTCAAACAATACATAAATGAGTTGACGATCACTTCCCGCACTGATACTTAATTTTGTTATCTTTGATAGGTTTACTTAGCTAAAAGCCTTGGACGATCAAATAAGGCTCGAGTAGATGGACAATTAGGAATGCTTGGGAATTTTGGTTTAGAAGTAGAGAGGTAAGTCTTGTTGACCAAGCTAAGACTCAACCACTTCAATATATTGGGAAAGAGATAATATTAAGGTGATTCACCCAAGAGTCCACTCGCACTCACACACATTACACACACTTTACATTGTAAAATGGCGAGCAGTCACTTGCCTGCTCGCAAGACAATTTTAATAATAAAAATAGCGAGTGACCCTCAAGGTCACTCACAAGTTTTCAAACTTATTCGGCAAGCAATTTTAATAAAAAGATAAAATATCACTTTTTAGCATCATGGACGATAGGATTGCCTTTTTTTCCACTAATACACCAGATGTCACACCATAACAGAAAAATCGTGGGTGGCGATAATAAAGACGAAATGTTTTCAGATATTTGGTCATAAGGGAATATTCCTAGGAGCAGCGGTTTCCAAGTGTATTAGGTGATCATTTATGGATAATCAACAAACAAGTAGTGTTATGTTGAACATATTCTCTCATTAAAATATTATATCCCCATTTTCTCCCAAATATTGAGGTGCTTACCTCTCCCCTCTCAGAGAATCACTGTGCTCAAAAGTTCATTCATTTAATTTATTCTCAAAAGTTGTATCCAATCATCAGTTATTCATTTCTTGTAATCAGAAACATCATTATTATATTGGAAAAGTTGGTTTTTGTCTCTACTCTTATTCTTGAAAAATTATTGCCTTGTAGATAGTTTCCATTGGAGTGGGTCCTGCCTGGCCCATTTATAATTTTTTATAGACCAGAGTGTCACTACCCCTACACTTATGAAGGCGCTCCAATCTAAATCCCCTAAGGTTCGATATATCCTTGGGTAACAAAAAGGACTAGGCTATGGAGAAACCGATCTTGATATATCGAGTTATCGATGGTAGTAAGCTTTTGAAACTTACATAAATTGACCATTCAGGGATGAACCCTCGACATTGAAAGTGTTGGTGGATCTTACTCTCTTGGGGAAATCACCACTAGTCGGTTATTTCCCTTAGCTAGGGTAGAGGGAGAAATGCGACATATCCTCCTCTTTTGGTACTATTCGGCCTCTCTTTCCCTCTCCTTCTCTTTCTCCCGATTTTCCTTCTCTTGGGCAGAGATAATCCTCTTTTTGGAGGTGCCAGTTGCACATTGGGTTACCACATTTGTTGGGCCACCCTTATTCTTCAGATTCTCCCTAGCAGTGTGAAAGTTGATAACACATCTTGGACAACCTGTCATCTTCTCAATATGTTGGGGAAGTTGAAACCCTCTTCTAATTATTCCTCATCCTCATCCTCTATCTCTTTCTAGAGGCGACCTGAAATGCCAACCTCTTCGTATGAAAATAGAGGGGAAAGGTCATCAAACAAGTGGTCTTCCTAATCTCAAGTTGATTCAAATTACTCTAAGTCGGTGAATATTACATAGGTGGGAGAATATAATTCACCAACGTAGACTTCCATTGCCTTAACGTTGAGAATGTGAGTTGCTGTTGAGATTGAAGAATCATCGACAACCTTGTAATCGATTATTGTAGATAAAGGAATAACTGTGATTTTTTTAGCTAACGTAACTGTTAATTCGTAACCAGAAAGCACACGAAACGCTCTCTAATGATATCTAACACCATAGGGAGTTAGTTAGTCCCAACATTTCTTTAAATCGACAAGTCTAACTTCAAAGTCTTTGTGTTTCCTTTTATAATGTGAATTTCACCAAAATAATAAAGAAAGACTAGTAATCAAGAAAATTAAATTAATTTATGAAATTCCAATTAATGGTAAAGAACCAACCAGGAGATCCACCCACTGTATGTACAGGAAGACCTGTGTAGTTATTATTATAAAGTTACCTAGAGAACACCAAATTGTCCATGTCAGTATCCTTTTTGGACCTGGGCAACTAAGTAACCAAATTACAAGACTTGTCTATGAACTCGAAATGGTATGTGCTAGACCCATGAGAAGTCCTTAAGTTATAGTAGTATTTGGTTTCATTCAGGCCCAAGTTAGTGCCACAAATTAGGTTTATAGTGACTGCACCCATTACAATTCGAAAAAGAAATAGATAACTTCCATCAATGGGTGGAGGGGGAATGACCCCCCTCTATTATAGCTATTATCATACATGCAAACTCAGTAAGGAGTTCATAAACGTTCTCTTCATCAAGTAAGGTTCGAATTTTGAGAGAGCGAGGAATATTTTATTTCGTACGAAATTCCTAAAAATTATTTTCTGAGGTCACCTCGTACTTTCTAAACCGCCTTAACACAACTGATGAGATAAGTAAAGAAAAAGAAAGAAATATATGAAGTATTTTCAAAAAATGGATGGGTCATTTACTGTTTTAGGGTACATTAGTTCTTACTTATTAGGGGTTCGGGTAAAGTAGTTTACATTATACTTGGATTGGGGGGGGGGGGGGGGGGGTTGGATGAAAGTTGTTAACCCTCCGTTTAATATTTGTTCCTCATATGGAAAATGACCTATTTTCCCTTGAAATTAAATGCTTTCTAGCGACTACAATCAGATTCATCCCAACATGTTAGAAATCATTCATTTTACACCATTTTGTGCATTAGAGCATAAAAATAAGCCACATTAATGCTAACAAATTCAATATATATATATATATATAAACAAATTTTCTGTTGTTTTTAATAGATAAAAAATGAGAAAAAAATATTGCTAATAGATAATTGTTTTAAACATTATTTTTCAATTTGTTTATTTATAAAATTGTATGTTTTGTACAGTATCGATAAAAACAAATTGTACATTAAATGTTTAATTGTTTTTTGTATTTAAAAAAATGTACCTAATTTCCCCCTTTTATTAAAAAAATATACGTTATTTAAAAAAAATATTATACGAAAACAAAAAAATAGAAAAGTTTTTTTAAATGGTTTCTTTTAATAAAAATATTTGTATATATAAAAAAATTGTACGATGTTTTAAATAGCTATATTTAAAAAATATATAAATTTTTTGTAGTAAAAAAATTGAAACTATTTTAAAAAGTTGTAAATACAACCCCTTTTTTTCAATGTAAATAAAAATGTTAAAAATCAATTTTTATAAATAAAATATTTTATAACTATAAACTGTTTTAAAATGAGTTAAAAAACTTTTTTATGTATAAATTGTGTTTTAAAAATAATTTGTATATATAAATATGTTAAAAACCTTTTTAAAAAAGCTTTTTTTCCTCATGTTTTTATATAAAAAATTGTAAACTTTTTTACAAAAATAAAATATTGTTTAATAAGAAAAAGGTTTACGTTATTTAAGAAAAAAATTAGTTGTTTGTTACCAAAACAAAAAACTCTACAATTTTTTTCAAAAATAATTTTTTTATTAAAAATTGAAAAAATGGAATGTTGCTTAAATTGTATTTTTTTATTATAAAAAAATGCTTTTTATTTATAACTATTTTTAATAAAAGAAAAAGAAAAAATCTTTTTAATAGTTGTACAGTTTATAAAACTTTTTTCTAAATATATATATATATATATATATATATATATATATATATATATATATATATATATATATATATATCCTACGGTATTTATTTTGCTTTTTTAAATTTATTTCGCTTTTTTAGTACAGTTTTAAGGTTTCTTTGAACTATACAGTTTTTTTTTTGTTTTTTAAAGAAAGAAAAAACGATACAGGCTTTTTTATAAAGTATGTTATATATATTAAAGAAACTATTTTACGAAAAATATAGTTTCAAGTAACATTTCGTTTTTAAATAATAAATAGATAGATATATAACATACAGTTTTCTTATACATTAAAAACAACTAATAAAAATAGTTATATAGTTTATTAAAAACCTTTTTTTATTAAAATAAATTTTTTAATTTCTTGAAAAACAAAATGTGCATTTAAATATATGTACAGTTTTTTTGCTAATACAATTTTTTAACATTTTTATAGATGCAATAATTTTTGAACATTTTCATAAAACATCATGCCCCATTTAAATTTAGGGCAATTTACAGATAGGTCCCTTGGTAACAATTTTAGAACATTTAAGGACAATTTACTATTAGGTCCACTTGTTATGCCACTAGCATGGACTTGTACAAGAAGAGAATTAGTGGACCTAAGTGTTTAAAATTTGCCAAAATTCCTTTAGTGTTTAAAATTTGTTTGTGATGGACCTAAGAGTACTTTCCCCTAGAATTTATTAGCTTTAATGTGGTTGGTTTTTATGTTGGAATGTACAAAATAAAGTAAAATTGATGATTTATAATGTATTGGGATAAATCAGACTATAGGCGTTAGAAAGAAAAGAGTTTTTAATGCAACTCATTTAATTTCAGGGGCAAAGAAGTCATTTGTCTTGTGAGGGATAGCTATTAACGAAGGGTTAACAATTTTAGTCCAAAACAACCTCAAATACTCTATAATGTAAACTACTGTATCCCAATTCCCTATTACAAAGAACTAATGTACCCAAAATAGTAAATAACCAAAATGGATTCCCTCCAAACACTCAAATGAAAATGAGAGAGATGAAATGGAAAGGTTTTGTACCTTTGGTTTCAAGTAAGGAGCCAAAGGTTTTTTGAAACCCCTTATAATCCTTAACGCCAAAGGGTAGCTGAAGTGGCGACTCTCTGAAAAGAGAGTCTCACTACCACGCTCCCTGAGCCACATACACAATGATTACATAGGGGTATGACACCCCGACTAATTAAATACCGGGTAGCTACTCCTTTATGAAATTAATACAGAATATCAAGTTGGTTCGGTTGTAGCATCACTGTCGAAAACATATAATTTATTACTGGCCACCTAATATTTAAAAAGAGAGATGCCAAATTTTTATTAATTAAGTTAACATAATCCAAGTAATTAAGTCAACAACCATTAATCGCATAAACAATCTCAAATGAATAATCAACAAAAAGAAAGAAACAGTCTGGAGTAAACACTCCAATAATAATACCAGAGTAAAATAAAGTCCCGATACAAGAGTCTGAAATAAATAAACCAATATCTGAAATAAAATTAAAAGTCTCAGAATGCTATCTCTAAATGGAAATGGGCGACATGACCTAACAGATGAGTAACCCTGAGTATAATCAAATACAGAATATAAAGGCGTCTAATACCGAGATCCTGTAACTTCCACAACAGCTACAGCAAATCAATGTAATGGAACTCCTATGCTTGGCGTCCCTGTGGCTGGGCACCTAAGATGTTTTTACAAAACAAAATAGATTTGGAGGAAAAACGGGTCAGGGCCCGAGGTGAAAATAGTTTAAAAGTTTAGCAAGTGTTTAAATTATAATTAAACAACACATATTATAAACATGTTAGTTGCATACTCTCACATGAGTTTCTCACCTCTCAACTACTATGCACGCCTAACATATTCCCTTAAACCATCTTAGTTATGCCGCTAACTAACTAGTCTGTACCATTCCTGCTTTCGCACTCTATCATAGGGTATCTACTCATAACACCCAGACAAGTTATATTTATAACCCATATTCGCATTCATTACATTACTTATCTCAAGTGTTAATTAAATTCTCACATTCTTAGCCCATTCAAATATCTTAGTTATTCACATCTACTAAGCACCAGTGAACCAGTCACAACTATATATATAAATCACCCACGGTACATATATATACATATATGGCAATCCCTACGCTAAGCTGCGGTGCATGCATACTCTGCTATCAGATCCATGTACATCACGTATGTGAGGATCACGTGTTTCGAATCACTCAGTAACCATTATAAAACAAATCACACATATTGGAGGCGAACATAGTTCACATACCCATAGGTCACGCACATACCTACGCTCCCGTGGTCAGCTGACTTATCAACCCACAAATAAGTCATTCACAGTCATATGTCCTTAAGGTACCATTCTAAATACCCCCGAAGGCACACAAGGATAAGAGGGTCCTTTAAAAAAAACTAACCTACTGTGATAGCAAGTATGGTAGGTATGTCATACACATAAGAAATCTATTCACTAGACATTCACACAATCTAAGAAATCATATTTCAATATAGATATACGAATTCTATTTATTTAGTCTCCTACATAGTAATTTTATCCCGAACCTCCTATGTAAATATACATGTAACTTGATAACCCTCTCGTCGTATCAATTTGAGTACCTAAACCTATCCCAAAAGTTTACTAGGTCTCCTATTAGTTTCAAATGTTATTTCATCATATATAAAATCCCGCTGCTATTGTTCATACCCTTATATTATCTTTCATTCTAATTCAGTCCCAATTTGAAAGATTTCGAGCCGTCCTCACTCGGTAACCGCTCATAATTATAACGTTCGATCCCATAAGTTATAACATTTTTCGGGTAATAACTAAGACTCTACTGACCTTAACTAAGTCCCACAATATCAAATTAATCACCCCAAGAATCATCATTGGCCTTGGGATTTTCTTCAACCTTAAGGGAAAATAATTATAAAAAATCAAAAGGGGTCGATCGATCGATCGACATTCTTGAGTCGATCGATCGATCAAGCAGGTATCAGCCCAGATTTTCTTAAACAGTTACAGGTTTTCCTCTTTTTACACCTCTAATTCTTTATTACAATTTCTTAAACTCTCAACCAAGTATACTAATTATCATACCAACATGTTTGCATCATTTTTCAAGTTTTAGAATCATCAAATCAAAGTAGAATATCAAATTCATGGATCAATT
Source organism: Sambucus nigra (assembly GCA_949130495.1). Taxonomy (NCBI): domain Eukaryota; kingdom Viridiplantae; phylum Streptophyta; class Magnoliopsida; order Dipsacales; family Adoxaceae; genus Sambucus; species Sambucus nigra. The sequence continues at coordinate 296,167,405 of OX422218.1, read as the reverse complement.
TACCAAATTTTCATATAAAGACCCTAGTTCTTCTATTTCTTCAAGAACACTACCTAATTTAATAAAATTCCATAATTCTCTACACATGGATCATGATTTCATGGCTGCTAAAATCCCAGAAGTTAATCTACATGCAAAACCTACCCAAATTACGATTTCAACTCTTCAAATCCATTTAATTATCAATATTCGAGGTTATTCTTCAATTCTAACCTAAAATGGATAATATATGCGCTAAATTTTTGCAAGTTAAATCACTTGCCTAGTAATGAAGATTCTAGTCCGATGAAGTAGACGGTATGGGGATGATCCTTGCTTTCCGATTTATCCGGTGGTGGCGACGGTGGTGCAAAAGTCTCTAAGTGGTGGTTCTCCATTTGAAACTTCCTTCTCTTCCACTCTCATGGACATTTATGATTTTTGGTTGAGAAACCCTAAGGGACTCAAGTGTTGGATGATATTAACTGTCTAAAATTAGTGGGTCACTATTCACCCATAATAGGAATGACTAAAATACCCTCCCAGGTTGCCGATTATGCTTAAAAATGCACCGGGACCCAAACTAAACCCCCGACTAGTATTTTTTTACTATCTCGTCCCTACCGGACACGTTGGCGCACTCAAAATGCTCATACGAATGACATAAAAAAATACTTTTAAATCCATTAAATTGGGTCCTGACACGATTAACATGCGCGTCTCAACTTAATTACCGAAACTGTCGTATTTTCAACTCACGACAAATTTAATAAATTAAATAATCACATATTATCATAATCCCTCTGTAATATTCAACAACATTATAATAATCAAATACTAACTCTCGTCTCACTAGCATTTAAATCCGAATTATTTTCCAAATAATTTTTCTAAGTTAATTTTAATGAATCTCATAATTCAAGGCAATTTAATTTATTAAATCACATAATTAAAAGCCATAAAAATACGGGGTATTACATACTTCCCCCCTAATAACGGAATTTCGTCCCGAAATTCAAAAAAATAAGCATACCTGGAAAAATTAGGTATCCTCCAGTACTCAAAATAAAATACAAAGAAAGGCTCAATCACTAGAGTCCTCACTTCACAACAAGCTCGTTGAACAATCTTGACACTTTATCAGTTATAGGGTTACACCTTAATAATTGCACCTCACGTTGTGCTCTTACTAAGCAACATTCGAATAAGAATAGCCTACACATCATTGGTCGTATTATCTCAATATTATTGTGAGTTCGCACCTCACTTCGTATCAACTCTCGTGTTTTTTTAAACACAAAACTCCCCTCCTGGGAGCAACCATAAAACATAAGACTGCTCTTGTCCATTCTTAGAATCTCTGTTCCCAGAGTTGTGACTTTTACACAAGGGAAAGACACTTTAGACGGTTGGTGGTTAACCCATTATAGTTATCGGACTCCAACTTCTGACTGACCAAAAACTCGAATAATCCGCTCACCTCTAAGCATCCAGAGGGAGGATAGTAAGGTTTATCCACACATACCTCAATAAGCACCTTGTCCACTATAAATAGGTACGGATTCTTTCTCACAACTTCTTATTAGGTAATATCCTCTCCCCATTACCATATTATACTTCACTTATTAGAAATGAAATGATCACAATGAATCCAAAATTACTTTCATACAACTCCACCAGTCGTCAATCGCCTTGCGCCTATTCTTCGGGCTATAGGTGATCTAAATTTCTCAAAATGAAGATATTTCCACTACTTCCTTATACCCCATATCTAAAGTGGGTTTCGGGTATCTCATCCTCGTTCGGATTAATACTGGGTAGGACCTCATACCGACGCGATCATTATCTAATAGTGTAAATCACCCACGAATACAACAATATCTTTCCTTCTTGACAATCCGTTACACACATTCAAAGGAACTCGTTACTCATCTTTATGATTGCAACTCATCAGAAAAATTTACCATCTTGACTCTTCCGCTACTGGAATCGTCGGCTCGACACCAAGTTTCTGGTTAATACCCTTACTCCAACCAATTTTTATCTATAAGTGGTGCTTGTGAGGACTACCAATTATGTCCCGCTCAACACCGACTTCCACTTATAACTATTCCCATTAAGTGGTACTTAATAACCCTCTTCTTCCTTCGGCGTATACAAAATGTTCTGGCCCATGCACTATTCACCACGTTGTGCGCATCTAGACTCTTTATACCTTATTGACATCCTCACTCTATTTACGCGTAAGCCACCCTTAACCTTTGATTGGGTGGGACTCCATTTCAAATCTCCCATAATAGTAAAATATTTGTCTTCTCAAGGGATACCCCCTTTTAAATGGCTTCCCACTACCCTTCAACCAAATTTGGACGTGCTACCTTGATTGCACCTGAATCTATAGATTGTCATCCTTCTCACGATGCTTAATCCGTTCTACCACTACTATTTTGTAATATTAGTCTTACATGCATAAATTTTCACCCATCTCTGTATTTTCTTCCGGCTATTCTAACACCAGTAAACCAAGGTGTCCATACACCCTATACAACGTGCAAACAGGTTTAAACATCAAATACGCTTCGTAAGTACTCCAAAATCTTTATTATCCCTGCATTTGAAATGTGGCTATACCACTTGGATGTTCTCAATCACCCCCGAAATTGAAATTTGAATCCTCCTAAACATCATTTCATCCTTCACCCGCCAAAAATAAAATAAAATTATCAGTATTTCCTCACTAGTAACTGGCTCTACTGGCCTTATATCGTAATTTACCCTTTTAAACTTCCAGTTATAATTACATACTTCCATAAAGATAAAGGTACCCAAATCATGGACGAATGGCCAATCATCTCCTCACTACCAACCTTACGCTAAGTTTCATACGTGGGATGTCTCGTAAAGAGAAATCCACATAAGGAACCCTTTCGATACACTACTTCCTAGAATTATCGGTCATCGGAATCCGTTAGGCCCTCAGTCCATAGCATGTACCCCTATATTCCCATCTCTTGATAATAAAGTTACATCACTTCTCACAATTACACTTAAAGAAGGAGCTTCTTCCGAAAGACGATGTCTCTTAACATTGATGGTAATCACATTCCATAAACATCATGCGAATATAATTGGGGCTCTCAAAATCCGATCCCCAGGAATACAACTAGGAGTATTAACTTCCACATCTCTAATGGGTGATATAGCAATGCACTATTCTTATTACCACATCATGAACGTTAATTATAATAACCAGCTAAATCTTTTTACTGAACAATAAACCAAATACACTTTGGATCATATCAATAAAGTCCCTACACATATTGGGAACAAATATCTGAGACCATTATACTTTTTGAAGTCTCAACAATATATATACCTATATACAAATATATAAACGCGAGTCCGGCCCTCTCGCAGATGGGGACTCGCCATAACAAAAACATTCTACACCAAGGTAGTAACTCTGATGGACTAGCAATAATCCATACACAATCGGTTTAATCATTATCATAAAACCATAATTAGGATAATATCATACTTGTATAACACAACACTAAAACGAGAAATTTCAATAAAGTATATACCACTATCGATACACCCATTCATTCTTCGCGGATAACAATAAAGGTAACCCCACTATACCAAAAGAAAATATTCACATAAATAATAACATTGTCGAGATACTCACTAAACTCGTCTCTCATACGAATATAGAAATAATAAAAATGTAGTAACTCGATCCTGACACATACAACACGCATCATCATCTGAGGATATCTCATACTTCTATCTTGCCAATCGTCCTAGCTGTTCAAATGGTTCCTGGACTTAACATACCTGTCCGTATCAAATCGAAAATTTTAGTAACTATTGCCATTGCTAGGCACCATAACCTTATTCCTCTACCTGCTTCTGAAAATTTTAACGCACAAGTTTCACTCCCCATAAAATACCTCTACCCATACTCAACTCATCTCCGGTCACATTGACCATGTTAAGGTCATCCTTCTCTCGGACGTTGGTAATCTCGACTCTAATGGCTACCTCTGTTGTTCCCTTAGCTTTTGATGGCCCTAAGGAGCAGGCTACTGGTTTCAACATCTCTTACTGAAATCACCTTCGCTCGGTAAACAATTCAGCCCCCCTTGTGGTGCTTCACCAACACCGTTTCCCCCAGTCTTACTCTATCTGAATTTTTCGATTCTTATAGCTCCCCAGACAAGGAAGCGTTTACCTCCTTATTAACATAACGCGACATTATTACCATTTGTATTGACCGTCCAAGCAGAATCCCCCAGAAGTGCTAACAATTCCACTTGTAAATTAATATTCCTCTTCAATGTCCTCTTCTCCATTGCACCTACTTCATCTGGTGTAAGGTTCGCGGATTAATTAAATTTCATTTCACAAAGATTTCTTTTCACAAAGTGACCTCTGTCCGACACTCTTGTGTGAGTTCAGGACAACGTTCTCATCTTATCCTGAACATCTAATGAAAGAACTTATGGACAGGCCATGCGTATGCTCCTTCTTTTGACAAAACATTCCACTTCTAAGTGTGGTGGTTGCCTCTCACCATCGTAACTCTGCTCTTACGAGCCAAGAAAAAAATTTCCCAAAATTTTCACTCTCGATTAGCCATGTTCTGACAAATGCCCATGCCTTTGGATATTTTACCTCCTTTGGCTAACACACGCCATCTCCGCATTTATAATATTTCCACTTCTGGTTCTCTTCAATATTTCGTCTGACTCTATCCCATTCCAACCTTGCTGGGTGAGTCTAATTTGACCCCACTTTTTACTATAGTGGTTCCTGGAAGTCGTATGTTGTGTCCAAGCCGCCTTTACTGTCCCAGCCCTCCTTGCCGTAATAGGGGTGACCTTAACTACGGTTATCATTCTCAAATATAACATATAATCTCAACGGAGCTTTGCCTCCTGTTGTTCGCCCAACTCGCACTACATACTGTATCGTTCGGCACACGAACACTCCCGAATTCAAATAAGATCCATACACATTATATCAGGAGATCGAAATCTCACCAAGGAATCAACAATCCTAAACATAGGGATCTACATCAAAGAAAGCTACGCTGGAAGCATAATAAGCCGCACAGATCCTAAAGGACACTAGAACCTGATGCTCTGATACCACCTGTGACACCCCGACTAATTAAATACTGGGTAGCTACTCCTTTATGAAATTAATACAGAATATCAAGTTGGTTCAGTTGCAGCATCACTATCGAAAATATATAATTTATTACTAGCCACCTAATATTTAAAAAGAGAGATGCCAATTTTTTATTAATTAAGTTGGCATAATCCAAGTAATTAAGTCAACAACTATTAATCACATAAACAATCTCAAATGAATAATCAACGAAAATAAAGAAACAGTCTGGAGTAAACACTCCAATAATAATACCAGAGTAAAATAAAGTGCCGATACAAGAGTCTGAAATAAATAAACCAATATCTGAAATAAAACTAGAAGTTTGAGAATGTTATCTCTAAATGGAAATGGGCGACATGCCCTAACAGATGAGTAACCCTGAGTAGAATCAAATACAGAATATGAAGATGTCTAATACCGAGATCCTGTAACTTCCACAGCAGCTACAACACGTCAATGTAATGGAACTCCTATGCTTGGTGTCCCTGTGGTTGGGCACCTAAGATGTTTTTACAAAACAATAATAGATTTGGAAGAAAAACGGGTCAGGGCCCAAGGTGAAAACAGTTTAAAAGTTTAGCAAGTGTTTAAATTATAATTAAACAACACATATTAAAACCATGTTAGTTGCGTACTCTCACATGAGTTTCTCACCTCTCAACTACTGTGCACGCCTAACGTATTCCCTTAACCCATCTTAGTTATGCCGCTAACTAATTAGTCTATACCATTCCTATTTTCGCACTTTATCACAGGGTATCTACTCGTAACACCCAGACAAATTATATTCATAACCCATATTCGCATTCATTATATTACTTATCTCAAGTGTTAATTAAATTCTCACATTCATAGCCCATTCAAATATCTTAGTTATTCACATCTACTAAGCAACAGTGAACCAGGCACAAGTATATATATTAATCACTCACAATACATATATATACATATATGGCACCCCCTAGGCAAAGCTGCGGTGAATGCATACTCTGCTATCAGATCCATGTACATCACGTAGGGGAGGATCACGTGTTTTGAATCACTCAGGAACCATTATAAAATAAATCACACATATTGGAGGTGAACATAGTTCACATACCCATGGGTCACGCACATACCTATGCTCCCGTGGTCAGCTGACTTATCAACTCACAAATAAGTCATTCACAGTCCTATGTCCTTAAGGTACCAGTCTAAATCCCCCCGAAGGCACACAAGGATAAGAGGGTCCTTTAAAAAAAACTAACCTCCCGTGATAGAAAGTATGGTAAGTATGTCATACACATAAGAAATCCATTCACTAGACATTCACATAATCTAAGAAATCATATTTCAATATAGATATACACATTCTATCTATTTAGTCTCATACATAGTAATTTTATCCCGAACCTCCTACGTAAATATACATGTAACTTGATAACTCTGTCATCGTATCAATTTGAGTACCTAAACCTATCCCAAAAATTTACTAGCTCTCCTATTAGTTTTAAATGTTATCTCAGCATATATAAAATCCTACTTCTACTGTTCATACCCTTATATTATCTTTCATTCTACTTTCAGTCCCAATTCGAAAGATTTCGAATCGTCCTCACTCGGTAACCGCTCGTAATTATAATGTTCGATCCCATAAGTTATAACATTTTTCGGGCAATAACTAAGACTCTACTGACCTTAATTAAGTCCCACAATATCAAATTAATCACCCTAAGAATCATCATCGGCCTTGGGATTTTATTCAACCTTAAGGGAAAATAATTATCAAAAATCAAAAGGGGTCGATCGATCGAATAAAATAGGTCGATCGATTGATCGTCGATCAGCCCAGATTTTCTTAAACAGTTACGGGTTTTCCTCTTTTTACACCTCTAGTTCTTCATTACAATGTCTTAAACTCCCAACCAAGTATACTAATTATCATACCAACATGTTTGCATCATTTCCCACGTTTTAGAATCATCAAATCAAAGTAGAACATCAAATTCTTGGATCAATTTACCAAATTTTCATATAAAGACCCTAGTTCTTCTATTTCTTCAAGAACACTACTTAATTCAATAAAATTCCATAATTCTCTATACATGGATCATGATTTCTTGGCTGCTAATATCCCAGAAGTTAATCTACATGCAAAACCTACCCAAATTATGATTTTAACTCTTCAAATCCATTTAATTATCAATATTCAAGGTTATTCTTCAATTCTAACCTAACATGGATGATATATGCGCTAAATTATTTCAAGTTAAATCACTTTCCTGGTAATGAAGATTCTGGTCCGATGAAGTAGACGGTATGGGGATGATCCTTGCTTTCCGATCTATCCAGTGGTGGTGACGGTGGTGCAAAAGTCTCTAAGTGGTGGTTCTCCATTGGAAACTTCCTTCTCTTCCAGTCTCATGGCCGTTTATGATTTTTGGTTGAGAAATCCTAAGGGACTTAAGTGCTTGCTGATATTAAATGTCTAAAATTCGTGGGTCACTATTCTCCCCAAAATAGGAATGACTGAAATACCCTCCCAGGTTGGCAGTTATGCTTAAAAATGCCCTGGGACCCAAACTAAACCCTCGACTAGTATTTTTTGACTATCTCGACCCTACCGAACACGTTGTCACACTCAAGACGCTCATATGGATGACATATAAAATACTTTTAAATCCATTAAATTAGGTCCTGACACGACCGACACACGCGTCCCAACTTAATTATCGAAAGTACCGTATTTTCAACTCATGATAATTTTAATAAATTCAATAATCACATATTACCATTATCACTGAGTAATATTCAACAACATTATATAATCAAATACTAACTCTCGTCTCGCTAGCATTTAAATCCGAATTATTTTCCAATTAATTATTCTAAATTCATTTTAATAAATCTCATAATTCAAGACAATTTAATTTATTAAATCACATAATTAAAAGCCATAAAAATACGGGGTATTACAAGGGGAAGGAAACTTATTATGTATAAACCCCTAGACGTAGGGATTATGCTCACATAACCTCATGATTGTAGTATTACAAGGGGAAGGAAACTTATTGTGTATAAATCCCTAGACGTAGGGATTATGCTCACATAACCTCATGATTGTGCTTCCACTAAAATTAAATAGGGCATATGGAGTTAAAAAATTCTTAATGAGAACATCCACGTTACAAGTGGATAATACAAAGCAAAATTAGGCCAACCCGGCCTGAAGACTGATCACCCCAATTCTGGGGCAATTGAAGGGACTGTGAGTTGGGTGGTCCATGTGACATGACATATGGCACCGAGAGAAATGTGATAACCTAATCTCCCGGAGATCATAAAACATTTAAAGGCGAATCGCCAAAGATTACAATAAATATGACCACATGTAATCCTATTACAACTAAACTCCTCTTGGTATTAGGTTAAATATGGAGGTCAATCATGTCAGAAAAGACTTATAGTGTAATTTATGTAAATAAGACTCTTTTATTTATAAATAGGATGTCCCTTATATTGAAAAGAGATATATCACAAGATTTGCCCACGTCTTGGAATCCTAGCTAGCAATCTAGGTCATTTTTTTCTCCCCCTAAAACTAATATAAATATTTGTTTCCCTTCTCCTTGAACGTAAACAGGTCGACCTGCCAAACCATACATCTTTCTGTTTTGATCAGAATTTGCAATTATATTTGTGGGGAAATAGGTATTAAGTGTTATTGTAGGATTGATATCCCCTATAATATGAAGGGGTTGTGGGTGGTCCATACGGTATGACACATGGCACCTAGAGAAATGTGACAACTTGGATACTCGGAGATCACAAAACAACTGAAGGAGAATCGCCAAAAATAACGATAGATATGATCGAATACAATCCAAATATAATTAAACTACTCCAGGGATTAGGTTTAAGCCGGAGGTCGATCACGTCATAGAATGTCTTATGACATAATTTATGTAAATAAGACATTTGTATTTATAAATAGGATATCCCTAATATTCAAAAAAGATATAACACAAGATTATACCCATGACTTGAACTCTCGTCTACAATCTCTAGCACTCCAGGTCATCTTCTTCTCCCTTAAAGAATAATATAAATCTCATTCTCCCTTCCCCACGGACAAAGGCAGGATGAACCATATCATTGTGTTTCTTTATGAATTTGAACTTGTATTTATGAGTAAATTGGAACTTAGCAGGATTTTCCCTTATTGGTGTAGTAGAGAGTTGTGTAGGATTATTATAGGATTGATATTCTGTGACACCTCGACTAATTAAATACCGGGAAGCTAATCCTTTATTCAAATTAATACAAAATGTCAAGTTGTTTTAGTTCATAGCAGCACTGTCGAAAACATTTATTTAAACAATTACTAGCCACCTAATATCTAAAAAGTGAGTTGTCAAATTTTATTAAATTAAATTAACATGCAACCAATTGAAATTATTAGCTAAATGATACCACCATCACATCACAGTTGCATCAAAATAATAATGGAATAATAAATGAGTTTGGAGTAACACTCCTCTGAATAATCCCAAATAGACTGAATAAAACTAAATACAACGTCTGGATAATAAATGAATTAACTCCAAAACTGCAATGAAATTGAGTATGATAAAACTGTCTCTAAAATAAATGGGGCGACATGCCCTAACAACTGATTAAGCCTAAAATGGAATCAATATAGAATGTGGAGGCGTCTATCATCAAGATCCTGTAATTTTCACAGCAGCTACAGCACGTCACTAATATGGAACTCCTAAGCTTGGCGTCCCTATGGCTGGGCACCTAAAAGTTTTTCAAAAAAATATATTTGAAAGCAAACGGGTCAGAGCCCGATGTGAAAACAGTTTAAAATATAGCAAGTGTTTAATTGCATTAAACAATGAATATTAAGTACATGTTAGTTTTGTGCTCTCACATGAGTTTCTCACCTCTCAACTAATGTGCATGCTTAACGTATATCCATAACTCATCCTAGTTATGCCATTAACTAACTAGTCTATACTACAACTCGTCCTCGCCTGATAATATAGGGTTTGGTTCAAGACATTCCAATCTAACTTATGTGAATCTACCTTTTCATCTCTCAGATTAATTTATATTAAATCATATAGGAAATTATCAATTCTAACTTTACTCAAAGTGTCACAAATATTCACACACATTAACAAAGAGTCTCTTATCATCACCAATATATAAATTTCAACATAATTATATAATCGGGGCACCCCTAGGCTAAGCTGCGGTGCACACATACTCTTCTATCGAATCCCGATACATCACTTACATAAGGACTACGTATTTCGAATCTTTTAGGAACCGTTTAAATAAGCAAAATCACACATATTGGAGGCGAACATAGTTCACATACCCATGGGTCACTCACATACCTACGCTCCCATGGTCAGCTGACTTATCAACTCACAAATAAGTTATTCACAGCCCTATGTCCTTAAGGTACCAATCTAAACCCCCCCGTAGGCACACAAAGATTAGATGGCCCTGTTCTGAAAGCCGACCTCCCGTGATAGCAAGTATGGTAGGTATGTCATACACATATAAATCCATTTACTAAGCATTCACACAACTTAGATACTTTATAATATTATTAAAGGTATGTTCTCAATCCCTATACCATTAATCCAATTAGTACATTTTTATACTTTCGGACAGTTACATAATATAGTCCACCGACACATCTCACGTCGTAGTTTCAAGTACTTAAAACCTAACTCATAAAGGTTACTAGGTCTCCTATTATTCCCACACTTTAATAATCCAATACTCTTAAGGTCCATATTTCTGCCACTAACCTTATATTACCAACTATATAGCTTTAAATCATTTAACCATAGTCTTTAATAGTACCTCACACGTCAAACCTTATTAGGTATAATATAACTCCCAAAATTAATTCTAATAACAATTCGGGTCTCATATACATGCCTACTAGTCTTCCTTAAATCTAAAAGGGTCCACAAGGTCCCCAACAATAATTTTCTATGGTCGAAGTTGCTAAAATTCAATAAGGGAAAAATATCACAATTTCTGGGAAGGTCGATCGATCGATCGCACCAGATGAGGCTACGGACTACTTCATTTTTCAGTCCAAGATTTGTACCAAATCTCCATTACAACGTATAAAATTCTGAACTAAGGACATGGGATCATTGTACAACCTAAATCCATTATTTTTAACGTTTCGAAACCATTAAATCATCAACAATTAACCTTATATGGATCAAATCTTCATAAAAAATCTAGTTTTCTATTTTCTTCAAGAACCATGATATTTCTCTTCTTTAATTCATTTTTAATCCATCAAGGGTCAAGTTTTGGTTACTAAATTTTGTCCATAACTAATCTACATGCAATTCCTATCCAAGATTTAGAGTTCTCCATCAAATTTCATGAGTTTTCATAATCTTTCAAGGTAAATAATAATTTCTACACTAATCATGGAAGAAATATTCGCTGAAACTAATGGAATCAAATCACTTACCTTAATATTATTGTTCAGATTCGTTGGTGGTGTCCGAGGGCTGATTCTTCCCTTCTTTTCGGTCACAATTCCGTCAAAAGTGGTGGTGGTGGGTGGTGGCTAAGGTTTGGAAACCTCCTGCAACTTCTCCTCTAAATCATGTAGCCCACTATTTGTTTTTGGCTGATAATGGCCCTAACGGCCTTCCCAATAATAAATAAATAAACCCTAAAATTCATGGGTCTTATTTCCTTAAATTTTAAAATGACCAAAAAATCCTCACGGGTTGTCGGTTTGGCCTAAAAATGCTCCGGGACCCAAGCTAAATCCCGGTTAGTATTTTCTGACTATCTCGACCCCTCCGGACACGTTTGCGCAATCAAAATGACCATACGGTCGATAAAATTATAATTTACTTTTTAATCTAATTAAATTAATTCCTGATGCGACTGATACGCGCGTCCCCACTTAATTTCCTAAATTGTCGTATTTATGACTCGCGATAATTTTAGTAATTTCCATAATCATATATTACCATATATACTCAGTAATACTCAATATTATCATCATATTTAAATACCAACTCACGTCTCGCTAGTATTTAAATCCGAATTAATTTCCAATTAATTCTCATTTAATTTAATTAATCCCATTAAATAAAATCAGTAAAATTACGGGGTATTACATACTCCCCCCTAATAACATAATTTCGTCCCGAAATTCAGAAAATAAAGTATACCTGGCAAGAATAACTCTGGATAACGCTCTCTCATCTCATCCTCGCGCTCCCAGGTGGACTCCTCGGCATTATGATGCCTCCACTGAACACGTACTAACGGTACTATCTTCGACCTCAGTTTCCTCTCGATGTGGTCCAGAATAGCGATCGACCCCTCCTCATAAGAACTATCAGGCTGTAGATCGATATCCTCTAAAGCAATGTGGGTATGGGCCAAATCCTTCCTAAGATATCTCCTTAGCGAGAAAATATGGAACACGTAATGGATCCTATGCAGGTGTTCCGGTAACCCAAGTCTGTACACAACTGTCCCAATTCTCTCGATGATAGGAAATGGCCCCACTTATCTAGGTTCCAATTTCCCCTTCTTCTCGAAACGCATAATTCCCTTCATCGGAGACACTCTAAGTAGCACATGGTCCCCCACCTTGAATTCTCTGAAGAATCTCTTGGCATCATCATAACTCTTCTGCCGGTCCTGAGCTACCTGAATACGGATCCGTATCATCTCTATCCTTGCTAAAGTATCCTAGATCACCTCTGGCCCAAGGAGTTTGTTATCTCCCACCTCTATCCAACATGCTGGGGAACGACAAGGTCTACCGTATAACGCCTCGAATGGAGCCATGCCAATAGTGAACTGATAGGAGTTATTATAGGCAAACTCCACCAGTGGAAGGTATTACTCCCAACCACCTCCAAAGTCTAGGATGCACATCCGCAACATGTCTTCCAACATTTGATTCATTTGCTCAGTCTTCCCATCTGTCTGCGGGTGATATGTTATACTCAGGCGCAGCTCTGTACCCATGGCTTCCTGGAAACTCTCCCAAAATCGCGAAATAAATATTTTGCCTCGGTCGAACACGATATTGAGAGGCACCCATGGAGTCTTACTATCTCCGCTATGAAAATCTGGGCATACTGTCCCGTAGTGTAGTCTGTTCGGGCTGGCAGAAAATGAGCAACCTTGGTCAATCGATCCACGATTACCTATATGGAGTCGTGAAACCTCTGCGATGTGGGTAATCCCGTGATGAAGTCCATGGAAATGCTCTCCCATTTCCATATAGGAACCTCCAATGGCTGTAGAAGTCCTGTCGGTCTCTGATGGTCCACTTTTACCAACTGACAAGTGGCACATTTAGAAACGAACTCGGTAATATCTCTCTTCATCCCGCTCCACCAGTACTGTCGCCTCATATCCTGGTACATCTTATCCCCACCAGGATGTACTGCGAACTGCAAATCGTGCGACTCTGTCATTACCTCGTGTCGCAAGCCTTCCCCCTCAGGAATGACTAGTCTCCCATTGAAGCGTAAGCCCCCTTTTAAACTAACGGTATAGGACTCGGCTCCCTCTGCTTGTAATCAGATTATCTGCTTTTGACAGAACGAGTCTTTTGACTGGGCCTGTATCACTCTCGTAACAATTTGGGGCGTAACGGTCATCACAGACATGAATGGTCATGCCACTGCATCCTGGTGTGCCAACTCCTTCCACTTTGATTTCCACACTTCGGCCACCTCGCCTACCGGCCTACGGCTCAACATGTCTGCTACCACGTTAGCCTTTCCTGGGTGGTATTGGATATCGAACTGATAATCCTTCACGAACTCAAGCCACCTACGTTGATACATATTTAATTCCTTCTGCGTGAAGAGGTACTGTAGGGACTTGTGGTCCATGAATAAACGGAATTTCTCCCCCAGGAGATAATATCTCCAAATCCGAAGAGCAAATACGACTGCTGCTAACTCCAAGTCGTGGGTGGGGTAATTCTTCTCATGAGGCTTAAGCTTATGGGAAGCATACGCTATAGTCTGACTCTCCTGTTGTAGTACACCCCCAAGTCCTAGTAAGGACGCATCAGTGTAGACTAGATACTCAACTCCCAGTCTAGGCAATGCTAACACCGGTGCTGAGGTCAACTTATCCTTCAACTCATCGAATGCCAACTGACAGGCATCACTCCAGATAAATGCCACACTCTTTTGAGTCAGATGTGTCAAAGGACCCGCTATCTTAGAGAACCCCCGAATAAACCTCTTGTAGTATCCTGCTAGGCCCAAGAAACTACATATCTCAGTCGGTGTCATGGGCTGTCCCCACTCCCTCACCGCTGATACCTTCCCCAGATCAACATATATCCCCTTGTTTGAAATGATATGCCCCAAAAACTGAACCTCCTTCAGCCAAAACCCACACTTCTCGTATTTTGCATATAACTCGTTCTGATGCAACGTATGTAAAACTTGCCTCAAATATTCGGCATGCTCCTCCTCTGTCTGGGAGTAAACCAGACTGTCATCAATGAAGACGATGACTAACTGGTCTAGGAACTCTCTAAACATCCTATTCATTAAGTCTATAAACACAGCTGGGGCATTGGTTAGGCCAAAAGGCATAACCCGAAACTCGTAGGAACCATATCTCATCAAGAAGGCAGTCTTCGAGATGTCCTGTTCCATGATACGCAAGTGATGGTATCCCTATCTCAAGTTAATCTTTGAGAAGAAGGATGCTCCTCTCAACTTGTCGAATAGGTTATCGATTCGGGCAACGAATACTTGTTCCGTATCGTGACTTTATTCAACTCCTGGTAATCTACACACAACCTCAAAGATCCATCCATCTTCTTCACGAACAGCACAGGGGAACCCCATGGCGAAGTACTCCTACGGATAAACCCCTGACCCAACAGTTGCTCTATCTGATCCTATAGTTCCCTCATATCTGCTAGAGCCATACGGTAAGGTGCGCGGGTAATTGGCCGAGTGCCCGACATCAAATCAATAACAAAATCTATCTCTCTACTAGGAGGTAATCCCGGAATATCCTGGAATACATCAGCAAACTCTCTAATAACTGGAATTGAATCGAGTGGTATTACCACTTCCTTAGAGGTCTCCTCCTCTATATAGTACAAGTGAGTGGACGATCCTCCCTCAGGAAAAGGCATCGCCACTAGGAACATCTCCTACCCGGGTATGGCAAAAATAATACTCCTACTAAAATAATCAATCATGGCTCGATACGCAACTAGCCAATCCATACCGATAATCGCATCGTATGCGGTCATATCTAACACTAACATATCGACAGGTAAAGTAAACCTCCCGATCTCTACACCCACACCTCTACATATAAGGGAAATCACAGAACCCCTACTCAATGGTGAATCTATGCAAGTAACAGTGCTCTCCGCAGTATCTAACAACCCCATAGTGCGTGCAAATCTCGTGGAAATGAAACAGTGTGTGGCTCCCGTGTAAAACAAAATACGCCCCATAGTCCCCTAAATAGAAAACATGCCCTCAATAGGGGGTGGATCCTGTGGAACTGCGGCCTTCTGGAGCTGATAATATCGTCCGTACTAAAGTTATCCCTGCTGGACTGGGACTACTGGGATGGGTGGTAAAGCTGGCATCTGTGGTGGTACTGAAAGGGCGGTGGGAAACATAGGTCTCTGGGGCTCGTGTCGAGCACCCTGCTGCTGCTGCTGGAGGTCCCTGCCCCTTTCAGGACACTCCTGGCATTTTTGGCCAATCTTACCGTAAATAAAACATTTCGCCACAAAGTTTCCCCCTCTCTGACCCTGCTGCCCACGGCCCTGATGGCCATTACCATTCCTACCCTGACCATATTGGCCTTGCTAAAACTGCTGTTGTTGGCCATGCTAGCCCTCCTAGCTGTGCTGACCCTGCTGGCCATGCTGAAAACCTCCCTGACCATTTTTGAAACCTCCAGATCTAAATCTCTTATAATCCCCCTGTTGGGAACTCTGATCACCCTGCCTGTGTTAACCCTGAGCTGATTGTGCCCCGTTGGCACGATTCCCCATGTCCTGCCCTGATGGCTGGACTCTCCTGCTTGCTTACCCTCTGACAAGTGAAAGCGGTGGTCCTGATAATAAAGTAATTTTGCGTTAACCACATCAGAATAAGTGGCCAGCGAGAGATTTTCTAGCAAGTGCTGATGAATCCTCCATGTCAATCCATTCATGAACTTCTAGGTCTCCTTCTCTTCAGTTGAAATCTCATCGACAACGATGTTCAGAAGATTTATGAACTTGGCCTCATACTCAGCCACTGTCTTCCCCTCCTACTTGAGTTTCATCAACTTCCTCCTCATCTCGATATGAACTGCTGAGGGAAAATACTTGCGGTCAAACCGCACCTAGAACTCCTGAATGGTAAGAACATCTCTCTCCTCTACGGTGGTAATAGACTCCCACGACTGCAACGCTGCTCCTACCAGCTTAAAAGTAGCCAGTATCTGCCTTTGTACATCGGTACACTAGTACATCCTCAAGTGTCTTTGGATGTCCTTCTTCCACTGACTGGACACAATGACGTCGGAGCTACCCGCAAACTCCGGAGGGTGCGCCTTCTGAAAGGCATCTCGGACCCGTTACCAAGTAGGCGGGAATACATGAGCCTGGATTGGGGAAACCACAGGTGCCTGAGGTGGCGCCTGCTACACAACTGCTAAAGCGGCATTTACCGCCAGGGCTACAATGGCGGTAACTTTTGAAGCGTTCATAGAATCCTGAACTGGTACAGGCTGTGGCTCGGGCTGGGCACCCCTGGGAACTCTCTGTACACATCGTGGAGACATCTGAAATGAGAGATAATTCTTATAAGTCCACTATTAATATCGCAAAATAACTGAAGAGTGTAAGATAAACAAAATATTACAACAATCCTAAAATATAGGGCTCTATATCAAAGGACGCTACGCGAAAACATAACAAGCCGTACAGATCCTAAGGACACTAGAACCTGATGCTCTGATACCACCTGTGACCCCTCGACTAATTAAATACCGGGTAGCTACTCCTTTATTCAAATTAATACAAAATGTCAAGTTGGTTCAGTTCATAGCATCACTGTCAAAAACATTTATTTTAACAATTACTAGCCACCTAATATTTAAAAAGTGAGTTGTCAAATTTTATTAAATTAAATTAACATGCAACCAATTAAAATTATGAGCTAAATGATACCACCATCACATCACAGTCACATCAAAATAATAATGGAATAATAAATGAGTCTGGAGTAACACTCCTCTGAATAATCCCAAATACTGAATAAAACTAAATACAACGTCTGAATAATAAATGAATTAACTCCAAAACTGCAATGAAATTGAGTATGATAAAACTATCTCTAAAAGAAATGGGACGACATGCTCTAACAACTGAATAAGTCTGAAATGGAATCAATATAGAATGTGGAGGCGTCTATCATCAAGATCCTGTAACTTCCACAGCAGCTTCAACATGTCACTGAAATGGAACTCCTAAGCTTGGCGTCCCTGTGGCTGGGCACCTAAAAGGTTTTTCAAGAAAATAGATTTGAAAGCAAACGGGTCAGAGCCCGATGTGAAAACAGTTTAAAATATAGCAAGTGTTTAATTGCATTAAACAATGAATATTAAGTACATGTTAGTTCCGTGCTCTCACATGAGTTTCTCACCTCTCAACTAATGTGCACACTTAACGTATATCAATAACTCATCCTAGTTATGCCACTAACTAACTAGTCTATACTGCAACTCGTCCTCGCCTGATAATATAGGGTTTTGTTCAAGACATTCCAATCTAACTTATGTGAATCTATCTTTTCATCTCTCAGATTAATTTATATTAAATCATATAGGAAATTCTCAATTCTACCTTTACTCAAAGTGTCGCAAATATTCACACACATTAACAAGGAGTCTGTCATCATCACCAATATATAAATTTCAACATAATTATATAATCGGGTCACCCCTAGGCTAAGTTGCGGTGCACACATACTCTGCTATCGAATCCCGGTACATCACGTACATAAGGACTACGTATTTCGAATCTCTCAGGAACAGTTTTAATAAGCAAAATCACATATATTGGAGGCGAACATAGTTCACATACCCATGGGTCACGCACATACCTACGCTCCCATGGTCAGCTGACTTATCAACTCACAAATAAGTCATTCACAGCCCTATGTCCTTAAGGTACCAATCTAAATCCCCCCATAGGCACACAAAGATTAGATGGCCCTGTTCCGAAAGCCGACCTCCCGTGATAGCAAGTATGGTAGGTATGTCATACACATATAAATCCATTTACTAAGCATTCACACAACTTAGATACTTTATAATATTATTAAAGGTATGTTCTCAATCCCTATACCATTAATCCAATTAGTACATTTTTATACTTTCGGACAGTTATATAATATAGTCCACCGACACATCTCACATCGTAGTTTCAAGTACTTAAAACCTAACTCATAAAAGGTTACTAAGTCTCCTATTTTTCCAACACTTTCATCCAATACTCTTAAGGTCCATATTTCTGCCACTAACCTTATATTACCAGCTATATAGATTTAACTCATTTAACCGCAGTCTTTAATAGTACCTCACTCGTCGAACCTTATTAGGTCTAACATAACTCCCAAATTTAATTCTAATAACAATCCGGGTCTCATATACATGCCTACTGGTCTTCCTTAAATCTAAAAGGGTTCACAAGGTCCCCAATAATAATTTTCTAGGGTCGAAGTTGCTAAAATTCAACAAGGAAAAAATATCACAATTTCTGGGAAGGTCGATCAATCGACCTATGAATGTCGATCGATCGATCACACCAGATGAGGCTACGGACTGCTTCGTTTTTTAGTCCCAGATTTGTCCCAAAACTCCATTACAAGGTATGAAATTCTAAACTAAGGACATGGGATCATTCTACAACCTAAATCCATTATTTTTAATGTTCCGAAACCATTAAATCATCAACAATTAACCTTATATGGATCAAATCTTCATAAAAATCCTAGTTTTCTATTTTCTTCAAGAACCATGATATTTCTCTTCTTTAATTCATTTTTAACCCATCAAGGGTCAAGTTTTGGTTACTGAATTTCGTCCATAACTAATTTACATGCAATTCATATCCAAGATTTAGAGTTCTCCACCAAATTTCATGAGTTTTCTTCATCTTTCAAGGTAAATAATAATTTCTACACAAATCATGGAAGAAATATTCGCTGAAACTAATGGAATCAAATCAATTGCCTTAAGATTGTTGTTCAGATTCGTTGGTGGTATCCGATGGCTGATTTTTCCCTTCTTTTCGGTCACAATTCCGTCGAAAGTGGTGGTGGTGGATGGTGGCTAAGGTTTGGAAACCTCCTGCAACTTCTCCTCTAACTCACGTAAACCACTCTTTATTTTTGGCTGATAATGGCCCTAATGGACTTCCCAATAATAAATAAATAAACCCTAAAATTCATGGGTCTTATTTCCTTAAATTTTAAAATGACCAAAATACCCTCCCGGGTTGTCGGTTTAGCGTAAAAAAAGCTCGGGACCCAAGCTAAATCCCCGGCTAGTGTTTTCTGACTATATCGACCCCTCCAGACACGTTAGCGCACTCAAAATGACCATACGGTCGATAAAATTATAATTTACTTTTTAATCTAATTAAATTAATTCCTGGCGTGACTAACACGCGCGTCCCAACTTAATTTCCCAGATTGTCGTATTTATGACTCGCGACAATTTTAATAATTTACATAATCATATATTACCATATATACTCAGTAATACTCGATATTATCATCATATTTAAATACCAACTCACGTCTCGCTAGTATTTAAATCCGGATTAATTTCCAATTAATTCTCATTTAATTTAATTAATCCCATTAAATAAAATCAGTAAAATTATGGGGTATTACATATCCCTTATTGTAAAAATAAAAGAAACTGGTATTTTTTATTTTATTCTTGACAAAATAATTTATTTTTTCACACTATTTTTGCCATGAGGCGAAGGCGTAACCATATAGCAAAGATCAAGGATCAAAGATGGGAGTGGCTATCGAACAAGGATGATATTGCTATCCCCATTAGGGATTAATTTATGGAGATTTTTAAGTCATAAGGCAAAAGAGGTTTTAATTAAATTATTGGTGTGGTAGAGACTTGTGTTTCTAATGATATGAGTGAAAGTTCGTGTCGTCCTATAATATATTTGGAGATTAAAAAAGTGACTCAACAACTTGGATATCATAAATCTACCGATCTGGATGGTTTCCCGGGTATGTTCTTTAAAAATTATTTAGCTATTTTAGGGGAGGACATTATCAAGGTTATTCGGACCTTTTTTAACGGTACTTTTATTATAAATGAACTCGACCTAACCGATATTGTTTTTGTCTAAAAAAGTTAATTCGCAAACCATTCAAGATTTTTGTTCCAAAAGTCTTACGAATTTTTTTATATAAAATTATTTCCAAAGTGATGGAAAATCGATTGAAACCTCTCATAGGGAACTTGCTTACTTCTAATTAATCGACGTTGGCTTCTAATAGGATTATTCAAAATAATATCATTCTTTCTCATGAGGCATTTTATTTTATAAAACACAAAAGCAGTGGGAACCGTGGGCAATGACAATTAAAATTGATTTGAATAAGGCTTACGACAGGGTTTAGTGTGATTTTCTCATGGCCATTCTCTAAAAAATGGGTTTTTATTTTTATTGGTCTCAAATAATATGGCAATGCATTAGTATAGTTAAGTTCAATGTTATGCTTAACGGTAATACCATTTGCCACATTGTTCCTAATATAGGTATTAAACAAGAGGACCCCCTCTCCCCCCATTTACTCCTCTTCGTTCAAGAGGATCTCTCCAAAGCTCTTAGGAGGAGGATGGAGTAAAAAGTGATTAATGGCACAAAGATTATAAGGAACAACCCTTCCCTTTCTCACATCCTTTTTGTGGACGAATCTATCATTTTCTTGGATAGTTTCCATATTCAAGCTTTATGCTTATTACAAGTCCTTTTAAATTATAGTGTTGCCTCGGGACAAATTGATAATTTTAACAAATCTAGTATTTTTTTTCTCCCTCAATACCTCATCCACTTCTAAGGATCTTGTGAATAATATTCTTTATTTTAACCTTATGGATGGTGATGTGAGGTATCTTGGGTTGCCGTCTTTTTGGGGTAAATTGAAGAATGAAGGATTTAAGTTTATCATTCAGAGAATGTGAGCTAAAATTTAGAATTGGCATCATATACAACTCCCCCACGTCGGTAAGGAGGTTCTCATTAAGGTGGTTCTTAAAGCCTTGCCTTTTCATGCTATGTCAGTTTTTCTCGTCCCGAAATGTTTATGTGAGAAATTTTATTCTCGTGTTAATAACATTTGTTGGGGAATAAGGATGGAAAGTACTTGATTCATTGGAAGATTTGGAAAGTTTTGACAAAGTTAAAGACTAAGGGGTGGTATGGGCTTTAGAGATTTCACCTTTTAATCTCTCATTTCTTGTTATTTTCAAGTTTCCCAATAGTTTTTGGTAAAGGACGCTTAAAGCTATTTACTTTCCTAATTACTCTTTTGTTGAAGCTCGTAAAGGTTCTTAACCCTATTGGGTTTGGTCGAGTCTTTTACGAGGGACGGATTTCTTTATGCATGGTTTGTGTAAGAAGGTTGGGGATGGTTCAACTATTTCTATTCGAGATGATCCGTGGGTCCTAGGGATGGCAACAAGATGAGTTTGGGGCGGGTTTTGAAAAATTCGTACCCAACACATTTAGAAAAATACCAAACCTACTCCGCCCCGAACCCGAAAAAGGGTTTTTAATTTATTGAAACCCCAACCCGACCCTACACACTTATTAAATTTAATTAATTTAATGAACTTATATTTTTGTATTTAAAATAATATAGAAGTAACCCACCATGATTGCCAACATATATGATTAGTAATGGATAAGATTGTAAGGAAAATTTTCCAAATAGTGTCAATTTATATGTTTTGGCTTTATTCCGGACAAAAACCACTTTAAGTTATATTGCGATTCCCTTAAGCTAATGACGTTCTGAAGGCGTAGCGTCCAAGCTTCAAAGATAGATCATGTCGCATTTTTTTATGCACGGTTTAAGTCTGCACATGAATTTTTGAGATTCTCTCATGTATGAATACATAACGGTTTATGGTTCTCGGAATTCCTTATAAGGATGTTATTTTATTTAAAACTAACTTTAGAATTTTTTCATAAATCTTTTCTGAGTTAAATCGAGTTTAGAGTCGTATGAACAATGTCTTGAATTTATCCTAGCTCAAACGACTTTATACCTTGTTCAAATGACATTGTTCTATCGTTTAAACGAGATGATGATTTCCTTCAAAGGACATGATATTTTCGTTCGAATGGCGCGCTGCCTACAAAATTGTGTTTTATTATTCAAGGCATATTTGACTAAAAAACATGAGTGCAGAACAGAATAGAAAGACATACGTTTTTTGCAAACTTCTTTCAAAGTTTTCCAAAGCTAAAAGCATAAACATCCTTCCTTGTTTTAAGATACGAGTTTACATAATCCATATGTCATAGAGATCTTGGTTTGCACCACTAGTTTGATTCTTCCATCATTTGAAGAATTGTGCCTGTGATCTAGATTCCACGCGTGCTAATTATGATGAATGAAACGGTGCACTCTGTGTTCCTAATCGTAAATGGTTGTTGAGGCTGTATCGGTGGATACCGAGGCATGCGGGGACTCGTGTGTTGTGGATCTAGCGTGGGTGCGTCAAGGCTTATGTGGATCGAGTCGTTGTGTAAGTTTGTTGTCTATTCTTTCTAAAACACTATCATAGTGATTGTCTGGCCTAGGTCGTCCGAGGTTTTTTTCCTTAGTGGTTTCCTCGTACATCGGCGTTGTTAGTGCATAATAAAATTGAGAAAAATTTTAAAAGTTCGTTGTGGCCACCCCTACGCATCTCTCCCTTTCCCGGGGGGAGAAAATGTCTCGTGCCTTTTTCCTCTAGGAGCGCTTCAGCCGTCAACGATGTGGGGTGATGTAAAAAGATGGAGTCGCCAACCTATTTTTCATAAAACAGGCAAAAGAACATGTCGTCGCCTCGAGAGATCGGCATCAAAGACAAACTGATGCTTACGAAATCAATAGTTCTGAGGTTCGGGGGATAAGTTACGAAATGAGAAGGTGTTAGGCACCCATCCCGCCATTTCGGTCTCTCGTGGTCTTGTGTTACTATTTTTCTTAATTTTTTCGTGAAGTGTGTGTGCATGTATATATAAATGGAGATCAAAATCGCCCAACTCATATCATGGAAAAGATAGAGTGACGTTATCCATAGGAATATTCTCAAAATAGTATATAGAAAATACGATGTATGTGTTTATCGAGATATTGATCGTTATGATGAAATGATAATATGTGTTAGATAAAATGCCAATATGGATGAAAAATATAATATATATTAAAATAATGTACAGATGAAAAGGATGCAAATGCGAAAAATGAAGAAATGAAAAAATTGAAAAATTGAACTCGAGCCTCAAATTTTAACCCGAAATACCTACGTAACCTATAAAGGCATCAAAGTCCGCACAATTCGCACGCGGCATAAGGGTGGGGTTTTTCCCATAGATTCAAACGGGAATTGTTTATATGTGTGATTTTAGTTTTAAAAAATTGTGGTCGATAATCTCGTTGGAATTTATAGGTGTAACCCTCTTTTTTTTAATAGAAAATAAAGTATGTGCAATATAACAAATAAAGGGTGAAGTGTTAATGTGTATGAGCTAAAGTAAAAGCTAGATTAATAATTTATGTAACTAATGTAAAAATAAAGATAACTAATGTAAAAATAAAGAATTTAAAGAAAAAGAAGAATTTTTTACCTTCTTTGGATAATTGAGGCTTGATCTTGATCCTTGATAAGCTTACTTGAATGTTGGGATGAATGTTGGATGAGAGATAATGACATTTTACTAAATTGGGTATGAAAAGGATGGGAATGAAAGATAGAAGGGAATTTCACACAAGGAGACTTCATTGATTGCAAGAGAATGTTATTGGATTACTGATATTTATGGATTTGAGGTCCGCCTTGAGGGTGAGCTCATGCCCTCTATTAATAAGGTAATGGGTGTCGATCAACATATCTCTAGCCCTGCCAATCGATAGGTAACCCTAGACACACTGTCGACAGGCAAGGAAATTGACCTGCCACTCGACAGTCTCGTGTAGATTTTTCCAAAAAAATGATCATATCACGAAATATGTAAATCCAATTTATGCACAGGGCATACCATTAGAAAGGTAATTGAGAGACCTTCAAGAGTCCTTCAGTCCGCTCCCAATTCTGATAGTTGACTTTGGGTCAAACGAGACTCGGTAACACTCGTCGGTCCTTTGGATGGGAGATTATCGAACAGTAATGGATCGTTTGTCCGAATCGTAAGCCAGAATTGCACACGAGATAGAACATTAGAAAGGTTATGTGAGGTAATTTGACATTCCAAGGAGCTTCGCTCGGTTTGAAAAGTTAACTTTGGTCAAATGGGGCCCAAAAGCGTCCGATGACCTTTCGGAGTAAAATGAGTCATTCATCCGTAGCGTAAGACTAATTCGCGCACAAGGTGGACCGTTGGAAAGGTTATTCAGTGCCCTTTAAATATTCATTCAGTATCATTCATGCTAAAGAGCTGACCTTTGTCAAACGGAGTCTTAGAGCCCCCGGTGGCCTTCAAATTTATTTTCATGGGAAAACGAATCATTAGTCCAAACGGTTATGCCATTTCGCGCACGAGGTGGACCGTTGGAAAGGGGTTTCAGCGACCTTTAAGAATTCAAAGAGCTTTTGCTCGTACGATGAAGTTGACTGGGGTCAAATCGGGGCTCGGGGCGCCCGATGGCCTCCAGATCAATTTTTAGTGGCAAAATGGTCATTTGATCGAACCGTTATGCTGATTCATGCATGGAGCAGACCGTTGGAAAGGGGATTTAGATACCTTCAAATATTCATTGAGCTTTAGCTCTGACGATAGAGTTGATCATAGTCAAACGGGGTCCGAGAGCCCTTGATGGATTCTAGATCAGTACTCGAACTATGGCATAGGGTTTGTAGTTAAATAGGGAGGTTCTAGGGACCTAAGGAGAGAATTAGGGGGTCCTAGAATGTGGTATTTGTATATCCCCTCGATGGGTGAGCTTGGAACAAGTGAAAGTCATTGAATATATACCACATGATGTTTAGAAAATAGGTCAATTATACGGACCTAAGGGACGGGGATGACCGATTCAGAAGGTTGAGGCCGATTCTGGGGACCTAAGGTAATGCTAGGGATGGTTGATCTTATAAGATAAGCTTAATTCTGAGGACCTAGGGTAGGGAGAGACTAATTATGAGGGTCGAAGTCAATTCTGAGGGTTTTTAAGATATGACCGACCAATTCTGAGGGTCGAAGCCAATTCTGAGGGACGAAGTCGATTCTGAGGGATTTAAATAGGAGTGACCAATTCTGAGGGTCGAAGCCAATTCTAAGGGCTTAAGTGAAGAGCGACCAATTCTAAGGGTCAAAGCTAATTCTAAGGTCTTAAGTGGAGAGTGGCCAATTCTTAAGGTCGAGGTCAATTATGAGGACCTTAAGTAGAAGCGACCAATTCTGAGGGTCAAAGACAGTTCTGAAGGCTTAGTAGGGAGTGATCAATTCAGAGGGTCAAAGTTAATTATGGGGGCTTTAATTAGAAGCAACCAATTCTGAGGGCTTAAGTATGAGCGACCAAATCTGAGGGTTGAGGTCAATTCTGAGGACCTTAACTAAAAGCGACCAATTTTGAGGGTAGAATCCAATTATGAGGGCTTAAGTAAGGAGTGACCAATTATGAGAGTCGAAGCCAATTATGAGGGCTTAAGTAGGGAGTGACCAATTTCAAGGGTCGAAGCCAATTCTAAGGGTTTTAAGTAGGAGAGACCAATTCTGAGGGTCGAAGCCAATTCTGAGGGCTTAAATAAGACCGACCAACTTTGAGGGATGAAGCTAATTCTGAGGGCTTAAGTGAGGCAACCAATTCTGAGGGTCAAGGTCAATTCTGAGGCCCTTGAGTAGAAGTGACCAATTTTATAGGTCGAAACCAATTCTTAGGGCTTTGAGTAGAGGTGACCTATTATACGGGTCGAATCCAATTCTAAGGACCTTGAGGAAAAGCGACAAATTCTGTGAGTCGAAGCCAATTCTGAGGGATAGGAGTAAAGGTGACCAATTTTACAGGTCGAATCCAATTTTAAGGGATTTGAGTGGGGCAACCAATTCTGAGGGTCGAAGCTAATTCTGAGGGCTTTAGGTAAGAGCGATCAATTCTGCGGGTCGAAGCCAATTCTGAGGGCTTAAGTGGGATGTGGGGTATAGTTTTTCTCAAAAAATTTGGAAAATCCTCTAGGAAAAAGATACTAATCCAAGGATTGGATATAGACATGCTACAAATTTTTCGATTTATGTTGTGTCCCTTGGAGACGTTGTTGGGGAGATATCCAATTAGATATGAAAATTCTGCTGGGGAAATAATTTTGGGATTCCGTTAAGGAATTGTGGGGTTCAAGCTAGGGGAGAAAGTATGGTATTAATTCGATTGGGGATTTGAGAGGCTTGAAAAAATGTTTTCCTTGGTGAAAAAAAGTTTTAAAATTCATTTGATGATTTTAGGGATTTTCTAGAATTTTGGGGGATTTTCTGTACGAAATTTCAGGGAGGTGCCGACCGACAGAGTGTAAGGGGTGCCAAACGGCAGTGGCACAGTCTTTTGGACTACCTCGGGGAGGTGAAGGGACAGTGCCGATCGGTATATGATCGGGGACTTCTGCCATATGTATCGGTAGCGGAAGTCCAATCGGTAGTCGAGGAAGTCTCTTTCTTTGGTGGTGGTGCGTCAGGTCTTGAATGTCGTGATGAGAGATCAGGTAAGTTCTTCTTTCCTTTTGAGACCAAATTTCTTCGATGACCTTTTTTCAGATATTGATTTTTTATTGGGGATCTTACAGGTGGCATTTTATCCCTTGAGGGATGGTTCCTCAAGATTTTCTTACACATTCCCTGCTGACTGTGAGAGCTTGGCGTTTAACCATATTGCCTGCTTGCTGTAGTAGCATTTCACCTGAAAGGAGACTCAAACAAGACTCAAACCAATAGTTCAGAGGATCGGGGGCTAAGTTACGGAATGGGAAGGTGTTAGGCACCCATCCCGCCCTTTTGGTCTCTCATGGATTTGTGTTACTATTTTTCTTAATTTCTCCGTGAAGTGTGTGCGCCTCTACATATATAAATGGATATCAAAATAGCCCAACTCATATCATGAAAAAGATAGAGTGAAGTCATCCATAGGAATGTTCCCAAAATAATATCTAGAAAATACGATGTATGTGTTTATCAAGATATTGATCGTTATGATGAAACGATAATATGTGTTAGATAAAGCGCCAATATGGATCACAAATATAATGTATATTAAAATAATGTATTGATGAAAAGGATGCAAACGCAAAAAATAAAGAATTAAAAAAATTAGAAAATTGGAATCGAGTCTCGGGTTTTAACTCAAAATGTCTACATAGTCTATAAAGGCATAAAAGTCCACGTAGTTCACATGCGGCATAAGGGTGAGGTTTATTCCACAAATTCAATCCCGAATTTATTATATATGCGTGTGTAGAGAATGTATTTTAGTTTTGAGAAATTATAGTGGATAATCCCGTTGAAATTTATAGGCGTAACCCTCTTTTTCTTTATTTTTTTATAGAAAATAAAGTATGTGCAATATAACTAATAAATGGTGAAGTATTAATGTATATGAGCAAAAGTAAAAGCTAGATTAAGAATTTATGTAACTAATGTAAAAGTAAAGAATTTAAAGAGAGAAAATGATTTTTGGACCTTATTTGGAGAATTGAGGCTTGATTTTTATCCTTGATGAGATTTCTTGAATGTTGGATGAGAGAGAATGAGATTTTGCTAAATTGGGTATGAAAATGATGGGAATGAAAGATGGAAGGGAATTTCACACAAGGAAACTTCACTGATTACAAGAGAATGTTGATGAGATCATTGATATTGATGGATTTGAGGTCTACCTTGAGGGTGAGATCATGCCCTCAATTTATAGGGTAGGGGAGTGCCGATCGACATAGTCATAGTCCTGACAATCGAAAGGTAACCCTAGACACACCGCCGATAGGCAGGGAAATGGACCTACCAATCGGTTGTCTCATGCAGATTTTTTCTAAAAAAATAATCGTAGAATGAAATCCTTAAATCCAAATCGTGCACGAGGCATATCGTTAGAAAGGTAATTTAGATACCGTCAAGAGTTCTTTAATCAGCTTCAGGGTCCGGGAGATGACTTTGGGTCAAACAGGACTTGAAAGCGCTTGTCGGTCCTTTGGATGGGAGATCGTCGAACAGTAATGGATCGTTCGTCCGAATCGTAAGCTAGAATTATGCAAGGGATAGAAAATTAGAAAGGTTATGCGAGGTACTTCGATATTCTAAAGAGCTTCGCTCTATTTGAAAAGTTGACTTTGGTCAAACGGGGACCAGAAGCATCCGGTGACCTTTTAGAGTAAAACGGGTGGTTCGTTCGTACCATAAGGTTGATCCGTGCACGGGGTGGACCGTTGGAAAATGTATTTAGTAACCTTATAAGATTCATTTAGTACCATTCGTGTTGAAGAGTTGACCTTGGTCAAACGGAGCCCGGGAGCGCCCGATGGCCTCCAGTTCAATTTTCGAGGGAAAACGGATCGTTCGCCCCAACGGTTATGCCGTTTCGTGGAGGGGGACCATTGGAAATGGATTTAAGTTACCTTCTAGGATTCAAAGAGCTTTCGATCTGATGATGAAGTTGATTGGGATCAAATCGAGGCTCGGGAGCACCCGATGGCCTCTAGATCAATTTTTTTTGGTAAAATGGTTCATTCGTTTGAACCGTTATGCCGATTCTCGCACAAGATGGACCACTAGAAAGGGTATTTAGAGTCTTTTAATTTTTTATGAGCTTTTACTCTAATGATAGAGTTTATTGGAGTCAAACGGGTCTCGAGAGCGCCCGATGGCCTCTAGATCAGTACTCGGAGTTTGACCTAGGGTTTGTAGTGAAATGAGGATGTGCTAGGGACCTAAGGAGAGACTTAGGGGGTCCTATAATGTGGTGTCTATAATTGTCTTTTCCTAAATCACATACACATAAGGTCCTCCTTAAATTTGTATTCGATCTAGAATATTAGATTGTCGTGTGAGTGGTCCTATGTGTCTTTAGGTATGAATTTCAGAATGTTTGATGGCTTTAGAACACCTATGTTTGATGGGTCGAACTATGCTTATTAAAAATGTGTATGAAGTGTGCACTTAAGGTTATATATGAATGTGTGTGGTTAGAAATTGAAAAGGGGTGGACTCCAGAAGTCACGAGAGAGGGAGAGGCCATTCATTTGAATCATGTTGAGTCGTGGACTGATGCCGAGCATAAATTGTTGCTATATAATTCTAAAGGTTTACATGCTTTGTTTTCTTGAGTCACGTTTGAGTCATTCTTCCATATTATGACGTGTGAGACTCTAAAGAGGCTTGGGATATACTCCAACTCACCCATGAAGGAATCAACACGGTTAAGGCTTCAAAACTCCAAAACCTCACCACTAGCTTGAGACAATTAAGATATTAGAGCGTGAGACCTTTGATGAGTTCTACGCTAGATTATCCGATATAGTTAATTCTTTGTATAACTTGGGAGAGAAGATACTCGATAATCGAGTCATAAAGAAAATCTTAAGGTCATTGCCTGACAGATTTGATCCAAAGGTGATCATTTTAAGCTCATTGGGTATGCTAGACTCAACGAAATTAGAAGAGTAGGTGAACTACAAACTTATGAGCTCGACGTGTTTACCTCTAAGCAAGTGCCGAAAAAAGAAAATGGCATTGATTTAAAAGCTCGAAAGGAGAAAACATCGAATTCAAAGATGTTTCCCTGTTAGCAAAGAAGTTCAAGAAATTTCTCAAATTCCAAAAATAATTGAAATATGCAAAACGATTTGAGAAAAATAAGAACCACAAGGTCGATTACCTCCCTAAGAATCAGAGTGAGAATGATAAGATGGATGAGTCAGATAGGTGTTATGGTTGTGAGGGTTATGGTCATAGTCTAGCGGAGTGGAAACAGTGAAGGTGAAGAAGGCTAACTTAGAGTTACAAGTTAGGTTGAAAGAATATGTCGTATAAAATAATGATGTATTGATTGAGGATATTAAGTCACGAGAGAAGACTCTTCGGGAGAAACTATAATACGTTGAGGGTGAGAGAGATAATCTTCGTGAATTGATGGAGGCTATGGAGAAGGAGATTATAGAGTTTGAGGAGTTTAGGTATTTACTCAAGTCTATGATAGTATAGCTTGAGGAGAGGTTAGGAGATTAGAGTAAGGGTAAGTTTAATTTGGATGATAGGTCGAAAAAATTGGATAGGATGTTAGGCACCGTCCAAATCAAAGATAACAGGTGTGAATTGACTTCGATGATCGTATTGCTTCCATTCCCAAAAATGGCACCACACGTGTGAAAGAGCCAACTGGGAACGTTATGAGAAGTCCATATTTAGGTAACATTTTTCTATGTATCTACACTTGCACTCATTGTGATAGGAAGGGTCACCTTAGACGATTTTTGCTACGACCTTAAGAATGCTCCTAGGAAGTTTAAGAATAAAGTAGTTTCGATTCCCAAAACTCCCATGTATTGTTACACACCTACTTGGATTTGGAAATCGAACTTATAGGCTTTAGGAATTAAATTTCACGACTCTCGTTTGCTTGCACATGATTGTTCCCATGATAGATCTTACGGTTGATAGTGTTAGAAATTTTTATCAAACGCTAGTTGTTACTTCATGATATATGTTTTATAGTGTTATGGCATGTGTATTTTTTGTATTTTTTTTTTCTTTTCTTGAGTCATTTTGAGAAATATACAAAAATATTTTATTTTTATATATTTTTGAAAAAAATACAAAAAGATTTTTCTTTTGGGTCAAAATATTTTCGAAAAACACAAAAAGATTTTTATTTTTTTGTGTCTTGAGTTTACAGTTATAATATGGCATATTAGTGTGCTTGGACCCCCTTCACTTCATATTTCCATGTGTTTAGTACACTTGGTCATGATTTCGGATGCATAGATTGATCTTAACTATGTGTTTAATGGGGTTGTTTTGAAGTTTATTTCCATTTAGATTCGACTATGTATATGCCATTTCACGCATGCACGACCTTATTTGAATGTATGACTTCTCATGCACATATGAGTTTGGTGAGACGTTCTCCTCTCAATCTTATCATTTATGCACATATTAGACTTAAGGGTAGTTGTGCATGCAAGAAACGTTGCTCGTAAGGATATGCTTAGTTAATTAAAAAAATGACGAATGTACATGGAAAGGGTTGTGAGAGGCATGCGAGCTCGTCGTGAAAGCCACCATTTAAAAGAGCCAAAAAAAATTAAGGCATTAAAAATAATATATTTTGCCAAAAGGGGGGGCAATAGAAAATCTCTTAAAGAGAAATTAAAGCCTCAAGAGAAAAATGCAATAGAAAAGAATTATCATTTATGTTTGAGGGAGTTTAGTTGAAGATCAACGCGTATGAACAATGAGTCCTAGGTTGAAAAAGTCGTGTCATGATGCTATTGTTTGATAGAGTCATCAAAATTCTAGACTTATGTGCACGATGTTCATTCAGTTCATTAAGTTCACTTTATAATTGTCACATATGGCTAAACCGTAGTTTGATGATATTTAACAGTCAATTAGACTTCTTAAATGTATTTATGTGTTTGAATTATGATTCATTTGTGTTAGTTCACACCCATTTATTCCATTCCATGTTTGGGTACATCGATACCGTGTTAACGTGTAACTCATTTTCATTTTTGAGTCGTTATTTTTTCCTGTTTTTAAAGTGTCAGTTGTTTAGTTCTCTGATTTAGCTTTCTGGGTTGATGCTACACTATTTTTTGGGTTAGAATCGAATTTTGCTTATGTTGTTAGAACGACATCTCAGTGTTGTTTAAACGACTTCTTTATGTCATTCGAAGTATGGTTCCAGTGAGCTTTGCACAAGATATTTTCGACGTACAGTGTTTGGTCATTAGAAAGTCGTTAGATGCTTTGCTTTAAACGAGCTTCGAATGAGAGCTCATTGCTTTGCATCGTTAGAAGCGATATTAATTTCTCTTCAAGTGAGATCCTTCTGTCGTTTAAACGATAGTCACTATCGTTCGAATGACCTGCTTATTTTTTATTTTTTTTAATTAATTTCTGTACCTGTGCGCTTGATATTATTTTGATATTCTCATAAGGTACATATGGATTGTTTATGGACAATTTATATGCATTGGTCTTGGATAATTCATGTTTCAATCTTATACTACATTGTTGAATGATATTATGTTTAGTCACATCATGTGTTAGAGTGATGATTTTTTTCATGAGACTGTTTACTAGTTATGCTTTGTTATATCCCGATCTTTTAATTAGTTGGTTACTCGTGTTTATTTAGTTATGCTTCTAATGTTTTACTCATGCTAGATATGGTGTTTTCTCTATTTGTCGCACTAGTTGTCTATCCCAGGCCAAAGGGGGAGGGGGTAGATATGTGATGTAGGGGAGAGTTGAGATTTGATCATATTGTTTATATATATATTTATTCCTCCATACTTCACTTGGTATCTGTTTGTTTCGTGTGTGTAGTGAATGTTCAGAGATTTAGATTTTTCAGCTACATCACATTCAGACAACTCAGGCTTGCTGGTCCTATATATTGCAGTTTGTGTCCTGTATTTTTATTTTTGGGTTTATGGGATGGGACATAGGTCATTCGGCTTGACGGCTAGGCTTATCATTTCACTGCTTCTGGTTTTATCCCGGAATAGCCAAAGGGGGAGATTTGTAAGGACAAATTTTTAAATAGTGTCAATTTGTATGTTTTGGCATTATTTCGGACAAAAACCAATTTGAGTCATATGATAGTCTTTATGTGTCGCGATTCCTTTAAGCCTATGACTTTGTGTTGAAGGCGTAGCGAAAAAGCTTCAAATATAGATCTTGACGCATTTTTTGATGCACGGTTTAAGTCTTCACATGGATTTTTGGGATTCTCTCAAGTATAAACACATAATGGTTTATGGTTCTCGGATTTTTTTTATAAGGATGTTATTTTATTTAAAACTAAATTTATAATATTTTTTTAAAAATCGTTCCCGAGTTAAATTGAATTCAGAGTTGTATGAACAATGTCTTGCATTTATCCTAGCTCAAACGACTTTATACCTCGTTCAAATGACATTGTTCTATCGTTCAAACAAGATGATTCCTTCAAACGACATGATGTTTTCGTTCGAATGACGCGCTACCTTGAAAATTGTGTTTTATTATTTAAGGTGTCTTTAACTCAGAAAAACGTGAGTGCAGAACATACAAAAAGGCATGCATTTTCTGCAAATTATTTCCAAAGTTCTCCAAAGCTAAAAGCATAAACATGATCCAATTTTACATGATCAGTATGTCATAGAGATCTTGGTTTGCACCACTGGTTTGATTCTTTTATCATTTGAAGAATTATGCTCGTGCGGTGGGCTCCGTGCGTGTTGATTGCGATGAAGAAATGGTGGACTCCGTGTTTCTAACCATAAATACGTGGACTCATGTGTTGGGGACTTAGTGTAGGTGGACTCCTACGTTGCACTGTAGAGGAGTGGTTGAAGATAGAAGAGCATCAAGGCTTGTGAGGATCGAGTCGTTATGAAAGTTTGTTGTCTATTCTTTGTAAAACCCTGTCATAGTGATTGTCTGGCCTGGACCATCCGAGAATTTTTCCCTTAGTGGTTTCCTCGTACATCGGCGTTGTGAACTCGCATTACTTTATCTGCTTAATCTCACTAGATGCATGTTTAGAATTAAGAAGATAAAATTGGGATAATTAAAATTAGGTTCACAAATTTGGTGCATAATAAAGTTGAGAAAA
Organism: Sambucus nigra; assembly: GCA_949130495.1. Taxonomy (NCBI): domain Eukaryota; kingdom Viridiplantae; phylum Streptophyta; class Magnoliopsida; order Dipsacales; family Adoxaceae; genus Sambucus; species Sambucus nigra. The sequence goes on along the minus strand of OX422218.1, from coordinate 296,133,143 downwards.
ATTTAAAAAGATAGTCTTTGCCTAAATTACATACACATAAGGGCTTCCTCAAAGATATAACTTAAAATATATTTAAAGGTATTTCTTGTAAAATATATATTTTTAATTTTTTTAGTCAAATGTGTATAAATGGGGCAAGGTGGTTTTCTTACACATAAACTCGAATCTGTCCCAAACCCCCCCTCGAGTATATTTTTTCAAACCCCAACCCACCCCTAACTCAAAAAAATCATTTTTAAACCCACTCAGACAATGGGGCAAGTGAAATTTCCATCCCTATGGGGTCCCCACCTAAAAGGATTACACAATCACTACTCATAAACCTAATAATTATGAGTTTTCTTTAGTCAAGGATATATTTCTACCAAACAGAGGAGGCTAAAATAGTAATTTGATCCACTCTATTTTTAGCGAGGAAGATACGCATGCCATTTTGTATAATCATATAAGTTAAGTATGAAGTACGACTACGTATGGACTCGTACTAGAAATGGTAAATTCATTGCGAAGTTAGGTTATATGGAAGCTCTTAAGGATGTTCAGCACATTACTCCATTATTTTCTTTCACTCATGATAATGCTCTTTGGAAGATTATTTGGAGTTTAATACCCCCTCCCCCCCCCCCTCCTCCCCCCCCCCCCCCCCCCCCCCCCCCCAACAAAAAAAATCACTTTTTTTGGGGAGTGTTTATAATAATGCGATTTCTTTAAAGGAGAAACTCTTTGTAAGGAAGGCCTTCCTCTCACCTTTGTCCTCGATGCCACAAAAGCATTGAATCTGTTGAACATATTATCTTTAAGTGTAATATGGCTAAGAAGATTTGGAGGTGGCTGATTTTTTACAAACCCATGATTTATTTGATGTTACTTATATACTTAACTCGGCTTAAAATTTATTTGCAACGAGTTCTTGCACCTTACAAGCAATTGATACCCTCTCAAAAGCGGGGGAATTGGGTGGTTGATATGGAAAGTTCGCAACAACCACACATTTGAAGATTTCCACACCAAACCTTACATTCTTATTAAGTCTTTTTGGAGAGCAAGTGCCAATTTTGCTACTGTCCAGTTGAATATTGCTGCTTTCCATGTTTCAGCCCCTTATTTTGTCTATGTTGCATGGATTCCCCCAGTGTGGGGAAACTTAAAGCTGAATCATGATGGGGCTTTCGTTTTGCATAATAGATGAGCTACTATTACTGGTGTTTTTTCGTGACTTTAAAGGGAGGCTCATTGATGGTTTTGCTAATTATAATGTAGCCTCCAATGCTAGTAGTGTGGAAGCGGACGCTATCATATTTGCTTTTTTTTTGTGTCAAGCCATACAATATCCAAAAGGTGGTGATGAAAAGCGATTGTAAGTTACTAATTCATTTATGTTCACCTGGACTTGAACTCCTCGAGACTAAGACAACTATGTTAATGACATTAGGAATATTGCCTCTACTTGTAATATTATATTTGGTTGGGTTCGAAGAGATGCCAATAAGATTGCCCATTGGGTTGTTCAAGAGAAGTCATCACGCTCTCGGATTCGTCACTCTCTCAATTGCTTATTATATTTTGATGGAGTTTTTCCATAATAATGATATATATTTTGCTTTATTCAAAATAATAAAATAAAATAAGGGATTATTATATCTAAGTCCTATTTTGAGAGTTTTTTTCTTAATTAAGTCCTCTTGACTAGTAAACCATTAATTAAGTCCTATTTGTAAATTTATGGATTTTTTCTTTACCAATTTACCCTTGCCCCTATATTCAATCCAAAATTTAAAAATGATAGTTATTTTTCTCTTTCAAACATTAAAGAACTATTATTTTCGATATACAATTTCAAAATTTATGAAATTTATATTTTTAAAAGCTTCTAATTGAGCGCTATAAAACAAGACCCATATTCGATAGAAAATATTAAAAAAATGAACATGATGTGTTTTTTTCATTTTTAGGAAGATAAAAAATATTACTGTCTGTGCAATCACAGTAAATATTTACTGTTTGTGAAAATATCTCAGATATAAAATTGTTTCATTTTTTGGTGAACATGATAAATTTTATCGTCCGTATACAATAAATATTTACTGTTTGTGAAAATGTCATAAATATAAAACTGTTTCATTTTTTAGTGAACACAGTAAATTGTACTATTTGTGTATTTTTTTTATTTTATTTTATAGAATATTATGAGCTTCATGGATCTTGTTTAATAGATCTCGGCGAGGAGATTTCAAAAATAGTATTTTTGCAAAAAATGGATATCATTTGAAGATTAAAAATAGGAAGAAAAAAAAGGTCAACCACTTGCCCAACTTTTCCAAAAAAATTACATATAGTTAGCTTTAAAATGATAAAGTTGTAAAAAAAATCTCAAAAATTAAGAAATAAGACTTATTTGATAGTTAAAAAATCAAAAGAACTTATTCATAAAAAATTTCTTCAAATAGTACCTATATGTAAAAATTCTATAAAATAAATGAGAATATACCAAATAGTCACTCGAACATTTTTTAATACACGTTTAATCTAAGTGTTTTTATTTTGCTCCAAAAAGTTCTCCACCATGCCGCTGACGCGAACCATTAAAAACAAAAAAATATTAGTTAAATGAATGTTTGAGGGACTTTTTGGTACAAAATAAAAAACTTGAACTAAATGTGTATTAAAAAATATTTGAGGAACTTTTTGTTATTTGATCCTAAAATAAATTATTTTATTTACTTATTTAATAGTCATCGCGTTTGTTTAGAGATGAATCCAAAGGGTGTGAGAGTAGCATTGCCCAATTGATCCAACAAGTACCTACCCTGCTTGGGCGTTGGCCGGTTTATTAGGATTGCAAGCCATCTCCTTTGTAAACTCCGCCAAATATAAAATATTTATTACCCAAAACCTTAATGCATGTTTTTGTCCACCATTCTCTAATTTCATCTCTCTTCTACACTCACTCCCTGCCCTCTCGTTCTCTCTCCACAATGACTTCCTCTCTCCTGCTCCCTTCCATTTCTCTAAAAAATTCCGCTTTTGATGCTCCTGAGTTCTTGAGGAGCTCAAATTCGGGTTGCAAGAATGGAATTCGTAGCTTTAGTAGTAGAAATTTGGATAAATCTAGGGTTTCCATGAATGTCTCTGTTGGATCTCAAACAACACTCAATGACGCATTGTTTTTGGATTACAAGCCAACCACTGCTTTTCTCTTTCCTGGCCAGGTCTCATTTATTCGTTTTCAAAAATTTAATCTTTATATTATTAATTGTGAATTGAAATGTTTTAAAATGCTACACAAATAGTTTGGGTTAGTGGGCACTGTGATTTTGTACCCTTAATGTTTGAAAATTGATCAACTTTATCCCTCCTTCAAATCTCTGTTACGATTTTTAACAGAAAATTCATCACTTAGTGCGCGAATACCTCCAACATAAGAGGCTTAGCCATCCATTGTGTTAAGTCAGCCTAACAGTACTATGATGGTGGCTAATATTGATCAATTTTCAAACATCAAGGTTAACAGTGCAACTTTTGAAACATCAGGTCCAAAATTAAAATTGACCCAAAACTTAAGGTTTGATCTTGCATTTACCTTTTTATAATATATATGATTTTTCTTCGGATAAATAGTGTTAAAATGATAATTTCTGCATGAAAGATAAGGTTTCTGTGATTCGGGTTATCTGAATTATTTATTATACGAAATGGGGTATAAATCTTTGTAGGAAGGTTGCTTTTATTTTACACTAAATCTACTCAATTTATCATAGTCATGCAATAGTTTGCAGTATTAGTTGAGTGATAAATATTTGGATAAGAAGATTGAAGTCTGATTATTTTGTTGGTGAAGAATGAGATAGAACTCAGGCTCAGTTCTTTTTTTATTTTGTGGATAAAACTCAGGCTCAGTTCTTTTTTAGGGAAAACAAAATTTTCCAGAAACTGTCTTTTAGCATTTACACATGTTGGTAGGCCACTAACAAGTGGTTGGGAAATGGTTTCTGAGTTGACAAAAAATGAGCCATAATTTTCATAAAATAAATTACTGTTCATGTAAAACGGGATTGATAAAGCAAGAGTAATGTTGTTGAAGTGAAGTTATGCGTCTTGAATAGCTAAATTCTTATATTGGAGTTCAAAGAACATTGATTATTGACTGAGGAGCCCAATGCATCCATGGGATCACCAGTAGTCATGCAACTATGATACTAACCTTTACAAACTTTAATATTATGCGATTAGAGTGTCCCAACCAAACGTTGTGAAACATTTTAATGTTTTTTTCCCTATTAAAGAGTTAATTGTATGGCGAGCAGACAGTAAAATATATATTGTAGCTATTGAGCTTTCTCAAACATATAATTTGGCTGAAATGATTTGATATTTTAGCAAGCCTGTAAGCTTTGTAGGACTTCAAGTATGTTATTTTATTATGGTGACAGAGATTATGTACCTATCTTGATCAATGTTTTAAAAGGCGAAACGAGGAACACCTCGAGGCGGGGGCAGCTGGCCTTGAGGCTTACGCCTCTAGGTGTTTAATTGAGGCTCACGCCTCATCGGGTCGAGGCTTACGCTTTGAGGCACTCCGCCTTGAGGCGGTTGAGGCTTAAGCCTCTTTTTTTTCCTGCTCATTTCGGATCAAAGGTGGTCAATTGTTTTAACAAAAAAAACACACACACGAGTATCCTACTTTATTTTTTCTGACCCTTTCTTATGAAGCCCTAGCAGCCTCATGTCATTTCCTTTGCACTCTTCAACCGGAGATGACAAAAAAAAAACAGGTGATATATGTGCCGATTTGTGTTTTTCTTTATTTTCCAAACTATTAAGTCATGTATAATTTAAGTCGATTTTTTTTATATATGAAAAATAATTATAAACAAAGTAAAAAAAATTTATGTAGAATATCGTCTATTTATAAGACTATCCACCCTGTTTAATAAGTAAAAAATACACCACCAACAAAACTAATAGTCCGTAATAACAATACTAATAGTCTGTCCTAAACATCGTATAAATAAAATCATCATCAGTTCGTGGAAATAAAACCAAAACATCAATAAATAGATAAATAAAACCAATACGTCAATACTTCAATAAAATATTCCAACTGTTTAAATTGTTAACAATGTAGACAATCAACAATATAGGAAATCATGAAACCTATTGTGACACCCTGCCTAATTAAATACCGAGTGATCAGTCCTTTATTAAATTAAATAAAAGTGTCCGGTTGGTTCATTCTTAGCATCACCGTCGAAAAATAATTTTTTTTATTAATCACCTAATAAATAATTAAGCTAAGTGTCAAAACATTTAATTTTATTAATTTAAGACCTATTGTTATGATTTAATATACGAAACCATTTTTTACGAACACAGATAATAATATTAAAAACCAAATCATCCAAATGAAATAACCAAGCTAGATTAACCAATCCAAATAATATATCCCAAATCGCAGGACAAGGAAATAAATAAAACAATCCCAACAATAGCTGAATACTGAAATAATAAAGAGTACAAGTCTCTCTGAACTAAATGAAATACGGAAAATGGTGACACATGCCCTATCTAATAATGATTAAATGGAAAACTGAGAAGATAAGGATGAAGTCGTCTACTGCAAGGACCTGCAACTCCCACACTAGCTGCAGCACGTCAACGGTCCAAAGATCTAAGCCTGATGCCCCTGTGGCTCGGCACCTGTATTACATATATATATACAAGAGAAAGAAGAGATAGCAGGAAATGGGTCAGAGCCCGAGTGTAAAACAACTTTTAAAAATAGTTTAGCAAGTATTTAAAATGCTTAACAGTTGATATTACATACATGTTAGTACTTCGACACTCACTTGAGAATTCTCACCTCTCAACTAGTGTGCACGCCCACTGTTGTTAAAGGCGCGCCTAGGCGTGCGCCTAGGCTCCAGGCTCACCTAGGCTCAGCATCAGCGCCTTGCCACACTCAGGCTCGACTCCTTCAATAAGGCGCGCGCCTTGTGCGCTTAGGCTCCAGGCTCAAAGCGCAGCACAGGCGCGCCTTGTGGAATTTTTTTGGATAACGCCTCCAATACAAGAATGGATCAATTGATATACTTATTTTACACATTTTCCAATGGAATAAAGAAGATTAGATGATTCCCCACCCCAAAACTAAGCAAAGTACGTCCTTGAGAATCCTAGGGAAACTTAATCTTTCTCAAAAGCACTGTTCTAAAAAACCTCGGCACGCCTAGGCTTGAGGCTTGGGAGAAACGCCTCGCCTTAAATTTTTTACGCCTTATTCTTGGTAAAACCCTTAAGGCGCACTTTTTTCTAAAAACAACAATACTTTAGTGAAATGATATCGCATTTTGAAGATTTTTTTTACAAATCGGACCATTATCTCATCCAAAATAATCAAATAGTATTTTAATTTGCAAATATTCAGACATATTTTTATGATATGTACAATTTTAGTATTTTAATAGCCTTGTTATGGTTAAAAAATATTAAAATATATTAAGAAGGCCTAAACGCCTTTTCACTCCTTTTTACGCCTAAGGCTTAAGGCTTGGCCTCCACGCTTCGATCACGCCCCGCGTTTTTAAGAACCTTGCGCAAAAGAAACAAACAAAATTTAACTCGAATAATGTTGCATCTTTGAATAATTTATATGTTGATTTTGATTTCTTCTTTTCACACACGAGTATTTATTATATGAATATGTCAATATATTTTCTTTTGTTGATTATTGGATAGTCAAATTGTTACATAAATTTGATATTTAAATATATATTTTTTTTCATATAGTGGTATATGCTCTATCTCCTTTTGACTTGTCTCGTCATTAGCGTGTATAATAATAATTTATGTTATATATTTCTAATTTTAGATCACTAATAATATTATTTATAAATATACAACTTTTGCACGTTCTATAAACTTTGCGCCTCACTTCGATCAGGCACGCGCCTCGCCTTGCGTCTTGCGCCTAGGCTCCACAAGGACCTTGGCGCCTTGGTGCGCCTTTCGCCTCTGACAACTATGTGCACGCCTAACGCGCAACCGAATTAACCCAGTTAAATCTAACCCAGTTCACTAGTCTAACCCAATTTTCATTCACCAAGCCTAATCCAAGTGATTGCATGACTATAGTTTATATCTGATAACCTTTTCTTATGAATTTGCCAAGCCAGTTATTTTTATCTCAATTCAGACTTAAGTTCTCAACCACTTAACTCATTTAATATTAATTACTCAATTCTATCTACTTACAAGCACAATAGATTAATCACATGTACATATATTTATCACTCATAATATATATACTAATAGGGCACCCCACATAAGTCTATGGTGCTGGCATACTCTGCTATCAAGTCCCCGTATCACTCGTACAAAAGAGAAATACTAGTTCGGAATCACTCTCGAACTGTATTAACATAAAACACAAATATTGGAGGCGAAACATAGTTCCAAGTCACTAAGAGGTCAGCACATACCCTCACGTCTCTTAGAGGACCGCCTGACTATCATTCTCGAATAACCTGTACCAAGGATGCTATGTTATAGGGTACACGTCAATATCCCTCGTAAAGGTCCAATCGAGATAAGACTGCCCCGGCGCGGAACCTCCGTGATTGCAAGTAGCGCGGTATGATTACACACACACACACACACACACACACACACACACATAGATATATATATATATATATATATATATATATATATATATATTCACATTATTCCCATAATACATTCGAACCATGCGTGGCACATAACGCCCGAGTTCTACGTATAATTAAATCATTCTTTTTATTTTCTCAATTACCGCAAATCCTTAAGTATTTCTCGACTCTCGAAGTGTATCCTCTTGATAAATATAAAATCAGTTGGTGTACACTCACTACTCTACTGGTCTAAGTCCTTCTTAATTCTCGCAAGACCTAATTTAGCGTACGCACGATTTCCCATTCAATTTATACCCCCGAAATCCCACGGTTAAATCCCATATAATATCGTCTTCCCCGGACCCTACTTCTTCCTCAAGTCCCTTTATAATATTTAAATTATGCCCAAAGGTCCTTACACATTGGGATTGGATTAACATTTAAAAGGGGGAAAAGTTTCCATTTCCAGGAGGAGTCGATCGATCGATGAAAGGGGGTCGATCGATCAATCCAATCGATCGATCGACCTTCGTGAGTCGATCGATCGACCAATTAGTTCTTGCCCAGAATTATGCATATTAAGTCTATGGGTTTCTTCCAACTTAAATCATCAAAACTCCATTAACAGGTCCTAAACTCCCAACCAAACATCATGAACGTTATATAAACCATTATGGATGATTTCTAACGTAAAACATTCATTAATTCCTCAAGATTCGTCATCAAATGGGTTAATTCAAGAAATTATCATTTAACCCTAGTTCATCAAATTTTCACAAGAATTCATTTAATTTCCAAATTTCTATCTCTACTTGAAAGAGTGCGCGTGCGTTCAAATAAGGAAATTATTAAATTAAATTCAGTTTTCCCAAATTAAGTCCTAAACATGCATCTAAGTGTGATTGAATAAGATGAAATCATGCAAGAACATTCAAACACACACATGCGAGGAAAAATTCCCCAAAGGGGCAAAACCTTTTATTTTTTACTATAATTTTGTAATATACGGTTACACGGATTACAATGAAAAATACAGTGACACAAAAATACCCGCAGGCGTCGGTTCTGTAGTCGGCGGCTGGAATCTCCCTCGGGAACTCCAAATGAGCAGCAATGAAGAAGGAAGCCGACTTCTCCACAAAGGTTGAACAAACACTGGGTTGTGTTCTTGGGTTGCAAACGGATTCACAAAGGTTTGGCAAAGACATGTGAATCAAAACATGAGTCTTGGGACTCAAAAATATGAAGACTAGATGTATTTGGACTCTCAAAAAACGTCTCTCAAAGTCTTGTAAAATAACTCCCCCGAAGTTGGCTTTTATAGGGAAACCAATAAAGAGTTTCACGATTTTAAAACTCTGCCAGCGTACAGGTACCCCAAACCGGTTCGGGTGTACCGCGAACCGGTTCGCCCCCGAACCGATTTGGCTTTCGGTTCGCAGAAAATCGCTGGAACATGGGGCTTAAACACTTAGCATTTTTCAGGAATTTTTTCTCGGAATATTCTCCATTTTCAAAGACCATAACTTCTTCACCGTAGCTCGGATTAAGGTGCCGTTTCTTCCAGTTGCGGCGAGCTCTACAACTTTTCAGTTGACCGGACCTCCGTACGGTGGCTGTAAAATTATCAAAATGCCCTTGAACTTCCATATCTTGCCTTCTTTCGCTATTTTTGACTTCTCTTGCGTATCACTTGCATTAAGTCCCTAAAATTGTGGAACATGAAGTCATTGAGGCAGATGTGGGACACATGATGGAGATGTTGAATGCTTGATTCCCGGAATTCGGATTGAGGCCGTCGTGTGAGATCGTGTAGAGACGTGCCAAATGTAGCGGCGTACGACATACATACATGTAAGATATCGGACATGACAAAAATATCCTTACAAATCTCCCCTATGTCTATGCCGGTACATACATAAAAATCCGAATTATCAAATAACAAATTGCCTATACAAATCTACCCTCCCATGAACCCAAAACTGGGAAGATACAAATGAATAAGACTTCATCGTTTGTTCTTCAGATCTTCAAAACTTTTCTCATCAGCGTGTGCAACATAGAAAAAGCAAATACCTCGAGTTTGAAATGAGATATACATGGATACCAATTTATGATGAAAGCATACGTCAAATCTCAAAATAAAAAACTCCCCCATAATATGATGATTCTTCTCCCCCATTTATTATGTCCCCAAATAGACAGATATGAGAAGCAGAAATAAATGCAAATGGAGAATGTCACAGGGTAAAAGAAAACTTCTATTTTTGAATTTTTCAAAATTTTTCACACAAAATATACAAACAAAGAAACACACCATGAACGAACACAAATCAACCAAGTCGATGACAGCGTAAATGTATGGGTGTGATCAAATTCGATAGGAAAATCAATGCATACAAACATAACATATGTGCACGATGAATATCGGATACTCCTAACGAATGAACTCAAAATCTTCCTTTGGTGTAAAACATTGAAATATGAGACATTGACTCAATCAAATCAACACATCAAAGCTCAAAGTGATTTCCACACCAATAACGTCCAAAACGATTGCATGCTGTTTCAGGACTTTCAAGGAAGTGCAAACCTGTTTAAATTCTCCAACCAAACTCCCTCAGATTTATATTTTGAATAGAGGTAATCTAAATTCTCGAACTTTGGAGAATTGATGGTGAAACCTAATGGCCCATATTTGGCATGAATTGCTTTTTATTGCCCTTAAATTTTTTCGGGCTCTTTTAACCTCTTTGGACCCTGGATAATAAAATTCCTCCATTTTTTAGGTCCTTTTTAACGGTGGCTTAGTATTCGCAAAGGGTAAATGAACCATTCGCAGCCCTTCCCCGTTTTCAAATAAACACACAGTCTCACTAAACGGTTTTTACATGCATTCCAATCTTGTCAAGTTTTATCGCATATTGTACGTTGTATAGACAGAATTGAGATGGAAACACTTAAGCCAATATGTGATAGACAAGTACAATAATCAAATATAGCCGTGCATGTGTGCAATAAAGGAGATAGGAGTCAAACTTGTAAAAAGATATCACTAATCACATCTCAAAGACTCCAAATAGTGTAAAGCACATGGATGCAATGATGTAGCGTCTCAAATCACTATCAAACAGTCACGTGGATAAATGGAATCAAATTGTGACTCGGCTATCTTAAATGCTCATCCATAAAAGGTGCAAAAAAAGACAAAAATATTTTTGTGCTTTTTCAAAATTTTTTATAAAAAAGAAAATCTTTTTGGATTTTTCTAAACAAACATAAAAAAAAAAAAGGGTAATAATACACATGATACAAACCAGCAATAGGAAGCATATGATATGAACATGAAAAAGCATCCTATCCTAGATACGGACCAACCCCTCAGTCAATTGTGCAAATTCCCAAAGACTTCCTAAGACTCTCAAATCTAAGGGCATCTAAAGGTTTCGTGAAAATATCGGCTAACTGACGGTCGGTGGGAACAAAACTCAGGGATACGACTTTCTCCTCAACTAACTGACGTATAAAGTGCTCGTGTATCCTGATGTGCTTTGTGCACGAATGCTGGACTGGATTGCGGGATATGTGTATCGCGCTCATGTTATCACAGGAGATGGTCATGGTGCCCTGTGATATCCCATAATCCTCCAGCATCTGCTTCATCCACAAGAGTTGCGTGCAACAACTCTCGGCGGCGATGTACTCAGCCTCCGCAGTGGACAAAGAGATGGAGTTTTGCTTTTTGCTCAGCCAGGAGACAAGAGCAGAACCAAAATAGAAACACCCACCAGAAGTGCTCCTACAACCATCTACATCCCCGGCCCAATCGGCATCCGAATAGGCGGACAAATGGTCATTGGTATCAAAGGAATACCAAATATTATATGAGAAAGTCCCACTCACGTATTTGATAATACGTTTTAGAGCGAGTAAGTGACTCTTTCGGGGACGCCTGATATCGCGCACAGACTCCAACACTAAAGGCTATGTCGGGACGACTGGCAGTCAAGTAGAGAAGACTACCTATCATACTCCGATACAAGGTTTGCTCTACGTCCTTGCCTGAAGTGTCCTTACTAAGCTTGATAGAAGTACTCATAGGTGTACGTGCATGCTTAGCGGAGTCTAAACCAAATTTTTTCACTAGGTCTTTAGCATACTTGGATTGGGAGATGAACATCCCATCCTCTAGCTGATGAACCTGGAGACCAAGGAAGAACGTAAGCTCACCTACCATGCTCATCTCAAACTCACTTTTCATCTCCTCCTCAAAGTGGTGAGCATGCTGGGAGCACGTGGATCCAAAGACTATGTCGTCCACATAGACCTGGGCAACCAAAATAGCACCGTCACCTCTCCTGACGAATAACGTTATATCAACTCCCCCTCTCTTGAAGCCACGGGCTAAGAGATAGGAAGTAAGCCTCTCATACCAAGCACGGGGTGCTTGCTTCAAACCATACAAGGCTTTCCTCAGATAGTATACGTGCTCCGGGTGCTTAGGGTCTTCAAACCCTTTTGGTTGTTCCACGTAAACCTCCTCCTGAAGAATGCCATTTAGAAAGGCACTCTTGACATCCATCTGATATAACTTGAAGCGCAGATGACATGCGATGGCGAGTAGTAAGCGAATGGACTCAAGCCTTGCAACAGGAGCAAATGTCTCCCCAAAGTCTACACCCTCTATCTGTGTGTAGCCTTGAGCGACCAACCTAGCCTTGTTTCTGATTATGGTACCATTTTCATCCCTTTCATTCTTGAAAATCCACCTGGTACCTATCACATTAGTCTCACTAGGTCGGGGGACTAGTTCCTAGACATTGTTCTTTTTAAACTGAAGCAACTCATCCTGCATAACAGATATCCAATGTTCATCCTTGAGTGCTTCTTTGTGATTCTTGGGCTCGACTTTGGACGTGTAGCAAAAGTGGCTAACGACGTTTTCTAACTGAGCACGAGTCTTGACCCCAAGAGTGGGATCGCCTACAATGGAGGCCGGGTCTTGACTTTTGCGAACTCAAGCAGGTGTGCCCCCTAACACAGGAGTAGGGTCCACAGAGTGTGGGTGAGGGACAAGTAAATCACTGTCAGAAAAGTCCTCATCCTCACACTGAAGGTTAGGATCAATAACCGTCGGAGGTTCGTCATCTTGCACGGTGACGTTTATTGACTCCATAACCTTAGAGCTCTTCAGGTTAAAGACCCGGTACGCTCTACTATTCGATGAATATCCTAGCAATATTCCCTCGTCGCACCGGGAGTCAAACTTTCCTAATTGCTCTCAATCCCGTAGGATGTAGCATTTACTCCCCAAAACACGGAAATATGCAAGGTTGGGTTTCTTGCCAGTCCATAATTCATAAGGCGTCTTAAGTGTGTGTGGACGCAGGTAAACCCTATTCACCGTGTGGCATGTAGTAGACACTGGCTCTGTCCAAAATCTCATAGAAACATTACGACCTAGAAGCATAGACCTAGCCATTTCTTGGATCGTCCTATTCTTTCTCTCAACAATCCCATTTTGCTGAGGAGTCTTCACAGCAGAAAACTCATGTTTGATCCCAAGGCTATCACAGTAAAGGTCTACCTTTGCTTCCTTAAATTCTGTGCCGTTGTCACTACGTATCCTGTTAATAATGACTCCGTGTTGGTTTTGTTGGACACGACACTTGTTCGTTAAAAACTCTACAACATCGGATATCTCTCTCAGAAAACCTACAATCGAATATCTGGAGAAATCGTCTACCATCACGAGGATATACCTCTTACCACGTACTAGGTCCTTTTTAACTAAACGAGTCAAATCTCTAACGTTCACATGACCTAGACGTTGGTGCCACAGATCCATAGGAGTGATGGTGCAGACAAGTGAGGACGTGGGCTCAGTCCCATAGCAATTATCCTCTGTCCTCACCCCTCGCACTGAAAGTTTACCGGCTTGATTATAAACATTACACGCGTCCCGGTCAAACTTTACGGCAAAGTCAGCATCGCACAGCTGGCTAATGCTGAGAAGGTTTGCTTTCAAACCTTTGACGTACAAAACATTCTCTAGCTTAGGAAATCCTGGTAACTCTACTGTACCTCGTCCTACAATGCTAGACTTGCTCTCATCTCCAAAGGTGACTCTACCATCCTTATAATTCTCAAGGTAGGTAAAAAATGAGGCATCACCTGTCATATGTCTGGAGCACCCACTATCAAAATACCACTGTGAGGTATTATGTGCTTTGAGAGCGACATGAACAACAAGGGCTTTCTTATCTTTCTTAGGTACCCAAGAAGTGGTAACCTTTAGTTTACCCTTGTTGTTGGTTTTAACCGGGAAGTGAGAAGTATTCACTGACGACAAAGACATCCGTCGGAATTCCTCCATCAAACTCTGTGATGTGGCAGCTAAAAACTCAACATGCTCTCTCAGACTATCAAAATCATCAGTATGATGTGGTGGAGCAGTAGTACGTCGTGTCCGACCCAAACTATAGCAGAACTCCCTGAGGTGGCCTTTTCTTTTGCAGTACGTACAGAAGAATGCAGTCTTAGGCGGACCTGTGTTTGCTTTTCTTGGTCGAATTCTCCTTCGTGGTTTTTGACGATGGCCATATGGAGTCGTAGTAAACTCAGGAACTGGTCCAGGTGCAATTTGGGACGTGGAGGCACCATCATAACCTATTCCCTGCCTGTCACCAAAACCTAAAGCGGGGCCGAGGAGCATCTTTCCCATCTTCCCAGATCTGTCCTCGATTTGTACCTTGACTTCCCGTGCTCTCTCAAGATCATGAGTAAGCTGGGCTACAAGGGCTTCAAGTTTCTTCCGAGTCTCCAGGGAGGAATGAAGCTCACTCGTAAGACTAGCCACTTGTTTAGTCAAGTCCCCTCTCTCTTTCTCAAAACAACTCTCTCTCTCTCCAAACAATCTCTCTCTCTAAACAAACTCTCTTTCTCAACACAAGCAGACTCTCTCTCTCTCTCTCTCTCTCTCAAGGTGGTGCAGGTGGAGGACTCTCTCTCTTTCGATTTTTCTAAATCTTCCTCTAGAGCGGTGATCCTAAGAACTAACGCTTTGTTACACTTTTTAGTTTTAAATGACTCATTATATAACTCGGCGCAGGCGCGTTGAAGATTACTCTCGCTCTCACTTGCATCATCCTCCCTCTCACTCACATCGCTCTCACTGTCGAGGTGTCCTTGTGAGGTAGAATCCTCATTGTTATGAGGAGTACTAGAAGTGATCACATGACTAGCCATGAATGTGGTGAAGTTACACTCATGCGGTGACTCGTCTCCAGAGTCCACCGACTCAACCTCACCGTCGTCACTAAGGGTAGCATTAAGGACAACTTTGCCCTTTTCTGTGTTCAGCCTAGTAGCACACTTAAAAGCTCTATGACCCCTACCGTCGCACTTAAAGCATCTCTCACTCTCTTTCTTAGGAGGATCTTTAAAATCTTTTTGATTTTTCTTTTCAAACTTATTTCTCTCAATTTTCTTTTTATCTTTGAAATTTCCATTTTTCTTAAATTTGAGAAATTTCTTGAAATTTTTAGCAAATAAGGCCAAATCATCTAAATCAAAGTCACACTCAGAATCTGACGTATCTATCTCTCCTTTTCTAGATGACTCCCTCTTTCTTGCCGACCCCTCACTTATTCTCTCCCGGGCATTAAGTGCAATTCCCTTATCTTTAGACTTGCCAGATTTAGGAAACATATCAATGTCATACGTTTGCAAGTCTCCCACAAGTTCTTCCAATTTAAGCGTATTTAAATTACCCATAGAATTTAACACAGTGACTTTAGGGATAAGACGCTTTGGCAGTGATCTAAGAATCTTTTTAACAACTCTAGCATTAGGAATGTGTTCACCAAGATTAAAGCTAGTGTTTACAATATCAGACAGTCTAGCATAAAATTCATTAAAACATTCTGTTTCAAGCATGGTGATGGTTTCAAATTGAGTTGTCAAATTTTGCAGTTTAGACTCTTTCACAGCATTAGTTCCTTCATGGGTAAGTTGTAAAACATCCCATGCCTCTTTTGACGTGGTGCACGTCATTATCCGTTTGAACACATCAGGTGTGACAGATCCAGAAATAACACTTAAACCCTTAGAATTAAAAGATGACCATTTAAATTCTTCTTCAGTCCATGTAGTGTCAGGTTTTAAACTAGTCACGTTAACTAGTCACGTTATTAACAGTGACGGAGGGAGGAGTCCATCCTCTTTCAACCAAAATCCAGACACGTTCATCTATGGCTTTTAATGGAGATCTCATGCGGGCTTTCCAGTATGCATAGTTTGTCCTGTCAAAAACTGACATTTTATTATATAATTTCTCCATTATGAACACACTCGTTTTCAAAAATCAATTTTTCAGAAAATTGTTATCTTAGAAAAATTTTGCGGAAAATTACAAGGTAAAGTTGTGTAATTGGCTCTGATACCAATTTGAAAGAGTGCGCGTGCGTTCAAATAAGGAAATTATTAAATTAAATTCAGTTTTCCCAAATTAAGTCCTAAACATGCATCTAGGTGTGATTGAATAAGATGAAATCATGCAAGAACATTCAAACACACACATGTGAGGAAAAATCCCCAAAGGAGCAAAACCTTTTATTTTTCACTATAATTTTGTAATATACGGTTACACGGATTACAATGAAAAATATAGTGACAGAAATACCCACAGGCTTCGGTTCTGTAGTCGGCGGCTGGAATCTCCCTCGGGAACTCCAGATGAGCAACAATGAAGAAGGAAGACAGCTTCTCCACAAAGGTTGAACAAACACTGGGTTGTGTTCTTGGGTTGCAAACGGATTCACAAAGGTTTGGCAAAGATATGTGAATCAAAACATGAGTCTTGGGACTCAAAAATATGAAGACTAGATGTATTTGGACTCTCAAAAAACGTCTCTCAAAGTCTTGTAAAATAACTCCCTCGAAGTTGGCTTTTATAGGGAAACCAATAAAGAGTTTCACGATTTTAAAACTCTGCCAGCGTACAGGTACCCCGAACCGGTTCGGGTGTACCGCGAACCGGTTCGCCCCCCCGAACCGGTTTGGCTTTCGGTTCGCAGAAAATCACTGGAACATGGGGCTTAAACACTTAGCATTTTTCAGGAATTTTTTCTCGGAATATTCTCCATTTTCAAAGAGCCATAACTTCTTCACCGTAGCTCGGATTAAGGTGCCGTTTCTTCCAGTTGCGGCGAGCTCTACAACTTTCCAGTTGATCGGACCTCCGTACAGTGGCTGTAAAATTACCAAAATGCTCTTGAACTTCCATATCTTGTCTTCTTTCGCTATTTTGACTTCTCTTGTGTACCACTTGCATTAAGTCTCTAAAATTGTGGAACGTGAAGTCATTGAGGCAGATGTGGGACACAAGATGGAGATGTTGAATGCTTGATTCCCGGAATTCGGATTGAGGCCGTCGTGTGAGATCGTGTAGAGACGTGCCAAATGTAGCGGCGTACGACATACATACATGTAAGATATCGGACATGACAAAAATGTCCTTACACTACTGGGCATCAAATTTGTGGATAATATTCTACATATAACAAGATATTCATCCTAACATGGTTTCTACTCCAAAATTGCAATAATAATCTCCCAACAACATTGTATTTTCCTGAAGACATAAATTAATTAACTCCTACACTAGCATGGATGTGTAATCAACTAAAGAACAACAAGTTAGATACTTCCCTGGAAATCAAAGTCTGAATCGTAGAGAATGATGGGTATGATCCCGCTCCTCGTTCCCCGTTCTACGCGTTGGTGGTGGAATTGGTGAGAGTGGTGTAGGGTTGGTGGCTCTCCTCCTTGGAAGCCTTCTCTCTTCCTTAGCCTCTCTGCAACTCCAAAGTTTCTAACCCTCGAGGACTCTAACTCCCACCAGATATAACCCTTCAATTTTTGTCCATAATTAAGGCCTAAAATTGAAAATTACGAAAATGCCCTCCCGGGTTACCGGTTAGGCCTAAAAACGTCCCGAGACCCAAACTAAATCCCCGGGTACACTTTTGTGACTATCTCAACCCTTCCGGACACATTGACGCACTCGAAATGACCATACGGACAACTTATAATTAAATTACTTTTTATTCCATTAATTTAGTCCCGACAAGACATACGCGCGTCCCGACTTAATTTCTATGATTGTCGTATTATTCACTCACGACAATTTTAATAAATTCAGTCTCATATATTACTTTACTCATCTAGTAATATTCAACATAATTCTTACCAATAATTACTAACTCTCGTCACGCTAGTGTCACACCCCGCTAAATTCTGGCGTCAGCCGCCCCAAAACTAAGCCGGGTGCGAGTAAATTAAATATCATCCTTAACATGTGACCGATATGAGACATAAAAATTTTAATCCACAAGATAAATTATTTTAATCAGACCCAAATATGAATGACATCCAACTGATAAAACACCAAAGTGCGATCAAAATCCATCACATGTTATCTCCGAATATCTCAATATTTAAATAAATAAATCCAACTGAAATTTTAAAACAACTTTGGAACTGAAAGGTCCAATAAACTCAAAAGTAGTCTCGTAAATAATACGACGGAATGGAAAGAGAAATCCAACTACTAAAGCAATGAAATAAATCCAGCAGCACCTCCAAAAGATCTCCAATGAATCCTATGCAGCGACTCCCAAATAAATCCTGAAAAAGATTAGTCAACGCATGTGTCAGAGCCAAAGCCCCGAACATGAAAACCGGCTACTCTTCTCAATTAGGGTCATTGAACCCAGACAATAGTGCTATATATATCGACCATAACAATAGAATATTTTAATTACGAAGGTTATTAATCCCCCAAAATAAATTTCTAACTATCCACAAGGTTTCTTTAAAATGTGCCACACCAATGACATTTTAATTAACCCACATTCCCAACAGTATTCAATTTAATTAACAGAACCACAATTATAATTTACCAAGATACACATCCTCGTGTCAAGTCCGCCGTCTGATTCATTTTTATTCTGCGATTCTCGTGATATGACAAGGTTCCACACACACACACATCCCCTTGTCAAGTCCGCCGTCTGATCCATTTTAATCCTGCGATCCTCGCGATATGACAAGGTTCCACACACGACACGACATAAATCGTCCTCTGACCCGTTTAAACTGTCGGCCCTCGACACATTATATCGCCAATAAATTTTAATATCCGTTTTAATCCTGAGATATTAATTTCCAAAATTTCTTTTATTCATTAATCAAATTATTTTCCCCCACCCTTAAAAGCGATGTGAAAATCCTCAAAATACCCCTTAGTCCCAACTAAGGGTTCCCAAAACACAAATTCGTCCTATCCTAAGTAAAGGATGATCATCAAAATTTCACTCCACCTAGATATCAATCCTAGGCTATCATAATATAGAAAATCAGCCCCCACCCCAAATTATATAACCCGCATAGACTTACACTAACTAGTCCCATACCTAATTAGCATAAATCGCAACTAAGGCCCACTTACTAGTCCCATACCTAACAAGTGTACTATAACACGGGGTAAAAACCAATTACCTACAATAACCAACGTCCCCGAGATATAAAAAATTATGATACTTTCATAAAGTGGCACAATTAACAAATTATAGCAACATTCGTATCAACACTAAATTCCCAATTAAATAATTTTAATCTAAATAGTGGAAATCAAGGACACAAATATTGTGATTTTCAGAATAATAGCTACATGCAAACCCTATCATAGTTATTATTTTCTAACACAAGTAATTAATTTCATCTAGTGTTCTCACATGAAATATCAAAATTTACTTTCTAAGGGCTCCTCTACATGCACACGCCCATAACACAATCGACTACACCAACACAACCCAAAGATTAACAAAGTTATAAGTATTCGGTAACATTAATTTTTCATGCAAAATAGTCCCGAAATTTATCTCTTTAATAATTATATTCATAACTTATTTTTAGAAAACATGAGTTTAAAGGAGGCTACAATCAAGACACATAACACTAAAGGAAAATAATTGGGTAAACATGCCTGTGATTAGTTTGACAAAAATCTGATTAGCTATATGAGTTCCTCTCGAAAAACGGATCAAAAACCTTCTGGAACTAACTTGGGACAGATTAGTCTTGGCCTTCAAAACTGAGCTTGAAAAGTAATTTTAATGGTGGCTAGGGTTTTGAGGTGGAAGATGATGAGAATTAGAGTCTTCTGCTCTTAGGGTTTTCACAAATGAGTGTTTAAAAGTCTAGCCCCGTCACTTTAATTATATATAAGTGAAAGAGTTTTAAAAGTAACAAAATTCGTCAAAAAAAAGATTGCAGCGCACGAAAACTGCTGGGGTCGATCGATCGATCGCCCAGTTATTTTGACAGTTTCGCTTAAAAAAATTTAAAAGGGACAAATATTTAAAAATTCATATAAAATCTGTTTCAACTCCGATTTTAATTCCGCTTGAAGTTTTATTCTTCTAAAATCATAACCAACATATTTAACCAATAAAAATTATAAAATTCAAAAAATTATTTTTCCTGAATTTTTCAATTAATTAGTTAATTAAGCTAATGAAAACACGGGGTGTTAGAGCTAGTAAATATTTATTTTAAAATCCGGATTAATATTAAATTAATTTATCCCAATTTAATTTAATTAATCCCATAATTAAATGTCATAAAAATATGGAGTATTACATACTTCCCCCCTAATAATGGAATTTCGTCCCGAAATTCAGAAAATAAGGCATACCTGGTAAAAACAATTCTGGATACTTTTCGCGCATATCTGCCTCGCGCTCCCAAGTGGACTCCTCTACATTATGATGCTCCCACTGGAAGTGGACTCCTCTACATTATGATTCTCCCACTGGACCTGGACAAGTGGGACTCTCCTCTCACTATGGTCATAAGAACTATCGGGCTGCAAATCAATCTCATCTATCGCAATATGAGTGTGGGCCAAATCATCCCGAAGATACCGCCTCAACGACGAAATGTGGAACACATCATGAATACGGTGCAAGTGCTCCGGCAACCCAAGCCTGTATGCCACCAGTTCAATCCTCTCGTCCTACGTACCTCGGAGCCAATTTCCCTTTCTTCTCGAACCTCATTACTCCTTTCATAGGAGACACTCGCAGCAATACTTGGTTCCCCATGCTAAACTCCCTGAAGAACCGTTTTGCATCGGCGTAGCTTTTCTGCTTGTCCCGGGCTACCCGAATGCGACTCCTGATCAACTCAATCCTGGCCGACGTCTCCTGAATCACCTTTGGCCCAAGTAGCTTGTTGCCCCCCACCTCTACCCAACAAGTGGGAGAACGACAAGGTCTGCCGTACAACGCCTCGAAAGGGGCCATGCCAATCGTAAACTGGTAGGAGTTATTATAGGTGAGCTCCACCAGAGGAAGGTACTGCTCCCATCCTCCTCCAAAATCAAGGACACACATGCGTAGCATATCCTCCAACATCTGATTAGTACTCTCAGTCTGTCCATCTGTCTGCGGGTGATATGCCGTACTCAACCGCAACTCGGTACCCATAGCCTCCTGAAAGCTCTCCCAGAAGCATGACACAAATCTTATCTCTATCAGACACGATATTCAGGGGCACCCCATGCAACCACACTATCTCAGCAATAAATAACTGGGCATATTGTCCCGTACTGTATTCTGTCCGCACCGGCAGAAAATGAGCTATCTTTGTCAACCGATCCACTACTACCTATATAGAGTCGTGACACCGCTGTGATGTAGGCAACCCAGTGATGAAATCTATGAAAATGCTCTCCCGTTTCCACATAGGGATCTGTAGCGGCTGAAGTAACCCTGGCGGTCTCCGATGGTCCACCTTTACCAGCTGATAGGTGGCACATTTGGACACAAACTCCGCAATGTCCTTCATTCCACCACACCAGTACTGTCGCCTCATATATTGGTACATCTTATCCCCTCCGGGATGTATCGAAAATCGAAATCCATGCGACTCTGTCATCACTGCATGACGTAAGTCCTCACCCTCCGGGACCACTAACCTCCCATTAAATTGCAATCCTCCATCTAAACTTACTGAGTAGGACTCCGCGCCCTCGGCTAGAAGCCGTACAATCTGATCCTGGCAAAACGAATAATCTGCTTGGGCCTGGATCACTCTCGTAACAATCTCCGATGTGACTGCCATGACGGACATAAAGGATCAGGTCACTGCCTCTTGATGTCCCAATTCTTTTCACCTCGCCTTCCACACATCCGCCACCTCACCTACTGGCCTACGGCTCAACGCATCAGCAACTACGTTAGCCTTCTTCGGGTGGTACTGTATCTCGAACTGGTAAACTTTCACAAACTCCAGCCACCTGCGTTGATGCATGTTCAACTCCCGCTGAGTGAACAAGTATTGCAGTGACTTGTGGTCTGTGAACAGGCGAAATTTCTTCCCCAACAAGTAGAGTCTCCAAATCCGTAAGGCAAACACGACCGCTGCTAGCTCCAAGTCGTGGGTGGGTAATTCCTCTCGTGAGGCTTGAGCTTGCGGGAGGCATAAGCTATAGCCTGCTCCTCCGGCTGAAGTACTCCACCAAGTCCCTGTAGGGAAGCGTCAGTATACACCAGGTACTCTACTCCTGGCTTGGGTAAAGCAAGGACTGGAGCTGAAGTCAACTTACCCTTTAGCTCATCGAAAGCCAACTGACAAGCGTCATCCCATATGTACGGTACCCCTTTGCGAGTCAGATTAGTCAATGGACCCACTATCTTCGAGAATCCTCGAATGAACCGCCTGTAGTACCCTGCCAATCCCAAGAAATTACGGATCTCTGACGGTGTCGTGGGCTGCCCCCACTCCCTCATTGCGGACACCTTTCCCGGATCCACGGATATCCCCCTGGCGGAAACAATGTGCCCCAAGAACTGGACTTCTCGTAGCCAAAACCCGCACTTCTCATACTTAGCATATTGCTGATGCTCTCGCAGAGTCTGAAGAACCCGTCTCAAATGCTCGGCATGCTCCTCCTCAGTCTTGGAATAAATCAGAATGTCATCGATGAAGACAATGACAAACTGATCCAGAAAAAATGGAATGTTCAAATACTTGGATAGATAAACGCACAATCAGATTAAAAATAAACAAATATTATTTAAAGCACCAATGTAGACACTACAAAAGTTCAAATACTTGCTACTTAATCTACCAACATAATGAAAAATACCATATATCTGGATAACAGGTGAAAATTCTAACATAACTAACTTAAATTTATATGTCAATGTTAAGAACACTATGATGCTTGGGATAAGAAACCATAAATACCTTTATAGAGC
Source organism: Sambucus nigra (assembly GCA_949130495.1). NCBI lineage: Eukaryota > Viridiplantae > Streptophyta > Magnoliopsida > Dipsacales > Adoxaceae > Sambucus > Sambucus nigra. Next base: position 296,110,165 of record OX422218.1, on the reverse strand, counting down.
TTGTGCCATAATGACCTCTACACATCAATACTTTTTAGTCAATCTGGTTCAACATTACAATGAGTGCAACTATCTATCATCAAAACAATTTCAAATCCAATGATCCTAAAGAACTCACGGTTAATGTGGGGATTACACACAATTATTTCATCGAGGACAGATTTTTCCTCACCATTCCTCGATGCTGTGCTTATATAAGTACCTCTCTACTTAACCATATATCTCACAACCTCGTTGAAAAGGCTTACCCAATCAGACCATGCTATGCTGTTAAGTACCATCTGCAAACAACAGGAAAATAGATCATGTATGTATCTATGCCAGTCAATGCATGTATCTATGCCAGTCAATGTAAAATAGACCATGCTATGCTGTTAAAACTAATTTTGGAATACGGGACAGCTTTTAAAATTAAACGCAGCTGGTAAAAACATATGACTAAACGCAGCTGGTAAAAACACCGAAAACAGAACTACTTATAGAAGACTTGGCTTGTCGTGAGGCATATAGTAAGCCAGGACAATAAAAGGAACAATAAAAGGAACTATGTTGCAAGAACTTAGTTTGTTCCACAAAGCTAAAAGCAAATGCAATATTAAATTTCAATATAGTAACACAGTCCAACTCATTCCCCCACATATATAGATCAACAGTACACAAATATATTAACACCAACCATAGCAGAAATAGCAGTATAAGTTAAAATTGATGCCATCAGCACGGTTAAAATATATTCTGGCATATTTGTGTCACTGACAGCGCACACGATTTAATATAATGGTTGTGTGTTTCAAATACAAATGGCTAAGCTTCATGTTTTTGAAAGAAAAGTGATACTTCAACAGCATATTCTCAAACTGAAAACTGTATAATTAATTCTCATAAAATGTGGTGCTTGCGAATAGACATGGACAAACACTATTGAACTTCATAAGAAGCAAAATGCGACATCAATCTTAGTAAATCCACAGTAGATTTATGCCCCAAACTATTGGAAAATATATGATCGAATTTCCATGGCTACTGAGAGAGAGAGGGCAGTATTGGAAATTCAATCCTATAGGAAGATAGAATCCTAGGATGAGATAAATTAAAATGCAATCTCCAAATAAAGGATTAGACACAAAATTAGAAATCAAATACTCATGTCTAATAATTAGGATTATGAAGTCTCAAAATTGGGTCAAAAGGCACTAAAACCACCTGTATTCACTCTATTGAAGCATAATACATCAATCCTCATTTGATGATAGAAAACTATAGAGAAGCTAAAACCAAATTTGGATCCCTGTTGGAAGAGTTAAGACACAAAAGTATGATGTTTAAACTTAAAACTCAAAGCAACTTAAACGTGGGACTAACCAAACATCTTAAATCACCTTAGCTTTTAGAACCTTAACATCTTTTTCAACTGATTTTGCAGAGTTCACCTGTTCTTGTATGCCCTGCATCTTAATGCTCTTTCAGCATTCTTTGCCTAAACTCGAATTGTTTTCTTCTCCTCCAAAGCACTTTGCAGCTTATCTGGAGACCGAACGATTTTAGAACGTAAATTGGCATTTTATCTACAGTGCTTTGCAGCTTAGCTACAAAGCGCTTTGCAGCTTATCTACAGCTCAAATTCACCAAGTGCTTACAATCTTAAGAACCAAATATAGAGAAAACCTTAAATTACATCCAGAACCTATAACAAAATATAGGGCAAACCTTGAATAAACCTCATAACAAACTATACCAAATTACTATTGCTAGATTAATGAAACACTGAGAACACTGAGACTGTTCACTGTTCCAAATTTAATGAAGTAAGTCAAAATGAAAATTAAACAAATAATAAAATAGGAAAAACCTGATTCTCGAGTCTCCAGGGAACAGTAGATGTTCACTTGTTTACCTGTATTATCCAAGTTTGTTCATCCAAATTTGTTCACTTGTTTACAGTTCTTCATCCAAGTTTATTCACTTGTTTACATGTATTATCAAACCCCAAAACAATAAGTAGTCAAGAATCAAATGAAGACTATTTTGGAGACTCCATAGCTTAGAATGGAAAAGGAGAATCCATGTGGCCGACCCCATATGATTGGATTAAGGCAAGGATGATGATGATGAGATTCTCAAAATATGGGAATCGATAAATCAACTTACTAAGGAAATGTTTATCTCCTTTAAGGTTCTCAATCATTGAGAAACAGTCACATACTAAAATGATGGTGTGAACGTAGTGGTTTTTGAAGCACACTCGAACATGATTGCGATCTACAAAGCATGATATCATCCTCCCCTGTGCAGAAAGAAATGTGCACAATTTTGATCACAGGAACCAACATAGCCCAGGAGTTTAAGAGCAGTCAACATGACCATTACTCTAACAACTCCACAATGAAGCAATAAATAAAGAAATACAAAAGTGAATAAATAGTTGCAAGCTGTGTTGTTTGCATTGGGATAAATTTTCAAGCACATCAAAGGGGAAAGTTGAAATTTCAGAAGGGGACAAATTAAAATTCCAATTTCAAACAAAAGGAAAATAACTCAGACTTCACCTATATAAAACTGCTACATTCTAGGAATACATAAAGATGCTACACCTATATAGAACTCAAACCTCACCATGAACTATGTAGAACTCAAACCTCACCATGAACTGCTACATTCTAGGAATACATAAAGATGCTACACCTGTAAAGAAAAAAAAATTATCATTTGATTCAGATCCCAACCTCAGCTAAAGAAAGAAACGTCAGTTTGTTCATAATTAAATGGCTAGCATAGTAAGTACACTAATGCCAAAAACATATAGGAAATTAAACCATAAAAATAAAAAAAGCAGTTACATACCATATAGACAGTTGAATAGTATTAGAGTTAATATTTACTCAATTCTTATGCCCCATCCTTATAAGTTATCATCGGCCTCGGTCACACCACGTTGGTCTTTCATTGCATCCACGCACATCGACCCTATATACAATACTCCATTTCAAAGATAACTAAGAAGCTGTTAAAATAATACAAATAAAACTAACTTCTATATTCAATACTCCATTTCAAGTTTTCAGTCACTTAAAAACACAAAAATAAATACCTTAGCTGCATTCAAAATGTTGTAGAAAAATGTCAACGACATATATTAGGAGCAATCTAAAACGAAACAAGAGGAAGTGAGCAGTCCATGTGAAATTAAAGTACAATGCGTTGAAGCACATACTTATTTTAATCCATAGTTTCAATTCTGCAGTAGACTTTCAGACACCTGTTTTATGAAATTTGCTTCAAAAAAAAGGTTGAGCAATCATAATTCATAGTTGTTATGATAAATGATATAACCACTTGAAGAATAACAATCTGAGAATAATAACTACCAAAGAACAGAGAACCTTGGTTGTTCTTAAAAAAATAATGAAAGGATTACTGCATAAATGTTCGTTTTTGTGCAAGTCAAAATCAAAAGAACTCGAACATTAAAGTAGGAAGACGGCGTTTATAAGAATTTAAGCATAATAAAACCAAATTTGGAACCCCGAATTTAAATTTTAAAATCCAAATCCAAATGCTTATGTGAAAATTACTCTCCTACATGGACCAATGATAAATGTACACTTGTCCTCCTACGTGGCCGACCAACAACTATGATCGGCATTATAGACACTTAGTCGACGGAGGGCTAACCAACTCCAGAACGCCAACCATCATCAGGAAGATAAAAAATTATTCGGATGGGATGCCAACCAGCACTGAATTCCAAGAGCTTCATTTATTGTACACAGATGTAAACGCCTTGCAATATAAAGGCGTTCCATCTTTAGGGTTTCACACCATTATAAATACAAAAGACTCCCTCAGCTGAAGGGAGAATAAAAAAACACTTATGTGCACACTATACTGAGCTATTGTAAACTCTACGAAATAATACCAACAGTGGATATAGGCTATTTTATAGCTGAACCACTCTAAAAATCTCTTCTCTTGTGTGTGTGATTTGATTAACATACGATATTTTTATTTGTGATTATAAATCTGGATTTAGTTGATTTTTAGACATCAACAGATTGACGTCGTCTGTGGGAAAGGCTGTTAGTCATCGTTCTCTACCTCATATATTTCATTCTTTGGTTTAAAGAATGACTATTGCCCCTGAAAGTAGCCTAGCTGCTGTAGGCAATAATCAAGAAATATTCATTCTCCCTGGTGAGACAGACCTCCAACGAATCCTGTTCAATTTGGCTAAGGGACAGGAGGCTATGCAATGCAAGTCAGACAGTTGGCTCGCACAATGCAAGACAAGTCTTCCAATTCTAGAAGAGATATGCCACCTCCACCAGCCAGAAATGAAAGGAGCTATCATTCTCGTTCTTCTCATGATTGGTTATACCGTCCTGGTGTAACTTCTTCATTCCGATCAACGGATTACTATGATGGTAGATCTTTTTCCAAAGAAGGACCAAGTGTCTTGGAGAGGCTAAGCAAGGAGTCTGCTTTTGATCGTTTAGGTCCCCGAATAATTAGAGGTCATCACATTGCAAATGAGTTTTATTAAAGGATCATCTTTTATCCAGGCCACCCCACACCTTCCGAGTTCAAGCCACCAGTAGTCACTCCCAAGTATGATGGGAAAACTGATCTAGTCCTGCACATAGAGCAATATCAAGCTGTTGCTGACATCTACTCGGTGCCCGATGAGATGAGGTGTAGAGCTTTCTCCAGTTCCATCACAGACCTGCCCAAATCTGGTATAATAATCTCCCTAGAGGTAAAATCTCAAGTTTTCAACAATTAGCTGAATTATTCATAGATAACTTTTTCTTTGGGGCTAAGCCGATCAAGAGTGCCACTCATCATCTCTTGACCGTGCGACAAAAGCCAGGAGAAAGTGCTAGAGAATATATTACGCGTTTTAACAATGAAAAACTAGAGGTGGTGGATTATGAGTAGAAGACAACCATTGCCTCACTTATGAGTGGGTTGCTCGCTAAAGATCTCTACTATGCTTTAGCGAAGAATCCACCCAAAACCATTACAGAATTAATGGCGGCTAAGGCTGGGAAGTTATGGCAGTTAAGGAAACTCCTGAGACCAAGAGTGAGAGTCAGTAAAATAATTCAAATTCTTTCGAGAAGGATCAGAAGGACAAAAAGTTTGATCGGATCAAGAAGTATGATGAATATACACCCCTCAACAAAGGTGTTCACCATATCCACGAGGAAATCAAGGGGAATCGAGAAGTGAATTGGCCTGGAAAGCTGAAGACACCTCCTAATAAGAGGGATTAGTACACGTATTGCGAATTTCACAGAGACCATGGGCACAACACCGACAGCTGCATTGCACTAAAAAATGAGATTGAAAATCTTATTCGTCGGGAAACACTGAGCAAGTTTGTTGATTGAAATGGCAAACGAAATGATCAGAGGAGATCTGAATCTCCAACCCGAGCAAGGGAAGACAGCAAAAGAGCAAGAAACAATGATTTTGAGGAAGATTCAGACTTGCCGAAGAAGCCTGATGAACCAGAGGTGGAGGTAGGCAGGATATTCTTTGGACGCCACTTCATCGCAGGAGACGCAATTGCAGAAAGGAAATCTTACTTAAATGAAGCCAAGGCCTGCCCAACTGTCAGACAAATTGATATGGCAAAATCCAGCGTTAGTCGGCCAAGGCAAGTCAACAGAGACATGCTAGTGATCGGATTCTCCAAAAATGATCCGAGTGGGATACTTTATTCTCACGATGATCCGTTAGTTATCACATGCATAGTTCATCATGGTAGAGTTGCAAGGATACTAGTTGATAATGGGAGTTCAGCTGATGTAATGTTCTACAACTGTTTCCAAAGTTTAGGGCTAAAGGACAGTAAGCTAGAACCATACCATAGACCTCTTATAGGATTTGCAGGTGAGAAAGTATACCCCTTGGGGACGATCAAGCTGGAAGTTTTAGTCGGCACCTGGCCGGCAAGCAGGAGAGAGAATTCGTTTCTTTGTGTTAGATAAAAATGTCTCATCAGCCTACAATATCATCCTAGGAAGAGTGGGAATAAAGTGCCATCTACAGTGCATCAATGCATGAAATTTCCAACAAATTATGGAGTCGGTATCATAGTTGTCAGAATCTTACGATTCGCGATTCGATTTGTACGATTCGATCATATTAGTCGATACGAATCGGGAATAGAAACGGAGGTGTTTCAATAAATGGGCTGATCGGGAGCTGAATCGTGAATCGCATCGATTCACGATTCAGGTGCGTGCGATTCATGTTTCTCGAAGGATGTTGGGTATTTTCAACCGACTTAAAGCTCGTGCTCTTTTTTTGTTCCTTCTAAAATAGCCGTAAAAAATATTCTATTATTAAAATAATAAGAAGTTGGTACAAACTTAAGTTACACTTTGCAAAAGAGAAAGTGACTAAAACACATACTAGAACGAAACCTAAATTGCGATCACTTTTCTTCTCCTCTTCTAACCTGTTTGAAGCTGCGATGCCGTCTATTTAGTGTTGCGATCATATTTTTCTTCTTTTCAAACCTGTTTGAAGTTGATCAAGAGAGGAAGTAGCCCTTCCTTCGATTGAAGCCAACAAATCTCGTGTAAGGATTTTATAAGTTATATTATATGGTATTGTTATGATACCGTATTTTTATAGTGTTATGTTTAGTCTTTGTTTGTGTTATTATATTGTATAATATATTTTTGTGTTTAAATTTAGACATTATAGGTGGTGGTATTGTTAGAATTTGGTCATAATTTGGACCCAGTTCTTCATTTTGTTAGTTATATTTTAATTAAATCATGTCTTATAATTGGTTTTAGGTCATGATATGTTTTATTACATATTCTTAACGTGTTCACATTGCATTTATATATTTTTTCTTCATATTTTATGTTTATACCGATTCTTACGATTCGATTCACGGTTCACGATTCATAAGGTTTTCGATTCACGATTTGACAATTATGGTCGACATAGTAAATGGCAATAAAAAAGAAGCCAGGGAATGCTATTATACTTCGGCCGACCAAGGAGATACAAATGAAGGGCACAATCACTCTTTCCATATCGACACTCTGGATCCTCGGGAAGAGGAGGAACCGGTGAAGGGGCAAGTTATGGAAGAAACATAAGCTACTGTGCTAGACGACGAGAAGCCAGAAAGAACTACCCAGATTGGTTCAAGACTGTTTTCTCTCAAACAGGAGTTAATTACATTCCTTAGAGAAAGGAAAAATGTGTTCGCTTGTAGCCATGAGGATATGTCGGGGATCGATCCAAATTTCATTTTCCATGAGCTTAATATCTGCCCAGACTCTAAGCCGATTAAGCAAAAGCAAAGAGTTTTTAGCCCCGAGAAGAATATGGCAATCCAGGAGGAAGTGGAGAAATTGCAGCGAGCACGGTTTATTGAAGATGTCAAGTATCCCACCTGGTTGGCCAATGTGGTAATGGTCAAGAAAAAGAAGGACAAATGGCACATGTGCGTAGACTTCACATACCTCAATAAGGCATTCCCCAAATATCACTTTCCTTTGCCAAGGATTGTTCAATTGGTCGATGCAATGGCAGGTAATGAAGTGCTCAGTTTCATGGATGCTTATTCTGGTTATAAACAGATTGAGATGAAACCTGAAGACAAGAAAAACACTTCCATTATTACCAGTCAACGAATTTATTTTTACACTTCATGCCTTTTGGGTTGAACGCTGGAGCAACCTATCAGAGACTAGTGAACAAGGTTTTTGAAGACCAAATTGGCAAAAACATGGAAGTGTACATAGATGATATGCTCACCAAGAGCAAATTTGCTACCGACCACATTGCGGATTTGGCTCAAACCTTCGATCAACTAGAAAAACATCAGATGAAGCTCAACCCAACTAAATGTATCTTCGGAGTACAGGAAGGAATGCTCCTGGGGTACATCGTCAATCAGAGGGGAATAAAAGCAAAGCCTGGCAAAATTAAAGCTTTGCTGGAAATGCAGTCCCCGACCAACAAGAAAGATGTTCAAAAGCTGACAGGACGAGTAGCTACATTGAACCGTTTTGTCTCCCGAGCAATTGATAAATGTCTCCCATTCTTTAAGGTGCTTAAAAAGACCTTTGAGTGGAATGACGAATGCGAGAAAGCGTTTATGGATTTGAAGAATTACTTGGGTTCTCCCACACTCCTTTCTCGGCCAGTTTTAGGATAAAAACTATGCCTATACTTGGCTATTTCAGAGTCAGCTGTCCGCTCAACTTTGGTCAGGCTAGATGGAGGAATCCAAATGCCAATATATTATACTAGCAAGGCATTTCGAGGAGCGAAAATCAGATATTCGCGCCTAGAGAAGTTAACATTAGCTCTCATTGAAGCCTCCAGGAGAATGAGGCCATATTTTCAAGCGCACACCATTGTCGTCTACACTGATTTGCCTCTGCGGCAAGCATTGCATAAACCCGAGAAGTTTGGAAGGTTAATGTCTTGGGAAGTTGAATTGGGAGAGTATGAAATTGTTTATGTACCCCGATTGCAATAAAGGACCAAGCAGTGGCAGACTTCATAGTCGAATTCACATATGTAGAGGTGCACATAATCCAAGTTTGCCTGCCGAGCAGACTTCTTCAGAAGAGAGCTTAGCTCGAAAGAAAACAGAGATTGTGGCCGATCAACCAGAATTGTCGTCTCTTGAAGAAAGAATTCAACAGAGTAAGAAGATGTTTAAACATGGAGTACTGGCAGAGGAAGATTTCTATGAGGACACTTCAATCTGGCAATTGTTTGTAGATGGATCCTCATGTGTTACCAGAAGTGGAGCAGGCCTCATCATTAACACTCTGGATAACTTAGATATGGAATATGCTCTGTGATTCCAATTCAAGGCTTTGAACAATAAGGCAGAATATGAAGCGTTGATCACAGGATTAAATCTGGCTTCATCATTGGGCGCCGACCAAGTGTTGGTGCATAGTGATTCCCAGCTAAATGTCAATCAAATGCAGCAAATTTATGGCGTTAAATGGGAAGCGATGATGAGATATCATAAAAAAGCTATGGATGTTATTTCTTTGTCCACTTCAGTCAGGATGGTGGATTCCCAGAATAAAGAATGCCCGAGCTGACACTCTTGCTCGGCTTGCTTCAGCAACTCAAACAGAACTCTGGCGAACAATCTTGGTGGAAATTCTTGCCCATAGAAGCATTGATGGGATGAAAATCAGTCTTATCTATGTGGAATTAGGTCCCTCTTGGATGGGACCCAATTAGAGAGTACATTGAAAGCGAAACATTGCCACCTGACCAGAAAGAAGCTAAGAAGATGAGGTATAAAACAACCAGTTACGTATTGGAAAAAGGTGTTCTGTATAGGCGAGGATACACTATTTCCCTACTTCGTTGTCTACATCCAAACGAAGTAAATGATCTAATCAAAGAGGTGCATGAAGGCTCATGTGGAGCTCACACAGCCGGGAGGTCTCTAAGACAAAGGATAGCAATGCAAGGTTACTACTAGCCGACGATGAAAGCAGACTGTGTTGCTTTCACCAAGAAGTGTGTTAAGTGTAAAAAATTTGTCGTCATCTATAGAAGACCAGGAGCAACTCTAACACCCGTCACTTCTCCATGGCCTTTCGCTATTTGGGGAATTGACTTGGTCGGACCACTGCTGACCACCAAGGGAAGGTTCAAATATCTGGTTGTAGCAATTGATTGCTTCACCAAATGGGTGGAGGCTGAGGCTTTGACTGATGTGCCTTATCAGAGGGTTTTCCAATTCATATGGAAGTAGATCATTTGCAGGTATGGCATGCCGTATGCCTTCATCACCGACCATGACACTCAATTCGATAATGAGGAATTGGAAGAGTACTGCATCAGGTATGGCATCCAAAAACTTCATTCAGCACCTTGGCACCCTCAATGCAATGGCCAAACATAAATCACTAACAAAACCTTGCTAGATGGATTGAAGAAAAGGTTGAATGAGGCTAAAGGCAACTGGGTTAATGAACTCCATAGCGTCCTTTGGGCATATAAGACCACTCCCAGAACAGCAACGGGGGAAACCCTATACATGCTAGCTTTTGGCACTGAGGCGGTACCAGTTGAAATAGGTCTGCGGACTCACAAGGTATTGAACTTTGATTCACCCAAGAGTGACCTCATGAGGCGACTAGATCTGGATATGATATAATAAGTCTGAGAAGATGCCGCTATTCGGATGACTTCTTATTAACAAATGACTGCAAGGTTTTATAATAAACGGGTCAAGCCGACCAACCTGAAGCAGGGAGATCTGGTACTCAAGAAAGTACTCCAGAAGAGCAACAAGCTGGAGCCTAATTGGCATGGTCTTTACCGTATCTCGGCGGTTATCCGATCAGGAACTTATTGCTTGGAAACTCTGGAAGGAGAAGAATTCAAAAATCCTTGGAACGCAGACCATCTGTGCAAGTATTATCAGTAATTCAGTTTTCATTAATTCCATTTTTAATGTAATCAGTCCTTCAAGTTAATGAAATTTTATGTTTTTTTCTCCATTATACTTCCTTTTTGTGTTTTGTTTTTCAGAGTATGGTGCAATACACCTTAAATTATTAAATTAATGAGCCATTTTAATTCAAACTTTTCCAACTTCAGAAAAAGGCATCAACAATTGAGAAAAATAGAGTTCATGGGGCAAATCTAGAAAAATAGACAATACAGAAAAGAACAAACCAACAAGAAATTAAAGTCATTCAAAGGCATTAACAATTGAGAAAAATATGTTCTTTTATTGATTAATCTTGAAGTACAGAGGTGGATACATCAAAAAGAAAGACAAAAAAAGAAATAGAAAATACATATGAGAAAGGACAAAAAAAGGAAACTAGCTAAAAATGAGCTAAACCTTCTCCTTATCCTTTCTTTAGTCCTGGATGGCAACAGGCAAGTCGGCACTTGCCGTTGGCACCACTGAAGACTCAAGGGGCATCAATGAAGACTCTTCTGACCCTTCTTCGTCGTCGAACTCCTCATCCAAGTTAGGAGGAGTGCCTGGGTCATGCCTTTGGAACAACTCAGAGCTTGCCTCTGTGCCGACCACCTTCAGAGCCTCCGACCAACCTTCTTTGAAGGACAGTTTCTTGGCATACTCAATTTGAGCAGAGGCAGCAAAAAGGGCTTTCTCCCAACCCTTGTTAAAGGCAGCTTTGCCCTTAGCCTTTAAGGAGATAACTTCAGAAGTCAAGCCAACCACTTTATCTTCAGCAGTTTGGGCCCGAGTTGTGACTTCTATAAGTTTGTCTTCGGCAGCCTTGGTCCTACCTTCAGCATCACCCAACTTCTTCTCGACAGCCTGGGCCTTTTCATCAGCAGCCTTAATTTTGTCTTCTGTCGTGGTTGCCCTATCATTAGCTTTTTTCAGCTCCTCTTTCCAGATCTTTTGCTTTGATTCCAAAGCTTGACGGGATGCAGTAAAAGATTGTTTCAGGTCCTCAAAGGCCTCTTCCACTTCACCAGGAGAGGCGCTTAGTTGATCGTCCTTCTCCATCATTTGGTTGAAGTCAACCAAAAATTGCAAAAAAAAAGATCAAACACCACAAGTCAGAAAAATTCATCAACATGAAGAAAAGATAAAAGGACAAATAATTACCAATGCCAAATTATGGCATGCCCTCTCATTAAGCCTGGACCTAGGCATGGGGGCTGATGTAACTCTGTCAGCAGGAAGAGTTCCAGACTTAATCAAACCCCTGGCCAATCTAGGGTTAATAGCAACAGAAGATGACCCAATGTGAAGGTCAACCTGGATTTTTCTCGCTTGCTTGTCGGCTTGATTTTTCTGGGCCTGTTTCTGAAGGTCAGACAAACCTCTCTTCAATCTCTTGAATTGAGACTTAGTAGTTTGAGTCTTATCAGCACCAAGGACTTGAGGTCTTTTATCACTGTCTTGAGATTTCTTCTCAATTGGCTTCTTGCCAGTATTAACATTCTTATTGGGGAGAGGAGACAATGGCTCACTCATCAAATTGGGCATCTTCCTCTTAGTCATGTCGGCTGGAGGAGAAAGTGGGATCTCAGAAATGTCAAAAGATTCAAATGAGGAGGAAGTTCCTCCCTCGGTGAATTCAGCACCAACAAATTCTGTAGCTGAAGAAGTAGGTACAGGATCCTCTTCTAAGTTGATAGCAACTTGGGGCAACACAAGTGTTGGTCGGGCAACAAAAGATGGGATAAAACTCTTCTATTCTAACAACAAAGAAGTAGCTCGGGGATGTTCTTCTCCATCCCTCTGGTTAAGTCCCCAGAGAAACTTGAGCTCGTTAATATTAATTTCCCCTTCCTTGGGGCACCTCTTCTTACTTTCCTCTGCATAAAAAGGAACAACAAAGTTAGTCGGCAAAATTCAAAAACACTTAGACAGCAGAATTGTAACCTATGCCACGCCTTGTTTGGGGACATCTGGGACCAGTGTAAGATACTCCCTCAGGAAGAGGAGTATGTTGCCAATTCTTAACAACTACCCCATAATCCCAATAATCCTTATTGGAATCGGGTAAATTCACTACTAGAGCCACATTTGCTTGTCTAGTCTTAAGATAATATGTACTATCTCCAACAGTACCCCATTTGTAACAAAACATCAACTCCTGGACCCCAATACGAGTCTCGTAAATCTCGTTTAACATATGGACGCCATTTACAACCCAAAGTGTTGGGTGCCACCCTAGCAGGAACTACGTCAAAGTATTGACAAAATTAAAGAAAAAGAGGGTTTGGTGGAAAAGTGATGCCACACTCAGCAATGAATAAGGTGGGGATCCAGTGACCCTCAGGAAGAGAATACAAATCTATGGTACCCTGGGCTATCTCAAAATATACCCAAGATGGAATTTTTCTTTTTTCTCTAAACTCATCTAATGAACCCTCGTCTACAATGTGAACCATGGTGAAAATAGAGAAAAATATGATAAAACATAGAAAGAGGGAAAGAAGGTTTACAGGGGATCTAAGGTGACTGCAAGAACTGAAGAAAAAACAATGACAGCAAACGTTCGTACAAAGAAAACTCGAAGACGAAGGAAAACTCTCAAGTGTAAAAGGTTTGAGGTAAAAAGAAAGGAGGGGAAAATTGTACTTAGTTGTAGGTTGCCTCGATAAATGGGAACAAAATGATTAATTGACGAACAGTTGAACTACCGCCGAACGCACGCTTCCCAAGGCTTCAAAAGACCATTATTAAACAGTATCAGTGAAATTTTTTACAAGTATGGGAGGTCGGGTGCCGACTAACACTCAAAACAGTACGTCGAGCAATTTCCTGGGCCAAACACTCCATTCTTTCAATCAAGCATGGAGCATTGGGGGCGTTTGTTTTATGTGAAAATCACTCTCCTACATGAACCAATGATAAATGTACAGTTGTCCTCTTACGTGGCTGACCAACAACCATGATCGGCATTATAGACACCTAGTCGGCCGGAGGGCCGACCAACTCCAGAACGCCAACCATTAAAAAGATAAAAAATTACTCAGATGGGATGCCAACCAACACTGAATTCCAAGAGTTTCATTTATTGTACACAGATGTAAACGCCTGGCAATATAAAGGCATTCCATCTTTAGGGTTTCACACCATTATAAATACAAAAGACTCCCTCAGCTGGAGGGAGAACAAAAAAATCACTTATATACACACCATACTGAACTATTGTAATCCCTACGAAATAATACCAACAATGGATGTAGGCTATTTTACAGCAGAACCATTTTAAAAATCTCGTCTCTTGTGTGTGTGATTTGATTAATATAATATATTTTTATCTGTGATTATAAATTTGGATTTAGTCCATTTTTAGAAATCAACACCAAATATGACCTAAAATATAACAATCTAATTCTAAACAATATATGAGAACAAAACCTTAGTAATAAGGTTTGAGCTTCTTGGTTAAAAAATATCCTGAAACAAAGAATAGACAACCCAAAGTTAGGTTTCTGGAAGAAATTAAATGTCCAATAAATTCATGTGAATAAAAATATTACAGAAAGAGCATACAAATAATCAACAAAAAATAGCATACAGACCTGTAGATCATTAAAAATCATCACCGTTTAATGATGACACATTTTTTTGTCTATTTCCACATTCTCACATCATTAAAAATCTTCTCTTTAGAATGCGTACACCCAACATGTGCATTATTACAATTGATCCTAGCTGGTTCAGACCAAAAATCAAGACTAACAATAAACTCAAAGGTTTTTAATAGAGCCGAGCACAAAAGTACCTTTTTTTACAAAACCAATAGAAAATAGTGTTTGCAAAACTCAAATAAAATTGATGATGATAAAAATGAACATGTGTTCATATGAGGGAGATCCATGAATAAAACCTATAGGCAGTATAATGAGGGAGATCCAAAATCAATCACGTGTTCTTTGAAATCGAGTCATAAAAATCCACCAAAACCAAACCTAAAGAGATCATATGATGCAAAACTTTGAAAACAATGCACGGTTCAAATGAAATTAGCAACTATATCTGCCATCATAAATCGAGGGAGAGACGGAAATAAAATCAGATGCTATGAAAATACACATAAAAAACAGAACAAAAACCCATAAATCATCCCTATAAAACCCTATGAATGCCCATATCTGCAAAACATTTAGGTGTTGTACAAATTCATCATAATAACTAAACAAATTCATCATAAAACTCTATGAATGCCCAAATCTGCAAAACATTTAGGTGTTGAACACGAAACCCAAAACCGATGAAATCCAAAACCAAAGGCAAGTAACCCCAAACCTAGCCTTTACATGGGAGGTGAGAAGTGAGCGGCGGTTGCTGAGAGGTGAGAGGTGAGCGGGTGATAGGGTTTGTGAGGGTCTTCATAAAATGGTTTGGGAGAAACAAAAAGCAAAAGGGTATGGGGAAAACAAAAAGCAAAAGGGTATGGGGAAAACAAAAAGCAAATGAAAAATTTGAAATTAATGGAGGGAGATGATCTTGACCCTTAATTTTGTAAAAATGTGTAAGGAGGTGGCACCAATCTTCAGCGTTAAAATGTGTAAACAAGTCAAAAACTTCCCTATCATAATATATAGATATTATGACTTTTTTGTTTTGTTTTTCTCTCCCTCTGTGAATTTTTTTTACTGCTATATGTATATATATATATATATTCTGAATTTTTTTTCCTCTCGACTTTTTTTTCTGCTATATATATATATATATGCTGTCTTTTTTTTTTGCAATATATATATATATATATATATATATATATATATATATATATATATTCTTATAGCGATGATGATGGGGAGGGGGTGGAGATGAAGCATATTATCCATTTTCCCGCTCAATGGATACGGATGATCCACTACTTAATATATAGTGATGATTTGATGATTCATTGCTAGATACATTGTTTTTGGTTATGGTTTGGTGATGGTGATGGTGATGATGACTATCTGGTCTTTGAGGATTATGGTTTTAATCATGAATTTCTTGTCTTGATGGCAGAATATGTATTATGGTGATGACAAGATGGCGTTTTTATTTATATTGTGTTGTGGGATCGACTTTTCATCGTTTGTTATGATGGTAGACGTGATACATATTTTGTTCTTCGATTAATTATTATTTTTATATCATTTTTAGGAATTTTTTTGGAAAAAAGTTGAGGCTTACGCCTCGGTCCACCTTGAGGCTTATGCCTCGCCTCACAGAAACAAAACGCCTCAACTACGCCTCGCACCTTTTTAAAACATTGATCTTGATTGCTTGAGCTTTACATGAAGTGATGTTTAGTTGAGTTTTTGTACTTTTGTGGAAACTCAAAAATTGGTATATTCACTTTAGGAAAATTAATTGTAGCTTACAATTTATAAACCACTGCATGAATTATGAGATTCTATACATTAATTCACTAATCTGAGAATCCAACACAATGACTCGAACAAAACAAACACTAATTGTTTACTTAGATTGTAGGTTAAATTGATGAGTATATATGACTGTATTCTTGGAGCTAGCTTGTCAGATGAACTTTAATTGATCTGCATATAGTGGTGATGAAGAATGTTTGTTTTCGCTTGAGAATACATGTTTTACCAATAATATCATCTGATGCTACTGGCAATCAGATCTGAGGATCATAATAAACCTAGCTTCACTTTCTTGTGACAGGGTGCACAAGCTGTTGGAATGGGAGGGGAGGCTCAGAAGGTGCCTGCTGCTGCAGACCTGTACAAGAAAGCAAATGAAATTTTAGGGTTGGTTCAATATCTATTAATTTTTCTATTGCTGCTTTCTATTCATAATCCAACTATGGCAATATTTTCAGCTTGAATGTAACCTTGGTTTAGATTTAGTATGTGCAAAATTGGCTATATGAGCAATGTAATATTTCTTCTGTGTGAAGGTTTGACCTTTTGGACGTTTGCATCAATGGGCCAAAAGAGAAGCTAGATTCTACTGTTTTAAGCCAGGTGGGGTGCTACTATTTTTTTCTTCTTGTTCTATTCTTTATTAATTTGGTAATAATATACTGTGGTTCATATAATATTCATGGGACAAGCTGCTGTTGTGTTACATGTTTGATAAACAATTTTAGTTATGAATGATGGACAGTATTAACCATTATAGCACTGCCCGATCTTACCTGGAATGTGGATCAGACTTGCAATAGGCTGTACGTAGTTTAGTTGGTTTGCTATATGGAATCATGGGATGGTTTAGAACTCTTGTTGGCATTTCTTTGGTTATAAAGAGGGAAATGTTTTATACAAATATCATAATGTATAATCTATATAATATATTAATGAGAATATTGAAACACGTGTTGGATAGTTTTCTTTTTTTGATTGGGATTTTTTTATATATTTCACCTATGTTTTCATTTTTATAAAATAAAAAATTGCATTAGGGATGCGGATTTTTGAGATCTGGTGCTTGAACACATCATGTTTGGGGTTGTGTGATTCGAATCGAAGTACGAAACAGAGTGTAGAGATGCTGGTAACAATTTACGGCCCCCATGGCTAGAGGTGAGTTGGTCGGAGGCTCTGGACTTAAACCAAGGGCCCCAGGTTCAGCTCCTGCCATTAGCTAGACCTGAAACAGAGGTTGTGCAGCGCAGATCATGTATCTAGTGAGGGGGTGCAATCTCAACCTTGGGACAGTCCACCATTATATGTATATATATATACAGTCCTGCTCTTGTGCGGACTAGTCCGCATTTTAAGAATGCGGACCGGACATGTGTCACCTGGCGGTGAGCCCAGAAAAGGGAGAGAGTGTGCCTATAATTTAGGCGATAATTTCTAGGCGCACCGTTAGGTGACACATGTCCGGTCCGCATTCTTAAAATGCGGACTAGTCCGTACAGGAGCATTATTATATATATATATATATATATACACACACACACAGAGAGAGAGTGAGAGAGGTTCACTGGATGACGAACCAGATAAATTAACCTTTTGAATTTGTATTAGCCTTAATTATTTAAGAGTTTTAACACATTCCTACCCCTTGAGGGACTTGAGCCCTGCATCCTCTCTTAAAGGGGTCTGAAGATACCCCTCAAGTGGCTCAATTAGACAGCTGATGTTCTTTTGTATGCATAATATAATTCCATTTCGATGGTTTAATATGCTTTTTCTCCCAATAGTGACCATATAACAACATTCATTGATAACTGTGATGCATCAAATCCCACCCCCCAAAAGCCGCCAGTCATAAACATGCCTTCTCACCCCCATCGAATATATATATATTAGTCATAGTGCAACAGTGATGCATAGGATGTTATTATTAATATCTGAATAAATGAATTTAGGATAATTAAGATATTTGAAAGAAGTAAGAAAATTAAATTTGTTTGTGGCAATATGTTGGGTATTAGTATGAACACAATAAAACTAATTTAATGCCTTACTTCATTGTGAAAGCAATTTTTATTTATACAAAACATTATAAATACAAACACATAACAATGTATTCGTAATGTCCCTATTGCTAAACAATCAAAATATTATATATCATAAAAAAAAAATTTAGTTCCTTGTCCATTTCTCTTTAAATATAACAAAATGATAAAATGCAATTGCTTTTCCTGTGAATGATTATCATACAATGCATTTTCTTACAAAAATAAACAAGTAATAAAAAATAATGCTTTCCTTTCAATATTGTGTCTTGAATGTAAAAACATGTTCAAAAGTTATCAATTACTTTTCTCAATAAAGAAAAGTTTATCATTTAGAATTATCACTATCATGTACCTTTCCAAATACAATAGCCAAAGTAATGGAATAAATCCAAGAGTTAAATAATCATATATTGGGATGATTGAGTTAATATTGATTTATAGTTTGATCTCCTTGAATTTCAGATTGGTTAAATATATTAGGTGATGATGAATGTGAAGAAAATTATAGTAATTATACGAATTCAATTTCATGTAAGCTTAGTTTACTTGTACCATAGACCACTAAAAGGGTCCTACTTTTTTGTTCATGTTGGAAGTCCAAGAGTAGGGGGGAGGGGGAGGCTTGGAAATACTAAGAATTATAAATCACTTGAAAATCCTAACGAGTAGTTTTATCCATCCATCGAAATTGTAAACCACTTGTACTTAAAATCACTTAACCTCATGCTTACTTTTATGGCCTGTATATATATACACAGCAGGTGTACATACCGCACGGTACATACCTCTCGTGGGGACCTTTTTTTTTAAAACAGTAAAAAAAATTGTTATTTGAGTTGTTTTTTGTGAGGTATTTAAACATTTCAGGGATCACCCCCCAACAAAAAAAAAAAGAAAAAAAGAACTCGGCTCAAAATGATTTTTTTTTGTAAAACTGTCATATTTTGACCCATTTTTTAAAATAGCAAAAAATATTCATTTTTGAACTGTTTTTTGGGGGGGGCTTCCCTGAAACCTCATTAAAAAATTGTCAAAAAAGTATCTATTTTTTTACTATTTTAAAAAATTGGTCCGCACGGAAGGTCCTCATGGGAGCCTATCTGTATATATGTGTGTGTGTGTGTGTGTGTTAAGTATATATGTTTAGTTTCTCTGGCTAAGCGTTGATGTTTAACACTGGTGAATAATGGACACTGTCAAATGGAATGATGGCATATCGAGTGAGGATCTTAGATCTTAGTATTTGATTTCTTTAAATTTGCAGCCAGCTATCTATGTCACCAGCTTAGCTGCAGTCGAGGTACTACGTGCTCGCGATGGAGGTCAGCAGATTATTGATTCTGTAGATGTTACATGTGGTCTGAGCTTGGGAGAATACACTGCTCTAGCATTTGCTGGAGCTTTCAGGTGAATCATCCAATTATTTGACAAAAGAATCTTTACTCGTCATGATGACACTATATGAAAACATTTATATTTTGTTTTCTTTAATTATGTACATATTTCTTTCTTACATTTGTCTTTTTTTTGGTTCATTTGAATGTATATAATAGTTTCGAGGACGGACTCAAACTGGTCAAATTAAGGGGTCAAGCCATGCAGGTACAATCCTTAAAATGCTTATTGTCCTGTCATTTGTATGCTAAAGTGTCATAGGAAATGTTTCTTCGTAGTGTAAACATGCATTCTTCTTATTAAAATGTTGGTTTGAGCAGGAAGCTGCCGATGCAGCTAAAAGTGCCATGGTCAGTGTGATAGGATTGGATTCGGAAAAGGTTCAACTGCTATGTGATGCGGCTAATGAAGAAGTTGACGAAGCAAACAAAGTCCAAATTGCAAATTTCTTATGCCCTGTAAGCTTCTTTCAAATCTTTCTTTTAAATTCAGTAAACTGAAGGAAAGTACTTATGTTTTTCACATGGGGTGTATTCTGATTTGATAGGGAAATTATGCAGTATCGGGAGGTGTGAAAGGAGTAGAAGCATTAGAAGCAAAAGCAAAGTCATTTAAGGCTCGAATGACGGTATTCCCTCCTAGACATTAACGCATAGTTTGGTTCAAGCTAATGAATTCTATTACTGTTTTTATATCATCTAAAATATTTCACTTGGATTAAAGTAAAATTGTGCAATGTATTTCATCTTGTCATAGTTTAAAAAAATTTCACAGAATTTTAGTAAGTTTTGGGCCATTTATCATTTACTCCGTAACTTAAATAAAAAATAATATTTAATCCAATATATATTATAGGATAACATTTTATCCCTTAATCATAGCAGTGACATTATTGTCACATAATAGTTCAAAACATTGACTTTAAATTTTCCTGCATTGTGACACACGTGGCTGTTGACGTGAGAGTGCCATATTATTGGTTATGACATGTCTGCCATATCAGCATTTTCTGACAACTTTTAGACAATGGCGACGAAAAATGCTGACATGAACTCTAAAATCATCATTAGTGCTGATGTGGCAGCCGGTGCTGCCATGCGAGCTGTCACGTGTCTCTGCTAAGCTCAGTATTCTGGTAAATACTGTCACTATTTTGACTTGGGGACTAAATGGTAGTTATGAAAAAAGACAGGCATCAAATTAAATTGATGAGACTGTTTTCCATGGACTAAACATTATTTTTGCCCGAAGTTCTTGTAGTCATGTGAATTTGGACAAAATATTGAGTAGAATTCATCAAAAAGATCAACATCGTGCATATTGGTCTACTAATCCACATCACACTTAAAGCCTACCCTTTTGGCCTGCCAAATTAGGGACGAGCTTTGAGTGAGTTTGAGCCGGTCTGACCTTAACCCAAATTTTAGGTATAAATTATAATTCGAGTTGAGCTTGAGCTACATATGGCCCTAAAAATCTTTATATATATATATATATATATTGTAAATGAATTTTACATGTAATGTCTTATGGATTTAGACAATAGATTTTGAGAGATTTAGGTAATGGTTTTCCTGTTTGTCTTTTAGACTAAAACTTTTTAAATTTATAATGTTCATGTAAGGATTGTGGACATTTTCCCCCTTTATTTCATATCATTTCTTATGTTCACGATTTCTCCCTTGGCATTAACACAAAAGTATTTTGAAAATTCTACATCTTGAGTTGGAGGTCGGCCCCTCAAATTTGGGCCCGAAGCCTGTAATGTAATGTGAGCCGAGCTTGAGCCAAGGGGTCATTTCATTTCAGGATGTGCTCGGGCTTGGAACAGCAAGTTCAGTTTGGGTTGAGCATGAGCAACCCCAAACCAACTCTCAACCCGAGTTAGAGGCCTTACACATATCATATATCGTCATCCAAGCGTCAAACAAAGCAAATTTATCCATTAAATTTTCAGACTTCGGAAATTAACACAAGTCTAATTGATGGGATCGGCCCTAAGCCCTGGAGGGCAGTTTTGACTTTTGCCGCTATTATGAGTTGTCTTGTCAGTTTTGGTATTTTAGATTACTTATGGATTTTTTGTCTTGTTTGCATTTTTTCATTTTACCTTTAACCGTGATGTTAGCCCTAGGTATAAAGGGTTGGGTTTAGAAGTTACTTTTGTTCTTTAGTGTCTTTTTACTCATTTTGACTGATGCCCACAATCTTTCATGCTATAAATATCTTGTATCCTCCTCTATATCAGGCACCATATAATTGAGAAAGCAAGAGATAGTCTCTTGTGTGTATTCTTATGTGCCATTTTGTCCCATTACGTTAAATTGGTATTAGAGCTACAACTCATCTTAAAAGAATAAAAAAAAGTAATTGTAAAATCGTAATGTCTTTACACTGGCCCTGAGAATTCTAACCAAACCGACTTGGTTTGTTGCATTGCTGCCCTCGAAGACATCACGTGATGTTCACCGATATCCATAGTATTCTCGGACCTCTATCTTCTCTGTGCGCCACTGTAGCCCCACCACCTGCCAGTTAGAACACCGCTGCAACTGCCCACTAGAACCGCCAGTCTTTGTCTGGCCTCTTACCCACAATTACGTAGCCCGTAGGCTCGCGATCCTCTTGCATAACCAAACGATCCAATGTGGGTCATCGGTTTTTCGGGTTGGGGTCTGCCTTTGCAACGAAGGGCAAGCCTCAATACTTCCACAGATCCTAAACGCTAAACCCTAGCGGCATTATCGCTAGGGTTAATGATGTTCGTACCCAAGCACAACCACCTCTAGCCATTCTTGAGACCCGATCCAGGCGGGGTCTACCTTCGCGAACCTCCTACGCCTCTCTTTAACATTTTCAGAAGGCCCTAGCCCCACTACGTGACTCCGTTATGGTTTTTGCAATCGGGAAAGCTTCTATCAAGCTGCCTAGGGTTCTTATAGATATAGGATCAACCTGTAACACCCCGCCTAATTAAATACCGGGTGATCAGTCCTTTATTAAATTAACATCAAGGTGAACGGTTGGTTCATTCTCAGCATCACTGTCGTAAAATCATTATTACCAATATAAACACCCTAAATAATTAAGCTAAGTGTCAAAACAATTTAAAGTCTCATTTTTCCTTTCTTAAATACCAATATAAAAACCATTTTAATACCCAACAGTTAAGAATCACATAAATACTAAGGATGACAATTTACACACAAGAATTAAACCATCTATATAATCCAAACCAAGTATAAGAACCATAAATGGAATCATTCTGACAAGAGTTAACTCCCAAGGAGCATTGAATACCGAAAATATAAATGAACATAAATCCTTGACAAGATCTAAACGGACTAGGAAATCGGGCGACACATGCCCTAACTAAGAAGATCTAAAGTAGGAACTGATTCAATGACGAAGTCGTCTAAAGCAAGGGCCTGCAACTCCTACATAAGCTGCAGCACGTCCAATCCAAAGAACCTAAGCATGACGCCCCTGTGGCTGGGCACCTGTAATACATACATATATATATATATACAAGAGAGAAAGAAATGACAGAAATCGGGTCAGAGCCCGAGTGTAAAACAGTTTTAAAAATAGTTTAGCAAGTATTTAAAATGTTTACCGGCTAATATCACAACCATGTTAGTATGCGACACTCTCTTGAGAATCCTCACCTCTCATCTAGTGTACACTCTTAACGTATCTCTAGGACATCCTAGTTATAGTTCCCACGCTAACTATATTAACCACATGTATCCATTCTTTATAGCCCAAATTATTCCCACGTATTAACCTTATAATACATATAATGATGTTATAAACATATATATATATCCATTTAGATTCAACATGGATAAGTCCCTTATTAATTCAATTATCTTACATTTCCACTTTAGCCAATATAACTATCTTACCTTTCTACTTTAGCCACATAGTAGATATCATCACATGTATATATATATATATATATTCACTATATTATATATATACTATACTGCACCGCGAGACACAGCTGCGGTGCTGCATTACTCTGCTATCTTGTCCCAATACATCACGTCGCTGTATAGGGGACTATAGGTTCGGTAAAGATTCCTCGAACCACAAATATCAACACAAAAATTGGAGGCGAACATAGTTCTCATACACACGGGTCACGCACATACCTACGTTCCCATAGTCAGCGGATTTATCAACTCACCGATAAGTCTTTCATAGTCCTATGTTCTCGAGTGACAAATCAAAAATTCCATGGATTCATCAGGATATGACTGCCCTCACGCGCAAACCTCCCGTCGATAGCAAGTAAGCTAGGTATGTCATACACATATACATAATATATGCACATTCACAAAGTCATACATATAAATATTCATATGTTCCAAATTAGGTTCACCCACGACCCATAATTATTGTCATCCGTGCTTAGCACAAATTTTACTTAATTATATCGCATAACGGATTCGTCTCTTTTATTCTCTTTATTATTTACTTCATTCTTACTTCTCATCTCTCGAAGTATTCTTTCTCACTAAGTATAAATTTCAGTAGGTATACCCTCACTTACCTTTTAGTCTAAATCTTTCACGAGTCTCAATCTTTTAGTAATCGTACGCACAATTCCCAAAGTATAAATAACTCCCCGTTAACCCAAAATTTCATCTCATATTAATTTCACTCAACGGAGTCTACTTAGATCCTATTGGTCATCTTCATAACCGATTATACCCAATCAATGATAATCAAGGGTTCCTAAGCATTTTAACCGGACTAAACAAAAAGGGAAAAAATATGCAGTTTTCCAGGAGGGGTCGATCGATCGAGGAAAGTCTTGAGTCGATCGATCGATCAAGCAGTTCTTGCCCAGTTTTTTGCAATATTCAACCTACGGGTTCAACCATTTTAACCCCTCCAAACCTCTATAATTTCATCCCAAACTCCCATCAAAGTAATCCAAGTGTATAAGCAATGTACATAAACAAGTTCTAACGTAACGACATCAATAAATTCGCAACGAATCAATCAAAAAGGGGTTTAATCTCAAATCTCTTTATAAAACCAAATTTTGCATGAATAATCACCACCCTCTAATTTAATCAAGATTTTCTTCCCAAATATTATAATAAATTCATGGGTAATCCTCTACATATGATCAAAATTTTAGACTACATGGGTTCTCCCTACAACACATATAAATTCTCTTCCAAAATATAAAAATTTTCCATTAAAACTTATGATTTTTATTCCTAGACTAACATGGAAGGTATATTAACTTGGAAATTAGCAAGATAGATACTTGCCTTGGATTCCAGCGTCTGATTTGTTGATGAAAATTATATAGATGCGTTCCTCATCATGCGATCTACGTTTTGGTGGTGGTGGCTATGAAATTGGGTGAGTTCTAGGCCTTGGATTGCTTGAAGACTCTTCACCTTCTTCTCAAATCTCTTCACCTTCTTCTCTAATCACTTCACCTTCTTCTCTAATGGCTGGCTTAGGCTCTGTGTTTGTTAACCCCAAGAGACAACTCTAAATGGCTAATAAATACTAAGAAAATTCGTGGGTTTAATTACCCAAAAATACCAAATGTCTAAAATACCCTCCCGGGGTGTCAATTAGGCCTAAAAATGTCCCGAGACCCAAACTAAACCCCCGAGTACACTTTTCTGACTATCTCGACCCTTCCAGACCCTTTGGCGCACTCAAAACGACTATACGGATGACTTATAATTTATTCACTTTAATAATAATAATTTAGTCCTGACACGACAATAATTCCATAATTGCCATTTTATTCACTCGTGACAATTTTAATAAAATCAATCACATATATTACTCTTCTCATCCAGTAATATTCAACAAATTCCCAATAATTACGATCTCTTGTCACGCTAGTAAATATTTAAAATAAAATGCCGGATTAATATTAAATTAATACCTCAAATTAAATTTAATAAATCCCCAATTTTAAAAGCCATAAAAATACGAGGTATTACACAACCATTTTGGCCCGTCGGACCCTTTATGATATGATATGGATCAAAGAAAGCGAAGAACCAAGGAGTGGGTGCAAAAAATGCCCCTAAATAAGTTCAAATTTGGAGATTTCACAAGAACGGAGTATGGGGATGCTTTTCGGTCACACTCTGATTCAGTTTCATTAACACGACGATCCGTCCGTGAGGACATAGTGCGATTGGAGAGGGAGAAGTAGAAATCGGAGTGAGAACGGTATCCGTTTGATTATTTGATCCCTAAGGTGCACACATATGTTCCTCGAGAGGCACATCTTTGTTTTCTATGCCGAGGGAGGGGTCACGAGATGGACGAATGCTTGAATTGCGAGGGTAGTGCGTGTAGGACATCCGAATTGGTACCAAGGCAGCTTTTAGGTGTCCGTAGACCACGTGCTTTGCGTAATGTTGATATTGATGACGCTGGGGAAGAGGATGAGGTACTTACCGACGAGAGAGGTTGCACCGGTCATCTTGGCAAAGCCTTACAACTTTTGGCCAAGAGTTTACACGGTGATATCCGCGTAGAGGTCCTGATGTTTGATTGCCTTATAAATTTGGATGCATACCGTGGAGAAGTCTTCGAGTATATGAATTTGAGAGGCATAAAGTGCGACAGTTGATGGGTATTAAGTTTTAGGGCTATGCAAAAGTGTGGTGGAAAGAGGTGGTACGTAGAATAGAGATGGATGGATTGGAGCCAATGTGCTTATGGACGACGACGAGGCATTTGTTGCGAGGGGCACTCATACCCTAGACTTACCGCCAAGGCTTGTTCACCCGTTGGTGCTACGGCAGGGTACCTTGTACGTTGTTGATTACACGAAGTAGTTCCAGCTACTTTGTTCTCGACTGGCGTTAAAGGAGGATGAGGAGCAACTCTTCGCTCATTATATTTCGTATGTACGACCTTCATTCTGACAATATTTGTCTCTAACGGACATCCCTTTAGCAGTAAGAAACCTGCTAAAGAAATTCTACAGACCATCAAGCATGATTTTATTCCTAATCAAATGACTTCGGAATTGATGCTCATCCTCAAAGAAGAGGATAAGAAGCTTATGTCTTCTCCTTGGGAAATTAAGTCCCTATACTTCGATACACATAATTATGATGTGCAAGAAGAAAAATACCGGACGGTATATGAGGCAATCCTCGAAGAAACCAATTTTGTGGTGTTTAGTCATACTAATAAACGCAAAAAGAATATCAAATCCCCCATTGCTTATAGCAAGGTAGTTTTGAAAAAGTTTATTTCTCCCCGAGAATGGGGAATTCATCCTTTGAAATCGCGAAAATTGAGTTCGCAAAATGGATCCTACAATTATTGGGATTACGTCCAGGCTTGGACTAAAACTTTTTACTACCAAAATGCTGAGCACAAACATACTTGGTTTTTTAAACTGTGCCCAAACTCTTTGAAAGAAAGCCATCCAGGATGGGTTATCAATTGGTGGGACAAATTTGGCCCAAAAATTAATATGTTTCCGGATGAAATTACCAAGGAAAAACTTTTCCTACCTTGGACTCAATTTCATCCAAAATTGAGAGGGAAAAATAATGTCCCAGTAGGACTTAATACTCTACTATTTTTTTTATCGAAATTAGCATCCCTTGGATCTCCAGATGGGATCTTCTGTAGAGTTAATCACCTTAAGGTTCCTCACTTGAAAGAATCTTTTATTATAGATGGTGGGTTGGTGTTGATATTACTGCTATCATTTCTCTAATAAAAGAAAGCTTACAGCACTATATGACCATGGTGGAAGAATCACCCCCTCCCGCTGAGAAGATGACTCCGGGAACAAATCCGATCAAGGATTTAAGATTTGCACTCATGAAGCAGTTCCCTAATGCTACGGAACATGAGCTACTGAAGAAGGTGATGGATTACACTCAAAGCCAATTCAAATCGGCTTTTACCACCGCCTACTCTGAAGAAGATAAAACCCCTATTCCTTCGCCATTAGATGATGACGCGTCCATGGCATCTGTCAAGAACGATAATCCTTTCTTCTGTCTTGCCGGAGAATCCCAGAATCCAGATGACGACGAATTTATTGGAGATATATTTGATTCTAACATCCCTACCGAGCCAATAATGGAGGCTTTCTTCAACTCACTGAGTTCCGGCTTTCCACCACGAAGGTTGGACGGTAGCTTTCCCAACCCTGGTCCAGATGACTTGACCTAGCTGGCACACCTGGCCCCAGTTGTACTCATGCCGACGCATATGGACAAATCTATCTCCATCTCGGCAGCTCGATTATTATGGTAGGATCCACTGGCCCAACAGCCGACGCCTCGTGACAAGTGGTAGGACCCACTGACCCAGCAGCCGACGCTTCGTGACAAAAGACTTTGTCGACCTCAACTATGGAGGGACCCACGGGTCATTTTCTAAGGAATTATTTATTCCTTTACTGATTGTATAAATAGAGGGCTCTTCTCCCCCATTTCTCACCTCTTTTTTTACCTTTTCTCTCTCTCTAAATTTGTAATATTAAGCTTGTGGACTTCCGGCCTTATTCCGACGACTTTCTTATTTGTAAGTTTGTTTTAATTTTTGTTTGTAATAAAAGTTTGTAATATATTTCAGTTATTATTCCGCTTATATTGATCCTCTCTGTAAATACATTT
Source organism: Sambucus nigra (assembly GCA_949130495.1). NCBI lineage: Eukaryota > Viridiplantae > Streptophyta > Magnoliopsida > Dipsacales > Adoxaceae > Sambucus > Sambucus nigra. The sequence goes on along the minus strand of OX422218.1, from coordinate 296,082,219 downwards.
ATATCAATTTATTTAGAGTAAGCAAGAACATGAAAAGAAAAGAAGAAAAAACATATGTGAATAATTATTAAAAAAATGAGTTAATATTATAAAACAAAACATGAAAATATATATTTTTTAATATAATAATATTCCTGGAGAACCATTCTCGGGCCATTAGAGTATATCATTGGAGCATATTTCTTAATGGATGGTGCCTAAAACGATATTATCAATTTAACTTAAAATGTTAAGTACTTATACTTTAGGTATAGACATGTGCAAACAAATGTCAGATACACGAAGATAAATATCGGACACATTAATTTATATATAAATTATGGATATGTAAAAAGGAGTGTCAGACATGGACACGTCGCCTTCTTATAAGTGTCCGTGACTCTTGGATAATATAATATTAATAATTCTAGGCCGACACAGAATGATGCGATACTAACGTGTTGCACCTGCATTTAGGGCCGGTCCTGAGATTTGTAGAGATTTGTAGTACCCTGTGCGATACTCAATTTAGGGCCCTTCCAAAAAAATATTATACAAAAATATCAAATACCTAAAAACTCAATGAAAAATTGTTCTTCTAGCATTTCGACTTGCAAAATACAATTGTTTTTTTCGTTTTTGATATCCGGATGCTTGTTTTTTTGGTAACATTTCTAAAAATTATAAATTTATAAATAAAAATAAAATACGCAATTAACAACGAATTTAATAGATAATTTTAGTCTAGAAATATCTCAATTGATTGAATATAAAAAATATGGAAAAATATCACCTGTTTTGAGCCTTTTATTTCCTCTCCAATTTCATCGACTTGATTAATGTAGAAAGAAGCAACCTGATAAAAAAAATTAATTGCATAAAAAACAGATTAGTAAAACATTGATGAATTTAAAAAAAAAACAGATTATTAAAAAAATAGTAATAAAAAAGATTAACATATGTATAAAAAAAATGAAAAAAGAAGAGAACAACTTGCAAAAGAAGACAACTTACCTTTTGCTGCAAATGCAAAAGAAGAAAACAACTGTCAAATGAAAAAAGAAGATATCCTCCAACTTGCGTACAATAGTAAAATGGTAATTGACAACCTCCAACTTCTGCAAAAATTAAAAAAGAAAGCTTGCAAGAGAGAGAGAGAGAGAGAGAGAGAGAGAGAGGAGAGAGAGGAGAGAGGAGAGAGTGTGGGCTGAAAAAAGAAAGAGAGAGAGAGGAAACCAAAAAGATGTTGTGGGTAGTTGAAAAAATGACTCCTAAAAAACTGGTAATCTTAAATGAGTTGGGTGAGTTTTTTTGGGAAGTTGTATCATTCTTTTTTTGAATAGTTGAAAAAATGGGCCCCTAAAAAACTAAACTCATTTAAAAAAAATATTTTTTAATATATATAAAATATTTTTGGACCCCTAAAATACACATATACTGGTACTTATTGTACAATGGGCCCTGTGCCACTGCCCATGGCACATGGCCAGGGCCGGCCCTGCCTGCATTGACCAAAGACAAGCCAATATGGGTGTAACATGATAGTGTGTCACACCAAATGTATCGTGTTTGTGAGTCGGCCTAGAAGGATTCATAATATAGTATTGTAAATTCAACGATGATAATGCATAACAAAAGGGAGTTTTTGTTTCTGCTCAGCAAATTAGTTAGTACACTTTAGGGTGAAATCATTAAATAAACCCTCAAAACTAAGATTTTAAATATAATATTACTTTTAATATTATTCTCTAATTAATTTCCCAAATTGTCCCCATCGTTTTCACGTACATTCTTTCCAAACCCTAAATCTAATGTCTCTCTTTTCTTCTTTGCAATTCTCTTACATTTATATCTTCATACGTTTGCAGTATTATTTTTTTGTTAGTGTATAGTTAGTAGTGGCAAAATTATGGATTGGGCCTAATGTGGGCGGGCTAAATATGGGTTGGGCTTAATATAGGCTGGGCAAATATGGTCTGGGTCAACCCGTTTTTTTTGGCCCAAATAAGTATTACAATTCCAAATATATATAAAAAAACATAGTTTACTCTTAACTTTTAAAAATAGGTTTTGTATTTAACTCGTAGCTTTTAAAAATGGACTCCATATTTGATTCCTAGCTTCAAATATGGCCCCATATTTGACTCTAACTTTTAAATATGAGCCCCATATTTGACTTGTAGCTTTTAAAAATGGGCTCCATATTTAAATGACTGGGGTAATATGAGTTGTTTTATTCTTTGGGGCTCGTTTTGCCACTACTATGCATAATCACATAAAGAGTGATAATTCGATAGTTAAAACAAAACCCACTCTGGAACCATATATTCCGAGGGCCTCAACTTTGATGAAACCTTCAGCAAATCAGTTGGCTAAACAAAATCCACCTTGTCTATGATTCCTTGGATTTGACCTATCCCAAGTGATATTTAATGCCTATATGTGGAGAAATAGTACCATTGGTCTGTGCCCAACACCAATAAGGACACGAAACGTATGTGATGCATGTCCCACTTATTTCCCACTATAAAGACAATTATTTCTCCTATATGTGGGTACACGCTTTGATAACTGCCGATGCATTTGATCTTACCATCCTAGCAAATCATAACTTCCCAATAAACAGTACCAAAATTGCTCTGATAAGATGGGATTCACTGGTGGTCAAGACAGAGATAAATTAGGGTTAGAATATGTAAATTTTGGAATAAAAGATGGGGATAATTTTGGAAATTAATTAGTGAATAAAATTAAAAATATGTAAATTTAAAATTCCAATCATATGGTTTTATTTAAAGTTTTCTTATATTGGTTTGAATAGACTAAATAGATGGGTTAAACGAAAGGTTCCATAACAGAAGAGTGGGATGATAAATGTCATGCTTCCAAGTTTTAACATACTTGTCACTTCATTTCTCACTTCCAGGTGCGTCTAGCCGTTGCTGGTGCTTTCCACACTAGTTTCATGGATCCAGCTGTCTCAAGATTGGAAGCTGCTTTGGCAGCAACAGATATTAGAACTCCAAAAATACCAGTTATATCCAACGTTGATGCACAACCGCATGCAGATCCCGACACAATAAAGAAAATATTGGCACGTCAGGTGAGCTAATAATGACATGGATAAATTATTTTCTGTGTATTATAAATTATAGATTAAAAATAACTTTGCAATTTAATGTAGGGGAAAGTGCAACAATAAAAGGAAAAAAAAAGATAAAAACTATGCAGTTTTCGCAAAAAACCCATCCGAACTAATTCTATACAAATCCCATGAACTAGAAATAATGTTGCCAATATCCCCTTTTTGGGGAATCTTTCTAGAGACAATAGTGGGTCTTTGTAGCAAAATGCATAGTTAGGTTCTTTTTTTACATCAAAATTTCTGAAAGGGACAAAAGTGCGGAAGTTATACTTGACCAGGGGCGGATGCAGGGGGGTGCCAGGAGGGGCGGAGGCCCCCCCCTGAGATTAAAAAAAAAAAAAAATTTAGGTATGCGAAATGTGTAATTTTTTTATTAGGGGTGCAATTTTTAAGGGAGGCCCCTCCTGAGATCTTGCATACACTGTTTTTTAATCAAAAATTTGTATAAAACTTGTATTAACCCAAAAAAAATTTGCCTCGGGGGCTCCCGCCCCAGAACCCCCGGCACCACTCGAGACTTTCGCCCCTCCTAACCAAAAATCCTGGATCCGCCACTGTACTTTACCCTTTAATTTACAATTCATGATTGGTTGAAAATAATCTATGCGAATGAAGGGGCTAAGCATGATATGTTGGAATATTAAATAAAATTTATCTAACATATTAGATTATTGAGATTACCTAATAAAGGAATTGTAGAAACTGTGTATCTGAATCCATAGCGGTGATTGAGACTCGGGGGGCGGAGGTCTTTCAATGAATAAACCCTCTCTCTCTATGAGTTCTTTCTCATTGATGGGAATGAGGAGAAGAGTGTTTGAGTGCATTAGTTTGGGGACTAGAACCCTTCATTATATAGACATCTAATTAGAACTCCATAAATTCTAATTAGGTGACTCTTGAGTAACCAATAAGTGACTCTTGAGTAACACGACTCTTGAGTAATCAGTAGGTGACTTTTGGGTAACCACTCATTTTGAATTCCATACTTACTGTTGATGTCTTTTGAGCTTACATAATTAGATCACTTCATTTGCCCAATTTAAATTGAAGCTCAAATATAATTACTATTTAATATGTGAGCCCACATCATATTATTTGGAATATATAAAATATTCCAACAATCTCCCACTTGTGCTACATAATAATTCCGAATGTAATTATATACAATAACCTTATGTCAACACCAAATATCTTTCTATTCTTAAGACATCTCCTGAATCAATCTCGGCCATCTTCTATACCAGTATGAGACCAAGGCGACCTTCGTTACATTTATGTGGTAACTCGATCCATCAATGATCACCATACCAAATATATTCAACGACATAGATCAAGTATGGATGTGTGGCTGGAAATTACATGCAATGTGATCTCAAGCATGCCTATTTTCAATTGGTCCTAACTTTATTCCGTAGTGAGATTAAACCTTAGTCTTTTAAACCTTAAGTTATACCATAATTAAAAGACTACATTCAGAGTAAACAACAAATTGAAAATACCATCAACTTTATTCTGCAGAAAACTGAAGCATACATAAAGTATCTGAGTAGTGTCAAATGAAGGAACATTAAACCAAATACAAACTCCCACTAAAACTACATATCATCAAACTGAACAACACCCATATGAGCAGTGTGCTCATAAAAGACCTTGGGTGGTAAGCCTTTAAGAAGCGGATCTGCGAGCATGGAGTTTTGTTCTTATATGTTCAATAGACACTATCTTACTCTGAACTCTTTCCTTAACAACAAGAAACTTAATGTATATGTGCTTAGACTTCAACAATCTCCTGTTATTCGAATATAGAACTGCTGAATTATTGTCATAATATATCTATAGTGGTCTTTCAATGCTATCCAAAATTTGTAGCCCAGTGACAAAATTTCGCAGCTGTATCGCATAATTTGTTGCCTCATAACACAGCTATATCGCATAATTTGTTGCCTCATAACAGGCTATGAACTATGCTGCCATAGTGATGAGTGACTGCTTAGCACTCCTCTAAGAAATAGCACCCCCAGACAATGTATACATAGCCAAAAGTGGATCTTTTAGTGTCTTGGCAACCCATAAGGTCGACATCAGAATACCCAATGATCTCCAAATTATCTGACTTCCGATAGATGAGCATGTAATATTTTGTTCCCTATAAATACCTCGTAACCCATTTGGCTGCTTTCTAGTGATCCATTCCATGGTTACTCATATATTTGCCTAACATACCCATTATGTACAGTAAATCCGAATGCGTACATACTTGAGCATACAAAAGTCTCTCAATAGCTAAAGCATAAGGAACCTTTTTCATTTCTACACTTTCAGTCTCATTCCTGGGGCATTGACAGAGACTAAACTTATCTCCCTTAGCAACAGGAGTATCTCCTTGTGCAAAATCTTTCATGTCAAATCTAGAGAGTATCTTCTCGATATAGCTCTTTTGGGACAATCCAATGATACCCTGAGAATGATCTCGGTGTATCTTAATTCCCAAAACAAAAGAGTCATCCCCAAGTTTTTTCATTGCAAAATTCTTAGTTGGAAATCTCTTGGTTTCGTGCAATGAGCCTATATCGCTGCTAGCCAATAGTATGTCATCGACATAGAGCACACATAAGTTAATTTTACCATATATGGATTTCTTGAGTTTGCAAACCATAGACTTTGGATCAATTGGGATCAACTGGGTTAAAGTTTTTGGGTTGCACCATATACATGGTTTCCTCAATGTTACTATTGAGAAAAGCCATCTTAACATCCTTCTGATGATGCAACTCTAAATCAAAATGATCCATAATTGCCCATGAGGTTGTTGAGTTTGCTCTTCTGGAATAATTCTTATATTTTGAGTAGGGAAGTCCGTATTGCTGTCTCCTTCAACACTGTCAGCAGACTGAACAATGTTTGGGAGATGAATTGATTCCTCTTCAAAGACAACATTCTTATTCTTAACCGTATCTTTCCCTCAAACGCAGCATCCTCAAGAAATCTCACATTTCCCGTCTCGAAAAAGGACTTAGTTGAGGGATCAAAGAACTTAAAACCCCTCAACCGTTCTGTATACCCAACAAAATAGCAGCTAATAATTCTTGAGTCCAGTTTCTTTTCAATTGGCCTATAAGACCTTGCCTCAGCTGGACACCCCCAAATGTGTAAATCTTTAATGATTGGTTTTCAGCCTATCCATAGTTCATAAGGGGTTTTAGCTACCGTTGTACAAGGTACTCTATTTAGAATATATACTGCAGTCTTAAGTGCCTCTCCCTAGAGTAAATCTGGAAAAGAAAAATGATCAATCATACTTCTTACCATGTCCGTTTCGTCTCTTGGAATTTGGCAAAAGATTCTAGACGTTGTTCACCTGATCTATCATATCTGTCATGGACAACTTTAATCTTCTTGCCTAGTTGATTTTCAACTTTGGCTTTGAAGGCCTTAACACATCCAGAGCTTGAGACTTCTCATGAATTAAATATAAGTACCCATAACGAGATTTGTTGTCTATAAAAGTGATAAAATATTGTTGGCCATTCCATGAAGTCGTAGGGAATGGACTGCAAATGCCAGAATGTATCAATTCTAAGACATCATAACTCCTTTTGTCACTTAATTTCTGTATGTTTGTTTATTTGCCCTTTATACACTCGATACAAACATCAAAGTCTGTGAAATTAAGGGGTTCAAGTATTCCATCTGACACAAGCCTTTCAATTCTCCTTTGGGAGATATGACCCAAACGCTTGTGCCTAAAGTAACGGAATTCTCATCAGTTAATCTTAATTTTTTTTGCAAGGTTTCATTAAATGAAGCATTGGTATTTAATAAATATAATTTATCAATTAAAGAACCAGTCGCAACCAAAGTAGAATTTAAAAAAAGAGTAACTTTATTATTTCCAAGTGAACAAGAATAGCTGTATTTGTCCAAAACAAAAATAGAAACCAAGTTACATCTGAAAACCGGTACTACATAAGTCTTTACTAATTCAATAAAAGGACCAGTTTCAAAAGATAATAAAAAGGTCCCAATTACTTCAATTCCAACTATTTTGCCATCCCCTAGATAAATGAATCTTTCAGCATCATTTGGCGGTCGGCTCCATAGGCAACCATGCATAGACATACTTACATGAATAGTAGCACCCGAATCTACCCACCATGGCTAGGTACAAAAGCCAAATTAACTTCATAACAAACCAAAATGAGAAGTGTACCTTTCTTTACATGCCATGTGGCGTAACGAGAACAATTCTTCTTCACATGCCCAGGTTTCTGGAAAATAAACAAGCAAATTTTGAATCCTGAACTTGTTTCTTTTGTTGAACTTTAGGTTTGGGTTGTGATGTTACAACTGCAGTAACCTTATCATTAGTCCTTTTCCTTTCTTATGTTCCTTGAGGTAGATGCAATATGAGCAATTTCAGTTGTCTCTTCTCGCTTTAACCTTTCCTCTTCTTGCACACAATGTGAAATGAGTTCATTAAGAGTACATTTATCCTTTTGAATATTATAACTCATTATAAACTGTCTATAGTGTGCAGGAAGAGATACCAATAATAGATGCACGAGCAAGTTACCCTACAGCTCTAACTTTAGTACTTTAAGTTTTGAAGTGATGTTAGACATCTCCATAATGTACTCCCGTATGTTTCCTTTGCCTTTATATTTTATTTGGATAAGGTTAGCTAAAAGCGTACTTGTCTCCGCCTTTTCGTTATTTGCAAAATGTAATTCAATATCTTAAAGGAAACTTTTGGCAGTTACCTCATCGGACATACCGCCCCTGAAATCTTCTAGAACATTGCGCTTTAGCATCATTAGACTTGAGCGATCTGAACGATCCCACTTCTCAAAGTTCGCTTTATCCGTAAGAGGAGCGGGTTGTTCCTCCCTTATCGCATAGTCTAAATTTATGCAACTGAAAACTATAAGAATGTCCTCTTTCCAGTTTTTAAAGTTTGTACCGTTAAGCACATGAATTGAGGTCATGTTGGCAGTAATATTAACAGAATAAGCAGTAACTTAATCCGAAAGAACAATTAAATTACAAAAGCTCCAATTTAAAATTTATGTCATGGCATATTATAATAAAATAAACTGATAAATTCAGGATATAAATTTTATATAACTGTAATGGTGGAATGGTGGGCCCATCAATGAGAGACCTAGCACAACATTAACATTTAGTCTTTGGACATAAATATTAACTTGTAAGTGGTACTCTCAGTCCAGAAAAAAATATTGATAATAAATTCGGTCAACTATCCCTCCTTTGGGCTGATTGATTGTACATTATAGAATTCGATCAAACAACTAACCTTCTTTTGGGCCGATTAATTGTCCACATGAAAACTATAGAATTATCACATATTTAATTCTGCATGTATATTTATTATTCGGCCAAATAATAATCTTCCTTTGGGCCGATTATTACCCGCAGGAATAATAAATATATTAACATCATTTTTATATGTAAAAATAAATTAATCTATGCAATAGAGGTTACTTTGGCAATGTATTACTTTAATTAATTCAATTTAAGATATAATACAATTTTGGTATATTTTTTTTTTAAGAAAATACCCCGAATGGAATCAAACTTTATTAAAAATCTGAAACCAAATGATTTTTAATTAAATATGCAAGTATTTGGTACACCTACTTTTATACTTGCCTTAGTCTCTCCTCCCCCCCCCCCCCCCCCCCCCCCCCCCCCCCCAAAAAAAAAAAATATGCATTTGGAAATAATTCTCACAAAAATAAATTGATTTGGAAAGAATTCCCACAAATATTGAGTTAGAATTAATTCCCCCCCAAAAAATGAATTGAATGCTCATTTATTTTTCCAAAAATGAAAATTTTTGAGTGATCACTCTCCAATTCGCGGAATCGCAAAATCAATTTTTAAGTGAGAGTTATTAGCATTGACATTATTACAAAAAATGGCAAAAACACGTTTTTAGGGGTCTAAACGATGTCAAATCGCCGAGATAGTGTGGTGCCCATTGTTACAATGGGTTTTGTTTATTTCGACATTTCCAGGTGACCACCAAAATTTTGTAAAATTCTGAATAAGGAAATGAAATATGTCGTTGAAAACGTCCGTCAAAATTCTAAATCAAGATTTCAACAATTCTCATATTAATCTTGAAAAAAACTGAATTAATCCATCCAAATCCATTATAATTAAACCTTTTTAACAGAAATCGAAAAAATCACCATGGATTAATAATCCTAAATCAATTATTAAAAATATCACGAATCATACATAAATTCTACATAGAATCCTAAAAGCCATATGGATTGTAACTAGATCATATGTATGGTAAATTATACAAAATCACTTCTAAATTACAATCACAGTACCAATCCTAATAATCCAATATGAAGGGGCTCTGATACCACTTGTTGGAATATTAAATAAAATTTATCAACATATTAGATTATTGAGATTACCTAATAAAGGAATTGTAGAAACTGTGTACCTGAATCCATAGCAGTGATAGAGACTCGGGGGTTGGAGGTCTTCCACAGACTAATCCATCTCTTTATGAGTTCTCTCTCATTGATGGGGATGATGAGGAGAGTATTTGAGTGCATTCGTCTTGGGGATCAGAACCCTTCATTATATAGACATCTAATTAGAACCTCATAAATTCTAATTAGGTGACTCTTGAGTAACCAGTAGGTGACTTTTGGGTAACCATACATTTTGAATTCCATACTTATTGTTGATGTCTTTTGAGCTTACCTAATTAGATCACTTCATTTGCCCAATTTAAATTGAAGCTAAAAAATAATTACTATTTTAATATGTGAGCCCACATCAAATTATTTGGAATATATAAAATATTCCAACATGATGTACTAATAGTTCTTGGTAACCTAAAACCACAGGTGACCTCTCCAGTTCAGTGGGAGACAACAGTGAAGGCTCTCCTAACCAAAGGGTTGAAGAAGAGCTATGAGTTAGGACCTGGAAAGGTAGGGACTATAGAAATTTTGGTTTGATTTCTATTTCTGCTTGCAATGAGAAGAGTTTTGTTTTTTATCCTATGGTTTGTAGGTTTTCTCATCCACCCTCTTTATCTGCTTTTGGATCATATATCAGGTTATAGCTGGAATTATAAAGAGAGTGGACAAAGGTGCTAGCATTGAGAACATTGGTGCTTGAGTTGACTATAGCCTCCATTTTTGCTCTACTGGAAATCGCGTATTATATAACAACTCTATTGCATATTGGTGCATAGCGCAGAGATTCTCTCTCGGAACAAACCAGATCATATGGAGCTTCAGTTTTGTAGGGGTAAAACTGGTAATGAATGGTTGCCAGTTGTCGGGTGTATTGTGAACTCAGGGTTTGTTTAATTGGCACTCACTTTTTTCCCATGTTGATTTTTTAAACTTTTTATTGCATAAATATTATGTGAGAAGAATAGTGTTAAACATGTCACTTGGTTTTATCTTTTATCTTTTTCTTATTTTTAACGGATAACTTTCTTGTTCACCCTAGAGAATTTGATTCCATGGACACCCATAAAGTAAAAACACGTTTAAATTTTCCTTGGGAAGATTTTCCAAGCTAAAAGGTAATGTTTTGCGTGTTCGATTGTAGTTGTGGAAAGTGAGGTGATTGTTGTGAGGCCTTTGGATATATATATATATATATATATCACTGTTCTAAAAAACCCGTCTAGGCTCCGCCTAGGCACGCCTAGGCTTGAGGATTGGGAGAAACCCCCCGCCTTAAGATTTTGACGCCTTATGCTTGGTAAAACCCTTAAGGTGTACTTTTTCTCTAAAAATAACAATGCTTTAGTGAAACGATATCGCCTTTTAAAGATCTTTTTGCAAATCAGATCATTATCTCATCCAAAATAATCAAATAGTATTTTTATTTGCAAATAGTCAGACATATTTTTATGAAATGTACAATTTTAGTATTTTAATAGCCTTGTTATGGTTAAAAATAATTAAAATATATTAAAAAGACCTAAACGCCTTTTCACGCCTTTTTACGCCAAGGCCCGCCTAGGCTTCTAAGGCTTAAGGCTTGGCCTCCACGTCTCGATCACGCCCCGCGTTTTTTAGAACCTTGATATATATATATATATAAGGGTCCATATGGCCATGGGGTGATTTCATGCATGTTAAACATGCATGATATTTTATGTCTTTTATGGGTACATGGAAGACATAAAATATCATACATGTTTAACATGCATACATACATATATTATTATATTATTTTTTTATTAAATATATTTAAAAAAAAATATATTTTTTTTTCAATATTTTTTTTAAAGGTGTTTTTTTTTATTAAATATATTTAAAAAAAATTAATATTTTTTTTTAAAGTTGGGTTTTTTTTTTTATCACGGGGCAAATTTATCGCCGTGCCCTCGGCACGGGTATCCACTAGTATATATATATATATAAAGGCTCCAGTACATATCAAGTATACATATTAATTTTTTTAAAATAGTAAAAAAATAATTTTTGAGTTAATTTTTTTGTGTGGTATTTAAACATTTCAAATGACCCATATAAAAAAAATAAGTTCAAAATAATATTTTTTGCTATTTTAAAAAAAAATAGTTAAACTTTCGCATATTTTAAAGCACTTTAAAAGCTGTGAAAGTCTTTTAAAGGTGCGAAAGTTTGATCGATTTTTTAAAATACCAAAAAAATGTTATTTTGAGTTAAGTTTTTTTATATAGGTCTCTTGAAATGTTTAAATACAATATAAAAAAATTCAATTCAAAAATACTTTTTTAATATTTTATAAAAATAGGTTTGCGTTAGCAAGTATGTATACTTGATATGTATGAGCGCCCCCCTCTCTCTCTCTCTCTCTCTATATATATATATATATATATAGGGAGAGGTTCTCTAGTGGACTAAAAGAATGGACTTTTTAATGAATCTTAACAAAAAACACATAATAACACATTAATTTTAATTTCTAAAGTGTAATTGGTCCGCGCCAGCGGCACACGATACCACACCTTCACCCCACCACCCATCGACCCCACCCACCCCCACCGCCCCCTACCCCCCCAACCATCACCATTACCATAGTAGCCCTTATGACAGCAGGGTTGCCATGGGGGTGGGGGTGGGAGGCGTGGGGGGGGGGGGGGGGGAGGGATCGATCGACACGCGTGTTTGGTGTCGCTGGTGCGGACCAATTACACTATAGGAATTAAAATTAATATGTTATTTGTTAAGGTCCATTAAAAAGTCCATTCTTTTGGTCCACTAGAGAACCTCTCCCTATATATATATATGTATAATAATGCTCTTGTGCGGATCAGTCCACATTTTAAGAATGCGGACTGGACATGTGTCACCTAACGGTGCACCTAGAAATTATCGCCTAAATTATATGCACTCTCTCTTTTCTGGGTTCATCGCCAGGTGACACGTGTCTGGTCCGCATTCTTAAAATGCGGACTGGTTCGCACAAGAGCAGGACTATATATATATATATATATATATATATATATATATATATAGAGAGAGAGAGAGAGAGAGAGAGAGAGAGAGGAATGCTTACTTACATCATGCAATATACATCACACCGTACATCACACCTAATTCTAGGGTCTAGAAAACTTTTTTCTCAAATTTTATATTTTTCCCTTGAAATTAACCTTCCAATCAACCTATATGCAAAAAATTAGGTGGAAATACATTTTGTAGCTATTTAAAAAAAATTCACAAAAAATTGCTGGCGCAGACCCTTATAAATAAGGTATTTTTAGTAGTTTTTCGTGGATTTTTTAAAAATAGCTACAAAATGTATTTTGACCTAATTTTTTGCATATGGATTGATTGGAATGTTAATTTCAAGAGAAAAATATAAAATTTGAAAGAAAAAGTTTTTTAGGGCCTAGAATTAGGTGTGATGCACGGGTGATGTATAGAGCATGATGTACTATAGCATGATGTATGGATTCATGGTATTTTAATGTGTCCATGTAAAAATATTCAGCTCAAAATAATGTGTTTTGATATTTTTAAAAAATAGGTAGAAAAATCGACAGTTTTAAAGTGTAAAAAATGTTAGTTTTTTGATCTATTTTTCAAAAATAACAAAATATATTATTTTCAGTTGATTTTTTACAGGGGCACACTGAAATATCATGAGCCAATATAAAAAATATCATCTCAATTTTTTTTTTTTACTCTTTTAAAAAATGGTTATGTTCATAGGTATGTTGCTATGATGTATATTGGAGTGCTTGACCGTGTGTGTGTGTGTGTGTGTATATATATATATATATATGATGGAAGAGGTTGGGAAATAAAATTTGATTATCTTTAGCAAGTTGTACTTACCGGTGACTGAAATTTTCATGACAATCGTGTATTCCGTGAAATCATGAGTAATTTTAAGGGAAAATGCAAATTTAACCTGAGGTTTCGGGTCCAAATGACATTCAAGTTAATTCTCTCAATTTTAACTCCAATGTTTTTTATTTTTCAAAATGTTAACCCTCTGTCAAATTTTCGTTAGGGGACTTGACATAATTGGTGACTAGGTATCATACGTGGTAAAATGAACTAAGTTGTCCAATTATAGAGTGACATGTGGCTTTGAAAAACTATTAAATTAAAAATAATCATATAATTAACAAAAATATTTTACCATTCCATTATCAAAACATATTACACCTTATAAAATGTTTATAGCCCTCGCTTTGAGAAAGCGGGAGACTTAAATAAAAAATTTGGAAGACACAAATACCCCTTTTAGTACTCCAAAATTTGGAAAAATTTGGGAGACTTCACATAATTAGTTCAGTTCCAAGAGAAGATGTATTAAATGTGACACCCCGACTAATTAAATACCGGGTAGCTACTTCTTTATTAAATTAATTCAAAATGCCAAGTTGGCCCAGTTAATAGCATCACTGTCGAAAACATTTTAATGATTACTAACCACCTAGTATTTAAAAAGTAAGTGCCAAATTTTAATTAAAGTCTGATTAACATGCAACAAGTGTAATAAAGAATAATAACACCATAATGAAGTAAATAGAATGACCATCACATAACGTAAATAAAGTCTGGAGGAAAAACTCCTCACTACAAATCCCACAACTGATAAGTAAACTGAATACTAAATCCATACATGCCAAAGTCTGAAAACTGTAATGGAAAAGTAACTCTAATAGAAATGGGCAACATGCCCTACAACTGATAGATAATGAATCTGGAATCCAAGTGATAGAGGCGTCTACAAGCAAATCCCTGTAGCTTCCACAAACAGCTACAGCTCGTCACCTGAATGAATATCCTATGCATGGTGTCCTTGTGGCTGGGCACCTAAAATGGTTTTACAAAGAAAAATAGATTTGAAAAGCAAACGGGTCAGAGCCCGAATGTGGAGTTATATTTTAAAAACCTGCAAGTGCTTTAAAAACATTTAAAACATTAAATGCAAAGTACATGTTAGGACGTACACTCACATGATATTTTCACCTCTCGTCTAACTGTGCACTCCTAACGTAAGTACCCATCTACAACGACACAAACCACTAGCTAAGTGATATCATCTCTAGCTAGACTATCATAGGCCCTACCCATTTTACTCGGTTCTATTAACATTATAACGCTCGTAATTAAGTAGGGGTTTAACGTAAACTCAGATGCTCAATAGGCAATATATATATCACTATCAGTTAACTCGCTATATTTCTCGAAGCAATACCGTAATTATATTCACAACATTAACATGAAGGTTCCCATTAGTTAAGTGTATATTATTCACATCATAAATATACAATATAAGCACCCCGAGAACTAAGCTGCGGTGCACACATACTCTGCTATCCATCCCGGTACATCACGTACATAAGGATTACATATTCCGAATCTCTCAGGAATAGTTCACAGATAACAACATCACAAATAATGGAGGCGAACACAGTCACATCACATAGGTCACGCACATACCTACGCTCCTACGATCAGCGGACTTATTAATATCCCAATAAGTCTTTCTATGACCTATGTTCATCAAGGTAACCAGTCTAAATCCGGGCAATACAAGGATTAGAGGGCCCTAAGCGAACGCAAACCTCCCGTGATAGAAAGTATGGTAGGTATGTCATACACACAATTCATATACTAATACTAAGTAAACACACGTCTTAGTAATCCCGTAGTTTAATCGTAGTACATATCGCTTTCTCGTACTAACTTATAATTATCACAATTTATACTATTCCGGTTTATAATCATACGCACCATAATTTATTCTCTCGTCGTAGTAGACACTCACGTCTCAACCCAAACCGTCCATTTAATATAACTCTCGTATCTAATTTCCTTCTCATAAATACCCAAAAGTTCCAATTCTATCATTACATCATCATCGGAATGTTATCTATATCCTCGAACAAGTTTACGGGACTCCAAAAATCGAAACAGTCCAAAAAGGCCCAAACTGTCAACTCGTTAGAAGTCTCATTCGAACGAGACTGTTCGAACGAGATTCCTCTGTCAACTCGTTAGAAGTCTCGTTCGAACGAGGCTGTTCGTACGAGATTCCAGTTCGTTCGAACGAACTGTACCTTCTAACGAGATCTCGTTCGAACGAAGTTATCGAACGAGGCTCCCTTTCGTTAGAACGACTGGTTAATTCGTTAGAAGCTCGTTCGAACGAGTTCGTTCGACCGACCTGGGCAGGGGCTTCTAACGACCTACCAGATTCGTCCCAGATTTTCCTAAATCTCGTTTTTCACCATTTTTACTCCTCAAATCTCTTCTAAAATTCGTTCCAACAATGTATTAAGTTCTCTAATCATCCTCAAACATGCTAAGGTGATATACTAACATCTTTTAAGGGTTTAATACATTCTAAACATCATTAAATCACAAGTTTCTACATTTTCCCCAATTTTCTTCAAGAACATAAACCCTAGATTTTTCTCATCATAATTTCCCAGATTTTAATCCGTTTTTACATCACATAAATATGAAATCTCTGAATTCAATCTTCAAACAATGTTTCTACATGCAAACCTATCCCAAAATTAAATAATAACTTCCAATTTCATGGGTTTTCTTTTAACTCTTATATAAGATTGATTATCAAGGTTTCTAACATGGAAGAAGCATTCACTGCATAAGGAATGTAATTTAAATCACTTGCCTTGATTTGATTTCTGGTTTTGATGTTGGTTTGGTGAAGATTTCTGCAGAATTTCTTCTCTCCAAGCTTCTTCTCCAATGGTGGCTTAAGGTGGCTAGGGTTTGATTTGGGGAACTTAGAAAACTCTTCTAATAACCTACGTAGCCTTCTAGGTTAATATGGGTTGGTTAGGGGCTTTGTGGGTCAAATCCACATCAGATGTAATTAACCAATTTTCGTCACTTTTAATTCCTCAAAATGTAAAATTACCAAAATACCCTTTAAGTTGCCGGTATGGCCTAAAAATACCCCGGGACCCAAACTACACCCCCGGCTAGTGTTTTCTGACTATCTCGACCCTTCCGGACGCGTTGGCACACTCAAAATGACCATACGGGTAATAGAAATAAAAATCACTTTTTATAATTAAAATAATATACCATGACGCGGCGGTCACACGCGTCTCAACAAAATTCCCAAATTGCCGTATATAAATCTCACGACAAATTTCATAATTCCAAATTCATATATAATCATATATGCACATAATTAAATACCAACTCACATCTCGTTAGTATTTATAACCCGGATTAATTTTCAATTAATACGCATTTAATTAATTAATCCAAAAAATAAATATAGCCAAAAGTACGGGGTATTACATACTTCCCCCCTAATAACTGAATTTCGTCCCGAAATTCGAAACTAGAAAGTACCTGCTAAAAATAACTCTGGATAACGTTCGCGCATCTCATCCTCGCGCTCCCATGTGGATTCCTCGACATTGTGATGTCGCCACTGAACACGCACTAACGGAACTATCTTTGACCGCAGTTTCCTCTCGCTTCGGTCCAAAATAGCAATCGGCCCCTCCTCGTAGGAGCTATCCGGCTGGAGATCGATGTCCTCCACAGCAATGTGAGAATGAGCCAGATTATCTCTAAGATATTTCCTCAGCGAGGAAATATGAAACACATCGTGAATCCGATGCAAATGCTCCGGTAGTCCAAGTCTATACGCAACCGGTCCGATCCGCTCAATAATAGGAAACGGCCCCACATACCTTGGTGCCAACTTCCCTTTCTTCCCGTAACGCATAATCCCCTTCATAGGAGATACCCTGAGCAAAACCTGGTCCCCTACTTGGAACTCTCTGAAAAATCTCTTCGCATCAGCGTAACTCTTCTGCCTGTCTTGAGCTACCCGAATGCGACTCTGAATCAACTCAATCCTTGCCGAAGTATCCTGAATCACTTCCGGCCCAAGCAGTTTGTTGTCCCCCACCTCTAACCAACATGTTGGGGAACGACAAGGCCTACCGTACAATGCCTCAAACGGAGCCATGCCAATAGTGAACTGATAGGAGTTGTTGTAAGCAAACTCTACCAGTGGAAGGTACTGCTCACATCCACCCCCGAAGTCAATAATGCACATGCGTAGCATGTCCTCCAACATCTGATTTGTGCGCTTAGTCTGCCCATCAGTCTGCGGATGATAAGCCGTACTCAACCGCAATTCCTTGCCCATGGCCTCCTGGAAACTCTCCCAAAACCTCGAAACAAATATCTTGTCTCTGTCAGACACGATATTTAGGGGCACACCGTGAAGTCTCACAATCTCTGAAATGAAGAGCTGGGCATACTGTCCCGTAGTGTAATCAGTCCTTACGGGTAAAAAGTGAGCGACCTTGGACAACCTGTCCACAATTACCCAAACGGAGTCGTGACCCCTCTGCGACGTAGGCAACCCCGTGATAAAGTCCATGGATATGCTCTCCCACATCCACATCGGAAGCTCCAATGGCTATAGCAATCCTGCGGTCTCTGATGATCCACTTTTACAAGCTGACAAGTGGCGCATTTCGAAACAAACTCAGCGATATCTCTCTTCATACCGCTCCACCAATACTGACGTCTCATGTCTTGGTACATTTTGTCCCCTCAGGGATGTACCGCGAACCGTGAGCCGTGCGACTCTGCCATCACCTCGTGTCGCAATTCCTCCCCTTCCGGAACTACCAATCTCCCATTGAAGCGTAATCCCCCGTCTGAGCTAACGGTATAGGACTCGGCTCCCTCTGCTAGTAATCGAACTATCTTCTCCTGACAGAACGAGTCATTAGCCTGTGCCCGTACTACCTTCGTGACAATCTGCGGTGTAACGGTCATCACAGACATGAAGGAGCGGGCCACTTCATCCTGGTGTCCCAATTCCTTCCACTTAGCCTTCCACACCTCTGCCACCTCATCTGCTGGCCTACGGCTCAACGCGTCTGCTACCACGTTGGCCTTACCTGGGTGATACTGGATGTCGAACTGGTAGTCCTTCACAAACTCAAGCCACCTACGCTGCCGCATATTCAATTCCTTCTGCGTGAACAGGTACTGTAGGGACTTGTGGTCCGTGAACAGTTGGAACTTCTCCCCCAAAAGATAGTGCCTCTAAATTCGTAGGGCAAATACCACTTCCGCCAACTCCAAATCATGCGTGGGGTAATTCTTCTCATGAGGCTTAAGCTTACGGGAAGCATAAGCTATAGCCTGTCTCTCCTGCTGCAATACACTTCCCAGTCCTTGCAAAGACGCATCGGTGTAAACCAAATACTCAACTCCCGGTCTCGGCAATGCTAACACAGGTGCTGAGGTCAATTTGTCCTTCAATTCATCGAATGCCAACTGACAGGCATCACTCCAGATGTATGGCACACCCTTACGAGTCAGATGTGTCAAAGGACCTGCTATCTCTGAGAAACCCCGAATAAACCTCCTGTAGTATCCTGCTAGACCCAAGAAACTACGAACCTCCGTTGGTGTCGTGGGCTATCCCCACTCCCTCACGGCTGATACTTTCCCCGGATCAACAGATATTCCCCGATCGGAAATGATATGTGCCAAAAACTGGACTTCCTTCAGCCAAAACCCGCACTTCTCATATTTTGCATACAACTCGTTCTGACGAAGTGTCTGCAAAACCTGCCTCAAATGCTCGGCGTGCTCCTCCTCTGTCTGGGAGTAAACCAGAATATCATCAATGAAGACAATGACAAACTGGTCTAGGAAATCCCTGAACACTCTGTTCATCAAGTCCATAAACACTGCTGGATCGTTGGTCAAACCGAAAGGCATAACCCGAAACTCGTAAGAACCATATCTCGACAAGAACGCAGTCTTCAAGACATCCTCCTCCCTGATACGCAACTGATGGTATCCTGATCTCAAATCAATCTTCGAGAAGAAAGAAGCTCCTCTTAGCTGGTCGAATAAGTCATCGATTCGAGGCAACGGATACTTATTCCGTATCGTGACCTTATTCAACTCTCGGTAGTCCACACACAATCTCAGTGAACCGTCCCTCTTCTTCACAAACAAAACTGGAGCGCCCCAAGGTGAGGTACTCCTGCGAATAAAGCCCTGACCTAACAGCTGCTCTATCTGATCCCGTAACTCCCTCATCTCAGCTGGAGCTATACGGTACGGTGCGCGTGCTATAGGTCTCGTACCCGGTAGCAAATCTATAACAAAGTCTATCTCTCGACTGGGGGGTAAACCTGGTATCTCCTGAAACACATCCGAATACTCCCTGACTACTGGGATAGAATATAAAGGAATAACTACCTCCTTAGAGGTATCCTCCTCAATGTAATACAGATGAGCGGTCGATCCTCCCTCTGGGCGAGGCATCGCCACTACAAACATCTCTTGCCCCGGAATGGCAAAAACAATGCTCCCGCTGAAGCAATCAATCATGGCCCTATAAGCTACGAGCCAATCCATCCCAATAATCACATCGTGAACATGCATATCTAATACTAACATGTCTGCAGGTAATACCAAACCACCAATCTCTACCCCCACTCCCCGGCATATAAAGAAAATAAGTGACCCACTCCCCAATGGTGAGTCGACACACGTCACTGTGCTCTCTGCCGTAGCTAACAATCCTAAAGCTTTTGCGAAGTGTGTAGCTATAAAACAGTGTGTAGCACCCGTATCAAATAATACCCGACCCATAGTGCCATGGATAGGAAACGTACCCTCAATCGCGGGCGGTGCCTGTGGAACTGCAGCCTGGTGGACGTTGTAGACACGTCCATACTGTAGCTGCCCCTGCTGAGCTGGGACTGCTGGAATGGGTGGCAATGATGCCATCTGTGGCGGTGCGGGAAGAGCGGCGAGAAACATAGGCCTCTGTGGCTCCTGGCGGGCACCCTGCTGCTGCTGCTGTGGGGCCCTGTCCCTATCAGGACAATCCTGTCGCTTATGGCCAGTCTTGCCACAAACAAAGCACTTCCCTGGGAAGTTCCCTCCTCTCTGTCCCTGCTGTCCCCGGCCCTGGTGGCCGTTACCGTTCCTCCCTTGGCCCTGTTGGCCCTGGTGAAACTGCTGCCCATTCTGCCCCTGTTGGCCCTGATGGCCGTTTGGACCCTGATGGCCCTGACGGAAACCTCCCTGTCCCTGTCTGTAGTTCCCTGACCGGAACCTCTTATTATCCCCCTGCTGGGAGCCCTGCTCATTCTGTCTCTGCCCCTGACCAGATTGTGCCCCGCTGGCACCATGTCCTCCAGTCCTGCCCTGATGGCTAGACTCCCCCGACCTCTTACCCTCGGCCATATGAAAACGGTGGTCCTGGCAGTGTAACAATGCAGCGTTAACCACATCAGAATAGGTGGCCAACGATAGGTTCCCTAGCAGATGCTGACGGATCCTCCAAGTCAACCCGTCCGTGAACTTCTCAATCTTCTTCTTCTCTGTTGGTATCTCATCTGGAACGATATTCAACAGATTTGTGAACTCAGCCTCATACTCGGCCACAGTCTTACCTTCCTGCTTCAGACTCATCAATCTCCTCCTCATTTCCGTATGAACAGCTGACGGAAAGTACTTGCGGTCGAACCGCACCCAGAACTCCTGAATCGTGAGAGTATCCCTCTCCTCCATGGTGGTAATAGACTCCCACCACTGTAGCGCAGATCCAACTATTTTGAAAGTAGCTAGCACCTGCTTCTGGACGTCCGTGCACTCATACATCCTTAAGTGCCTTTGCATATCCTTCCTCCACTGGCTCGAGACTACCACATCTGAGCTACCTGTAAACTCTGGCGGATGCGCTTTCTGAAAAGCATCACGTACACGCTCCCAAGCAGACGGGAATGCATTAGCCTGTATTGGCGCGACAACCGGCGCCTGAGGTGGTGCCTGCTGAACAACGGCAATGGCGACATTTACCGCTTGGGCTACTATAGCTGCAACCTCAGCGGCGTTCATCATGCCCTGAACTGGAGCGGGCTGGGGTTCGGGCGTTGCATCCCTGGGAACTCGTCGTGCACGTCGTGGAGGCATCTGAAATAAGAACAAAGTTTATAAGTTCACTGTTTATAAACTTAAGATAGCTGAAGAACGAAGCATACACAAAAAGAGTACAACAGTCCTAAAATATAGGGCTCTATATCAAAGAAACTTAGCGGAAACATAATAAGCCGTCAGATCCTAAAGGACACTAGAACCTGATGCTCTGATACCACCTGTGACACCCCAACTAATTAAATACCGGGTAGATACTCCTTTATTAAATTAATTCAAAATGCCAAGTTGGCCCAGTTAATAGCATCACTGTCGAAAACATTTTAATGATTACTAACCACCTAGTATTTAAAAAGTAAGTGCCAAATTTTAATTAAAGTCTGATTAACATGCAACAAGTGTAATAAAGAATAATAACACCATAATGAAGTAAATAGAATGACCATCACATAACGTAAATAAAGTCTGGAGGAAAAACTCCTCACTACAAATCCCACAACTGATAAGTAAACTGAATACTAAATCCATACATGCCAAAGTCTGAAAACTGTAATGGAAAAGTAACTCTAATAGAAATGGGCAACATGCCCTACAACTGATAGATAATGAATCTAGAATCCAAGTGATAGAGGCGTCTACAAGCAAATCCCTGTAGCTTCCACAAACAGCTACAGCTCGTCACCTGAATGAATATCCTATGCATGGTGTCCGTGTGGCTGGGCACCTAAAATGGTTTTACAAAGAAAAATAGATTTGAAAAGCAAACGGGTCAGAGCCCGAATGTGGAGTTATATTTTAAAAACCTGCAAGTGCTTTAAAAACATTTAAAACATTAAATGCAAAGTACATGTTAGGACGTACACTCACATGATATTCTCACCTCTCGTCTAACTGTGCACTCCTAACGTAAGTACCCATCTACAACGACACAAACCACTAGCTAAGTGACATCATCTCTAGCTAGACTATCATAGGTCCTACCCATTTTACTCGGTTCTATTAACATTATAACGCTCGTAATTAAGTAGGGGTTTAACGTAAACTAAGATGCTCAATAGGCAATATATATATCACTATCAGTTAACTCGCTATATTTCTCGAAGCAATACCGTAATTATATTCACAACATTAACATGAAGGTTCCCATTAGTTAAGTGTATATTATTCACATCATAAATATACAATATAAGCACCCCGAGAACTAAGCTGCGGTGCACACATACTCTGCTATCCATCCCGGTACATCACGTACATAAGGATTACATATTCCGAATCTCTCAGGAATAGTTCACAGATAACAACATCACAAATAATGGAGGCGAACACAGTCACATCACATAGGTCACGCACATACCTACGCTCCTACGATCAGCGGACTTATTAATATCCCAATAAGTCTTTCTATGACCTATGTTCATCAAGGTAACCAGTCTAAATCCGGGCAACAGATGGATTAGAGGGCCCTAAGCGAACGCAAACCTCCCGTGATAGCAAGTATGGTAGGTATGTCATACACACAATTCATATACCAATACTAAGTAAACACACGTCTTAGTAATCCCGTAGTTTAATCGTAGTACATATCGCTTTCTCGTACTAACTTATAATTATCACAATTTATACTATTTCGGTTTATAATCATACGCACCATAATTTATTCTCTCGTCGTAGTAGACACTCACGTCTCAACCCAAAGCATCCATTTAATATAACTCTCGTATCTAATTTCCTTCTCATAAATACCCAAAAGTCCCAATTCTATCATTACATCATCATCGGAATGTTATCTATATCCTCGAACAAGTTTACGGGACTCCAAAAATCGAAACAGTCCAAAAAGGCCCAAACTGTCAACTCGTTAGAAGTCTCATTCGAACGAGACTGTTCGAACGAGATTCCTCTGTCAACTCGTTAGAAGTCTCGTTCGAACGAGGCTGTTCGAACGAGATTCCAGTTCGTTCGAACGAACTGTACCTTCTAACGAGATCTCGTTCGAACGAAGTTATCGAACGAGGCTCCCTTTCATTAGAACGACTGGTTAATTCGTTAGAAGCTCGTTCGAACGAGTTCGTTCGAACGACCTGGGCAGGGGCTTCTAACGACCTACCAGATTCGTCCCAGATTTTCCTAAATCTCGTTTTTCACCATTTTTACTCCTTAAACCTCTTCTAAAATTCGTTCCAACAATGTATTAAGTTCTCTAATCATCCTCAAACATGCTAAGGTGATATACTAACATCTTTTAAGGGTTTAATACATTCTAAACATCATTAAATCACAAGTTTCTACATTTTCCCCCAATTTTCTTCAAGAACATAAACCCTAGATTTTTCTCATCATAATTTCCCAGATTTTAATCCGTTTTTACATCACATAAATATGAAATCTCTGAATTCAATCTTCAAACAATGTTTCTACATGCAAACCTATCCCAAAATTAAATAATAACTTCCAATTTCATGGGTTTTCTTTTAACTCTTATATAAGATTGATTATCAAGGTTTCTAACATGGAAGAAGCATTCACTGCATAAGGAATGTAATTTAAATCACTTGCCTTGATTTGATTTCTGATTTTGATGTTGGTTTGGTGAAGATTTCTGCAGAATTTCTTCTCTCCAAGCTTCTTCTCCAATGGTGGCTTAAGGTGGCTAGGGTTTGATTTGGGGAACTTAGAAAACTCTTCTAATAACCTACGTAGCATTCTAGGTTAATATGGGTTGGTTAGGGGCTTAGTGGGTCAAATCCACATCAGATGTAATTAACCAATTTTCGTCACTTTTAATTCCTCAAAATGTAAAATTACCAAAATACCCTTTAAGTTGCCGGTATGGCCTAAAAATACCCCGGGACCCAAACTACACCCCCGGCTAGTGTTTTCTGACTATCTCGACCCTTCCGGACGCGTTGGCGCACTCAAAACGACCATACGGGTAATAGAAATAAAATTCACTTTTTATAATTAAAATAATATACCATGACGCGGCGGTCACACGCGTCTCAACAAAATTCCCAAATTGCCGTATATAAATCTCACGACAAATTTCATAATTCCAAATTCATATATAATCATATATGCACATAATTAAATACCAACTCACATCTCGTTAGTATTTATAACCCGGATTAATTTCCAATTAATACGCATTTAATTAATTAATCCCAAAAATAAATATAGCCAAAAGTACGGGGTATTACATTAAATAGGACTTTATTAATGCTTGCTGGAATTTTGTACAAACCCATTAAATTAGAATATAATAGAATCATCAAACACAATCTGTAAGCAGTGTTCTAAAAGGCGTCCCTAGGCTTGAGGCTTGAAAAAATTGCCCCCCTTGAGCCATTTACGCCTTATTTTTGGTAAAAATCTTAAAGTGCACTTTAAAAAAAACAAAATCACTTTATTGAAACGATGTCGCCTTTTAAAGACTTAAAAAAACGGATCAATATCTCATTCAAAACAATCAAAAGACAAATGGTATCCCAAACCTCTATACTTCTCGTCCAAAAAAGCGTGCATTTTTTTTCTTTATATTTTAAAAAAATTGTATCTTAGTTTGCATATATCCAGACATATTTTAAGGTATGTACCATTTTCGTATTTTTAATAGCATTGTTATAGTTAAAAATGTTAAAATATATTAAAAAGGCCTAAACGCCTTTTCACGCTTTTTTATGCCTAAGGCCCGTGATAACTCTTAATTTGTGTGTCTTCCTTCGGGTATGAATTTGGAATGTCGTTGCGGACAAACTTCGAGTATCAAAATTCCCTTGAAATCACATACAAAACTTGTGAAAAATTTAGTATCGTGGTAAATTCGGGTATCAATCCAATTTCAAGTGTTGAAACTGTTATCATGAAAACTTGCAACTTCAATTTTTTATAAAAATAATCTTTTTGTGTTTTTAATTTTTTTAAATATTTTTTTTATTTATAATTAAAAACAATTTCAAGGGAGGAAATGAAAATTTATGCAATTAAAATGACTGAAAATTAAAAAAAAATGATCTAGTTTAAAATTTATGAGAGAAACAAAAGGTGGGATTACACCGCATAGTTAAATTAATTTAATGTCCTAATTATTCAATTGAATAGTTCGAAATAATATTGAATTTAAAACTTAACTCTCGTTACAATCCTAAATTCAATTTTATCTTTTTTAGCAATTAAATCAGGAATGATCACCACATAGAAAAAAAATTAAGATTCATACTTGTTATTACAAATTATACGCTAAGATCAATTCATAAAAATTTGTACGGATCTTTGAATTGCACACAAAGAATTAATAATTGAATTCAATAATAGGACCTATCTCTAAGTCAAATCCAAAAATCAAATATCAATCATTAATTTATTAACGCTCGTTACATAAATTAATGTGTGATTTTTTCCAATTTAATTAGCCTAGAACACATCAATGAACAATTAATTTATTAAATAACTCAACACAAGCATTTCATCCCACCCCTTTAATGGGGTGTTTAGCCAGACATGATTAAAAATTCAGCACAAACACAATTAACAAACAAGAAACTAAAGAGAAAGAGAAAGAGAAAGAAATATGATACGCAATAATTTCATGTGTCAACTGTGTGCATGAACACGCGTCCCAAACTCGTCACAAAAACTCGACTGGATTACAAAACTAAAAATAAAAACTGAACCTACAATTTTTTTCTCAACCTAAACTATATATATATTTTTTCTGACTTTTTTTCTACCCTCTGCAGTCTTCTTCTTTTCTTTTCCGTCTCTCGTGTTCTTCTCTATGCAGATACGAGAGTCCTCCTCCTTTTTAATAATTTAAAAGAGATTCGAACCGGGTTAAGATGTTTCGAGTCATGGAAGTTGACCTCGGGTTTGCAGGTGAGGTCTGGAACTGGCAGGTCTCGGGTTGAGGCTGCTTCGCAGGTTCGGGTATTAGGTCTGCCCGGGTTCGTTTTTCTTGGATCGCATACGGGTTGGGCTAGTTGGGTATCCAGGTTTTGTTTCTGAGGGTGCGCTGCCATGGGTTTGGGTTAGAGGAGGTCATGGGTAATAGGTATGGTGGATGAAAGATGGAGGTTTGATTTTGTTGTTGGGTTTTGGTTATGGAGGGAGGCGAGAGAGTGTGGTTTGATGGGAAAGATGATGGTTGGTTTGATTAGGTGGGTGAGGGTGAAGTCTAGAAGAGTGTGGGTGAGGGAGTGTGTATGGTAGAAGGGTGTGTGTGTGTTTAATAACCTAACCAACTAACTAAAAATAAAACTAACAAACTAAAAAAAATTAAAATCAACTAAAAAATTAAAATCCTAACCTAAAAAAAATTCAAATAATAAAACAAAAGAAATAAAAGTAAAAATCTCATAATAAAAACTAAATTCCTAAAAAAATATGAAATCTAATAAAACTAAAAATAAACACCTAAACTAATCCTAATAAAATAAAATAAAGTGAAATAAAAAAACTAATAACTAAAAACATCAAAACTCAAAATAAAATTATACTAAATAAAAAGAAATATAAAACTAGAAAATAAATCCTAAAATGGTAAGATAAATCCTAAAAATAAAACGACTCAAAATAAAAATCTAAAACAAATAATAAAAACACAAACTAAACACACGCGAGGCTCGGGGTAATAGTCCGGGCTCGGTGTAGGATTTGGTTAGGGTTTCGGGACATGGTTCGGGGCATCGAAACTGATCTCGGCAAGCTCAAATAGGGACCCTGACTTCGCGGTTGACTTAATTTCATCGATGCACGCTTTTGACCGCTATTGTGTTGCAATTACGCCGATTTAGCCATATTTGTTACCCCGACATCATATTGACCTCAGAAATAAACAAATACGAACATAAGGGCATTTTTATTTAAAACGAGCAACTAAAATGCATCTATTCGGGTTATAACATCAACACTTTTGGGTGCTTATCAGCCCGCCTAGACTTCAGAGAGTTAACGCTTGGTCTCCATGCCTCGATCTCCCCCCGGGTTTTTTAGAACCGTATCCGTAAGTAACATAAATCAATATATGCACTTATCTCAATGCACAAATTGTAATAGAACCATCATATAACAAACTCTTTCAACACACAAATCAGAGCAGTAAAAAAAAATCTTCTCACAAATGTCACCAAAAAATTGCCTTATACAAATACTATTGTGGGTTTTCAACACACATATTATATATCCATAACATTTGCTTTCTGCAATACTATAGTAGGTTTTCATATTTTTGTGAAAGTAGACGTCAAATTAGCCTCATTGCCGTTTAAATTGCATTCCATCAACCGATCTTGATATTCTTCCACCCCAGACTTGTTCACCACCCATATCTCAGTTGTAGCTTTAGTGTGTTTCAATGGTCGGCTATAACTACTTGGTCTTTGATGAGAGAAAGGATTGACAATAAGAGCTGTATTGTGTGAAAGAGTGGTTGTTGCTCTGATGATGCCTGCTTTCCTTTTTTTTCTAGTCAAATCACGAGGGTGGGGGTTAAAAAAATGGGGGATAACTAAAGTCGGGGGTTGGAAATATTAAACTACGGTCTATATAAAAGTACCCAAAAATAAAAAGGGGATCTTCCTATTAAGTCCTATTTACATGAGACATTTCCTAATAGGTTCTATCGCAATATTTTTTTCTTAATAGTTCCTATTTGTAGATATTGTGAATATTCACTGTATGGTTATAAATAGGACCTATTGGAACAAAAATCTTTTTTCATGGGGCCTGATGGACAAAAAAAAATGTTAAGACTTATTGAACTACATACTTAGTAAATGAGACTAATTGGTAAAAAACCCAAATAAAAATTACAACTCCACTCGCCAACAAAAATCGCCAACAAAACGCCTAAGACCACATCATGCATCAATACCCCACCCGGTGCAAAGGATGCATAGAAAGCAAAATATAGATATAAAGAAGTTGAAATACATATCCGCACACTTAAACAATGATGTTAGTCAAATTCATATATAAAGCAAAAGAGTATCACTACACTTACTCGCTTTGGTACCCACTATCATATCCGCTTAATAAGATAAGGTAATAAAAAATTGTACTTTATGTCCTCGCGGGACCCATAACAACAAGGTATAACATTTTAAAGCATTGTGTATGAAAAATGGGTACCAAAATGGGTACACCTAGCATTATTCATAAAGAAAAATACATCAACAAATCCATATATAAAGCAAAATACATATAAAGAAGAGTAATCAAGGTTGAGGGGCAGATGGAGAAGATAAACATTAAAATATATAATGAAATGTACATAAATGAAATTTTGCCAATGGGTTGTGAAGATTGAGAACGATCAAAAGACACGATGAAAGTTAAATGGAATCAAATGGACACATCTTGAAAATGAAATATATATATATATACAGTGCTGCTCTTGTGCGGACCAGTCCGCATTTTAAGAGTGCGGACTGCACATGTGTTACCTGGCGGTGAGCCCAAAAGAGAGAGAGAGTTTGCCTAAAATTTAGCCGATAATTTCTAGGCTCACCGCTAGGTGACACGTGTTCGCTCCACACTCTTAAAATGTGAACTGGTCCGCACAGGAGCATTATAATATATATATATATATATATATATATATATATATATATATATATATATATATATATATAGAGAGAGAGAGAGAGAGAGAGAGCTCACCTACATCATGATGTATACATCACACCATACACCACACCTAGTTCTAGGTCTTAACTAACATTTTCTCCAAATTTTTTATTTTTCACTTGATATTAATCTTCTAATCAATCCATATTCAAAAAATTAGATCAAATTACATGTTGTAGATATTTTTAAAAAATCCACAAAAAACTGTTGGCGCAGACTCTTATAAATAAGTTATTTTTAGCAGTTTTTCCGATTTTTTTAAAAATAGCTACAAAATGTATTTTGATCTAATTTTTTGATCATGGGTTCATTGGAAGGTTAAGTTCAAGGGGAAAATAAAAAATTTGGAAAAAAAGTTTTTTAGGTCCTACAACTAGATATGATGCATGGATGATGTATAGATCATGATGTATGTGAGCCTTCTCATATATATATATATATATATATATATACACACCAGGGTATGATGAAATGTACATAAATAAAATTTTGCCAATGGGTTGTGAAGATTGAGAACGATCGAAAGACATGATGAAAGTTAAATGGAATCAAATGGATAAATGGAATGAAATGGACACATCTTGGAAAATGAAATACACACACACACACACACTCACTAGGGTATGTCCATGCCTGAAGGCACTACAATAATTTTGCAAAATAGAAATTTGTGGTTTAAGTAGTGAAAGTTATATATTGTAATATAAATGAATGTAACCAATTTAGGAAATTTGAGTTGAGTTCCCTTTATTTGTCTAATTATTCATCATGCATAAGGAATAAAAAATGATGCTCCAACTATAATCCTATTAATCCATAATAACCATATATTATTTGATAAGGTTTATATTTTTTGTAAGATTACACCTAGTGGAGTCCTTAAATATAATGAAGAAAAATCATACACTACCACAAAATAATTTAAAAGTTCGAGTTCATATATTTAGTTCATAATTTTAGCACTAAATAGGCAAATAATTGGGCTTCTAGTGATAATGAATGAAACTTGAGAGAAAAACAACTTCAAATATTCTAATTGTGTATTCATATAAAAAAGCTCCGATAGGTGCACCACCGTCTTTCATTTCTGCAAAAACATATAGATTGCAATCAACAACATAAAATAAAAACAAGAAACATTTAAACTACTGAATGATAACTCAAATAAACAAATTAACAATGTTTAAATGATAACTCACAATATCACGTAAAGTCGTGTCGAATTCGTGTCACAATTACTCGAATAGTGCTAGTGTCAAAGTCGTGTCATATTTAGTCAATTTGTGAGTGTCCAAGCCGTGTCATGCTGTTTTTTGATTATTTTGGTACAAAGTCATGTCGTGCGAGTTTAGAAGTCGTGCCATAATTACTTTCAACTATAAACGATCATGTGTGTGTCCCAGCATCTAGTAACCAACTGTGACACCCCTTCTAATTAAATACCGGGTGATCAGTCCTTTATTAAATTAAACCAGAAGATCCAATTGGTTCAGATTATGCATCACTGTCGAAAAATTTATTATTAAATACTAACCACCTAATATTTAAAAAGGTTGATGTCAAAATTTTATCTTTTAATTAATATAAATCTAGGTTAACGAAATAATTAAACATTCACCATTTACATCAATCTCACATGATAGCAAATAACTGCAATAATAAATGAAACTGGGGAAAACATTTCCAGTCTAAGTCCCAAGTACAATAATCCAACAGAAACAATCCCAGCAACTGAATGAAGTAAATAACTAAATCCAAAATCTCTGAATATCTGAATAGAAAAGGGGCAACATGCCCTAACTGATGAAATAACTCAAAAGGAAGAAATGATAGACATAGAGGCGTCTACTACCAAGGTTCTGTAACTTCCACAGTAGCTACAGCTCGTCGAGTGAATGGAACTCCTATGCTTGGTGTCCCTATGGCTGGGCACCTAAAATAATTTGACAAGAAAAGAGATTTGCAGAAAACGGGTCAGAGTCCGAGTTGAAAACAGTTTAAAAATCAGTAAGTGCTTAAAATGAGTTTATATCACATATATTAATCATGTTAGATTATCGTACTCACTTGAGATGCTCACCTCTCATCTAATGTGCACGCTTAACGTCCCATCAAACCCTACTAGTTTCTACTCCCATGCTAACTATCCCTTTTCAATCTAACATCTAATCTTAACCCAATATCGTTCCCACGTATTTTCCTCACAATATACATAATACATATAATCAACTTCTCTTTAACACGGATAAGCGCTCTTTCAATTTAATTTAGATAAAGTGTTCACCAACTTACTTCATTTCAGATTTCATTATTATTCATGTCAACTTAATTCACACAGTAGATAGTATCGCAAGTATATATATATATACATACATTCTATTATATATATGTTCAATACTGCACCCCGAGACACAACTGCGGGGCATGCATACTCTGCTATCATGTCCTGGTGCATCGCTCATTGCATTAAGGACTATAGGTTCAATCTCTCGCGAACCATCAAAACAAACACACATATTGGAGGTGAACATAGTTCCAAGCCGATGGGCTATGCACATACCTACGCACCCATACGACCATTATCACTATCATTCTCACAGATAGCCCGTACCTAGGTTCTATGCTCTAGTGGTACAAATCAAGATGACACCAGAAGGCTCCTCAAGGTATGATTGTCCACAACGCGCAACCTCCGCTCGATAGCAAGCAACGTAGGTATGTCGTACACATAATAGTTCATTCAACAAGTATACACACAACTTATTATATTCATTAGGTATTCACGCAACCTAAGTCCCTGATTTCGTATGTAGTATATTCGTCCCTACTACCCATAATTCTTTAACCGTACGATTTACCTCTCTATCTTATATACTCTTTAAGGTTATCTCATTCCAACTCATTCACAGATAGCTCGTACCTAGGTTCTATGCTCTAGTGGTACAAATAAAGATCCCACCAGAAGGCTCCTCAAGGTATGATTGTCCACAACGCGCAACCTCCGCTTGATTGCAAGCAACGTAGGTATGTCGTACACATAATAGTTCAATAAACAAGTATACACATAACTTATTATATTCATTAGGTATTCACGCAACCTAAGGCCCCGATTTTGTATGTAGTATATTCGTCCCTACTACCCATAATTCTTTAACCGTACGATTTACCTCTCTATCGTATATGCTCTTTAAGGTTCTCTCATTCCAACTCATTCCCGTAGTAGTTATACAATTCCTCTCACTACTAAATTATGAACATGAAGTTACTCCAGGATAGCGTAGGTCATATTCTCTCACTTAAATGAACCTAAAAGGATTTTTAACTCGTTTGGACAAAAATTAGAGTTTCTGAAATCTCGTTAGAACTTGGGGATTCTCGTTCGAACGATATTCTCACTTTGAACGAACTCAAAAATCTCGTTGGAATTCTCGTTCGAACGACCTGGGCAGGTCTTCGAATGAGAATTTTCAGAGCTTCCCTGTCTTCCAAAAATTTCGTTTTCCCAATTCTTTCAACAACCAAAATCACTTCAAACTCATTCTAATCCAAATTCAACAACTCTAAACCATATCCCCCAGTATTAGAACACTTCCCCATTCGTTTTTAACATAAAATCTCTAAAATTATAACATGAATTTTGATAAATTTTCTCAAATCTTCAACAAGCCCTAATTCACATATCCTCCATTAACAACCATTTAATCCCAAATTTAATTTCATGAAATTAACATATAAAACCCAGAATTATAATACCCAGAACATAGTTATTCAACTACATTCAAACCTATACTCCCAATTAAATATTAATACCCAATTTCAATACTAAATTCATAATATCAGGGTTATTCCATCAACTAAATTAACATGAATCATATATGCTCTAAAAATTCAGCAAGATAGACACTTGCCTTTTTGTGAACTTCTGATTTGCTTGATGAAGTGTTATAGGGGTGATCCTCTCTTCACTATCTACGCTTTGGTGTAATTTTTGATGTGAGAGCTTGAGTCTTTATCCAGGGCTCCAATGGAGTTCTTCTTCTTCCTCTTTGGTTCTCTCTCTCTCTCTCTCTCTCTCTCTCTCTCTCTCTCGTAGGTTTGGAACTGACAGATAGTCTATTACCCACGTACTCTTCCTTTTTAATTTTCTATTTTCATCCATTTTAATTCCCAAAAATCTCAAAAGACCAAAATACCCCTCCGGGGTGTCGGTTTGACCTAAACCGTCCCAAAATCCAAATAAAACACCCGAGTAGAGTTTTCTAACTATCTCGACCCTTCCGGACTCATCGGTGCACTCGAAATGGTCATACGAGTTATTTAAAAATAAATTATCTTTGAAACCCAATAAAGTAATACCGATACGACTCACACGCGTCCTAACTAAGTATATTGCAACTGCCGTACATAATAATATTTTCGTAATCATATATTACTTTACTCACTAAGTAATATTCAATATAATTATCACCCATAAATACTAACACTCGTCACGCTAGTAATTATTACATTTAAATTCGGATTAATTATAAATAAATTTTCTCCATTTAAATTAATTAATCCTAATTCCATAATTAGAATAAAATCCCTCAAATATACGAGGTATTACACCAATATAACAATAAATTCGCAAAAATTATGTAGATAAAACCAATATAACAATAAATAAACTATGAATAAAGTTAAATAGTCATGAAAATGTATTATATATATTTAGGCTAAAAAACTATTTTTTTACAGGCTCAGAATTAAATACATACAAAACAAACATAGAACATTAAGGCCCAGTTTGGTTGCGCAAATTGTTTGATTATGTTGTGAATTAGTGAATTGTAAATGAGTGAATTTGAAATGAGTTAAATCCAATTTTACACAATATTTGGTAATTTGAAATTGATGTTAAGATTCTATGAAAAAAAGGTAAAATCAAATCAAGAGAGAGAGGGGAAGGGAAAATAGAGAGGGGGAAAGGGAGAGGGAACATGCACTTTATGTGACTCCTATTTCAAATGGATTCATTTCACATTTTTTATGAAATGATCCAATTTTAGATTTTGCACATGAGTTAAAATGGGGAAATTAATGAATCATTTCATTAACGAAACCAAACACAATTAATGGGTCAATTTGTAAATGGATCAATTTATTAACGATCCAATTTACAATTTTAAGACAACCAAACGGGGCCTAAAAGAATAAATTCATATTAAAAAACTCAATGCAAAGACAATTGACCCCTAAAATAAGCCCATGAGATACTTTTTGCATATATACAAATATTGCAAGTTATATGTATGATTCACCCAAAAACGAAAAACTCATTTGAAACTATATTCTTAGGCTTCTACAATCTCCATCTGGGTATCTAGAAGAAAAAACGAAGCAACCATGAAGTATAAAGACTAATAATAAACTTCCCCTAATCTAAAGACTAAAATCATCAGCCAAATTTTTTGTGAGGAACATTAGACAAATAATGAAAATTCAAATAAATTATAAAAATATAAAGCAAGTAGGTTAACATGGTTTCTGAAAAATGGTTTAAAAGTAACAAACAATAATAGGAATTACAATATTAGTAATTGATAAAAAAAATTGGGTAACACTAAGAAATTTGGGTGAAAGAACCATATAATCTAAATACCATTCACATCTAAAATTGATAAAGATATAGTACTGTGACACCCCGCTTATTCAATATAATGGGTGGCCAGGCCTATACTAAAATAAAACAGAAATCTCAAGTGTATCATTCTCAGCACCAAATGTCAAATATAAATATAACCGGTAACCACCCTATATAAAATAAACAGGTGCCATTTTTTTAATAAAGTGTACCGACAATAATTCATTCACATACTACGGAGCATAAACATAATAGACAAATAAGGGACTAGATCATTAACATTCTATGAGTAGTCATACAAAAGAATATTCCGGAATATGTTGTTGGGCAAAAACCCATACAATATCAAGAGATACATATATAAGGGATAAACATATACGACCTTTAGGTATACCCACCCGATCTACAAATGTGAATTCTTAACTAGATTACAAAAATAGAGTTGCGTCTATAACAAAAGTCCTGTAACATTCTGCTCATGCTACAACTCCCAAAAAATCTGGAACAGATAACCATCATTGGCGTCCTTGCAGAGGAATGCCTATAATATACACAATATGTATTGCAAGAGAAAATATATAAACGGGTCAGAGCCTTGGGTTTGAAAATAGTTATAACAAGTGAATTAAATGCATAATAATTAAAAATGCAAGATTTCGTAATTGATATGGAGTCGCACTCCCTTGAGACTCGACCTCACCTCACCTCTCAGCTATAGCGTGCACCTAAACGTACACATTAAATCTTCAGTTGAGCTACCCCACTAAATCTATGGATCATACCCCCTCAAGCCTATGCATAACTCCCATTAGTGTAACTATATCTTATTATCATAGTTAGATGTCATTCCCCTTAATTATGCAAATTCAATTACCCCATGTACTGATGACCACACATTTCTCCACTTCCAACATAGCGCTAGGTTTCGTGCGTGGGACGTCTCGCAAGCGAAATCCAACAAGGAACCCCCCCGATACACTACTACCTAACATTGTTAGTCGTGGAAATCCATTAGGCCCTCAGTCCATATCAGGTACTCCTAAATTCCAGTCTATAAACATAAAAGCATACTTACCTAATCTCATGCTAAAAGGTGCAGTACATAACACACATATCATACAAATAGGACAATACATAACACAAATCGTATTCGTATACTAATAGTCTCTACAATGCTATCATCTTTCAGGGAATTACTTACATATCTTCCTGGGTTACCAGCGGTCCGACTCTCACACTGACTTAGTATAGAACCAATTCTCAAGCATATGGGAAGCGGCCATAGTTCCTTACTTAAGGGTAAGAATAATCATACCCAAGATATCTTACCCCTACCTCAGACGCGGTAAAATACTGGACGCTATGACTTGGGGACTATACTCTCCCAGCTCCTCGAGCCAGAGGATTTCCCCACATCGTACAACTTCCCATGATAGCACTAGAGGGGTATGTACGAGATAGCATATATCAAACACACCCAATATAGATTCGCATCATATATACAAACCGTCACATTTTAGAATGTATATATCAATAATCCTAGCTATATGTAAATATCGCACCTTACACTAGCTAATGATCCACACAATAATTTCAAGTTCATATTACAATTTACTCGCGTATTTGATTATTGATAATCAATCACACTTATGATTTTTCCTAAAAAATTTGCCCTCATTAAGGACCCACGAACTCTCACTCATTATCCCATAACCCTCCTCGAAGGAATCCCCACTGCTTGGAGAATTTACAAAAAGGAAACAACATAATACCCTCTAAAATATGCCTCTATAATAGCCCCAAAGTTACCCCTCCATTGAGTCATATCATACCCACATTATGCCCCATAAACATGTTTACCAAATAATATTAAAGGGATCATAAGTATTTAAAATCAAATAAAGAGGAATAAAATAAGAATTTACAGCTGCAGTAATCGGGACAGACCGAAGGTCCCCAAAAACGAACATGTCTGGTTCCTTAAAATCTACATAAATTTTTTAATTACCGGACCGATCCGATATCCTTTGAAAACGAACCGGTCCGGATTATACAATTCTGAATCCCATAAAATCTCCCTATTTATCAAACAAACCCTTCTTCTCCAATATTTCAACATCATAATTCACCTAAAATATGAATTCCCCCATTTCTACACCCTCAAACTCATATACACACAACAAAGTCTAAACTTCAAAACTAAGTTCCAGGGTTTAACATTTATATCTAACATTACCAAAATCTTTCCATAAATAATGAAATAAATCACACAAATAAGCATTTAGCAAGTTAATCAACTTGCCTCAAAGATGTAAAGTCTGATTCTTCCTCAAAGTCACGAATTATTCAAGATTCCCAAGGTTCTCAAGCTTCCTCTTCTCTTTCTCTTCTTCTCACGTTTTCTCTCAAATGGGTTTTCTCTTAATTGAGATTAATTAACTCTCTTAAGCCTAATAACCCCCTATTATTAGAAATCCCAACTTTAAATGATAATGCGCACATAAAAATAACTCGCATACCCTAATTCGAGTCAAACTAGTCAAAAAGATTCCGGAACCCATATAAAAACCCCAGGGCAGTCATTTTGACTTTCTTGACCCTTCCGGAATCAACTGTGCCCTCCAAATTTTCATCCGAAACTCATAATATAAAAACCATCTCCCAACCTCATATAACTCACTAAAATATGCCACGATTGAGAAATAACTAATTCCTGTCGCCGATACACACATATACGACAAAATTGCATACAACAAGACTATATTTACCATATCACACTTGTAAAAATGCAATTCTCATAAATATTAACTATTCTATCCAAATCAATATTTATGTTAAATCCTTGTTTTAATTCTCAATTATATTAAATCACCCACACCCGATAATTTAATATAAAATATAAATACACGAAAGTAAGGGGTATTACATAGTTACACCCTTAAAAAGAAATTTCATGCTCGAAATTTAGACATACCTTATGGAAAGTGGTAAGGGTACATGGCTCTCATATCATCCTCTCATTCCCACGTTGACTCATCTGTGTTCTGGTGCCCCCATTGGACTCGAACTAAAGGTACTACTTTTGATCGTATCCTACGCTCATTACGATCTAAAATGGCAACCGATCGTTCTTCGTACGAGATGTCAGGTTGCACTCAATTTCCTCCAATGAAAAATGCCAATGAGCCCCCTCATATCTTTTATACTTCTTCAAGGACGAAATGTAGAACACATCATGAATTCTTTATAAATACACTGGCAAGGCAAGTCTATAAGCCACATGACCAATCCTCTCAATAATTGGGAAAGGCCCTACATACCTCGGCGAAAGTTTAACTTTCTTGATAAACCTCATAATGCCTTTCATCGAAGACACTTTTAACAACACTTGGTCTCCCACTTCAAACTCCACATGCCTACGGTCTGCATTGGCATAACTTTTTTGGTAATCCTGTGCAACACGTATGCGATTATGAATCAACTTAATCCTTATCGTGAAGTATCCTGGATCATTTCTAGGCCAAAAATTTATTATCGCTGACTTCCAACTAAAATGCAAGTGAATAGCACGGGCATCCATACAATGCCTCGTAAGGCGCCATACCTATAGTAAATTGGTAAGAATTATTATAAGCAAATTCTACCAACGGTAGGTATTGCTCCCAACTTCCTCCAAAATCTAAAATAGAGATTCGAAAAATATCTTCCAACATTTGATTTACTCGCTCCGTTTGCCCATCGATCTGGGGATGTTATGCCATACTCAACTTCAATTAAGTCCCCTTAACTTCTTGAAAGCTCTGCCAAAAATGGGAGACAAGGATTTTATATCGGTCAGACACAATATTGATCGTCACTCCATGCAACCTAATAATTTTTGTAATAAAGAGCTGAGCATAATGTGATGTCGTAAAAGCTGTCCTCACCGGTAAAAAATGTGCCATCTTCGTCAAATGATCAACGATAAACCAAATGGAATCATGGCTACGTTGCATCATTGGTAATCCCGTAACAAAATCCATGGAAATGCTTTCCCATTTTCATACAGGAATTTCCAACGGCTGTAACATTCCCGAGGGTCGCTGATGGTCCACTTTTACTAAGTGACAAGTGGTACATTTGGAGACAAATTCAGCTATGTCCCTCTTCATACCCACCCACCAGTTTTGCCGTCGCATATCTTAATACATCTTATCTCCACCTGGGTGAACATCAAATTTTGACCCGTGAGATTCTGACATAATAGCCTGCCGTAAATCGGAATCGTCTAGGACTACTAACCTACCATTGAATCGTAATCCACCCTCAGAACTAATGGAGTATAATTCCTCTCCCCCCCGGTCAGTAATTTCTTTACTATGACGTTACAATCCGTATCTTCAGATTCAGCTTTCACAACCCTCATCACCATCTCGGGTGTGAGTGATAACACGGCCATACAAGACCTGGCCACCACATTATCTTGACGAAGTTCCCTCCACTTGGCTTTCCATACCTCTTCTAACTGCCCAGTGGGATGACGACTCAACGCGTTAGATACAACGTTAGCTTTTCTCGAATAATATTGGATATTGAACTGATAATCCTTTACAAACTCCAACCACCTACGCTGCCTCATATTTAGGTCCTTTTGGGTGAACAAATATTGCAATGACTTATGGTCTGTGAAAAGTCTAAACTTCTTGCCCAATATATAATGCCTCCAAATTCTTAACGCAAAAACCACTACAGCCAATTCCAAGTCATGTGTTGGATAATTATGCTCGTGGGGCTTGAGTTTACGAGACACATACGCAATTGCCCGCTTCTCTTATTGAAGAACTCCTCCTAAACCCTGGAGAGACGCATCAATAAAGACTAAATACTCCACTCCTACTTTGGGAAATGCGAGAACGGGTGCCGACGTCAACCTGTCCTTTAATTCATTAAAGGCTAATTGACAGGAAGCATCCCACTCAAACTGGACTCCCTTTCGGGTCAAATTCGTTAAAGGGCCGACAATCTTCGAAAAGCCCTTTATAAAATAGCGATAATAACTCGCCAAACCCAAGAAACTTCTAATCTCCGTCGATGTTATGGGATGATCCTACTCCCTCACCGCTGCAACTTTACTTGGGTCCACGGAAATACCCTTCTCCGACACTACATGACCCAAAAATTGCACTTCTTGCAACCAAAATTTGTATTTCTCGAACTTGGTGTACAATTGATGGTCCTGTAATATCTATAGAACCATCCTTAAATGTTCGGCATGTTCATCCTCCATCCGAGAATAGACCAAAATATCATTAATGAACACAATTACAAATTGGTCCAAGAAATCTTGAAAGGCCCTATTCATCAGATCCATAAACACTGCAGGGGCATTGGTTAGCCCAAACGGTATAACCAAGAACTTATAGGATCCATATCAATTAAAAATGCAGTTTTAGAGATATCCTGCTTCCTAATACGAAGCTGATGATACCCCGTACGCAAATCTATTTTTGAGAAGTAAGACGCTCCTCCCAACTGATCAGATAAATCATCAATATGAGGTAATGGGTACTTATTCCTGATTGTCACCTTATTCAATTCTCGGTAATCTACATATAATCGTAAAGAACCGTCCCTCTTCTTCACAAATAATATAGGGGCTCCCCAAAGTGACGCACTCCGACTAATGAAACCTTTCCCTAAAAGCTGTTGGATTTGGTCTCGTACCTCGCAACTCGTGACTCGAAGGTAAGCCTGGAATCTCCTAAAAAATGTCTGTGAATTCCCGAACCACTAGGATAGAGTCTAAGTAAACAACCATTTCCTGTGAAGTCTCCTCCTCGATATAGTACAAATGGGTGCTTGAACCTCCCTTTGGAAAAGGCAAAGCAACAAGAAACATTTCCTGGATCGGAATAAAAAATAAGATCGACCTCCCAAAGAAATCCACCATCACTCGATATCTAACCAACCTGTCCATACTTAATATAACATCATACCCATACATATCTAATACAAGTAAGTTGGCAACTAAACATAATCTCCCAAAATCTATATCAACCCCTTTACAAATAAAATGGATAAGCGATCCATCTCCCAAGGGAGATTCTACACACATTTGAACAGTATTAGCTGACTATAACACTCATGCCGCACGCATAAAATGTACAGCTATAAAGGAATGGGATGCTCCAATATCAAATAATACCCGACCCATATTACCATGGATAGGGAACTTACCCTCAATGGATGGTGGAGGATGCTGCACCTGTGGTAGCACTGCATTTTGAACATTGTACACTCGCCCATATTGCAACTGTCCCTGTAGAGGTGGGACAATCTGAACGGGCGCTGGAGGTGGTACAAGTTCTTGTTGACCCTGCTGAGCTCCTTGCACTTACACCCTATTCTGCTCTGGGCAATCTATATCCCTGTGACCCACCTCACCACACTGAAAACAACATCATACAAAGTTCCCCAACCTCTGGCCTGTTGCCCAAATCTGGGTTGTCCTTGTCGCTGGCCCGGATGACCTCAACCCTGTTGACCTCCCCTATTGTTCCCCCTACCTTCTTGGCCCTGTTGAACGTTTTATTGTTACTTCTGTTAGTTCCCTTGAAGATTTTGCCTTTTTGCTGAATCCCTCGAAGGGAGATCCCGCTCCTTCTACTTATTCCCTTGCTGTTGAGCCAGTGGTGCCCCACTGGCACTATCTACTTCCGTCTTACTCGACGAACCTGAGTCCACCAATTTCTTGATCCTGACAATGTAACAGTGCAACATTCATTACATTTGCAAACATTAATAAAGTCGGGTTCCCCAATATGTGTTGCCAAATTCTCCAATTCAAGCCTCACATAAACTTTAAGATTCTCTTCTCCTTGGTATTGACTTCCTCCGGCACAAAATTTGCTAAGCGGGTAAATTCATCTTCGTACTCAGCCACAGTTCGGTCCCCTTGGGTTACATCCAATAATCTCCTTGTCATCTCTATCTAAACTTCTAGAGGAAAATACTTACGATTGAAGAGTACCAAAAAATCGGCTATGGGCATCGTATCTCTTTGCATAGAGGTAGTAACCGACTCCCACCACTAAAGAGTCGCACCAACTAATTTAAAAGTGGTGAGTATTTGTTTTTGAACTTCGTTGCATTCAAACATACGTAGATGCCATTGAATATCCTTTTTCCATGGACTATCAAGTATAACGCCAGCTCCTCCTTAGAATTTCGGAGCATGCCCCTTATTGAAAGCTTCTCGCACTCTCTCCCACGTGGATGGCCCCGGGTGGGTTTGAATTACTGGAGCTACAGGTTGTTGCAGAGTATGAGGATACTGTTGTGCCATCGCGGTCATCGTCGCATTAACTGCTTGTGCCATAATATTGGTAACTTCTGCAGCAGTCATAGTCCCCTGAGGCACTTGGGCTTACACATTATCGGCTCCTTTATTTGCCCTAGTCGGGCGACCTCGCTTTGGTGGCATCTGTAGAAAGAACAAACTGTATCAACACACAGTTCAAGCAATTAATCAAAGCAGAAGATCGAGGATGAAATATGAACACAACAATCCTAATAATAGGGCTCTATATAAAAAACTCTACGGTAAAACGTAGGAGTCTGCACAGATCCTAAGACTCTAAAATCTGATGCTCTGATACCACCAGTGACACCCTGCTTATTCAATATAACGGGTGGTCAACCCTATACTAAAATAAAATAGTAATATCAAGTGTATCATTCTCAATACCAACTGTCGAATATAAATATAACCGGTAACCACCCTATATAAAATAAACAGGTGCCAAAAAATTTTCTTTTTAAAAAGTGTAGCGACAATAAATCATTCACATACTACGGAGCATAAACATAATAGAAAAATAAGGGACTAGATCATTAACATGCTATGAGTAGTCATACAAAAGAATATTCTCGAATACGCTGTCGGGCAATAGACCATAAAATATCAAGAGACAAATATAAAGGGATAAACATATACAACCTTTGGGTATACCCACCTGATTTAAAAATGTGAATTTTTAACTAGATTACAAAAAAAAGAGTTGCATCTATAACAAAAGTCCTGTAACATCCCGCATATGCTATAGCTCCCAAAAAATCTAGAACAGATAACCATCATTGGCGTCCTTGTGGAGGAACACCTATAATATACACAATATATATTGCCAGAGAAAATATATAAATGGGTTAGAGACCTGGGTTTGAAAATAGTTATAGAAAGTGAGTTAAATGTATAATAATTAAAAATGCAAGATTTCATAATTGATGTGGAGTCGCACTCACTTAAGACTCGACCTCACCTCTCAGCTACAACGCACACCTAAACGTACACATTAAATATTAAGTTAAGCTACCCCACTAAATCTATGGATCATACCCCTTCAAGCTTATGCATAACTCCCATTAGTGTAACTATATCTTATTATCATAGTTAGATGTCATTCCCATTAATTATGCAAATTCAATTACCCCATGTACTGATGACCAACCATTTCCCCACTTCCAACATAGCGTTAGGTTTCGAGCGTGGGACGTCTCGTAAGAGAAATCCAAACAAGGAACCCTCCGATACACTAGTACCTAACATTGTTAGTCGTGGAAATCCGTTAGGCCCTTAGTTCATAGCACGTACTCCTAAATTCTAGTCTACAAACATAAAAGCATTCTTACCTAATCTCATGCTAAAAAGGGTAGTACATAACACACATATCATACAAATAGGGCAATACATAACACAAATCGTACACGTATACTAATAGTCTCTACAATGCTCTCATCTTTC
Organism: Sambucus nigra; assembly: GCA_949130495.1. Lineage (NCBI taxonomy): Eukaryota > Viridiplantae > Streptophyta > Magnoliopsida > Dipsacales > Adoxaceae > Sambucus > Sambucus nigra. The sequence goes on along the minus strand of OX422218.1, from coordinate 296,038,627 downwards.
AGGGAATTACTCACATATCATCCTGGGTTACCAGCGGTCGGACTCTCACACCGACTTGGTATAGAACCAATTCACAAGCTTATGGGAAGCAAAAATAGTTCCTTACCTAAAGGTAAGAAGAAGAATACCCAAGACGTCTTACCCCTACCTCACAAGCGGTAAAATATTGAACGCTATGACCTGAGGACTATACTCTCCCTGCTCCTTGAGCCAGGGGATTTCCCCACATCGCGCAACTCCCCATGATAACACTAGAGGGGTATGTACCACATAACATATATCATACACACCCAATATACATTAACATCATATTTAGAAACCGTCTCATTTTAGAATGTATATATTAATAATCCTAGATATATGTAAATATCGCACCTTACACTAGCTAATGATCTACACAATCATTTCAAGTTCATATTATAATTTACTCGCTTACTTAATTATTGATAATCGATTGCACCTATGATTTTTCCTCAAATTTTCCCTCGTTAAGGACCCGCGAACTCTCACTCATTATCCCGTAACCCTCCTCGAAAGAATCCCCACTCCTTGGAGGATTTACAAAAAGGAAACAACTTATACCCTCTAAAATATGCCTCTATAATAGCCCCAAAGTATCCCCTCCATTGAGTCATATCATACCCACATTATGACCTATAAACATGTTTACCAAATAATATTAAAGGGTTCCTAAGTATTTAAAATCAACTAAAGAGGAATAAAACCAGAATTTATAACTGCAATAACCGGACCAGACTGATGGTCCCTAAAAATGAACCGGTTCGGTTCCTTAAAATTTATAGAAAAGTTTTAATTACTGGACCGATCCGATATCATTTGAAAATGAACCGGTTCGGACTGTACAGTTCTGAATCCCACTAAATCTCCTTATTTCTCCTACAAAGCCTTCTTCTACAATATTTCAACATCATAATCCACCCAAAATATGAATTCCACCATTTCTACTCGTTCAGACCCATATACACACAACAAAGGCTAAAATTCAACACTAAGGTCTAGGGTTTAACATTTATATCTAACATTACCAAAATCTTTCCAAAAATAATGAAATAAATCACACAAATAAGCATTTATCAAGTTAATCCACTTGCCTAAAAGATGTAGGGTCTGATTCTTCCTCAAAGTCACGAATTGTTCAAGATTCCCAAGGTTCTCAAGCTTCCTCTTCTCTTTCTCTTTTTCTTACGTTTTCTCTCAAATGGGTTTTCTCTTAATTGAGATTAATTAACTCTCTTAAGACTAATAACCCCTATTATTAGAAATACTAACTTTAAATGATAATGCACACCTAAATATAACTCGTATACCCCAATTCGAGTCAAACTAGTCAAAAAGATTCCGGAACCCAAATAAAAACCCCAGGGCAGCCATTTTCACTTTCTCGGCCCTTCCGGAATCAACCGTGCCCTCCAAATTTTCATTCGAAACTCGAAATATAAAAACCATCTCCCAACCTCATATAACTCACTAAAATATTCCACGGTTGAGAAATAACTAATTCCCGCCGTCGATACACACATATAAGACAAAATTGCATACAACAAGACTATATTTACCATATCACACTAGTAAATGTGCAATTCTCATAAATATTAACTATTCTACCCAAATCAATATTTATGTTAAATCCTTGTTTAATTCTCAATTATATTAAATCACCCACACCCGATAATTTAATATAAAAAATAAATACACGAAAGTAAGGGGTATTACAATTATATGCTCACTAATTCACAACTATTAGAAGAAAAAAATCCATGAAACAAAAACAACAAATATAACACAATAGAAAATACATAAATCCACCCGAAAAGATTCTACAAAAGAAAACACAAATAGAGAGAGAGAAATACTTTGAATAAAAAAGTAGAGAGAAATACTTTGAATCAAAAGTACGTCATAAAAAACCCCAACCAGCTGCCATCTATTACTAAAGTAAAAAACCAAACACCCACACCGAGATCCTTATATTTCTCACACTATGGAAAAAAACTACCCATCTGATGAAGAACCCTATTTAACAACAATATATCAAATACAAAAAATATTGGTTAGATTTTTAAAATCCAAAACATACACTAAATTGATTTCAAGAGAGTCTATACATGAGATATGAACCAAATATAAAGACTTTGGTGATTAGATTTGTAAAACCAACAAAAAAAACCAAGTTAGATGTATAAAATAATAAATATACAACAAATAAGTTCTACAAAAATGGTTTGTAGAGTGGGGACATACTTGGTTCATTAAAGAAAGAGAGAGAGAAGTGAGGGAGAGTAAGAGATATGGATACCAAGAAAGGAGTGAGGTAGAGTGAGGTCGAAGGATCTAGAAGAAAACTCAAATTCGAAGGATCCGGATGAAGCAAACGTCTCTTTGAGATCTTAAGATTTGAACTTTGACAAAACGTAGGGCATGGGACTGGCGAGGGCGCTACAGAAGTAGCCAGAAGGGTTACGACTGGGTTGGAGGGAGTTGAGATGAGAGAGAGCATAAAGTTAGAGGGAGTGAAATGAGAAACATATAGTATTTAGACAATTAAGTGTAAGGCCATCCACAATGGGTCCTCTAGTACCATTGTGGATCCTTTAGTTTGATGGGTTTTCAGTCACAGTCATCCGGTAGAAATTTGAATGGATTCATTAAGCGTTCCATAAGCAGAGAGGAGGGTTATGGGATTCTCTAGTGTGGCAGAGGCCGGAGACATTTGTTTGTCCATGTTAGGCGCAAAACTACTTTGCGCCCCATGCCCAGGCACAAAACAATTGCCCACCTAGTGGCAACGACTCCTAATGGCTATCTTACCCTGTTTCCCTATAAATATTTCACTTTCAACCCCATATAATTTCACTAAAAAATCCACTAATTTCTTACTCTTATTTACTCCAAAAATTTATAACCAATTCCATATGGCTTCACCCTCTCAAACATCGAGACTTCCTAATTTGAGCTCGTTTGATGAAATAATATTGCGCTATGCATATTATAAATATTCCATCGATGAAAAAATGGCCACTAACCAACGCGGTGGAATGATGTGGGAGAAGATTCAAACGGATTTTAATAATACCGATGGTGTATTATATCACCGATCAATAAAAGTCTTGCAAGGTAAATGGCAGACTAATAACGTGACTTTTGCGTAAATGTCGTTGTTGAAAGCCAAGTTAGTCAAAATCCTCAAATACCTACAAAATTATAACAAAACTAGTGTAGCGGTAAGTAAGGGTATCAATCCACTTTCTAGGGGGTAAAGCAAATGGACCAAATTCAATTGTAATTCACTTTTTATTTTCTTTTTCTGCTTTTTCACTTTTCTAATTTTTTTAGCTTTTTTCAATATTAAAACAATAGGGTGAGGTGAGGTTTAAACTAAACTAAATTAAATGTAATATGATAATAACTAACTAGAAAATGACTAAAATGAAAAATAAAGTCTAACACTAAAATAAAAGATAAAGTGAGGTAAATAATTGTGAGAACAATCAAGGAGTGGGATTACACTACAAATTTTAGTTATTCTAATTAATTAATTTAATTATTTGAATTATCCCAAATTAATATCAAAACTACAAATCAACTCTCGTTGCAAATGTAATTTTAATAATAAAATTTTAGAAAATTAAGTTTAACACCCCACAACTCTAGAAAAATAGATCTACACTCCTTTTAATTAATCACCCGTTAGGATCGATCAATTAGAATTTATGTAAATCTTAGAAAATAAATTTAGAGTTGAAATTCAAGTGCTAATACCCCACTTAAGAAACCCCTATCTCTAGTTCGAATCTAAAATGGGTATTATCACTAGAATTTCGATTTTCTCTCGAAAATCATTTACCCTCTCTCAAGGTGTAAATCTAAGGGTGAGGGATCAAAATTAACATTCAAAGGGATTTTTCAAGTAATTAAACTAATAAAAATAAAATAACATCAAATAAGGGTTTTACCCCACCCCTTGAAAGGGGTTTTAGCCTAACATGATATGAAACATGACAAATTAATAATCAAGGCTACTAAAATAAAAGAGAAGAGAATAGAACAAGCAAACCAAATCTCTTTGAGAAAGTTGAACTCTACTCTTCCAAATTGAAGCATACACCGCTTAATTGAGCATCCAAATGATTTGAAATTGAAATATTCACTCAATTAACTCTCTTACAATATTTAATCTCACAAATATCTAAAAAAAAAAAATAATATTTACAAAGGATAATTTTCTCTACAATTCTCTCTCTAAAATTCCTATCTAAAAGCTCTTTTTATGATAAGTCTCCTTGAATCTAAACTAAAAACTACAAAATAAAAAGGATAGTGGATGAATTCATAATGGACAATTAAATAATAAAAGAGCTTTGCTAAAAATGCAAGAAATAAATTCTATATCATTAATTTATATTGAGATAATTGCTAAAAATGCAAAATCTCAACATAAAGGAATGGGTTAGAATTTGTCTCCCATAAGGGATAAATTTCACTACCTTAATCTATTATGAATAATTGCTAAAAATACAAAAATTCATAATAAAGGGGTGGGGTGAATTTTATCCTAGAGATAATTTTCATTACACACCTCTATACTGAGGTATTTGCTAAAAATGCAAATACTCAACATAGAGGGGTGGAGAGAATTTTATCACACCAAGCTTAAAACTAAATTTTGAGATCCTTTGCAAATGGGTCATCCTCTTCAATTTATATAAGGCATGGAGCATGAGGGTAAAAATGGGAATTGGCTATGGTGATGAACATGTGGGAGTGGTGAGAGCACATGTGCATGGGGGTGTTTGAGGTCATGTGGGAAGTGAGGTGAGCAATGAAATCTGATTTGGGAATGAGAGGTTTGGGGGCATTTTTGGAAAGTTGGTTAGAATTAGTAGTTGGTTTTTTTTTAAGGGTATTTGGGTAAATTGGTTTAAATGGGTTATTGTCACATGTGGCAACACTTGGTCTTATTTGGCATTTGCAGGTAGGGGTGTTAAAAAAAACCGCCCGACCCGAAAACCCAATCGAACCGGCCCGAACCGAACCGAAACCACCGGGTTTTTTTTAGCCCGGTTCGGCCTACGGTTTACGGATATAAAAAACTGACCATGTCGGTTCGGTTGTCGGTTTATACGTGGGAAAAACCGACTCAAACCGAACCGACCCGAAACCAATATATATATTAAAAAAAACCTAAATAACTTATATTTTTATATCCAAAACCCATTACCCACCTTTAAAAATCGACCCAAACCGAAAACCGCCCTTAAAAAACCCGGCCCAAACATGAAACCGTCGAAAACCGACCCGAAACCGAACCGAACCGAAACCGCCGTGAATCGAAACCGACGATTTTTTTTATAGTCGGTTCGGTTTCGGTCTGACCTTTTCCAAAACCGAACCGATCGGTTCGGTTTGAATTAGGGTCCAGAACTGACCCGTGAACACCCCTATTTGCAGGTGAAAAATCGTGTAGCTTTGTTTGGTTGAAATGGAGAAATGAGTTTTGGACATGGGTTTTGGTTGGATGGGTGTTTGTTGGTGTATTGGAAATGGGTTGGGGAGAGAGCGAGAGAGGGGATCGGAAGGGGGGTTCGCAACGCCGGCAAGGGTCGCCGGAGAAAGCGACAAGTAGGGGGTGTGGTCACGAGTTTGGCCATGGTTATCGAAGGTTCTGTCGGCGCAGGTGGGGTCGCGTGGTTCACACCGGCCAGAGGTTGGGTCAAGGCGGGCTGGCCGATTTGGGGTTCCGCCGGTTGGCGGGTCATGGCGGTATGGCTGGGACGAGAGTGAGAGAGAGAGAGAGGGGCGCTGTTAGCTCGCCGGAGGTGGGGACGGTTTGGGGCGCGGGTTGGAGGGACGAAGTGGTCGCCGGTTTGGGCTCCGGCGATGGAGGCTAAGGGGGCCGCGGGTTATGGTGGAACAGAGGGGTTTGGAGTTTATGGGGGTTGAGGGAGATGGGTTTAATGGTAGTGGTTTTGTGTTAATGGATTTTGGTGGGTTTAGAGGAGAGAGAAAGAGATGGTTGTTGGGAGGTTGAAGAAGAAGGTGTGTGTGTTTGTGTGTGGTGAGGTGTAGGATAATAGAGTGTAGGTGAGGATGAGGGTAGGTAGTGCTAGGGTGTGTGTGAGGTGTAGGATGTATGTGTGTATTTAATATGGATACCTAAAAATGACACTAACTAATTAAAAATAAAACAATTAAAACTAAAAAACTAAAAATCTAAAAATAAATAAATTCCTACTCTAAAAATAAAATAAAGACTAAATAAAAATAAAAATAAAAAGAAATAAAATTAAAATTAAAATAATATCCAATAAAACTTAAAATTAAAATCCTAAAAAGAAAATGTAAAAACTAATAAATAAATGAAATCTAAAAATTAAAATCCTAATAAAATAAAATAAAACTAAAATTAAAAACTAAGAGAATAAAAATGAAAATAAAATAAAATGATACTAATAAAAATAAAATAGAAAATAAAACCTAGAAAATACTAAATAAATCCTAAAAATAAAAATGATTCAAACTAAAAATCTAAAAAATAATAAAATGACACAAACAAAACACACACAGGCTTGGGGTATGTTTGGGCTAGGTTTAGGCTTAGTTTGGATAGGCTAGGGTTACGGGTGAGGGGAATTAGCTCCGTATTAACTGCAAATTGCTCTGAAATATAGCTTTTGACACCGCAACTGCAATTAAGCTTGCATATTGAGCAATTAAGTGCATAAGACCCATATTACCGAGAATTAGCAACTAAAGTACGTCTATTCGGGGTATAAATTGTATAGTTTTGGGTGCTTATCAAACTACCCCCAAACAGAGCGTTGCTAGTCCTCGAGCAATAAGATAGAGAGAAAGAGAAAGATAAGAAACCAAAAGTGTACCACTTTCGCGGGCACTTGCGATTGCACTTAGCATGTGCAACAAGCCTTTAAACTTATAGGTTTCCCTACAGGACGAGTTGTGTCTTGTGAGGGTTTGCAGGGAATATACCCACAAAATTCTTTATTTGCAAAAATGATTTATTGAAGGGCAGTCAATCTCTTATTAGACATAGAATAATCGCACAATCCATCACACGAGGAATATTTTGAGAAATACAAGCTAGAAGCGTAAAAAGTTTAGCTATGTAAATACTCAAGGCACATCCTTCCTAGAACTCAACGTGTGTAGTGTGAATCAGTCAAAACGGGTCGAGTATCACAAGAGTAATTCCTAGATTGCCTCTTCGAAATCAACGCTTCAACTTCAAATCTCATTGGATATAACTCTCTCAAACAAACTCTCGAGATATGGGTAAGTGTATCGCTCTTGTGTGTGAGGAGGTGAGTAAACGTAAGCAAGTTCAAACGTCTCACACACACATAAGAAAGAACGAACAATTAGAAAGAAAAATGATCTCATGAAAGAATGCTATTCACTATAGTGAGAACGTCGAGTTATTCACCACGTCGACTATCATTTGCCCGAACATCTAGGGGAACATGGATGTATATGGGTGAGGGGGAATGAAATGGGATGAGAAGGATATGATAGGTAGGGATGGTGATGTAGAATGGAGTAATATGATGGATGTGTAATGCGATGGAAAATGGATGAATAAGCGATAAGAATGAGAAGAGTGTACTATGAAGAACACATGTTTTTATTTCAAAACTAATTAACTACAACTCTTTTTTTCTCTTTTCTCTTTTCTCTATTTTCTTTTTCGATTTTTCTTTTTTTTCTATTTTTATGTTTCTTTTTTTTTTTTTTTTTTTTTTTCTCTCACTTTTCAAACCAACAATGAAGACATTTACATTTGAAATCACACTCTTTTATTTGAAAATGATGATGGATGATATAAATGGATGTGATAGGTGATGGTGTGGGGAAATATGTGGGAATATGGAAGAGCATGGGAATATAATGGATGAAGTGAATGGTAGATGGTGTATGGAAAAGTGGTAAGTGTATGGATGAAAATCTAGTATTCGGGACAAATTTCAAGACACACATTTCTTACAACTCGAAAAAGATGTCATTCTCAGTGATCAAGCCAAAAAATGAAGAATAATGAGATCATACAACAATTTAAAGTGCGGACCCAAACGAAGTTGAATCAACTTGTGACTCGGAGATTGCGTAAAACACTCTGAAAGGGTGAAAGGCACAAATCTCACAAGCTAAAGTCGCTACTAGTGATCCTTAAGGTTCTCTTTAGAATTGTAGTACTCCTCAACTCTAAACGTAATGACGTGATAAGTGCGAAAATTTTGTTGAGTCTAGAAATTCATAGTGCAAAATGCCTTGTTATGTATTACATAAGCTATTTATAAAAATATTCTCTAGCTTGATTCCTAGTCTTTGAAAGATGGATGATTGAAAATTCACATCAATGATTGAGATGAAAGAAACTGCACGAAATTTTAAAAATCAGGTTCAAAACTCAAAAGTTTTCAAAAGAGGTACGATTTTGATAAAATTCCCCACCCCCAAACAAAAAGGAACATCGTCCTCGATGTTAAGTAAAATGATTATTAAAATTGAGAGCATAATGTAGGAAGGAGATTACCAGAATGAACCGCTAATGAAGTGGAAATATATAGCCAAGAATAAAACCTGATGAAATGATAAGAAAGAAAAAAAATGTGTACAAGTCCATAACATGGTAAAACATTGGGTGATGTGAAACACCACCCCCAAACATGATCAGACTAGTACAAGAAACGCGGGCTGCCTCCCGATAGCGCTAAGTTTAATGTCTTCAGCCAGACCGATGGGATCTCACCCTAAAGATAAGATCTATGATAGCACAGGGCGACTAAAAAATGGGTGATGAGAATCACCCCCAAATAAGACCGAAGCGTCAGCCTTGTTGGATAGAGGCTAAAACGGGTCAATGCACTTGTATGGCAAAGTGCATCACGCGATGTAAAGCATCGGTCGACCATGGGCAGGTGGGTATTAGGGTAAAGGTGAGGGCGAATAGGTATCGGTCACGGGCCTTGTTGAGCTTAAAGGTGAGGGCAACTAGGAACCTATAAGCATGGTGCTCAAGTTGTATGGGAAGGCAAAATGGTTTGGTAAGTGGAATGGGATGGGCCTCATAAAAATCACATGACCATTCTATGAATGGGCAATGATAATGGTCGCACCGTGACACGCCAGGGAGCTGTCTTGGGAAGAAATCAACACCACAAGAGAGTGGCGGGCATAGAGGAACAAGTTTGGTGCCACGAAAGTGGAGAGTATCACCACAAATACTCTTGTAGATGGTGGAGGATGGTTTCAGGTGAGGATCTAAAAATGTGGATGGAAACTTGAAATGCGTAAAATCAAGATCTAAACCAGGTGGTGGGGTGGAAATGATAATGGGTGGGTCGGGTGGGACAAATGGTGTATCGAGTGGGATAAATGGTGGAGGAAGATGATCCAACTCAAGGGTGGGAGATACACACTCCTCATGAGGCACAGAGTGATCCTCAATGGAACTCGCTGGAGGAAGTGTGGACATAAACGAGTGAGTGATCAACTTCTCCATAAGAGTAGAATCGAGGAATGGGGTGGGTGGGTACGACGAGGCACCAAGATCTAAGATAGAGGAATCACTAGGAATATCAGGCTCAAAGGGAGCCATGCATGGTGTAACATCATCCACATCCAAATAGTTAGGAACTATCACGGATTCTATCTCGAAAAAATGGTGAACACTCGTAGCCGGAGCTAACCTAGGATAAATTGGTTCCTCGGGAACACAAGGGTGAAGCTTGATAAGTGTAGACTCGGGCATTGTTTTGGATTCAACGGGAGTGGGAATGTGAATAGGAATAGGAACCTCAATGGGGGGTTCATATGAATGTGGAGGAAATTGATCAGGCTCACTATCTGAAAGTAAGTCAACACAATTGTCGACTTGGGGCCCGGACCATGGAATGGTCTCAACTTCAAGATTCTCAGGGTGGCAGCGTTGGTCACACTTAAAATCTGTGTCACAAGAGGACACAACATCATCACACTCGGTGGCAACGATGGGTGGGGCCATGGGAATATCCGACTCTCGCGCACACTCCAATTCATTTAAACGTTGTTCAAGCCTTTGGAGAGATTGAGTTTGAATTGCTTGCTCTTGCTCAAGTATGAACTTTTGCAAGAGGGTTTCGAGAGCGAATGTGGATGAAGGTGTTGGTGGAATGATTGGTGGTGGTGGTGGTTGAGGTGGACACAACTCGCTATTAGCGGGACTATATGGAGAATACTCAAATGAAGTGTGTGTGGTGGGGACAAGTACATCATACACGAAATGATTGCTTTCACGATGGACAAATGGTTGATACTCACTGGGTGTGTAGTGAGGGGACTGATTGGAAATGGGTGCACAAGGTTACCATGCCGACTGTTGGAACGTGTGAGGATCCACAACATCGGGTTGGGATTTGTATTGCGTGGAAGGGTGATCAAGCCTCCACGAATAGCTCGGGTACTCACATAACTCGTGATTATGTATAGAGGGATAATGGGCCGAGGTGGGTTCCGGGACAGTGTCATATGGATACACATGTTCTATGGTGGATGCGTAGGGATATGAATAGTATGGGCACTCATGGGACATGTGATCGGCATAAGAACAGAGGGTGCACAACAAGGTACTCGACACGTCGACACTTGACACTGAGGGTGATGGAATAGGAGGTGCAGGCATGGATGGGTCAAGAGTACCAACGGTACTCGTGAGAGAGGTAAAATCATGAAGAATATCATAAAGAGACCGCTCGGGATCACTCTCACACGTGTCACGTGTCAATGAAAACTGACCAAAGTAGTCCCGTAAGGGACGTTCTTTGGCCATGAGGGGAGAAATATTTTTTTGCAGTTTTGAAATTTTTTCAAAAGGAAAGAAAATATTTTTTGGATTTTTCTAAAAATGAGAAAAAGAAAATATTTTTGGATTTTTCTCTAAAAAGGAAAGAAAGAAAATATTTTTGGATTTTTAAAAAAAAGAAGAAATAAAATATTTTTGGATTTTTTGGAAGAAAAGGTGGGGAAAAAATACGGACTCTTTGAATTGGACGGGTTAACTAAAACCGACTACCAAAAAATGAATTGGACACACACACAAGTCAAGGAGAAATCCTAACTAGCATATAGCCAATTTTTGTCTTCAAAATTAGTGAGAGGGTAGTCAAATTTTAATTAAGTTCGCGAGCGATAAAAAAAATTCACGGAATAATATGAGTGATCGCCTTTGCAAAAATTTCTCCTAGTGGGCTACCTAGTTGATTAATTTTAAATTTAGTGATGGCTAGGATAGCACACAATGGTAAGCGAGTGAGTCGGGTGATGAAATCCCTTCTCGTGAGTGACCGGGTGTAGGTCTTAGTCAATTAATTCATCACACCATTCAAAAATAAATGTGAGAATAAAATCAAGTAAGAGCACACAAAAGAATTGACTCGCTAACAGGAGAGGCGCGAGTGTTTAGAAATGTACCTCCCACAGTTTTTAGGCCGTGGGGTGCCGAAAAATTTGAGTCGACCGGGGGGAGATCACACCTATCTCAGTCGTCCCCGGGAGTCCTACCGACCCAAGGTAGAGAGGCTTCTAAATCCTCGCCTTTGGACACCCTCTCTCTACCTTGTTCGGGTTCCCTATCACGCTTGGCTTCGATTATTACAAATTTAAATGGAAAATAAATGGTGTCTCTATGCACCGCAATACAAACCAAGAATAAAATAATCCTAATTACAAGCCTTCTAAAAAATATAAAAATGGTACAAAAAATAATAAAGTGCAAAAATAAATGAACTACAAGTTGAAATCCGCTCCGAGCGCTTCACAATCCCAAGAATGGCAATGACGCCATTTGATAGAAAGACTTTTGCGTAAATTTATTTGTCGTTGTTGAACAAGACTTTCTAATAAAAACTCCTCAATTACCTACAAATATAATAAACTCAAGTGTAGAGTGGTAAGTAATAAACCCCGGCAACGGCGCCATTTGATAACGTGACTTTTGCGTAAATGTCGTTGTTGAAAGCCAAGTTAGTCAAAATCCTCAAATACCTACAAAATTATAACAAAACTAGTGTAGCGGTAAGTAAGGGTATCAATCCACTTTCTAGGGGGTAAAGCAAATGGAACAAATTCAATTGTAATTCACTTTTTATTTTCTTTTTCTGCTTTTTCACTTTTCTAATTTTTTTAGCTTTTTTCAATATTAAAACAATAGGGTGAGGTGAGGTTTAAACTAAACTAAATTAAATGTAATATGATAATAACTAACTAGAAAATGACTAAAATGAAAAATAAAGTCTAACACTAAAATAAAAGATAAAGTGAGGTAAATAATTGTGAGAACAATCAAGGAGTGGGATTACACCACAAATTTTAGTTATTCTAATTAATTAATTTAATTATTTGAATTATCCCAAATTAATATCAAAACTACAAATCAACTCTCGTTGCAAATGTAATTTTAATAATAAAATTTTAGAAAATTAAGTTTAACACCCCACAACTCTAGGAAAATAGATCTATACTCCTTTTAATTAATCACCCGCTAGGATCGATCAATTAGAATTTATGTAAATCTTAGAAAATAAATTTAGAGTTGAAATTCAAGTGATAATACCTCACTTAAGAAACCCCTATCTCTAGTTCGAATCTAAAATGGGTATTATCACTAGAATTTTGATTTTCTCTCTAAAATCATTTACCCTCTCTCGAGGCGTAAATCTAAGGGTGAGGGATCAAAATTAACATTCAAAGGGATTTTTCAAGTAATTAAACTAATAAAAATAAAATAACATCAAATAAGGGTTTTACCCCACCCCTTGAAAGGGGTTTTAGCCTAACATGATATGAAACATGACAAATTAATAATCAAGGCCACTAAAATAAAAGAGAAGAGAATAGAAAAGGCAAACCAAATCTCTTTGAGAAAGTTGAACTCTACTCTTCCAAATTGAAGCATACACCGCTTAATTGAGCATCCAAATGATTTGAAATTGAAATATTCACTCAATTAACTCTCTTACAATATTTAATCTCACAAATATCTAAAAAAAAAATAATATTTACAAAGGATAATTTTCTCTACAATTCTCTCTCTAAAATTCCTATCTAAAAGCTCCTTTTATGATAAGTCTCCTTGAATCTAAACTAAAAATTACAAAATAAAAAGGATAGTTGATGAATTTATAATGGACAATTAAATAATAAAAGAGATTTGCTAAAAATGCAAGAAATAAATTCTATATCATTAATTTATATTGAGATAATTGCTAAAAATGCAAAATCTCAACATAAAGGAATGGGTTAGAATTTGTCTCCCATAAGGGATAAATTTCACTACATCAATCTATTACAAATAATTGCTAAAAATGCAAAAATTCATAATAAAGGGGTGGGGTGAATTTTATCCTAGAGATAATTTTCATTACACACCTCTATATTGAGGTATTTGCTAAAAATGCAAATACTCAACATAGAGGGGTGGAGAGAATTTTATCACACCAAGCTTAAAACTAAATTTTGAGATCCTTTGCAAATGGGCCATCCTCTTCAATTTATACAAGGCATGGAGCATGAGGGTAAAAATGAGAATTGGCTATGGTGATGAACATGTGGGAGTGGTGAGAGCACATGTGCATGGGGGTGTTTGAGGTCACGTGGAAAGTGAGGTGAGCAATAAAATCTGATTTGGGAATGAGAGGTTTGGGGGCATTTTTGGAAAGTTGGGTTAGAATTAGTAGTTGGGGTTTTTTAAGGGTATTTGGGTAAATTGGTTTAAATGGGTTATTTTCACATGTGGCAACATTTGTTGACTTGGTCTTATTTGGCATTTGCAGGTGAAAAATCGTGTAGCTTTGTTTGGTTGAAATGGAGAAATGAGTTTTGGACATAGGTTTTGGTTGGATGGGTGTTTGTTGGTGTGTTGGAAATGGGTTGAGGAGAGAGAGAGAGAGGGGATCGGAAGGGGGGTTCGCGACGCCGGCAAGGGTCGCCGGAGAAAGCGATGAGTAGGGGGTGTGGTCACGAGTTTGGCCATGGTGATCGGAGGTTCTGCCGGCGCAGGTGGGGTTGTGTGGTTCACGCCGGCCAGAGGTTGGGTCAAGGCGGGCTGGCCGGTTTGGGGTTCCGCCGGTTGGCGGGTCATGGCGGTATGGCTGGGACGAGAGTGAGAGAGAGTGAGGGGCGCTGTTAGCTCGCCGGAGGTGGGGACGGTTTGGGGCGCGGGTTGGAGGGACGAAGTGGTTGCCGGTTTGGGTTCCGGCGATGGAGGCTAAGGGGGCAGCGGGTTACGGTGGAAGAGGGGTTTGGAGTTTATGGGGGTTGAGGGATATGGGTTTAATGGTAGTGGTTTTGTGTTAATGGATTTTGGTGGGTTTAGGGGAGAGAGAAAGAGATGGTTGTTGGGAGGTTGAAGAAGAAGGGGTGTGTGTTTGTGTGTGGTGAGGTGTAGGATAATAGAGTGTAGGTGAGGATGAGGGTAGGTAGTGCTAGGGTGTGTGTGAGGTATAGGATGTATGTGTGTATTTAATATGGATACCTAAAAATGACACTAACAAATTAAAAATAAAACAATTAAAACTAAAAAACTAAAAATCTAAATATAAATAAATTCCTACTTTAAAAATAAAATAAAGACTAAATAAAAATAAAAATAAAAAGAAATAAAATTAAAATTAAAATAATATCTAATAAAACTTAAAATTAAAATCCTAAAAAGAAAATGTAAAAACAAATAAATAAATGAAATCTAAAAATTAAAATCCTAATAAAATAAAATAAAACTAAAATTAAAAACTAAGAGAATAAAAATCAAAATAAAATAAAATGATACTAATAAAAATAAAATAGAAAATAAAACCTAGAAAATACTAAATAAATCTAAAATAAATCCTAAAAATAAAAATGATTCAAACTAAAAATCTAAAAAATAATAAAATGACACAAACAAAACACACACAGGCTTGGGGTAGGTTTGGGCTTGGTTTAGGCTTAGTTTGGATAAACTAGGGTTACGGGTGAGGGGAATTAGCTCCGTATTAACTGCAAATTGCTCCGAAATATAGCTTTTGATACCGCAACTACAATTAAGCTTGCATATTGAACAATTAAGTGCATAAGACCCATATTACCGAAACTTAGCAACTAAAATACGTCTATTCGGGGTATAAATTGTACAGTTTTGGGTGCTAATCACAGACTATTATTCGAGATTGCATATTGTACTCCGCAAAGATGACTCATGCGTTTAGGGAAACCCGTGGGAGCGGTACATCACATGATGAGTGGGTATGCGTAGAGTTTAATTTTTATACTAATTTATAATTTATAATTTAGTGTTATCATCCTTTATTATTATGAATTAATTATTTCTTATCATGTTATTTCTTGGACAGATTAAACGTGCAGTAGACGATTTTACGAGTCGAAATTTTCCATATGATAATTGTTTTAACATTTTAAAGGATGTCCAAAAGTATAATTTTGCAAAAACTTCTACCCAATTCATGGAGGAAGATTTGGGTACATCAATGGACGACGAGGACGTTGAGTTGGGTGAGGATTTTGAAACCATGCATACCCCACTGGAACGACCATTTGGGCGTAAGGCCGAAAGACAGAGGTCTAAATGTAAGGCCATGTCTAGCAGTCTAAAAGCTCACACCGTGCTGATAAAGAATTCGTAGAGTTTTACTGATTTGTAGAAGTAATTTTTCGTAGCATCACAACGCACTCAAGAGGAGCTCAATTCGAAGTTACACAAGCTAATTGTCCTAAGAAAATAGGTGATTGAGTATTCTATAATTTTCATGGATACCTCGCGCTTATCTCCGGTTCAATTGCCACTTCATAATTAATTGCAAACAGACCAGATACTGTAGCGTAGATTCGCCGAAACTCAACAAAATCCACCATCCGGGGGCAATTAAATGCTTATTTTGATTTTTTTTCTTATAATTATCATTTAATATTTTCATTTGCAAATTAATGACATACTTGTTTCGAGACTGGTTAGCATTCATAATTAAAACAACCAACTTTTTTGAAATATAATTCATTGCCTTTAATTTCATTACACGGGAATTTATGAACGATAAATTCAAATTTCTACACATTTCACTCGTCCACATCGGCCTCAGCATGTAGATTCCATAAATATTCAATAAGGTCATCCCTAAGCTGATTGTGTTTTCCTTATTGTACATCAATGCTTCACGCATTCAGTACTCATACGCATTTCCAAGAGTGTCGCGACTAATCGATGGCATTTCAGTAGGATCAAACTCAATATGCCAGTTAGGATCCTATTGTTCATCCTCTAGTATCATGTTATGCAATATTATACATGATTTCATAATAACCTTTAAGTCATTGTGTTTCCATAATCTAGCCGAGTTGTTAATAAAATTGAATTTTTGTTGCAATATTCCAAATGCTCGCTCAACATCTTTGCGTGCTCCCTCTTGATATTTGGCAAACACACTTTTTTTTCTAGATGCTGGTCTTTTGAAACTCTTAACAATCATAGGATATGGTGGGTATATACCATCTTCCAGGTAATAACCCGTGTTATAAGAGTTCCCATTTATTTCGTACTCTATAGGAGTCGTGTTGCCCTCAAGTAGTTCATTAAATACTACAGATTTGACCAAGACATTTAAGTTGTTACATGAACCTGGTAGCCTGAAGAAAGAATGCAAAATCCACGTATCATAGGAAACTACAACGTCTAGGATTATAGCTGTACTTCTGAAATGGCCACTATATTGTCCCTTCTAGGCGTGAGGACAATTGTGCTATTCCGAGCGCATACAGTCAATGATTCCTATCATCCTCGAAAATTCACGTTTTTCATTCTCTTCTTACATTTGGGAAACATCTTCAGCAGTAGGAGACCGACAATATTCATTTTTAAAGCTCCACACTACAGCGTATGAAAATCTCTTCACAGACTCGATGGCAGTTGTTTTCCTAATGCCTATATATTCATCGGTCATGTCTTAGACACACCCATATGCTAACATGCACATTGCAGTGACACAGTTTTGTAAACAGGAAAGGCCCTTTCTCCCAAGGGCATCACTTTTTTGAACAAAGTAATCATCCTTTTGTTCTACGACTTCCATTATTCGTGTAAACAACGAGAGCCGTATTCTGAATCGACATTGGAATTGTTCAGGACTATAAACTGCATTATCATCAAAGTAATCCGCCATTATACGATAGTGGGTAGCTTCCTTATCCCGATGTATAACCTTTCGTTCATTTATTTCTCCAAGATTCATGATATTTTGAGTTATGGAAATATTTCTTTGGAATTGATTTTGTACTGCTATTGCCATTGAATATGCTTGGACATATTGGTTGGTTGATGAAACTGCCACAATAAATAATTCTTCCATTGGATCTCTAAACATTGTAATGAAAAGTTAAGTCAGAAATGACACTTAGATGGTTTCCCAAACTATAAAACTTAGATGATAATTGAGAAGTGCGGGTGATCTCCCAAACTATAACACTTGGATAATTTATAGTTTCCTCTCTTAACAATTAAGAAATGACACTTGTCACAAGTGGAAACCTTTCCCACCGGACGTATTATGGCATGACATGAAATGACACTTGTCTAAAGTGGAAATGTTTCCCACCTGACTTACACTTGTCAGAAGTTGAAATGTTTCCCGTCGGACGTATTATGAAATTGGCTTTATAGTTAAAAAGACACTTGTTAGTAGTGGAAGTGTTTCCCACCCTACGTATTACGCGATGTATAAATAACATGCTTCCATAAAATTTGAGTCAAGACAAAATAGTTTCAGTACAATTATTATCTAGAAAATGAATAACCCACAATGGTCAACTGCCAAGGACTACTAATTACTCATTGAAATTACTGAGATATACTATACCAAACACACCGGTGAAGTTACCCCAGGAGGAATAGGGGCCATTGTCGGTCGATGGCAGAATATCTTAGGAATCTATTATCATCCTCGACTTGTATGTAATTTTGAACTAACGTGGTTGGGGATGAAGTCTACATTAGACCTCTACTAGATAGCGCTAACGAATGGCGGATGTGGGTGGAATCCCTCCACCTTCACGCTGATAGTGCAAAATGAGGAACAATAGAAACGGTTATGTGAGCAAGTCCTAGGGTTAAGGAGTATCCGTGAAGAACCTTCTTATCTATTTAGTGAATTCAATAGGGCACTGTATATTCGTCAGAATATTTGACATGTATAGTACTATTATGTATGGAAATCTCAATGAAGTGCCTTGTTTTATGTCTAATGAAATAAAAGTTGTTGTTCTCCTCTATATTTAACATTATCAAATAACATAATAAATCGCATCTGTGACATTATCAATTATTGAAAGCTTGATTCATACACTTAGAAATTCAAATTTCATTTATTTGCAAAATAGCATTGGTTAAGATTAGTGATTCATACATCATCCCTTTACCAATAATCGTATCTATGACATTTATGGAAGTTAAATATCGTAAATTATCCAACGAAACAAATGAAAGAGGTAAGATGCTTTGCTACGTAATGCCCGCCAATGTGGATAATATTTGTAAAAAGTATCCCATGCGCCTTCTTCGTGGATTACCAATTTGTAATTCTCTTCATCCTACCCACAACCACCAACGTGTATAGCTTTTGCATACAAGTCAAACTTAAATTTGTGCATGAACCAGCGTGCATGGATCTCGTTAGTCGTACGCCCTCTAATAGCATTAGGTGGTGTCCTTCGACTTCACTCGATGGCTACAAATATGTTAGACGACACCCTATAGTCATGACTAAAAGGTACCCTCTAATAGCATTAGGTGGTGTCGTCTAACTTCGCTCGATGGATATAAAAATGTTAGATGACACCCTATAGTCATAACTAAAAGGTAAGTCAAAATTGGTTATGGAGTTAAGCCGTTGGAGGTCTTCATTTATGAGCCATGGTTGTGAATCCATTTTGCAAGAAATTGTTAATGTAAAGAGTTTTCATTTGCGTATGCTTTATAATATTCAAGAGTTTAAATAATCGATGTGGCGGATGTCAGACGGGTAAATATTTCCCGTTTGTACCCACATGACTTGATGTGAGTTAGAAGTGGAATTATTACCCACCCACACTGTGATATCACATGTATAAATACCCAATATGGTCAATGAAGATAAACCAAACTATGTCTTC
Source organism: Sambucus nigra (assembly GCA_949130495.1). NCBI lineage: Eukaryota > Viridiplantae > Streptophyta > Magnoliopsida > Dipsacales > Adoxaceae > Sambucus > Sambucus nigra. The sequence continues at coordinate 296,019,421 of OX422218.1, read as the reverse complement.
TCCAGTTTATGGACATAATTGTTTTTATCAAGACCATAGCCGTGTCGTTTGGTATGGTCAGAAGCGAATATTTTGTAATGAGCCAATTGACACATCAAGAAGGTTTGACCAACCTTGTGGTCATATTTTTATTGATCCTCCACTCCGGGAGGATCAAGTCAATGTTGTTTATAGCTACATAAGTACTTTGCGATGGCTAAAGAAATACGACGAATGATGCGATTTGGAAGTTTTGTGTCGTTATCCTTAAATTCACGTGCCAAGAGGGCGTGCTGCCCAATTTTTCATCATGTCACCCCACACAGATGATGATGACATAATTTATTCACTAGATGAGGAGATTTGGCAAATGGAGAGGTAAGTACAAATATACCATGATGCCCAATTAGCCAAACTGAAAACAAGCAATGTTAGAAATAAATCGTTGGAAAGATATTATGATGAAACATTACAATATGATTTTGATCTATCCGACTTCACCCATTCGGAAGATGATATGTTTGATTACAACGATGCCGATGTTGATGAGGAGGAATACAAAGTCGTTGTTGAAAATTACAATGTTTTATTTAATGACAATGCCAACAATAAATTATACCTACCATTAAGTTTGATACGTCAAGAAAAACCAACATGTTGTACATCACATATGTCTGACTTACGTTTTGTTCGCTTTTATTATTAGGTTTCAAATTTATGGTTATGAACATCTCGGCTTTGTAATTTTGGTATGATTAGACTTTTTTATGACAACAAATTTATGACAATTTATTTATGAGAACAAATTTGGATAATAAATAATATGTCGCACAATTTATTTATGACTATAATTGCATAACAAATAATAAACACATGTGTCACAATTTTTTATGACATTAAATTTTGATTAACACAACATAAACTGTCAAACTCATTTTTAAATACAATAAATCATCACTCCGGCGTTCGGTCGTAATATGATTGAAAAAATACCGCCAAAAAGTCATCGTCGCTGTAATTGGGTCGCGGCTGAACATATGAGGACGATGGGATATTTTGTGGTGTATAATCCTCAGCAAGGTTTTGAGTAGGATAGTAAGGTTGATAATTATCAGATACCATGTACAGTTGAGATGAGCCGGATCCCATGAACAGTGGAGATGAGCTACCAACTTGAATACGCAAAGTGTTTAATTCCAAAAGGAGCGCTATTTCTCTCTTGTAATGCATTCTTTCTCGCTCAATGTACTGTTCCTAAACGGTTTTCAAACAATCTTCCCATTCTACGAACATCGATCTCCAATACTCCTTCGTATATGAATAATCCGGCGGTGCACGATTACGTAGTATGGGCCTCGCTATTTCCACTGCCATAAAACGAATTTTCGAATCCACCACATCTATTTCCCACCTCGCCAGAAATAAACGTTCAGATGATTGTGTGGTATGTTGAGTCTTGTACTGGATGTTCCGCGGTGTTGACGGAGGTGCAAATGGAATTCTTAAGTCCACAGGAGCCACTGTCGCAAATCCAATGCCATCATGGTTAGTCCAACGAAAAAAATCCGGCAAAACATTGCCTCGAGATGTTACACTAAAATATAGATCCCATTATTCTTGATTAGTAATGAATAAATCGTCCCCAACAAACACCCAATCATTGTTTCGATAAAAAAAATGACGGCGTTACAAATAGGACATTGGGTGCGATGGGTTGTGAGGGATCGTGATGCTACCCGCCAACTGCCTATAACATTTGTCGCCTAGATACCACATCCCCCCGAGTTCTGTATCTAATAGAATGTAGCGTCGCATGACCAATTGTCTTGAAACATTTATTGATCCAAAATTATTTTGAGGCAACATTATAAATGGTTGCCATGTAATAGAATTGGGCGATCGTCCCTCTAATTGTTCCTGCATTGAACTGACTTTAAACCTCATTTGCCCTGCAACTATTGCCCGATTATCGATTGACCAGTGTAGCATTCGAGTCCAAACATCGGGTGCATCAGCAAGTCGTAGAGGAGCAATTGTATGCAAGTACTCGTACGCCCAGTACTGAAACATAAAAAAGTTTATTAGTAAATAATTTTTTAAAAATTATATAATTAATTAATTAAAAAAATATAGTTTTACCTCCAAAACTTGCCAGAAGTAGTTCAATTATTTCACCTTCCTTCCAACTAGCAACATCTAAGGCGTAATATATCCTCACCATTATTGCGGAACCCCATTCTAATCCCGATATATTTTCATAATCGTCCAGGTATGTATCCCAATCTATTACAATGTGGTTTTTCGTGTTTGGAAAGAAAATAAACCCACCAACGAACATTATCAAAACTCGGGCTATTTGTAAAGTGGTAGCTAAGTGATTAGCCTTATTAACCCTGCAATCAAGTAAATACTCTTTCAACGAAGCTAAAACAATATTTCTGTTGTTGATATGAAAATTGTTTAGACCCGAAAAATATGTGGCGAGCATAGTTTCAACCATTCGATTGGCGTATAAGGGGTAAGGGAGGGAGTTGGTTTCCCACACCGACTTAAAACCTGCAAAAAATAATAAAATATAATTATTATATTAAAAATAAAAATTGATAAAATGAAGAAATTAAAAATATAGTAAATAATACATATCAGTTAAATGAACAAAATCTTGGGGCGTAATTCCAAGCTCAACGAACGACAAATGAATGGTGTGAGTCTCGGCCGACCATCACGATGCTAGAGCCTCAACTAATTTGTGTCAGAATTTGGAAATCCTTTCAAAAATATAGATGAATCGATATATGCCCTAACATTATCGTCCCCCGAAAGTTGGGCATAAACCTCCCAAGCTGAGAGAACGCTACCATGCATTGTAATAAATTCTTCATTGGAAGCAGTGGTTAGTTGGACAATAGAGCCAATATCATGGGTCACCCCAACTTCGTGTAAACAATGACGGCCTTGATAGACCTCGTCTCGATGGGGGGCTTGAGGTTGGTGAATGTCACAAATTAGTTCCACTATTTTACGAGCAAAATAAAGTTTCAACCGAATATTCACCTCCATATTTTTTTATGGCCTGAAAATGCAAAATGAATTAAGAAATAATTATAATTTATAATTATAAAATTATAAATTATAAATTAATGAGAAGAATTGAGAAGAGTTGGAAGAAGGTGTGAGAAAAAATGAGTTAAAATTGGGTATTTATAGTAAATAAGAGGGGTTAAAATTATAAATAAAAGGAATTTCTGTTCAACGGCTATATTGTGCAATGACTATATCGCCACGTAAGCCAGGCGCAAGGCTTTTGTCCACCTGGCCCAGGTGCAAAAATGTTTCCCGTCCGATCCCAATTTTAACGATTTTGCATTGCGGGACTCACCCTTTAACTGATACCATAAACCCATAAGTTTATGGGATCCCATTGTGGATGGCCTAAGGGAGAAAATGGGAAAATACTATTCTACCCTTGTTTTTGAATTTTACGGAAAGGCGGAAATAAATTAGAGTGTTTCAAAAGAGGGGGAACTCAAACTTTTCAAGGACAAAATACTTAGTGTAGAAAAAATACATCTTGTGACATCATAAGCTAATCTTATGACATACATAAGTTTTGTCCCTTATTATATAGATATATATAGTATTGCTCTTGTACGGATCAATCCGCATTTTAATAGTGCAGACCTGACACGTGTCACCTGGCGTTGAGCCTAGAAATTATTGGCTAAATTATAGGCACTCTCTCTCTTTTCAGGGCTTATCGTCAGGTGATATGTATCCAGTCTGCACGGTTAAAATGCAGACTGGTCCGCACAAGAGCAGTACTATATATATATATATAATTGGCCTCTTGCAAGGTGATCTTGCCCAGTGTACAACATTTACTCCTTCCTTAGATCTCATTTCTTAAGAATACTAAATGATAAGACACCAAAGCATTTCAACACGCGACTGTAATAAAATATGTTTTCAATTTTTCATATTATTTTTTGATTCTGTTAAGTGTCCAATTATATAGTGACATCGTGTCTTCATTTAGTATTTTCATGTGCATTTATTGTCTTATTTTCTTCTCTTGAGAAGCTCCATTAATTGTTTCATTCCTTTCTTCTCCTTTCTCTCTCTCTCTCTCTCTCTCTCTCTCTCTCTATATATATATATATATATATATATATATATATATATATATATATATATATATTATCCTAAGTTGCGAAATATTTTAAAAAAATAATAATAAAAAATTTTGAACTAATTTTTTTGACAGGGTATCGAAACATTCAATGGATTCCCCTTTTAAAAAAATTCTATCCAGAATAAAAAAAATTTAATTGTAAAAAAATCAGTCAACTTATGTTAGTTTTTAAGTAGCTTAAAAAATGACAAATATTGACAGATTTTTTTAAATAGTAATTTATTTTTATTTTGTCCATGGGATGTTTATATACTCTACAAGAAAAATCAATCCCAAAAAGTTTCTTTAACTCATCCGCAACTTAGGACCTCATTTTAGGATCCGATCCTATCTAAATAATACACACACACACACACACACACACACACACACACACACACACACACATAATAGGCAACCAATCTTTCATTTCTAATCTCCTGATTTCATTTATTTTTAAGATGTGTCCATTTAATTTCACTTAACTTTCATCCCATCTTTCATTTCATCTCAATCTTCACAACCCACATGCCAAATTTCATTCATTTAAGTATAAAGATAATATATATGTGTCTATACTTATAACTTTCATCTTAAATTTTAATGTTTACCGTCTCGCTCTCCCCCTCTTTTCCAATGATAACTCTTAATTATTTGTACTTTGATTTATATATGGGTGACCAAACTAATGATCCATATATGATTAAATTATATGATTAAGTCCAAACCATCAGTTGAAATAACTGATAACTCAAACATATGTCTCATCTCCATAACATAGTAAATTCTCAATAACATAAATAAAACTCACAATGTGACACCCAACAGAGTCCATATTTAAAATCTCTCATAAGGAGCATATGCATAAATGTGGGGAAGCAACCCCTGACACTTACATAGTTGATATATGAAACATGAGAAACTGAAATGGAGTTGAATGTTGCTACAACTCAACCCTGGTAGTGCTTTCGCCTCTAACTTAAAAATGTTTTAATGTAAAATGGTCTAACCCACAACAAGAACTTCCTATGTGATCCCAATCAGAGAACCCATATCAAAATAATATAGTCTTATCGATCCTACAATGAGTTAATTATGTGAATGTCCCAACTTATACTAATAATGGTGGTTACCCTCGACTTATCATGGAGTAATATCATTATGTTATTACGATTCATTATATAAGAATAGATTATCCACAACGTCCTCACATAATCATCTCACGAAGGTCTATGCCTCTGGAGATCTCTTGCGCCTCCACTTGTCGCGACTACAGAAGGTCCCGACTCGTAAGTATCCAAGTACTCATCAAAGGAAAGTCATTGCGCTATCATACCAATAAAGTAACCACATATCGATTTTACTTGGAAATATGTATTTATGTTTTCCCAACCCAAAAAAAGGAGACCTCAATGCGTAGGATTGAGATAATAAACCTATACCCAACTAATTCTATCATCTCAAGGGAAAAAATCACAGTCCAATGCGTCCCATCAAATTCTTAACTAACAGATTAGCCACGAGTATACGCACCTACCAATGATATGTTCACTAACATAAAATGAGTCTAAATTGGTTATCCAATCTGTTATACATAACCTACGCATCATAACCTATCCAAGTAGGCACACACAACCTACACATCATCTACTATCAAATCACATATTAGTTCCTAACCGTTAATCAATATCCCAGACCCCACAATAACACAAGGGTCTAACGCAAGGGCCTTACAACTGGTTCTAATTTGCTATTAAAAATATTCTCACAACTGTTCTAACCCACATGTTACTAATATTAATTTGCGCATATCGATTAATACCTATTAATTAATTATTCATTATATTTTAGGTCGTTAAATGTTCTCTACCCTTAACACACACCCACAAGTCTAAAATTATAATTAAAATAATCCCACAAGTTATCCTAACTAATCCCAAATAAAGAAACCACATAAACCTCATTTTCACATAACACAAGCCCGACTCAATTTGGTCCTTATGCTCAGCTCGATTGGGCTCATTGGGCAGCTCGGGGCGGTGTGCTTAGCTCCAAAAAACTCTCCCCCAATTTCAAATGCATAAATTATCATATAATTTCTCCATTAATAATCTAAACACTTCCAATTAGTTTCCAATGCTTTAATTTAGATTTAATGGTATACCACCCAATCTTTTAACATACCAGGTATGAATTTAGCATCAACTATGTAATTCTTAGCCCAACTTAAGAATAATAATATTTATGAAAAATAAAACCCTAAAAAATGAGCTATCATATATTTCCTCTAACAAACAATATTTAACCCAAACCCAACTTATTAACTTAAATTCTAAAATATTCAAGTTATCTATTTCATAATTTGATAACAAATTAATATTTTGATTAAAATATAATATATCAATTGTACTGTTTATCATAAGTCCAACATGAACCCTACTTTCATTTTATCACAAATTTACCTATATCAATTTACGACCATTAGATGTCAATTTTTTGAAAAGTTCTCCAAGATGAAGATTTATATTTTTTTATTCCAATTTAACTAGTTGACACTAATTTTACCAATTTTATTCCAATCCGTCAAATTACGTTCTAATTACACGAATTATTAAATTAAGTTTAGCACCTTATTATTTTAATTTTTTCTAAATATGATTACTATTATAATTCATGAATTTAAAGAAGAAAAGTCGGATAAAGGTCTTTCCTTAATTTGTGTTAGGACCAAGTTGCTTAGTTTGGAGAAGATAATGTTGTTGATTTTAAAACCCAATTGTTTCCTTAATTTCTTCAATCTCGCATCTTTGAAATTTTCCTCCTAACTTGACCACTAATTATCCTCTCAATTTAGGTTGAATTTTAGGTTAAGATTATAATAAAAGGTTTAAAATAGGCTAAAGTTATGTATTTATGTCGTTAATCCCATCTTTTTTTATCAACTCTAATTTTACTTTAGCTTATGATTCCCTAAAAAAATCCAAACACTAAAAAACTTGACCCAATGGGTTACCTAACCAATGACCCAATATAAATAAAATTAATTGATAAAAGACACATGAGGTTTATTAAAATTACATTCCAACTACTTATCACCCAATTATTTATTTTATCCTATGATTAATTTATTGAACACATAATTAAATTATTCAGCACACAAGAATTGTTAATTTAAAAAATTAACTATCATTTAAATTTAACGTGTAAAAGTTAACAATTAACTTAGCAACTAACGTATTCATTTAATTTACCAATTATATTAACATGTCGATTCCCAAATAATTTTATTTATTTATTTTTCAATTAAATTAGTTATTTAATATTACAGGGTATTGCATTCTTCCCACCAATAAAAGAATTCCGTCCTCAAAATTCAGCACATACATGCCTCAAAGAGCTCTATATAATTTTCACTCATCTCACTTTCGTACTCCTCTCTGCCTTGTTGTGGTGACTCCACTCTACACGCACTAAAGGAATAATCTTCGAACGATGAACTTGATCTCTATAGTCTATGATAAAAAAAGAAGATCTACCTCCACCGAATCTATATGTTGATAAGACATACCATCCCTTAGAAACTTCCTCAGCATCGATAGACGAGACACATTATGAAACCACTGTAAATGATCGGGTAATGCAAGACAACATGTTATTGGACCCACCCGATCAATAATCATAAAAGTACCCACCTATTGGAGTGTTAACTTCCTATTCATCCAAATCTCTTCACTTACTTCAAGGGAGACACTCGTAAGATCACTTAATCTCCCTTTCCAAACCCAAAATGACATCTTTGCTTATCTACCTAACTCTTCGACCTACCTTGGGTAGTCTAAATATGATCTCTGATAAGAGCCACCTTTTCTAAGGTGTCTTGGATAAAATATGTTCCCAAATGCCTTTTCTCTCCTGTATCTAACTAACCAATTGATGCATAGAATTTTTTTACATAAAGCCTCATAAGGAATCATACCTATAATCTCATGATGACTATTATTGTAAGAAAACTAAACCAATGGAAGATAATGCTCCTAGATGCTCAGTAAATATAACAAATACGCTCTCAACATATCTTTTAGAATTTTATTAACTCGTTTTATCGGCCTATTTGTTAGTGGATGTTATGAGGTACTCAAAGTAATTTGTACGCCCATTGCCTCCTAGAAACTCTACTAGAAGTGAGATGTAAAAGTATGGTTCCCGTCGGACACTATGTACATAGTATCCCGTGTTGTTGCACGATCTCTACAATAAATAGTCAAACATATTTCTTGGCTATATAGTCAGTTTTTACCAGAAGAAAATACGCCACCTTAGTCAATCTATCAACAGTGACTCAGATATCATCATAACCACTTCCTGATATCAACAATCCTACAATAAAATCCATATAAATTCTCTCCCACTTTCACACTGGGATCTCAAATGGCTATAAGGCACCTGGTGTCATTGATGCTTGATTTTCACTATCTGACATGTAGTGCACTTGGAAACAAACTATGCGATATTATTTTTCATTTTGGACCACTAATATGCTCCTCTCATATTATGGTACATCTTCTCACCCTCAGGATGCATCACAAATCTGGAATCATGAGCCTCAATAGATACTTCTCTCTGCAACTCTACCTCATCAGACACCGCTAGCCTTCTTTGGAAATAAATATCTCATTTGACCCAATTGAATATAATGACACACATCCTGCAAACAATACCTGAATCTTCTACTAATAAGAAACATCCATAGCTTGGGCCTTCACCCCTGAATAATAATGGCTGGAGTCATTGAAAAGATGTACATGTAAACATTAGTTAACCCATTTTGATGGTAGTGGTACTGGCATCGGTGTGTTTCTTGGAAGGGTGAGGAGTGACCCAAACCCGTGGAACACTTTTCTAGATACATAATATTCAAGATCTTGGATAGGGATAAAAGTAGAATTTTATTTTATATATAAATGAGATTTAAGTTGAATACAGAGCGTTGCTAGTACATAAATAACTTTTCAATAATAAATGAAGAACATAACACTCTTGAAATAATTATTCTTTGAGAGAGGAGAGATAAGCACTTTAATAAATGAGAGAGACTATGGATATAATAAATTCTATTTTGTGAAATTTTATGCAGCATAACAATGCTTGTTATGTCATTATCAATTACTGTGCACCTAGTGCCGTATTTTTAAGACCACTTTAGGGTTGACATCTCATTATGCACCAAAAGAATATTCCTTGTGATAAATATCTCAAAACATTTTGTAATATCCCGACCTGATAAATTAATTAAGTTATATATGTATATATATTTTAGGATGAGGAATTAATTATGATTATAGAAAACCGTGGGTAACCAATTCAATTAAATAGTGAGTATTAGTGGGTCATGGACGTTGTATGGATTACGGAGTATGGGTTAGTGATTGATTAAATTATATAGATGCCTTTCATAAGAGCTAGAAATATGTTGGGGGTAAAAGTGAAGATTCATAATGGAATTGTGAAGGGAAACATGGTCATTTGGGGCAAGTCTTTCAAACGATGTTTGCTACCGTTTGAATGAGTGACTCATGTCGTTCGAATGACGTCCATTATTGTTCGAACGACGACCATTATTGTTCGAACGACACTACGAAAATAGTGATCGTCAGTTCATTTCTAGTGCTGTCTTGATAACCACCATCGGATGTTATGCGTTGTCGAGATGAGATAAATTCATACCTGATAAAGGGAGGTTTTGGGGAGGATAGGGTTTCCCTCTTTTGGGTATAAGCCTAGCTATTGGGAGTATAAGACAAGAAAAATCATGTAAAGTTAGAGAGAGTCGATCAAATTTTTGCAATTCTCTCCCTCTCTAACATGGAGCTCCAATGGGAGCAAGCTTTTTTCCCGAACTGTTACCCCCCCCCCCCCCCCCCCCCAACATCCAACCTCATGACCATAAATTAATTGGGTTGTTCCACCCCATAGACCAACATAGAAACATTTGATAACCCCTGAGAGATGTTAGGAAGGTTGTTCTTTAGAACAAGAATGTCCTAACACAGTGAAAGCGTATGTTGAAATGGTAATTTTCAATGAAAATGCTAAATGATATTTAAATGAATAAAAGGATAAATTCTGGTAAAGGAACGGTGTTGCTAAATTAAGTGTAAAGGTTTCAAGTGTTGAATAGGGTGTGTGTCAAATAAAGTGGAAAATGGTAAATATGGATAATGAAAATTGTTAATAAGATTAAGGTCAATTAATCTGGGCAAATGAGGTCTTCGGGATTGAATTGATCAATGCATTGAAACATGTATTTTTCAAAGATATATGTATGTAGATATATACATATTTTCGCATGCATGTGATTGTAGCTTTTGAGTATTCCTTTCTGATATTCATTTATATATTTCTTGTATAAATCCCACTGGGCATATGCTCATAATCCACTTTGTTACGGTAGGTTGGGAGCGGCTCCGTATTTTAAGAGCGCTATATAGGTAAGTATATTTATTCATGTTTTACGTTAGTAGATATGTTTACTTGTACTTAGGTGTACTCCTCATGTGTACTTCATGTAGTTTATCCTGAAATTAAAATCGCATGCTAACAAGTGATATGTTAATTAAAATAAAACTAGACTAGCAACATTATTCAGATTGTTTCATTACACTTCACACCTAACGACTTGATTCGGATCGGGTTGACTCACCAGTAACCCATAAATTCGGGTCGGGGCGTTAGACATTTCCTTCGTTATCATTGTCTGTCATTGTCTACTACGATTTGCCTTTTAATGGCGTGACACCTAGTGTAATTGTGGACAAAAATATGATCTTGTCGATTAGTAGGAAAAAAGTACTATTTTATCTTTTATTGAAAATACTGGCTGTGTAAGTTTTGAAATTTAAAAGTCGTGACTTTAAAAGTTGTCTACGAGCACCTCTGTGGTTTCTCACCTTTATGTGTGAGTAAATTATTCTAATGTGTGTCTTGTACGAGCGACTCCTTGGGTATCTCGCACTAATATTCTCTATTTCTAAATATATTGAAGTGGTTGAGCCTTATCTTACTCAACAAGTCTTACATCTTAACTTCAAAACCAAAACTCTCAAATGGCCCCAATACTACCTGGTTGCTTGAGCCTTGCTTGCTGGTCCAAGGCCTCTTGCTAAGTTAACCTATCAAGGACAAAGATAAAATGTTAATAGGAGGAAGTGATCATGAAATTGATTTTGTGATTGCTGAGGAACTTCTTATTCATTACCTTCCATAATTGATGAGGGTTGCTCGTGCACTTGCTTGTCTTCACCATTGAGGAAATGATCATGTTTCTCTTTAAGTAACTAAGGATTTGTTAGTACAACTTTCATACTTTACTGGTGTTTCTCACACAATTCTTAAGTAATTGAGGGATTGATCTTGTGCTCCTTACATCATCCTAAGTGAACCCCACTATAACTACTATATTATTGATGACATAAACGTCGATCAATAGCTTAAAGTAAATTCTACGACATTCACTTTTCACGAATGAAAATGAATACTCAACTGCTAATCCATCACAAATTCCAACCATTGATATTGCCTTATGTTCAACTCCTGCTGAGTGAATACACATTAAAGACTCTTATGATTGGTGAATATTGTGAACCTCCCCCCAAAAGGTAGTGTCTCCGGATTCGCAAGGCAAAAATCGCTGCTACCACCTCTAAATTGTGCATAAGGTAATTCCCCCCATGCAACATAAGATTACGAGAGGCATAAGCTTTAAATGTGTCTTCCTCTATCAATTCTCCTCTAAGGAGCTATGAATAAGCATCAGTGTACACAAAATGGTTTATACCACTATGCGGTAATGCAAGTAGTGGGTCAAAAGTCAACTTTCCCTTTAACTACTCAAAAGTTCGATGATGGCTCTCATTGTAAGACCCCCTATTTTCCTCGTATCGGGTGGCCAAACCTCAATTCCAAAGATAAGGGACGTCAAACAATTTATATCATTTTAAGCATTAATGAATAACCGAGGAAAACTAAAACCATCCACGATAATATATAAAATATGTAAATCAAACAAGATATATATAAAAGTTTCCAATAACTGAACCAATAAAATTGAATACAACTAGATAACTGACTATATTAAATTTTCATAATACAAATCATGAATAAAAGTACAATGAATAAAGAACAACTTTGGAAATTACCATAGCTCCCGGTAAAAATCTATAAATAATAAATCGATATGTACTATTTTTGGTTTTCACTTAGCTTAGTTAATATAGTTTGATTAATTGTGAGCACTGCAGGTAAGGTTATGTTCTTGCTAACCAATTGATTATCTTAGCCTTGTGATAATTAAATGATGGTGTAAAATTTGATACTTCAATTAAAAATACTTGTGCTTCCCTTAGGCAAGACTTTGATGTGAGTGTTAAACTACTATGATTAACTAACACTAAAAAAAGAAAAGGTGATTGTCATAAAAAGGATTAAAGTAATTTTTTTGAAATTAAAGAAAGGGAAGTTAATTCAATAAAAGAAACAATTACACTAAGAAATGTGAGACAAGATTACACTGCTAAAAGTAAATTAAAACAATATAAATGCAAGAAAACTTGTAATAAACTCTAGACAAGGTTCTAAAAAACGCAGGGCGAGATCAAGGCGTGGAGGCCAAGCCTTAAGCTTGACAAGCCTTAGGCGTAAAAAGGCGTTTATGCATTGTTTTATATATTTTAGCATTTTTAAATATAATAAGGTGTAGGGACATGGTTCATCACATTTAGTATGTCGTATACAGCTACAAGTTTGTCAAAGCATTGGAAAGCGCACATCTACAATCGGCGATCCAAATTTCAAGTCATCTTCAACAATCATCCCCAAAAAGTACGGCTTTGGTAAATATGGTCAAGTTCCATTTACATTTTAAATAAAAATTGTTTGGATTTTATAAAAAATTAAAATATTTTTTCGTTTATGAAAAATAATTTTTGAATTATTTTAAATGGATTTTTATCTTGTCAAAAATATTTTTATCATAAAAGCTTTTTAATAACCGTTCTCAGATCCGTAAGAGCGTTGTTTTCTAAGTCCTCAAATATTCTAAAACTCTATAAATAGAATCTAGAGATTTGTGCCTGGTCGTTCAAATGAGATCCTATCTCATTCGAACGAGACCAGACGTCGTTCGAACGATAGGTCAGTTCGTTCGAACGAGAAGTCTTTTTACCTAACACGTCACTACCTTAAAAGATATTATAAATAAGGTGTCAGCGTTTTGTATTTCCGGTGGAGAAAATTTTATTTTGATCGGAATACATTTTTAAAAGTTTACCTTTTCTTCAACACAATTTTGAGTGTTCAGATTTGTTTTCACAATTCACAAATCCCAGAGAGTTTATTTTGTGTGAGTTGTTTTGTTGAGCCCAAACCATACTTTGCCTAAAGTTCAACCCTTGTGAGAAGAACTCTACAACTGGAGAGCCGAGAGCTATTATGGAAGGAAATCCTACAAGGAATCGAGACTGCGTGTCTGGGCTACGTGTCCAAATTGGTACGGCTACGAGTGAGCCACTGTTGAGTTCTAGCTGAAGCTTTGAAGGTTTGACATAAACATAATGCATTACACTTGAGGGAGGTTGTATGTAAGTCAAAGGTCTTGTAACCGTGTCAAAATTCTAGAATATAAAAGGTTTTGCCCTGAGGGGATTTTTTCCTGAATTACTGTGTCACTTTCTTGCCCATTTTTATTTACCATTGCACACACATGGTCTGATTTTAATTTTAATTTGATTTTATTAAATATGAGTTACCTAGTTAAATAAGTGAATTTGAGAATTAAATCAATTGGAATTTCACCGTTTTTAACAAATTGGTATGAGAGCAGGTTTCACTATCTTATCGTGAGTTAATATTTTTCGCAAATTTTTTTGTGATATCAATTCTTTTAAACTTTGTTGGATCACTTATATAATCGGGTACCTACTTTTGAGGGAAATAATTTTGCCTATTGGAAAGCTCGCATGAAATCTGCTTTAAAAGCTATAGATGAGCGCGTTTGATTGTTGGTTGAAAATGGTTGGTCTCCTCCCACCGTTACAGTTGAGAACATCACCTCTTTAAAAACTGTGTCAAATTGGACTGAGGATGATTTTAAATTGTCCAATTTTAATTGATGTGGTTTGAGTGCTATCTCTGGAGCCGTCACTCCCGAAGAGTTTCTCCGAATTATGACGTGCACCACGTCTAAAGAGGCATGGGATATTTTAACTTTGACACATGGGGGTACCACTGCTGTTAAAGAATCCAAGTTGCAAAATCTTGCCACTCAATTTAAGACACTCACTATGTCAAAGACTGAGACTTTTGATGAGTTTTATGCATGTTTGTCGGACATAGTCAACACTAGCTTTAATTTGGGTGAGGCAATTAATAACACGCGGGTTGTGAAAAATATTTTGAGATCTCTTCCAAAACGTTTTATTCCAGAAGTCACTGTTTCAAACTCTATGGGGAATTTGAGCACACTTAAGTTAGAAGAGTTGGTGGGTGATCTTCAGACTTACGAGTTAGATATGTTTCCTCAAACTGTTAAGCCTAAAGGGGTTGCATGTAGGACACCGTCGAGATCTAGTGAGGATAAAAGAAGAGAGAGAAAAAAGAAGGAGAGTGTATGTGATTCTGAATCTGATAATGACTCTGACATGGCCCTGCTTTCCAAAAATTTCAAAAAATTTCTCCAGTTTTCAAAACAAAGAAATCCCAATAAAAGGTTTTCGGAGAAATACAAAAAGAAAGACAAGGCCAAAGAAAGTGGTGAGAATGAAAAAGAAAGTGAGGAGAACCTTGAGAAGATAAGATGTTTTGAGTGCGATGGGAAATGACACAAGTCATTTGAGTGTCCCACTAGACTTAGGAAAGAGGGCAATAAAGTTGCCATGCCCGCTACCCTAAGCGATAGTGAGGGAGAAGACAAAGAGGAGGACGATGAGTTCGAAAAAGATTTAGGACTAGGGATGACTGTTGCCTTTAATAGTCATGTGAATTCATCCACATTGTCCCACGATGATAGCATCCATGAGAGCGTCGACGATGAGTCGAGTGAAGATGAGAGCGAGGATGAGAACAAAGATGAAAGTGTGATCCGAGAATCGTTTAGAAAGTTGTTTATCGAGACCATGAAAACAAAAAAGGTCGAATAGGAATCTAGATCTTCAGATTTACGAGTTGAAGGAAGGAAATGATGAGCTAAAAAGGGGAAATTGTGACTTGACCAACACGGTGTCTAGTCTGACGATACATGTATCCCATCTCGAGGATGATCTCGAACGGGCATGGGAGGTCGAAGTCTCTTTAGAGAACGGATATGAGAAGGTTGATAAGATGGTTCCCTATCTCGTTTTGAATGATGGAGAGTATGTTGGAAAAGTTAATGATGGTACATCCACTACTTTTAATGCACCCGAGCCTATCTTCACTTTGGTGAGTGATTATCATGGGTGTTCGTCTAGGAAATCTCATCCCAAATTTTTTGATAAATTAATTCCTAGACCGATTTATGTTTGCTCCCACTGCAAGAAGAGAGGACACCTTAGGGAGTTTTGTTCTAAGTTGGGTTTTGTGCCATATCATAACACTTCACATGTTCACGCACATGCACCAACTCATGATACTTTGCTTGCATATAATGATAAAGAGTTTGCACATATTCACAAGCAAGTAAAGTTTTTGTTCAAGACTACACATGATCAAATGGAGTTGATTCAAAAGATCTCACCATCTTTGGAAAACTCCACCGCACTTTTCGGTTGAGGACTAGTCATGTTTTCTAGTATAGGGTAATTTACATGATGACATCTTTGCCTATTGCTAGTGTGTACCATTTGTTTTATTTTAGTTAGCATATTTATTTGTTTTTCTTATTTTTGGTACTATTTTAGCATTGTTTTGGTTATGTTTGCCCATTCTAGGAACTGTTTTTTTAAACTTTCTCAATGGACAGAACTGCATGTCATTCTCGATAATCTGGGAAATTTGTGTTTTTTTCTCGTTCTAAGGAGATTGCTTCTCGCTCGAACGAGATCGCCTGTGGTTCGAACGACATGGCTTCTCGCTCGAATGACCCCTGGAATTTTATTTGCAGTCCCTGTTTATTCTAATTATATGTTATTGGTTCTGCTGGGTTGTTTCTGAACAGTGTTTGAAAAGTTACAAAAAAATTTTCTTTTTTAGAAAAATTTTGAAAAATTTAAAAAGAGTTTTGTATTTTGTTTGCACCTTATATGAATGCACACTTAGGATGACCAAGTCACAACTTCATGCCATATCCATATGACGATTTGATAGGGTTTTGAGACAATAGATTGTGTCATTCATGTGCTTTACAAAGTTTGGAGTCTTTGAGACGATATAGTGTTTCTTCCTACATGTTTGACTCACTTTGTCCTTTATTGCACACATGCACGAATTTGTTTGATGTTTGTTCTTGGCAAATCACATGTTGGTTTTGTGTTTTCATCTCAATTTTGTTTATTAGAACGAACCAAATGCGATAAAATAAGATAATAAAATGTGAGCATGTTTTAAACCGTTTGCGGTGAGTTTGTGTGAATTTTATAAACGGTGAAGGGAAACGAAAGGTACACATTTATCCTTTGTGATTAATCCGCTGTTTAAATTGGACGTAAAAAATTTAGGAATTTTAATTATCTGGGGTCCAACGAGGTTTGAAAGAACCCGAAAAAAATTGCATGGCAATAAAGAGAAATATATGCCAATTATGGGCCATTATGTTTATTCACCGATTCTCCAATGTTTGAGAATTTAGATCCCCTCGAAAAGAAAATATATATGAGGTTGTTTGGTTGGAGAATTAAAACGGCTTTGCACGTCTTTAAAAAATCTTAAAAAAGCATGAAATAATTTTGGACGTTATTGGTGTGAAAATCATGTTGACTTTGATTTGTTGATTTTGATTTAAGACGATGTCATCTAAATTCAACTATTTTACCCAAAATGACTATTTTTTATGTTCATTCGTTAGGAGTACACTTATGCATCTTGCACATATGATATGATTGAGTTGATTTTCCTAACGAATTTGTTCACACCCATTCATTCCGTTTCCATGATTTGGTCGTCTTAGTAAATATTCATGGTGTGTGATTTTTGTGTAACATCATATTTCTTGTATTTTTGTATAAAAAAATTTGAAAAATTAAAAAATAGTAGGTTTGGTTTGTTTTCCGTGACACCCCGATTTGCCTTATGTGATTTATTCTTTTCCTTGTCTATTTCGGACAAATAAAAAGGGGGAGAACGAATTATGATATTATGTGGGGGGGGGGGGGGGGGGGATTTTAAGTATGGGGGAGATTTGATTATGCTTACATGTTTTATGTTTATATCATTTCAAACTCGATACGTCACGTTATTTTTTCTTTATCCCATGTGTGTAGGTATAATTGAAGATTCTTTGGATTGCACACCCTGATGAGAAAAGCTTTGAGGTTTGAAAAGTTATTTGTTGAAGCCAAGTTTTATTGAAGACTTGTTCAGTTAATCTTTCCACATTCGAGTTATGGGAGGGTAGATTTGTATAGGGTATTTTTGAGTTTGATAATTCGGATAGTTTTTCTTGTGTACCGGCATAGACATAGGGGGAGATTTGTAAGGACATTATCCATCACATTTAGTATGTCGTATACCGCTACAAGTTTGTCGAAGCATTGGAAAGTGCACATCTATAATCGACGATTCGAATTTCAAGTCATCTTCAACAATTATCCCCAACAAGGACGACTTTGGTAAATATGGTCAAGTTCCATTTACATTTTAAATAAAAATTGTTGGTATTTTTATAAAAAATTAAAATATTTTTCCGTTTTTGAAAAATGATTCTTGAATTATATTAAATGGATTTTTATCTTGTCAAAAACATTTTTATCATAAAAGATTTTTGATAACTGTTCTCGAATTCGTAAGAGTGTTGTTTTCTAAGTCCCCAATGTAAGGACATATTTTTATAAGTCCGTTATCAATGTATTATGTCATATACCGCTACACCGTCGAAGAGCATTCAAGAGACATCTACATCAAGATGGATCCGAATTAATCAAGTCCTTCATCAAAAAGACTCTGCAAAGTTTACTTTGGTAAGGTTATGTTTTAAATAACTTAACTTTACACTTAGAGCTTTTGGGATATTTTTATAAAATATTTTCTAAGTGTTGGAGCGGACTTTTTCGTCAAAATTTGAGAATGAGTATTTTTTCTAAATATTGAAGCGGACATTAAAATAATAATTTATCATATTATGGAGGAGCTTTTTGCATTATGGGGGAGATTTGATTATTAATGCTTTATTCTTATATTATTTCAAACTCGATGCGTCATAAAGGTATTTTGCTTTATCTCATGTGTGTAGGTACAAAGATTGAAGATCATGATGTTGAACACCCTGATGAGAAAAGCTTTGAGAATTGACGAAGATTTTTGAAGAACAGTTTGAGAACTTGCAAAGTTTTTCATGGGAGGGTAGATTGGTACATGCATTTTGGTTTTTGATAATTCAGATTTTTTATGTATGTACCGACATAGACATAGGGGGATTTGTAAGGACATATTTTTATAAGTCCATTATCAATGTATTATGTCATATAACGTTATACCATCGAAGAGCATTCAAGAGCCATCTACATCAAGACGGATCCAAATTAATCAAGTTCTTCATAAAAAAGACTCCGCAAAGTTTACTTTGGCAAGGTTATGTTTTAAATACCTCAACTTTACACTTAGAGCTTTTGGGATATTTTATAAAATATTTTCTAAGTGTTGTTGCGGACTTTTTCGTCAAAATTTGAGAATGAGTATTTTTTCTAAGTATTGAAGCTGACATTAAAATAATAATTTCTTGATGCTACGGTCGTTCAAACGACATAGCAATGTCGTTCGCGTAAGATAGCCATGTCGCGCGATCTCGTTCGAGCGACAACTGTCCTTCGTTCGAGCGACATGCTGATCTCGTTCGAACGAGCACGTATTTCGAGGCAGCGCATTTTTCTATAAAAACTCATTCTATGGTTTTGTTTTGTTTAAGAAGTCCCAGCATTTACAGAACAGAAAAACTGCGAAAGCAGAATTCTTTTGGCTTCTTCCTTTTAGGGTTTAATCCCTTTTTGTTTACAATTCACAAAACTCCCATATGATTTAGTGAATTGTTTTGATGTTTGAAGAACACACTTTGCGGTTGTTTACTCTTGTGGGCGAGGATAACCTACACCGAGAAGACTGCGTGTCTAGCATTGCGGTCCTTGTGGTATAGCCGCGTGTGAACCATTATTATTTTGTTTCTAGCTGTTGCTTTAGAGGTTTGTCGAAGATTGTATGTAAGTCAATAGTCTTGTAAACTTGTCAGAGTTCTAGAAATAAAAAGGTTTTGCCCTTCGGGGATTTTTTCTTAACTGTGTGTCACATGCTTTATTTATTTATGGATTGACACACGCACACACGTAGTTGAATGGTTAGGGGATGATTTAAGTTTGTTTAAAAATAGACTCTAATTAAATAAGGTTTAATTGGAACCTTGCGAATTAATTTTAAATCGATATCACACACCGTATTTATTACGTTTTACAAATTGGTATCAGAGCAGGTTACCCTAATTTATCGCGTGATCCTGATTTTTTCTAGGATTTATTTTTTGATACAGTTTGACTTCTCACGTCATCAAATTGGTATCAGAGCAGGTTGCATTAATTTATCGCGTATTCCTATTTTTCACAAAATTTGTGTGATATTGATTTTTTTAAAAATCAATTTTGTGAAAAATCGTAATTTTTCCAATGGAGCACTTATGTAACTGGATGCCTCCCTTTGATGACACGAATCAGAGTTTTGATGATATAAATCGTTTGAATTTTACGTTTGCTAAAAGAATTGAAGTTTTGGAAAAAGAAAATTCTCGTTTTAAATCCGCGATGGATCTTTTGTAAACGATTCAAAATCAAAGAGATTTTTATCGTGAGAAATTTGTTGCCTTGGACCATGACTTTGTTACTTTAAAATTGTCCAAGAAGGAGAGTGATGATAGGTTCCTATTTTTAGAAAAAGAATTAGAGGACCTTAAAAATTCAAAGGTTTGTGTTTGTGCCAAAGAGGATAAAAATATCTTAGTCAATGAGTTTGTGGCACATGAAGAGACTCTTAGGGAAAAGTTTTCTTTAATTGAGGGAGAGAGAGATACCCCTTTAGAAATTGTTGAAAATTTGAAAAATAAATCCCTGTCTTTGGAAGAGTCTAATTCTTTGCTTGAGTAAAAAATTTTGAAGTTAAAAAATGATTTGACAGACTCAAGTAGGTTTGATAGTGATGGTAATGGCTCATCTTGTTCTCATGTTTTAGTGCTAAAGCCAAAACCATTATTTGTTTTAAAGGGTCGACCAATTTCAAGGATGTTAGAAAATATCAACCCATAGGTGTCGTTCCACCCGTTTACACATGTTCATATTGTGGTAGGAAAGGCCTCCTTAGGCAATTTTGTTTTGATCATGGAAAATGTCATAGAAAGTTTATGTCTAGTGTTACCTTGGTTCCTAAATCCCCCACACGACGTTTCACATCTATTTGGGTTAGGAAATCACTTTTAGAGGCACTAGATTTTAGACAAGTTGATTCCCGTTTTGCTTGCACATGATTCTTCTTTTGCCATATCATATAGATGGTTGTGTTTCCATATTTGTCATACGCTAGTTATGCTTTTTGATATATTTTTGCTATCATTGTGACATGTACTTTTTGTATAGATTTTTGTTTTTGAAATTTTTTGAAAAATACAAAAATATTTTAGTTTGATAAAATTTTTGGAAAATCCAAAAAGATTTTTGTATTTTGTTTGCACCTTTTATGGATGAACATTTAGGATGACCGAGTCACAACATCATTCCATCTTTTCATGTGACTATTTGATAGTGTTTTGAGACAATAAGTCAGTTTATCCATGTGCTTTATAATGTTTGGAGTCATTAAGATGTAATTAAGTGTTACTTCATACATGTTTGACTAATGATTTCCTTTATGCACACATGCACGGATTTGTTTGATTATTTTACTTGTCTTATCACATGTTGGTTGGGTGTTTTCACTTCAATCCTGTCCTTAAACGAACCAAGCGCGATAAAACTTGATAAGAAAGTTGTGCATGTAAGAGCCGTTTGTGAGTTTGTGTGCTTTATTTGAAAATGGTGAAGGGTTACAAAAGGTTATCATTTATCCTTTGCGATTAAGCCGCCGTTTAATTGGACCTAAAAAATTGAGGAATTTTATTATCCGGGGTCCAAAGAGGTTTAAAAGAGCCTGAAATTTTTTAAAGGCAATAAAAAGAAATTCATGCCAAAAAGGGGCCATTTAGATTTTTGCACGAATTCTCCAAAGTTTGAGAATTTAGTTTATACACCTCTAAAAGAAAATATATATGAGGGAGTGTGGATGGAGAATTAAAACGAGTTTGCACGTCCATGAAAGTCTTGAAAAAACGTTAAATAGTTTGGACGTTATTGGTGTGGAAATCACTTTGACTTTGATTTGTTGATTTGCATAAGACGATGTCATCTAAATTCAACAATTTTTACACCTGAGGATACTTTTGATGTTCATTCGTTAGGAGTACACGTATTCATCGTCCACATATGATTGATTGAGTTTATTTACCTATCTAATGTGTTCACACGCATTCATTCCATTACCATGACTTGGTTGTTTTAGTTTAAATCCATGGTGTGATTTTTAGTATCTTATTTTTGTATAAAAAATGAAAAATAAAAAATAGTTTGTGAAATTTCTGAGACATACCTTTGCATGCGCGTAGTTTGATCCATATTTTCTATGCATTTTATCGTGGCACTCCATGTTTTGATTGTTTCTTCTTATCTGTCTATTTGGGGACATCATAAAAAGGGGGAGAAAGAATTATCATATTATGGGGGAGTTTTTGCATTATGGGGGTGATTTGATTATTAATGCTTTATTCTTATATCATTTCAAACTCGATGCGTCATGAAGGTATTTTTCTTTATCTCATGTGTGTAGGTACAAAGATCGAAGATCATGATGTTGCACACCGTGATGAAAAAAGCTTTGAGAATTGACGAAGCTTTTTGAAGAATAGTTTGAGAACTTGAAAATTTATTCATGGGAGGGTAGATTTGTATAGGCATTTTGGTTTTTGATAATTCGAATTTTTTATGTATGTACCGACATAGACATAGGGGAAGATTTGTAAGGACATATTTTTATAAGTCCGTTATCAATGTATTATGTCATATATCGCTACACCGTCGAAGAGCATTCAAGAGCCATCTACATCAAGAAGGATCCGAATTAATCAAGTTCTTCATCAAAAAGACTCCGCAAAGTTTACTTTGGTAAGATTATGTTTTAAATACCTTAACTTTACACTTAGAGCTTTTGGGATATTTTTATAAAATATTTTCTAAGTGTTGGAGCGAACTTTTTCGTCAAAATTTGAGAATGAGTATTTTTTCTAAGTATTTTGATTAGAATACGTTTTTGAAAGTTTACCTTTTCTCTAACACAATTTTGAGGGTTCAAATTTGTTTTCACAATTCACAAATCCTAGAGAGTTTATTTTGTGTGAGTTGTTTTGTGAAACCCAAACCATACTTTGCCTAAAGTTCAACCCTTATGAGAAGAACTCTAAAATTGGAGAGCCGAGAGCTATTTTGGAGGGAGATCCTACAAGGAATCGAGACTGCGTGTTTGGGATGCGTGTCCAAATTGGTACGGCTGTGAGTGAGCCACCACTGAGTTCTAGCTGAAGCTTTGAAGGCTTGACATAGACATCATGCATTACTCTTGAGGGAAGTTTTATGTAATTCAATGGTCGTGTAACCGTGTCAATGTTCTAGAATATTAAAGGTTTTGCCCGAGGGGATTTTTTCCTAAATTACTGTGTCACTTGCTTGCCCATTTTTATTTACAATTGCACGCACATGGGCTGATTTTAATTTTAATTTGTTAAATCTGAGTTACCTAGTTAAATAAGTGAATTTGCAAATTAAATCAATTGGTATCACACCGCATTTAACACAAGGCTATTAAAAATACTAAAATGGTACATACCTTAAAATATGCCCGAATATATGAAAACTAAATTAGTATTTTTTTTAAATACTAAGAAGAAAAACGTTCATTTTTTTGTACTAGAGGTAGATAGGTTTGGGATACCATTTGTCTTTTGATTATTTTTAATGAGATATTATTTTTTTAAAAAGTCTTTAAAAGACGATATCGTTCACTAATGCGTGTAAAAGTGAAGTGATCGCTTAAATAAGCTTTGATACCAATTTGAGAATGCCGTGTGATACTGATTAAATCGAATTCACAAATTTCCGACCTAACCTTATTTAATTGATGTCAATTTTTAATCCAATTTAATTCATCCCTAAAACATGCATCTAGATTTAGTGGATCATGCCAACACAACACAAATATGAATTGCTGACTCACAGATTTCATAAAAAAACCCTTTCTGATTAAAACCTTTTATTTCACAAACAATACTCACAATGACTACAAGTGAAATCTGCAATGGATTAACCTTAGAAAGCCCACATAAGCCACAACCTAAATCAACAATGTAATTCCGTAGCAACTCCATAAGAATCGCAGTTCTGTCAGCCCAGTTACACCCACGAGCACTCCTTTTGACAAGCAATCACGTCAGCTTAGCACCTCCCTCACGTGGCACCTAGATCAATAGAAGAAATCTTCTCCACAAGAAAAACTTCACTAAGTTGTGTTCTTGGATTTCAAAACAATTCACATAAAGATTGGGATATTTTGTGAATTGAAAAAAAAAGGATTAAAACCTTAAACGAAGAAGACAAAGTCTTCTGCCGATTTGCAGTGTTTGCAGAAACTAAAATGCTAGGTTTTATTAATGAAAACAAAGTGGTTTAACACGCTTTATATAAAAAACTTAAGGCGGCACATCGCTTGAACGAGAAGGGAAGTTGCTTGAACGAAAAGGCACTGTCACTCGAATGAAATACAGAAGTCGCTTGAACGAGATTTAATAAAAAATAAATTTTTATTTCGTCCAAAAACTCCGCCTCAACAATTAGAAAAAATTCTTTGACGAAAAACTCCATTTAAAAACTTAGAAAACATTTTGGAAAAATTATCCCAACACTCTAAGTGAACTGTTAAGGTACTTAAACACAACCTTACCAAAATTAATCTCGCGGAGGCTTGAATGTTGAAGAACGTTGATATTCGGATCCCTCTTGACGTATGATTGTCCTTGAATAAGTCTTCGACGGTTGTAGCGGTACACGATATACTCAAATATAAATAAGACTTATAAAATATGTCCTTAAAAATCACCCCCTATGTCTATGCCGATACAAAATAAAAACATCCGAATTATCAAATCAAAATTCCTATACAAATCTAATACCCTTCCATGAACCCAAAACTGAAAAGGTACTAAACATGTAAGTCTAAAACTTTTTCTTCAAAATCTTCAACTTCATAACTTTAAATCTTTAAGCTTTTCTCATCACGGTGTGCAAAAGATGATCATCAATCTTTGTACCTACACACATGAGATAAAGAAAATACCCTCGTGACGTATCGAGTTTGAAATGAGATAAACATAACATCAAAACAAATATCGAATCTCAAATCTCCCCCATAACATAAAAATTCCCCCATAATTCGTTCTCCCCATTTTTAATTGACCAAAATAGATAAGAAAATGAATAAAACAAACAAGCATGGAGTGTCACGACAAATAGCAAGCATGGATCAAACTACGCTCATGCAAAGGAGTAACCCAAAATCTTTCCATAAAATATTTTTAATTTTTCACACAAGAAAGAAAAAATAATTTTACAAAAATCGCACACCATGAATTTACACTAAGATAACCAAATCAGGGAAACGAAATGAATGGGTGTGAACAATTTGATAGTGCAATCACGCATAACATATGTTCACGATGAAGATGTGTAATCCTGACAAATGAATCTAAAAATCGTCCTTAGGTGTCGAAAACTTGAATTTAGATGACGTTGTCTTAATCAAATCGACAAACCAAAGTCAAACATGATTTTCACACAAAAAACGTCTAAAACTATGTAATGCTTTTTCATGACTTATCAAGGACGTGAAAATCCATTTTATATTCCATCAAAACTCCCTCATAAGTAATAATGCTTTTTATTTTTCTTTTGAGGTGTTGAAACTAAAATAAATTGGCCCACTTTTTGGCATATATTTTTTTTATTGCCTTTAAATTTTTTCGGGCTCTTTTCAACCTCTTTGGAGCTTGAAAAATATTTATTCCGCCACACGTTTTATAGGCCCAATTAAACGGTGGCCTAATCGCAAAGGATAGACGAGTACCTTTTGTAGCCCTTCCCCATTTTCCAAATAAATCACACAAACTCACAAACAACGGTTCTTACATGCACTACTTTCATTATCAAGTTTTATCGCATTTGGTTCGTTTTAAAGACACAATTAAGATGAAAACAAATCGACCAACATGTGATAGATAAGAATAATAGTCAAACAAATCTGTGCAAGTGTGCAGTAAAGGACTGATGAGTAAAACATGTAGGTAGTAACAACTGATCACATGTCAGTGACTCCAAACATTGTAAAGCACATAAATGAAATGATTAATATCAAAACACTATCAAATCGTCACATGGATATGAAATGAAATTGTGACTCGGTCATCCTAAATGTCCATTCATAAACGGTGCAAACGTAAAACAAAACTCTTTTTGTCTTTTTTCAAAAAGATTTATCAAAATAAAATCTTTTCGTACTTTTCCAATTTTTTTTTTCAAAAATAAAAAACTAATACAAAAAGTACACGTGTCATAACACTAGGAAACACATAACATGAAGCACAACTAGTGTATGACAAACACAATCATCTATAGGATATAGCAAGAGAATAATCATGTGCAAGCAACCTAGAATCAACTAGTCTAACATCTAGTTCCTCTAAAGGTGATTTTCGAACGTAAATAGGTGTGCAACGACGCATAGGAGTTTTGAGAACCAGGGGAAAACTATACTTCAACTTCCTAGGACCTTTTCAAAGATCGTAACAAAAACTCCTAAAGTGACCTTTCCTATCACAATGTGAACATGTGTAAACGGGTGGAAGGACACGTATGGGTTGACCTTTTTTAACATCCTTGGGAATTATTGACCCTCTAAAACAAATAATGGTCTTGGATTTAACGCTCAAAACATTAGAACATGATGAGCCACTATCATTGCTATCAACACTACTCGAGTCTGTCAAATTATTTTTCAACTCTAAAATTTTTAACTCAGGCAAATAATTAGACTCTTCTAATTTTAGGGACTCCTTCTCTAAATTTTTAATTATTCCCAGAAGGTTATCACGTTCTACCTTAAAATATGCACACTTATCCCTAAGAGTATCCTCACGTGCAACAAACTCATCGATTAAAATATTTTTATCCTCTTTGGCACAAACACACATCCTAGATTTTTTAAATCCCTCCAATTCTTTTTTAAAAAATAGGACTCTATCATCACTCTCCTTTTTGGACAATTTTAACGCATTAAAGTCATGGTCCAAAGAAACAAATTTCTCATGATAAAAATCTCTTTAACTTTGAACCGTTTACAAAAGATCTAATGCGGATTTAAAATGGGAATTTTCTTTTTCTAAAAAATCAATTCTTTTCTCAAACGTCAAATTCAAACTATTTAAATCATCAAAATCTTGACTCATGTCATTAAAGGGGGGCATCCAATTATATAAGTGCTCCATCAAAAAAATGCGTTTTTTTAAAAAAATCTAATTTTTCAGGAAATTTAATATCACAAACTTTTGCGAAAAACAAGGATCACTCGATGACTTAGAGAAACCCGCTCTGATACCAATTTGTAAAATGCCGTGTGATACAGATTAAATCGAATTCACAAATTTCAAAGTTAACCTTATTTAATCGGTGTCAATTTTTAATCTAATTTAATTCAGCCCTAAAACAAGCATCTAGGTATAGTGGATCATGCCAACACTAACAAATATGAATTGCTGACTCACAGATTTCAGGAAAAAACTCCTTTCAGGTAAAGCCTGTTATTTTAAAAATAATACTCACAATGATTACAAGTGAAATCTGCAATGGAACTAACTCAGAAACCCACATTGGATGCAACCTAAATTAGTAATGGAACTCCGCAGCAATTCCACAAGAATCGCAATTTAGTCAGCCCAGGAACACCCACGAGCACTCCCTTTGACATGCAGTCACGTCAGTCCAGCACCTCCCTCAAGTGGCACCTAGATTGGCAGTAGAGATATTCTCTACAAGAGAAACTTCATAAAGTTGTGTTCTTGGGTTCCAAAATAATTCACATAAAGATTGGGACATTTTGTGAATTGAAAGTAAAATGGATTAAACTTAAACGAAGAAGACAAAGTGTTATGTCGATTTGCAGTGTTTGCAGAAACTAAAAGGCCAGGTTTTCTTAACAAAAATGGAGTGGTTTAACACGCTTTATATAAAAGACATAAGGCGACGCGTCGTTCGAACGAGAAGGAAAGTCGCTCGAATGAAAAAGCACTGTCGCTCGAACGAAACACGTAAATCACTCGAACGAGATTTAATAAAAAATAAAATTTTATTTTGTCAAAAACTCCGCCTCAATACTTAGAAAAATTTCTTTGATGAGAAACTCTGCTTCAACACTTAGAGAATATTTTAGAAAAATTATCCTAACACTCTAAGGGTCCGTTTGATAGCAATATTTGCCATGGAAAATAAAGAATCTTTCTCATTTTCCACCTTTTATGCACATTTGATAGCATTTATTTGCCATAGCAAATAATTCTAAGTTACACTAAGGTACAAACACCTTATACACAAAAACCAGATTTGCCATGGAATCCAATTCTTGGGGGGGGGGGGGGGGGGGAGGGGAGGGGGTAAGAATTGAATTCCAGCTTTTCAATGACTTGGAAATAAATTCCAGCGTGTTCTATCAAACGGACCCTAAGTGAACCGTTAAGGTAATTAAACACAACCTTACCAAAATTAATCTCGCGGAGGCTTGAATGTTGAAGAACGTTGATATTCGGATTCGTCTTGACGTATGATTGACCTTGAATAAGTCTTCGACAGTTGTAGTGGTATACGACATACTCAAACATAAACATAACTTATGAAATATGTGCTTACAAATCTCCTCTTATGTCTATGCCTGTACAGAATAAAAACATCCGAATTATCAAATCAAAATACCTATAAAAATCTAATCCCCTTCCATGAACCAAAAATGAAAAGGTACTAAACATGTAAGTCTAAAAGTTTTTCTTCAAAATCTTCAACTTCGAAACTTTAAATCTTTAAGCTTTTCTCATTAGGGTGTGCAAAATATGATCATCAATCATTGTACCTACACACATGAGACAAAGAAAATACCCTCGTGACATATCGATTTTGAAATGAGACAAACATAACATCAAAATAAATATCGAATCTCAAATCTCCCCCTTAATGTAAAAGCTCCCCCATAATTCGTTATCTCCCTTTTTATTTGACCAAAATAGACAAGAAAACGAATAAACAAAACAAACATGGAGTGTCACGACAAATATTCATAGCAAACAAGGATCAAACTACGTTCATGCAAAGGAATAACTCAAAATATTTCCACAAACTATTTTTAATTTTTCAATTTTTCAAACAAAAAAGCAAAAATAATTTTACGAAAATCACACACCATGAATTTCACTAAGATAACCAAACCATGGAAACGAAATGAATGGGTGTGAACAATTCGATAGGAAAATCAATGCAATCACGCATAACATATATGCATGATGAATACGTGTACTCCTAACGAATGAATCTCAAAATCGTCCTTAGGTGTCCAAAACTTGAATTTAGATGACATTGTCTTAATCAAATCGACAAATCAAAGTCAAACATGATTTTCACACCAAACACGTCTAAAACTATGTAATGATTTTTCATATCTTATCAAGGACGTGAAAATCTATTTTATATTCCATCCAAACTCCCTCATAAATAATAATGCTTTTTTTATTTTTCTTTTGAGGTGATGAAACTAAAATAAATTGGCCTACTTTTTGGCATATTTTTCTTTTATTGCCTTTAAATTGTTTCGGGCTCTTTTCAACCTCTTTGGACCTTATCAAATATTTATTGTGCCACACTTTTTCTAGGTGCGATTAAACGGTGTCTTAATAGCAAGGGATAAATGAGTACCTTTCGTAGCCCTTTCCCATTTTCCAAATAAATCACAAAAACTCACAAACAACAATTCTTACATGCACTACTTTCATTGTCAAGTTTTATCACATTTGGTTCATTTTAAAGTCATAATTGAGATGAAAATACATCGACCAACATGTGATAGACAGGAACAATAGTCAATTAAATCCATGCAAGTCTGCAATAAAGGAAATCATGAGTCAAATATGTAGGTAGTAACAACTAATCACATCTCAATGACTCCAAACAATGTAAATCACATAAATGAAATGATTAATATCAAAACACTATCAAATCGTCACATGGATATGATATGAAATTGTGACTCGGTCATCTTAAATGTCCATTCATAAATGGTGCAAATGAAAAAAAAACTCTTTTTGCCTTTTTCCAAAAAAATGTTTCAAAATAAAATCTTTTTGTACTTTTCCAAAAAAGTTTTTTCAAAAATAAATAACTAATACAAAAAGTACACATGTCATAATACTTCCAGACACATAAAATGAAGCACAACTAGTGTATGACAAAAAATCACGCAAACACAATCATCTATAGGATATAGTAAGAGAATAATCATGTGCAAGCAATCCAGATTCAACCAGTCTAACATCTAGTGCCTCTAAAAGTGATTTCTGAACCCAAATAGGTGTGTAACGACGCATGGGGTTTTGGGAACCCGGGGAACACTAAACTTCAACCTCTTAGGACCTTTTCAAAGATCGAAATAAAAATGCCTAAGGTGACCTTTCCTATCACAATATGAACATGTGTAAACGGGTGGAACGACACCTATGGGTTGACGCTTTTTAACATCCTTGGGAATTATTGACCCTCTAAAACAAATAATGGTCTTGGCTTCAATACTCGAAACATGAGAACACGACGAGCTACTACCATTGCTACCAACACTACTCGTGTCTGTCAAATCATTTTTCAACTCCAAAAGTTTTGACTCAAGCAAAGAATTATACTCTTTCAATTTTAGGGTCTCCTTCTCTAAATTTTCATTTATTCCTAAAAGGTTATCACGTTCTGCCTTAAAATACGCACACTTATCCCTAAGAGTCTCCTCACATGCCCCAAACTCACCGATTAAAATATTTTTATCCTCTTTAGCACAAACACACATCCTAGAATTTTTAAACTCCTCCAATTCTTTTTTTAAAAATAGGACTCTATCATCACTCTCCTTTTTGGACAATTTTAACGCATTAAAGCCATGGTCCAAAGAAACAAATTTCTCATAATAAAAATTTCTTTGACTTTGAACCGTTTGCAAAAGATCTAATGCGGATTTAAAAGAGAATTTTTTTTCCCAAAAAATTAATTCTTTTCGCAAACGTCAAATTCAAATTATTTAAATCATCAAAATTCCGACTCGTGTCATTAAAGGGGGCATCCGATTACATAAGTGCCTCATCAAAAAAATTGCGATTTTTTTTAAAAACCTAATTTAAAAAAAATGAATATCACAAACTTTTGCAAAAAAAGGGATCACTCGATAACTTAGAGAAACCCACTCTGATACCAATTTGTAAAATGCCGTGGGAGACTGATTAAATCGAATTCTCAAATTTCCATGTTTACCTTATTTAATCAGTGTCAATTTTTAATCCAATTTAATTCTGCCCTAAAACATGCATCTAGGTGTAGTGGATCATGCCAACACAAACAAATATGAATTGTTGACTCACCGATTTCAGGAAAAAAACTTTTTCGGATAAAACCTTTTATTTAACAAATAATACTCACAATGATTACAAGTGAGATCTACAATGGATTAACCTCAGAAAACCCACGTAGTCTTCAACTTAAATCATCAATGGAATTCTGCAGCAACTCCACAAGAGCCGCAGTTCCGTCAGCCCAAGAACACCCACGAGCATTGCCTTTGACACGCAGTCACGTCAGCCCAGCACCTCCCTCAAGTGGCACCTAGATCAACAATAGATATCTTATCTACAAGAGAAACTTCACAAAGTTGTGTTCGTCGGTTTCAAAACAATTCACATAAAGATTGGGACGTTTTGTGAATTGAAAATAAAAAAGATTAAACCCTTAAACGAAGAAGACGAAGTGTTCTGCCGATTTGCAGTGTTTGCAGAAACTAAAACGTCAGGGTTTCTTAACAAAAACAAAGTGGTTTAACTCGCTTTATGTAAAAAACTTAAGGCGGCGCGTCGCTCGAACGAAAAGGCACTGTTGCTCGAACGGAACACGTAAGTCGGTCGAATGAGATTTAATAAAAAATAAATTTTTATTTCATCAAAAAACTCTGCCTCAACACTTAGAAAAAATTCTTTGACGAAAAACTCCGCTTCAACACTTAGAAAATATTTTAGAAAAATTATCCTAACACTCTAAGTGAACCATTAAGGTACTTAAACACAACCCTACCAATATTAATCTTGTAGAGGCTTGAATGTTGAAGAGCGTTGATATTCGGATCCGTCTTGACGTATGATTGACCTTGAATAAGTCTTCGACGGTTGTAGTGGTATACGCCATACTCAAACGTAAACATGACTTATAAAATATGTGCTTACAAAGCGTTTTTATTTTTAAAAAAGTGCACCTTAAGCCTTTTACCAAGAATAAGGCAAAAAGGCTCATGGCGGGGCATTTTTCCCAAGCCTCAAGACTAGGCGCGCCTTTTAGAACACTGAATGGAGAGAATGTTACAATCTACCTTAAAAACTACTTCGAATGAAAGAAAATATGTACATAAATGAAAAGAAAGAGGAAATAAAAGTAAAAAAAGGTAAAATGAGTAAATGTAGTTTTCATTAAGGGAGTTCTCTCTTCCTTTGTCCTCTATCTGATTATTTATAGAATTCCTTGCCATGCAATTGTTATGTATCTGCTGGGTGGTTATCTAATAGGGTTTTCTCGCCTAGATGCTTAAGTGACCCTATAACCTCCGCTTAGTTCTTAATTACACGTCTGAAAAACCTTGATAGTTGCTAGGAATTTAAGATTCCCTTCGCATTATACTTGGTTATAATTTCCATTTAGTAATTCTATGTGGAAAACTCTCATTTGACGGTAATTATATGGTGTAAACATA
Source organism: Sambucus nigra (assembly GCA_949130495.1). Taxonomy (NCBI): domain Eukaryota; kingdom Viridiplantae; phylum Streptophyta; class Magnoliopsida; order Dipsacales; family Adoxaceae; genus Sambucus; species Sambucus nigra. Next base: position 295,986,897 of record OX422218.1, on the reverse strand, counting down.
TCCCCCGCACAAATTAATTTTTGAGAAAAAGTGGATTAGTGGACTGCTAGCTTTCATATGTCATTACTCCATGTTCATATCATCATTACTTCTTATCGCATGCTTTATATATAGATGTCTGTTGGTATTGAAAAGATATTTACTTTAATCTATTAGTCTCTTCAACTATATTCTTATTCTCTTGCTCTTTCGTCTTCTCTGAACTCAAAAATGGCATCCCAAGAGAATAGGAAAACAAGCCCCAAGAGTGTCCATGAGCTCGGCTCTACTTCTAATTTAGTCAACACTGAAGTTAACCCATGGGGTGGAGGTCAATAATATCTCACTGGATCAATTTTTTGATGACGAGTTATTCGCCGCTAGTGCTCGAAGGAAGGTTGGTCTTGAGTTTTATAAAATCCCTGCTCCCCCCTCTCTTAGCGAGTCTGACTCTGATGTTACTAGGTTAGCTATTGCAGTCATAGCACCCCTCCTTGCTAAAGAAAAGAACTCTGATGAAATGGACACTGAGAACGATGAATCCTCCAAGGCAGAGATTTTTGTGTATGAACCCAATTATACACTTAAAAATCCATCTAATGACTATGGCAGACATCCCACCATAGTTCATGACGGTCTATTGCCAACTCTCCCTCTTGGGCCTATGTGGGAAGAACTTATTTTTTCGGCTCATGATTCCATAACCATTGGTTATGATCAAGACCTCACACTTCCCCGTTTTCCACTTGTTTGTGAGAACATTTATTTTTTTCAAATCTACATCCATGTTTAATTTTAACACGTTTAGGGGATTTAATAACTACCCCTATTTTTAACATTATTTCAGTCTTCAAACCATCAAACCATAGATTCCATGGACTCGAAGATATATATCATATCTCATATTCTCCTTTTGGCTCATCCTCACTTAGATAATCTTTCAAAAATTCAGCTAAGGCTTGGCCTTTTATTTCTCTTTGAGGTACATAGTGTGTAATAACCCGTCCTGAAAATTTGAAAGTTTTGACTATTTTAATTTAATTAATTATTATGGATGATTTAATTTTGTTGAGTTGGTAGAAAATTAGAAATTTTATTATGTCACAATCGGGATAAGAATAACATTTGAGGAATTGTGTGAATTTATTAGAAGTCTTTGATAATTTTCAAGAATTAATCAAAGATTTATTTGAAAAAGTGAATTTTCGATGAATAATAATTTTGGGTAGAGGTCTTACCTTGGTGAGATGGCAAGTGCCCCTGCTCAAGATACGATTGGTCTCAAGTTCGAGGCATGAGAGCAACCACTATATATATGGGGGTAAGGCCAACCGACATCTGCCTCTCCTAGATCCTACAGTTTATGGGAGCCTTGTGCACAAGGTACGACCTTTTTTTTATAGTAATTTCGGATGAATATTGATTTTTGGATGAATAGTAATTTTGGGTGAATTGTGATTTTTGGATGGATAGTAATTTCGACTAAATATAATTTTAGGTGAATAGTTATTTTGGGTGAATAGTAATATTGAATTGAGTATTAAACTTAATATGAAATTAGTGCCAAGATATACATTTAGTAAAGTAAAATGACTATGCTTGAAGTAAAAGTGTAACTAGTGTGGACTAATTATTGTAAAAATTACAACTCAGTTGAATATCTTAAAAATAATATTGAAGTACAAATTTAACTTTTTGAAAGAAATTTTAGAGCGCATTTAAGATGAGTATGAGTAAAATATAAGGCAAAAAATATTTAGTTATGTATAAATTTTGTCAATCTCATGCGTATACATATGCTTTTATTTTAATTGTAAAATAAATAATTAAAAGGAATGAAAAATGATAAGGGAATAAATTATTTTGTTAATTTTTATTAATGGATATTTTAGTTATAAAATTTCATTACCTAGTATTTATTGTGTTAATGCATATAATTTATTTAAATACTGCAATTAACGGAAATGTCCTCATTAGAGCACTTAAAGACATTAACACCGTTTTGGTGCTTAATGCCATCTAATGGGATGCTTATTTTAGTGAACTTTAGGATCTAATTAATTATATTAGATGCATTACTGGGCACAACCAATGGTGGGCTGACTAAGACTTTAGCCCACCCATTTAAATAAAAAAAAAATTCTTAACAAACATTATTCATACCAAATTATTATATTTTAGCCCACCCTATTTACATTCTCATTAAGTGAATGTAACACCCCGTATTTTTAAGATAAATAATTTAGCTAATTTAGAGAATTAGAATTTAAACTAAATTGATGATTTGGAGAAACTATTTAAATTGGAAGATTCAATTTATTTCGAGAATTAAGATTTAAATTAATTCGGGTTATTTCTTTTAAGAATAAATGTGTCGTAATTTGAGATTTTAGTTACGTATCTCGGATGATAATTTTGAGTGTACGGTTGAGTCCGGAAGGGTCAAGATAGTCAAAATAGAGTATTCGGGGGTAGTAATTAGGTCTTGGGGCATTTTTAAGTATAATCGGACTCACGCGGGAGTGATTGGGCCATTTTAATAAAGCCCACAAGCCTAAAAACGGGATTAACATAATAAAATCAAAACGTGAGAGGGTATGGAAGCCATAATTCATTTTAGAAAAACCCTAGTTGCAGAGGAGAAAAGAGGGATCAAGTGGGAGAGCTTTTGGGAGTCAAGCCAAGAGGAGATTGATGTGTTCTTAGTCAAAATCTCCATCTAAATCAAAGGATCAGACTCTACGAAATTTCCAGGAAAGTAGTTAAACTTGCTTTCATTTAAATTGCGGTATTGCGATTCATATCATGGTGGGTGTAAACCATATTCATTTTGGAATGAGTTATTATAGCAAAATTCATTTTTGGAGTTTATCACATGTTAAATCTGGGTTTTGGGGATTTAAGTATTTAAGGTGAGATTGATGTTCAATTAATGGGAGAATACAATCATATGATGTTAGAATATGATTTATAATCGAAAACCTAGTAGGAATTGTTGTTGAATTTGAATTATTGAATCGAATTGAATTTGTCATTTAAGAAATTTTGAGAAAAACCCAATTCAGGAACCCTATAAGTTTAAATGAGAATTAATGATGATTGATGATATATATTAGTGTTAGAACCTGTTTATAGATGTAATAAACATGGGGTATAAATTGGGTTGATGTTTGGGTTAAATCCATGGAGGTTTGAGGGTTATAAATGGAGAAAAATGAGTTAAAGAAGAAGATGATTTGGAACGGTCCAATTTTGAGGCAGAACCGATCCGATTTAACTGTTTGTCAAAACATGAAACTTTTAGATCTATTCGTCACGGTCACATGGGCGCTGACCTTGTATTTTTCTGATTTTTTTTGAATTATTAATGATTTTTCTACGAAAGAGTGACTGAAACCGAAATCCTTTGTGAGAAATAAAATTTGGATTTTTAGGGATGTCCGTAGATGAGTGAAGGACTTTGGAAAAATATAAAGTAATATTATTTTATCCTTGGATTAGATAGGGATGAATCCGGGGTATGGATTTAGGAGTATTTATAATGAACGACACTCGAGAATATATGTCAAAAATATACGAACGTATTCGAATGAGAAATTTGGATGAGTTTAGCATACGGGCTGGTATCTTAACGTGGAATTTAATTAATAGAAATTAAATGGAACCTAATACTTAGAGTCTTATGGGATGAGTATTAAGAACTATTAAATTTAATAAGGGTGTTAAACTTATTAACCAAATTTGGTGAAATAAATTCTAAAAGGTTAAAATACGAGCCAATAAAGGGAGACCGAGCATTTTGGTTGAATGATACTACTTGAAAAAAAAATTAATTGAGGTGATAGTAATTAAATTAAGGGTCGGGGTTTTGACGCTGATATTTCATAGGCTAGTGCTACGGGAGTTAGGCACAGATTAACCGGTTTAATTTATTATAGAGATATATAATAAATATTCGAATAGTGAATTTAACGAGAGGTGTTAACCTTAATAGTGGATTTTTGTTAAACAAATTCTAAAGGGTGAAGATACAGACCATATGAGTGAGACAAAGTATTGTAGTTGGGTGACACTACTTTAATAAATTAATTAATGTGAAATTGATTAGATTAATCGGTGTAATTTGAAATGTAATGAATTTGGGGGATGAGCGAATCTATGACTTAGATCAATAGGATATGAGTGAATTACCTACTGAAATATTTTAAAGGAAAATTGGCACACTTCGAGTAGTGAGGGATACTGGGGAATATACGATGAGACGTATAATTAAAATTAAATAATACGTAAGATCTTTGAGAGATATATATGCTATGTATAGAATATATGATATAGGTTGTGTGTATACCTATACTGATTTGTATGATTTATTATGTGTATGACATACTTACCATACTTTCTATCACGGGAGGTTGATTTTCGGAAAAGGGCCATCTTATCTTTGTGTGCCTTCGGGGAGGGGGGGGGGGGGGGGGGAGGTTAGATTGGTACCTTAAGGACATAGGACTCTGAATGACTTATTTGTGAGTTGATAAGTCAGCTGACCATGGGAGCGTAGGTATGTGCATGACCCATGGGTATGTGAAGTATATTCGTCTCCAATATGTGTGATTTGTATTGATACGGTTCCAGAGTGATTCGAAATCCGTAGTCCTTTATACAGTGCGTGATGTATCGGGACTTGATAGCAGAGTATGCATGCACCGCAGGTCCTATCCTAGGGGTGTTGTATTGTATATATATATATAATTAGTGTGATAAATATATATACTTGTGATTTATTCTAATACGTGTGTTTGGTAGATGATGTATCAGGACATGATAGCATAGTATACACGTACCACAGCTCAGCTTAGGGGTGCCGTATTAGTATATATATAATAGTGTGATATATGTATACTTGTGATTTTATTCTACTGGGTGAGTTTAGTAGAAGAGAAATATAGTTACATTAAAAATAACTATATTATGGGGATAAATAAACATATACTGAGGAATTTATAATGGGCTAAAAGACATGGAAATTCGATAACGTATTGTATCGGCAATACGGGTAGGCATAACGAATTATTTTGTAGAAGGAGATTCGATATGGCTAGTTAGGTGGGGTAGATTAACTAGGAAAGGTAGAAGGCGAGCGTTAAGGGTGCACATTAGATGAGGGGTAAGCTATGTCTCAAGAGAGTGCGATATTAGCTTAAATATGAAAAGTGTCCATGCATATTTAATTATTACAATTTAACTGCTTGCTAAATATTTTCAAAACATTTTACTTGGTCTCTGACCGTGTCAAAAATCTTTTAGGTGTCCAGTCACAGGGACGCTCAGTTTGAGGATTCTATCCATGGATGAGCAGCTGCAGCTCATGTGAAAGTTGCATGACCTTGTTATAGACGCTTCGTTCATTTACTCCTAGTGTAGGAACTTTTCTTCAATACTCATTTGGGCATGTCGCCCTCAGATTTTGTATTTAGTTTATTTATTGGACTTTATGTATCTAGGTTAATTCTTGAGGAACTATTGTATTTTATTGTTGAACCGATAGTTAATTCGACTATCTTTATTTATGATTATTCATTTGTGTTGGATTGCATTATCAGTTGTGTGGATGGTTTAAATGGGCATTGATTTCTGCATGTTGTTAATTATTGTAAGATAAAATTTGACACCGGTCTAATTAAATTACTAGGTGGTTAGTAACCTTAAAAAGTTTTCGACAGTGATGCTAAGAATGAGCCATATGAGACCAACGTATTATTTTGATCACGGGCTGGCCACCCGGTATTTTAATAGGCGGGGTGTCAAAGTGAAGCTATACTCAAAACCCTTTAATAATATATTATCAAATCTGGCGTGTGTGGGTAAGACTTAGGTTAGCAACTTGGAACATATGGACTATGATGGGGAAAATGATGGAGTTGGTAAATACCACGATAAAAAGAAAAGTTATCATAGCTTTTATAAGAAAGTAAATGGGTCGGTGAGAAAGTTAGAGAAATAGAAAATACATGGTTTAAACTAAATTATACATGAGAACATATAAATAGGAACGAAGTTGGAATAATAGTAGATAAGAATTTTAAGGATGATATCATAACTGTTATTAGAAAAGGTGATTGACTTATACTTGTTAAACTTGTTTTAGGTAAAAATATAATTAATATTATTAGTGCTTATGGACCCAAAGTAGGATTAGATGAGCACACTAAAGTACAATTTTGAGAACAAATGGATGAACTAATTCAAGAAATACCCATAGGTGAGAAAATCAATATAGGGGGAGATTTTAATGGCCATGTAAGAGAAGATCGCATGGGATATGAGATAGTACATGGAGGATATGGTTTGGGAGATAGGAACGACGGTGGAGAGTCTATCTTAGATCTTGAGATGACTTATGATTTTATACTAGTAAACACATGTTTTAAAAAAAAAGGCTTTAACACTTAATAACTTATAAAAGTGGAACACATAAGAGCTAAATAAATTTTTTCATTACTAGGAAAGGAGACCGATTAACGCGTAAAGATTGTAAGGTTATTCGGGAGAGATCTTAACCTCACAACATAGGATAATGGTGTTGGATATAAATATTAAAAATCAATCACGAGTGTAAAAAGAGAAGATTAACCTACGAACTATGTGGTGGAACTTAAAAGGAGAGAAATTAGAACTATTTAAAGATAAAGTATTAAATGAAGCATTATAGAATACTGAAGAAGAGACTAACATAATGTCGAATAAGATGGCCACATGCATTAGGAGAATATCAAAAGAAATTTTTAGAGAATTACAAGGCAAGAGGCCTCAATCTAAAGAAACTTGGCGGTCGAATGAAAAAGAGTAAAAATCAAAAGGGAGTGCTTTAAAATATGATAAACAAATAGAAATGAATTTTTTTTGAGAATTATAAATTGGCTAAAAAGGAAGTTAAGAAAGTGGTAAGAGATGATAAGTTAAAAGCGTATGATGGACTTTATACAAAATTAGGAACACAAGAAGGGGATAAAAGTACTTATAAGTTGCTAAGCTTAGGGACAGGAAAACAAAAGATTTTAATAACATTAAGTGTATTAAAAGTGATGATTCGAGAGTCCTGGTCAAAGATGATGAGATTATGGAAAGATGAAAAAAAATACTTTGAGAGGTTATTAAATGGAGATAATGGGAGTAGATTAGATATAGATGAACTTAAGGAGACTTGAGAAAATGTATTTTTTCGCAGAATTAGGACAACAAATGTTAGGATTTCTCTAAAAAAGATGAAAACATAGAGGGTTTTAGGTCCAGATGGTATCACTATTGAGGTTTGGAAGTACTAACGGGTTAAAGGAGTATCTTGGATATAAAATTATTTAATAGAATTATAATGACTAATAGGATGCCCGATGAATGGATAAAGAGTGTTTTAATACCTATTTATAAAAATAAAGGGGACATATAAAGTTGTTCAAATTATCGTGGTAATAAATTAATGAATCATACAATGAAACTTTGGGAGAGAGTGATTGAATATAAATTGAGATTGAAAACAATAGTATGTGAAAATCAATTTGGGTTTATGCCTTGAAGGTCAACAATAGAATCAATAGATTTATTGAGGAGATTAATGGATAGGTATAGGGAGAAAAAGAAGGATCTTCATATGATTTTTATAGATTTGGAGAAGGCGTATGATAGAATACCTAGTGATATAATGTGGTGGGTTGTACATAAAAAAAGGAGTGACTCGTAGATATATTTATGTGATCAAGGATATGTATCATGAGGCCATGACTATAGTAAGAATATCAGTCAAAGAAAATAGTGAATTTCAATTAATGTAGGTCTACACCAAGGTTCAACATTAAGTCCTTATCTCTTTGCTCTTGTTATGAATGAGTTGGCTGAAAAATACAAGTTGAGGTGATATGGTGTATGCTATTTGCAGATGATATTGTTTTAGTGGATGAGACTAAGACGGGGATTAATGCTAGGTTGAAATTGTGGATAAAAATTCTAGAAACAAGAGGATTTAGAATAAGCAGGATTAAAACAGAATACATGGAGTACAATTTTAGTAGTGATAGGAGGACAAATGGAGATGTGATAAAATTAGAGGGTCAAGAGATACCTAAAAATGATCATTTTCATTATTGAGGCTTGATTATCCAAAAAGATGGAGATATTAGTGATGATATTACTCATATGATTAGAGTAGGCTGGGTCAAGTGGAGAAGTGCTAGCGACGTATTATGTGATAGACGTATACCTTTAAAGTTAAAAGAAAAATTTTATAGGATGACCATTAGACCCGTAATGTTATATGAGATAGAGTATTGGGCAACCAAGAAACAAAATGCGCAGAACATGAGTGTGGCGGAGATGCAAATGCTAAGATGAATTTGTGGTAAAATTCGAAAGTATAAAATTAGAAATGAAAAAATTCATAAAACGGTAAAAGTAGCTCCTATAGAAGAATTGAGAGAAAATCGACTTAAATGGTTTGGACACGTCAAGCGTAGATCAATTGATGCTCCCATAAGGAAGAGTGATTTAGTTAGTATTGATGGTAAAACAAGAGATATATGTAGGCCTAAAGTGACTAGGTGGGATATTATAAAAAAAATATCATATCATGTGAATGAATGTATGATTGTTGTAAGTGAAAATAAGAAAGATTAGTCTGGTAATAAGATAAATTCTATTGTTTTCACCTATTAAATTATTCACTTTACCCATGATTTAAAATGGTTAAAGTTTTATCTAATTTTTTATCGTATTCATTTCATTTCATCATGTTAAATGCTCAATCAAATATATATTTTATCTAGATAAATTATTTTTTAAAGCGTCAAAAAATATTTCACCATTAAGGGTCCGTTTGGCAATCCAATTCCAAGGCTTGGAATTGGAATTAAAAGGCCAATTTCAATTCCGTGGAATTGAAATTGGTCTTCTAATTCCAATTCCATGACTTGGAATTGGATTGCCAAACAGACCCTAAGGAATATTTGAGACTTCAAGAGGGGTTACTTGGTATACATGCAACGCTCTCTTCTCTCTCTAAACTATAGTTCTTTTTCTGCATTTTCACCATGCATGGTATACATGCAACACCTTCGGATCACACAATGTTGGAGTCAGATAAGATTGAGAGACCTCTCCCACCCTTATCTCATGACAACTCCAAAGAAGAGGAGGATTTACTCCTAAGAAGTAGCAAAAAATAGAAAGATAACCATGTATTCTATGAGGATATGGAACTTTAAACCTAGGCAGCTGACCAGCCATAAGCATCATACACGAACCTTCTTCAGTGATTAGGGATGACCTAAATACATATAATAATGGGGTATTACAAGATAGTCTCCCACGTACAAATGCTGTTGCCTCTAATTTGGAGGTAATGGGAGTCGATAAGGAAGAACCAAAGAAAATGCCGTCCTATAAGGATGTTGTGAGCAAGCAATATAACTCAGACATATATTTTGATGATGAAAATTATATATGGTCAGATGAAGAGACATATCTTTCCATGAACCTCAATATTAGTTCGATGGAGGGTGAAGTTGACCCTCTCTGTCCAGTTATCTCCATCCCACCAAAATAAGTGGAAAAACTTAGAAGGAAATGGAATGATAGTGTGATAGTAAGCCTTCTGGGGAAATCCATTGGGTTTAAATCTTTAAGTGCTAGGGTTCCATTTCGTTGGAAGCTACAAGGAGACTATGAGGTGGTGGTCCTTAAAGAAGGGTATGTCCTCTCCAAATTTATGATGAAAGAAGACTACATTAATGTGCTAACAGGAAGTCCATGGATCATTAATAACCATTACCTAATTGTGAGAACATGGATTCCAAACTTCAACTCATTGGAATCATATAGAGCCAAAACAGCTTTATGGGTTAAGCTCCCACGCCTCACTATCAAATGGTTTGATGAAAGAATACTATTTCAAATTGAAAGTAAACTCAAAAGACCCATTAAAATGGATTACAACTCTGCCTCATCCTCTAGAGGTAAGTATGCAAGAATATGTATTGAAGTTGACATCTCCAAACCATTGATTCCCTGTTACAAATTGGATGGGAGAAAATATAGGCTGCAATATGAATTCCTACCTTATATTTGCTTTAAATGTAGGGGTGGACAAAAAAAAGACCGACCCGAATGGACCGATTGGACCGAACCGAAAATTAAGACTATTTTGAAACCGGTCCGAAAATCGGTTCACAAAAACTAAAAATCGATTAAACCGGTTCGGTCCGCGGTCCATTATATTAAAAGACCAATTTGGACCGGACCGGACCGATTCCTATATATATATAATAAAAATAATGTTATTGTGTTTCTTATGTATAGTTTTTGAATTAATGTATATAACTTATGAATTTAATTCGAAACATTTTATATATGTATAAACATTTTTTTATTTGGGTTAAAAAAAACCATGTAAATATCATTTGGAGTTTCGAGTATTATTTTTTTGTATATATATTTGTGAGAAAATAGATAAAAACATTCATAAAATGTACATATATATAAAATAGGGTCAGGACCGAATTTTACTCCGGACCGGACCGAAATAAGCCTGGACCGAATTAATAGGTTAACCGAATTAATCGGTCCGGTCTCGGTCCAAAAAAATTAAGGACCGAATATTCGGTTCGGTCCAAAAAATAGGCAAAATCCGAACCGGACTGGACCGTGCCCACCCCTATTTAAATGTGACAAGATAGGGCATAAATCTGAGTATTGCCCCTACATGCGCCCCAACAGCTGAGAAAACCACCACCGAAAAATTTAATACCAACTTCTAATGGAGTTCCTCAGGCCCAGACCACCAACATCGGCTCTATTGGATTAAATATCAGAGAAGGCAGCGTGGACAGAGGTGAGGACCCTTTTGGGACGTGGATGCTAGTCCAATGAAGTCAGAGGTTCCCGTACACTAAACTCAGTTCAAATGGAACTAAAGATATGAAGGAAAATAATGGGAACATGCTTACTCCACTTGATAGTAACATGTAAGAAAAGGCGTTTGGATTTGGTGATAGAACTTATGGTAATGGACAAATGGGTACGAAGAGTGCAGCGCATGGGAAAGGCCACGCTGCCAGCACGTTAACAAAAGGAACTACAGTTCGTACGACATCTCTCAGACAGGCTAGTGCTGACTCTCAGACAGGCTGGTGCTAACAACTTCAAGCTTCAGACGTCTTCGACTGGAGTAGGGGTTAGTAGGGGCCAAAAATTATGAGGTAAAAAAGTTAATACGATTTCTATGATAATGTTAAGTGAGGCTTGGATGCCTGTGGGACTTGCTACTGGGCAGACGAAAATGAAGCCAACTTCCAGACCTAGGGACTTGAATGATGGGCTGACATGTGGCCAGCGTTGAGTAAGTCTTCTAGCTACCACTAGGTCAGTTAATGTAATCCACAACCTAATTACCGTAAATACAAACCCCATACACAAGAATACACTTGAGCCTACAATTTTGACCCCAAATATCAGTCTGCTATTACCAAATAACGCGAATGGGGTTTCCTTTCAACCTAGTGATGGTGGGCCATGTCCAAATAAAAAATGAGACTTTATCAACAAGGGAGGTAGTGACAAATTTAAAAAGCATGGTGGAGGATGCACTAGTCCTCAAAACCAGCTGGAACATCTCACGTGCTCTACTACATGTATCCAAAATAGTCTCGATATTTGGAGGAACGACCTCATGGGTCACAAGAATGGAGGAAATCCAAAACTTACAGAATGTAGCCGTGAAGATGGTGGACTATCCCCAATGGACGAGTAAGGTTATTGCCCAACTCATAAATCACCCGCTATCAATGCTTGCTATTATCTGGAACTATAGAGGGGCTAATAAAGCCCTATTCAAACCAAAATTGAAAGACCTAGTTAATATTTATGATTTTGTGATCATATTAGAGATCCATATCCCTTTTACTAGCGTGGTTGACTTCTTCAATAGCTTGGGCCTTACCGAACATAATGTTTCTGAATCTCTTGTGCAGTTCGAGGGTATCTGGATTGTGTGGAACCCTCAAACTATCCAACTCCAATCGCTGGCCATTTCTCGCCAAGCAATTCATGTCACGGTCAACAAAAAAAGTATGATGAGTGGTTATTCTCGGTATTTATGCTATCCCTCTCTCGTATCTAAAAAGATAACTTTGGAAGAATCTGGCCGACATTGCGGAGAGTATGGAGGTTCCGTGGCTTGTCATAGGTGACTTTCATGACCATATGGACGACTCGGGAAAAAAAATCTTACTCAGAGCATGTGACTACCACCAAATGAGCTGGATTCCTTGATAACATCAATAATTGTAATCTATCTGATTTTGGGTGCAACGGTCCGAGGCTTACTTGAACCAACAGTCGGGAGGGATTTGCGAACATTGTGAACCGATTGGATATGTGCCTTGTTAATAATGAATGGAGGTTGATTGCCCCCGAATGCCACTGTCGATAATGTGTTTAGGACCGCCTCTGACGATTGCTCGATGATTCTCTCATTTGAAGGTACAAACTCTAACGTGAACTTCATATATCTTTTTGGCTTTTCAATTTCAAAGTAAATTCAGAAAAGTTAAAATTTTTTAATTTTTTCTAATTTTTAAATTGTTTGATATTCTTAATTTATTTTGAAATTTATTTTCTATATACAACATCCGTTAAGTACAATTTGTCACCTTAGAGTGAAATTCAATTATTTGAGGGGCTCAAGTTTTTGTTTGTCACTTTTAAATGAAAAATCAATCAAAACTAATTTTTTTTAAAACTCTATATATTTCATAAATATATAAATATAAATATATATTGTTAACAAATATATATATATATTCATATATTTTATATATTTTAGCACATATATGTATATTTCGTACATTTATATAATTTATATAATTCATATATTTTAATATACATTTATATTTCGTATATTTTGTATATTTCATATATTTAATATATTCCTTATATTTATATATTTCGTATACTCATATATTTCGTACGATTAATATAATTCATATATTTTGTTTAGATTTTTAAAAATAATTCATTTATTTCGTATATATAATATATATTATATATGTATTGAATATATATTATTTACAAAATATATATACACACACGCACATATATTATATATATACGGAATATATATTATTTATAGAATATATACATATATATAGAATATATATTTACATATATACATAATATAATTGTAATACCCCGTACTTTTATGCTATATTTAATTTGGGAATTTATTAAATTTAATGTGATGATTTATTTAATAAAAATCCGAAAATTAATTATGTTATAATTATTAACGTGACTAGAGTTAGTAATTATGGGAAACTTGTCGAATATTACTAATGAGCATATTAATATATTATATTGGTTATATTGAATGTCATAGGTGAATTAAATGACTATTTCGAAAATTTAAGTCGGGACGTGCCCGTGTCACGTCGGGACTAATTATGTTAATTAAAAAGGGAATATTTTATAAGTTGTCCGTATGATCGTTTTGAGTGCGCCAACGCGTCCGGAAGGGTCGAGATAGTCAGAAAAGTGTACCCGGGGGTTTAGTTTGGATCTCGGGATGTTTTTAGGCTTAATTAGTGACCCGAGAGGGCATTTTGGTCATTTTACAAAAAAGGGTAATTAAACTCACGAATTTCAGCCATCCTTAGCAGCCATTTAAGTCAGCCTTTTAGGGTTAGAACATTCAGAACCCTAGAACGGCCATTGGAGAAGAGAGGAGAGAGCTCTCAAGGTGATTCAAGGCCCAAAACACCACCGATTTCACCGCCGTCACCATCAACGCGTAGATCGCGAGGAGGAGAACGCAACCACACCAATATCAGCAGGAAAGAAAAGCTCTGAAATCCCAGGCAAGTGTTTAACTTGCGTATTTTCGTTGGTGCAATAATCATATTAGTGTAGGAATGATTAGGAGTATAATCAATGGAAGAAAACCCCAATTTTTGATAGGGATTTGCATGTAGAAATCGTTATAACCATATTCTGGAAATAATATGTGAAGTAGATGATTAACCCACGAATTTGTGATGTTATGTTAGAAGGAAATTCTGGAGAAAACTGATTAGAACAAAAGTTAAGAAAACTTTAGGGTTCTTGATTATTAGATGAGATTTTAGGTTGTTTAACCATGTTTAATGATGTATACACGCATGCTTAACGTTAAAAACATCTGGAAATATGTTATTATGTTTGTAGTAGGAGTTTTGGGACGATTAGTGTTGGGAAATAATGATTTGGGTGAAGAATTTTGGTAAAACCCGTAACTGCACTTCTGCAGGATTTCGCAGACCTGCTTGATCGATCGATCGAGCCTAGAGCTTCGATCGATCGAAGGTTCGATCGATCGAGCCCCAGACCTCGATCCATCAACCCTTCCTGGCAGACTCTTATTCCCCCTTGTTTAATTAATTGAACATGATTCATCGTGAAATAGCTTTTAGGCTTTATGAATAAAATGTTTTGGGATATAGGAGAGACCAGTAGGGCATATGATTAAGTGTTGAGAACTTTATTAGGAGATGATAATTGTATTTTAGGGACAATTATTTAAAGGACGAGGAAACTACGTAATTCAAAGTGAGAGATTACGTCAAATACTTACGATAGTGAATAGATGTTTACCTACTGATTTTGCTACTTGGATGGATAGAATCCACGAGTGACACATAGCTAGTTAGAAAACCCTTCGAGTTAAGGTTAGAGACGAAACCTTAGACGTAATCATAATAATGGGAAATTTAAGGATAAATGTTGTGACTATGGGTAACGGGAGGAACCTATATTAATATGATGAATGGGTATATTTATATGATTGTGTGTACATATATTATATACATGTGAAAAACGTACCCGCGCTACTTGCTATCCCTGAGGTTACCGCGCTGGGACGATCTTATCCTGTGTTGCTTTATGGGGGATATTGATTCGTACCCTAGAAGATAGAGATCCTAGGTACGGGCTATCAGATTGATAGTCGGACGGTCCTAAGAGACGTGTGGGTATGTACTGACCTCTTGGACTTGGAATCTATGCTTCGCCTCAACGTTGTTTTGTATATGTTAATACAGTTTGAGAGTGATTCCGAACTTGTATTTCCCTTTGTGTGAGCGATACGGGGATTGGATAGCAGAGTATGCCCGCACCATAGTTTAGTTGGGGTGCTGTTATATATATATATATTATACGAGTAGTTAATATATATATGAGGTTATAAACTTTAAACTGCCTACTGTGATTTGATAAGTAGAACATGGTTGTTGACTCAAATTATTAAATACTTGTTTTGTGAAAGTATGAGAAGACACTGGGAAACTTTATAATTTAATGAAGCTAAAACGAGAGGAGTGCTACATATTGAAAGTAACCTTTTTAAAACATTGTCATCGTTCGGTTTTGAAAACTTAGGAGTAAGTTAAGATAAACTAAATTATTTGGGAAGGTTAGTACGATAGGCGTGCACATTAGAAGAGAGGAAAGAATTCCTTAAGAGAGTGTCGAACTAATATGATTTGCATTGGCCTGTATCAATTTAAATACTTGCTTAACGTATTTTAAAATCAAACACACTTTCGAGCCCTGACCCGTTTCTTTCTCTCTCTCTCTCTCTTGTGTATATATATGTATATTTTCAGGTGCCCAGCCACATGGGCGTCTTGCTTAGGATCCTTTGAGAAGAACGAGCTGCAGCTTAGGTGGGAGTTGCAGGTCACTTGAGTAGACGGCTTCTGTTATTGACTCCACTCCTACTACTCTCATTTATTGGGCACGTGTCGCCCTTTTCATCATTTCATTTATTGTTGGGATTTTTATATTTCAGTTATTCCAGTATTGTTTTACGGGATTTATTCAGGATGGTTTATGATGTTTAGTTGTATTATGTTGACATTCGATTGACGAATGTATGGTTTTATTTTAGTTCATCGTGGTGTGATTCCATATTGTAGAAACGTGTTTTGTATAAATAAATCTTTTCTTTAATTAAAATTTGGAAGTTTGTATGAAAAATGTTTTGACACTTAGCTTAATTATTTAGGGTGTTAAATTGGAAATTTTTTATCGACAGTGATGCTGAGAATGAACCAACTGTTTACCTTGATTTAATTTAATAAAGGAGTGATCGCCCGGTATTTAATTAGGCGGGGTGTCACAGGTGGTATCAGAGCATCAGGTTCTAGTGTCCATAGGATCTGTATGGCTTATTTCGCTTTCAGCTTAACGTTTTTGCTATAGAGCCCTATTTTTAGGATTTGTTGTATTCCTGCTTTTACGTTTAAGTCTTCAGTTAATTGAGATTCGATGATAACTGTAGACTGATAAATTTTGTTCACGTTTCAGATGCCTCCGAGACGTGCTCCGAAAGATAGGCGTGCCCAGGCCGAGCAACCAGCAGCTCCGGCACTAGGCACAATGAATGCTAATGAAGTAGCCGCCATAGTTGCTCAGGCGGTGAATGCCGCGATAGCGGTGATTCAGCAGGCTCCACCCCAGGTCCAGGCAGTGGCACCAGTACTAGCACAGCTTCCATCTGCATGGGAGAGGGTTCGGGATGCTTTTCAGAAAGCACATCCCCCTGAGTTCTCCGGTAGCTCCGACATTGTCACGGTTAGCCAATGGAAGAAAGACATCCAGCGGCATCTTCGCATGTATGAGTGCACCGAAGTACAAAAGCAGTTATTGGCTTCTTTTAAGTTGGTGGGAGCCGCATTGCAGTGGTGGGAGTCCACTACTACTTTGGAGGAGAGGGACACGATCCCTATTAAGATGTTCTGGGAGCGATTTGACCGCAAGTACTTTCCACCTGCAGTGCAGACGAAGATGAGGCGGAAACTACTAAATCTGAAGCAAGATAATCTTACTGTAGTAGAGTATGAGGAGGAGTTCACGAGGCTTCTCACCATTGTGCCGGATGAGGCACCCACTGAGGGCAAGGAGATTTTGCTGTTTGTCGACGGGTTAGCTTGGAGGATCCGTCAGCACCTTATTGGAAATCTATCCCTGAGTACTTTCACTGATGTACTCAATGCAGCGTTACTACATTGCCAGGATCACCGCTTCCATCTTCAGGGAAGCAAGAGAGCAGGAGAGTCCAGCCAGCAGGGCAGGACCGGGGGTAATAGTGCCGGTGGGGCACCAACTCATGGACAGACTCGTCAGCACGAGCAGAGTTCCCATCAGGGCGACCCTGCTAATCGATTCCGTTCAGGTGATTCTAGGCAGGGATTCGGGGGATACAGGCAGGGCCATCAGGGTCAGCCTAATCAGCAGGGCCAGCAGGGTCAACACCGACCGCAGGGACAGCAGTAGGGCCAGCAAGGCCAACAGCGTGCACATCAGGGCCAACAGGGCCAATGGCGTGGAGGTAACGGCCAGCAGGGCCGTGGTCAGCAGGGACAGAGGGGAGGTAATTTCAGAGGCCGGTGTTTTGTGTGCGGCAAGCACGGCCATAAGCGCCAGGATTGCCCAGAGGGCGATAGGGCCCCACAGCAGCAGGGAGCCCGTAATGAGCCGCAGAGACCACTCTTCCCACCTGCCCTTCTAGCTCCAGCCCAGGTGCCAGCCCTACTAGCCATTCCAGCAGCTCCAGTGCAGCAGGGGCAATTGCAGTATGGACGTGTCTATAACGTCCACCAGGAAGCAGCTCCACAGGCACCACCCGCGATTGAGGGTATGTTTCCTATCCATGGTACTATGGGTAAAGTTTTGTTTGATACGGGGGCAACGCATTGTTTTATAGCTACACACTTTGTGAAGTCCTTAGGGTTGTTAGCCACAGTAGAGAGCACCATGACATGTGTCGACTCACCACTGGGGAGTGGGTCACTTATATTCTTTATATGCCAGGGAGTAGGGGTAGAGATTGGTAGCTTGGTATTGCCTGCAGACATGTTAGTCTTAGACATGCACGAGCATGATGTGATTATTGGTATGGATTGGCTCGCATCTTATAGAGCCATGATTGATTGCTTCGGTGGGAGCATTGTTTTTGCCATTCCGGGGCAAGAGATGTTTGTAGTAGCGATGCCTCGCCCAGAGGGAGGTTCGACCGCTCATTTATATTACATTGAGGAGGATACCTCTAAGGAGGTTGTGATTCCTTTGGATTCGATCCCAGTTGTTAGGGAGTATTCCGATGTGTTTCAGGATATACCAGGCCTACCGCCCAGTCGTGAGATAGACTTCGTTATAGATTTATTACCAGATACGAGACCTATAGCACGCGCACCGTACCGTATGGCTCCGGCAGAGATGCGAGAGCTACGAGATCAGATTGAGCAGCTATTAGGACAGGGCTTCATTCGTAGGAGTACCTCACCTTGGGGCGCTCCAGTCTTATTTGTAAAGAAGAGAGATGGTTCACTGAGATTGTGCGTGGACTACCGGGAGTTGAACAAGGTCACGATACGGAATAAGTATCCGTTGCCTCGAATCGATGATCTGTTCGACCAGTTGAGGGGAGCAACTTTCTTTTTGAAGATAGATCTTAGGTCGGGGTACCATAAGTTACGAATTAGAGAGCAGGATGTTTCAAAGACTGCCTTCTTGTCGAGGTATGGGTCCTATGAATTCAGAGTGATGCCGTTCGGACTCACAAATGCCCCAGCCGTTTTTATGGACTTGATGAACCGAGTATTCAGAGAGTTCTTGGATCAGTTCGTCATCGTCTTCATAAATGATATTTTGATATATTCACACTCCGAGGAGGAGCATGCCGAACACTTGAGGCAGGTTCTTCAGACTCTACGAGAGCATCAGTTGTATGCTAAGTACGAGAAGTGTGGATTCTGGTTGCGAGAGGTACAATTCTTGGGCCATGTTGTTTCTGAGCAAGGGATAGCAGTTGACCCGAGCAAAGTGTCAGCGGTGAGGGAGTGGGGACAACCCACGACACCGACAGAGGTACGTAATTTCTTGGGGTTAGTCGGATACTACAAGAGATCTATTCGGGGATTCTCCAAGATAGCGGGTCCGTTGACGAATTTGACTCGCAAAGGGGTACCGTATGTTTGGGATGATGTTTGTCAATTAGCTTTCGACGGGCTAAAAGACAAGCTTACTTCGGCACCAGTCCTTGCTTTACCGAAGCCGGGTGTAGAGTACCTGGTTTACACAGATGCATCCTTACGAGGACTTGGGGAAGTACTTCAGCAGGAGGAGAAGGCTATAGCTTTTGCTTCCCGCAAGCTTAAGCCGCATGAGAAGAATTACCCCACCCACGACCTGGAGTTAGCTGCGGTCGTCTTTGCATTGAGAATTTGGAGGCACTATTTATTGGGCGAGAAATTCCGTTTGTTCACAGACCATAAGTCACTGCAGTTCCTGTTCACTCAGCGAGAGCTGAATATGCGTCAGCGCAGATGGTTAGAGTTTGTGAAAGATTACCAGTTCGACATACAGTACCATCCGGGGAAGGCCAACGTAGTTGCTGATGCGTTGAGCCGTAGATCGGTAGACGATGTAGCCGACGTTTGGAAAGCAAAGTGGAAGGAGTTGGGTCACCAAGACGCAGTAGCCCGTTCGTTCATATCCGTCATGTCAGTCACACCCAAAATTGTTACGAGGGTGATACAGGCACAGACCACAGACCCGTTTTGTTAGGAGCAGATCGTACGACTTCTAGCCGAGGGTGCTGAGTCCTATTCTGTTAGTTCGGATGGTGGGTTACGGTTTAATGGGAGATTGGTGGTTCCAGAAAGGAGCAGAGCTACGTCATGAAGTGATGACTCATTCTCATGGGTCCCGATTTGCAGTACATCCGGGAGGCGATAAGATGTACCAGGACATGAGACGACAGTACTGGTGGAGTGGGATGAAGAGGGACATCGCTGAATTTGTGTCCAAGTGTTCTACTTTCCAGCTGGTGAAGGTGGACCATCAGAAACTGTCGGGATTACTTCAGCCGTTGGAAATACCCGCGTGGAAGTGGGAAAGTATTTCCATGGATTTCATTACAGGGTTGCCTACATCATAGCGGGGCCACGATTCTATTTGGGTGATTGTAGACCGTCTGACCAAGGTGGCTCATTTTCTGCCAGTAAGGACAGATTATACCACGAGTCAGTATGCCCAGTTGTTCGTCGCTGAGATTGTCAGATTACACGGGGTGCCCCTGAATATTGTGTCAGATAGAGACAAGATTTTTGTGTCACGTTTCTGGGAAAGCTTTCAGTAGGCTATGGGTACAGAGTTGAGACTGAGTTCAGCCTACCACCCACAGACAGATGGACAGACAGAGCGTACTAATCAGATGTTGGAAGATATGCTACGCATGTGTGTTCTCGATTTCGGAGGAGGTTGGGAACCACACCTTCCACTGGTGGAGTTTTCTTATAATAACTCCTATCAGTTTACGATTGGCATGGCTCCATTTGAGGCTTTGTACGGCAGGCATTGTCGTTCTCCAACCTGTTGGCTCGAGGTAGGGGACAACAAGTTATTAGGACCAGAAGTGATCCAGGAGACCTCCGCGAGGATTGAGATAATCAGGAGTCGTATTCGGGTAGCCCAAGACACGCAGAAGAGCTACGCCGATGCGAAACGGTTCTTCCGTGAGTTTAATGTGGGAGATCAAGTGTTGTTGCGTGTATCTCCTATGAAAGGAGTGATGAGGTTCGGGAAGAAGGGGAAGTTGGCTCCGAGGTACGTAGGACCATTTCCCATCATCGAGAGAATTGGGCCAGTAGCATACAGGTTGGGATTGCCAGAACATTTACATCGCATCCACGATGTATTCCACATCTCGTCGTTGAGACGATATCTTCGGGATGATATGGCCCATACTCACATTACGATAGACGAGATAGACTTACAGTATGATAGCTCTTACGAGGATAGACCAGTGGCTATTCTAGACTATAGTGAGAGGAGATTGAGGTCGAAAGTAGTTCCACTTGTGCGAGTCCAGTGGGAGCATCATAATGTGGAGGAATCCACTTGGGAGCGTGAGGCAGATATGCGCGAGAGATATCCAGAGTTGTTTTTACCGGTATGCCTTATTTTTCCGAATTTCGGGACGAAATTCCGTTATTAGGGGGGAAGTATGTAATACCCCGTACTTTTATGCTATATTTAATTTGGGGATTTATTAAATTTAATGTGATGATTTATTTAATAAAAATCCGAAAATTAATTATGTTATAATTATTAACGTGACTAGAGTTAGTAATTATGGGAAACTTGTCGAATATTACTAATGAGCATAGTAATATATTATATTGGTTATATTGAATGTCATAGGTGAATTAAATGACTATTTCGGAAATTTAAGTCGGGACGTGCCCGTGTCACATCGGGACTAATTATGTTAATTAAAAAGGGAATATTTTATAAGTTGTCCGTATGATCGTTTTGAGTGCGCCAACGCGTCCGGAAGGGTCGAGATAGTCAGAAAAGTGTACCCGGGGGTTTAGTTTGGGTCTCGGGATGTTTTTAGGCTTAATTAGTGACCCGGGAGGGCATTTTGGTCATTTTACAAAATAGGATAATTAAACCCACGAATTTCAGCCATCCTTAGCAGCCATTTAAGTCAGCCTTTTAGGATTAGAACATTCAGAACCCTAGAACGGCCATTGGAGAAGAGAGGAGAGAGCTCTCAAGGTGATTCAAGGCCCAAAACACCACCGATTTCACCGCCGTCACCACCAACGCGTAGATCGCGAGGAGGAGAACGCAACCACACCAATATCAGCAGGAAAGCAAAGCTCTGAAATCCCAGGTAAGTGTTTAACTTGCGTATTTTCGTTGGTACAATAATCATATTAGTGTAGGAATGATTAGGAGTATAATCAATGGAAGAAAACCCCAATTTTTGATAGGGATTTGCATGTAGAAATCGTTATAACCATATTCTGGAAATAATATGTGAAGTAGATGATTAACCCACGAATTTGTGATGTTATGTTAGAAGGAAATTCTGGAGAAAACTGATTAGAACAAAAGTTAAGAAAACTTTAGGGTTCTTGATTATTAGATGAGATTTTAGGTTGTTTAACCATGTTTAATGATGTATACACGCATGCTTAACGTTAAAAACATCTGGAAATATGTTATTATGTTTGTAGTAGGAGTTTTGGGACGATTAGTGTTGGGAAATAATGATTTGGGTGAAGAATTTTGGTAAAACCCGTAACTGCACTTCTGCAGGATTTCGCAGACCTGCTTGATCGATCGATCGAGCCTAGAGCTTCGATCGATCGAAGGTTCGATCGATCGAGCCCCAGACCTCGATCCATCAACCCTTCCTGGCAGACTCTTATTCCCCATTGTTTAATTAATTGAACATGATTCATCGTGAAATAGCTTTTAGGCTTTATGAATAAAATGTTTTGGGGTATAGGAGAGACCAATAGGGCATATGATTAAGTGTTGAGAACTTTATTAGGAGATGATAATTGTATTTTAGGGATAATTATTTGAAGGATGAGGAAACTACGTAATTCAAAGTGAGAGATTACGTCAAATACTTACGATAGTGAATAGATGTTTACCTACTGATTTTGCTACTTGGATGGATAGAATCCACGAGTGCCACATAGCTAGTTAGAAAACCCTTCGAGTTAAGGTTAGAGACGAAACCTTAGACGTAATCATATTAATGGGAAATTTAAGAATAAATGTTGTGACTATGGGTAACGGGAGGAACCTATATTAATATGATGAATGGGTATATTTATATGATTGTGTGTACATATATTATATACATGTGAAAAACGTACCCGCGCTACTTGCTATCCCTGAGGTTACCGCGCTGGGACGATCTTATCCTGTGTTGCTTTATGGGGGATATTGATTCGTACCCTAGAAGATAGAGATCCTAGGTACGGGCTATCAGATTGATAGTCGGACGGTCCTAAGAGACGTGTGGGTATGTACTGACCTCTTGGACTTGGAATCTATGCTTCGCCTCAACGTTGTTTTGTATATGTTAATACAGTTCGAGAGTGATTCCGAACTTGTATTTCCCTTTGTGTGAGCGATACGGGGATTGGATAGCAGAGTATGCCCGCACCATAGTTTAGTTGTGGTGCTGTTATATATATATATATTGTACGAGTAGTTAATATATATATGAGGTTATAAACTTTAAACTGCCTACTGTGATTTGATAAGTAGAACATGGTTGTTGACTCAAATTATTAAATACTTGTTTTGTGAAAGTATGAGAAGACACTGGGAAACTTTATAATTTAATGAAGCTAAAACGAGAGGAGTGCTACATATTGAAAGTAACCTTTTTAAAACATTGTCATCGTTCGGTTTTGAAAACTTAGGAGTAAGTTAAGATAAACTAAATTATTTGGTAACGTTAGTACGATAGGCGTGCACATTAGAAGAGAGGTGAGAATTCCTCAAGAGAGTGTCGAACTAATATGATTTGCATTGGCCTGTATCAATTTAAATACTTGCTTAACGTATTTTAAAATCAAACACACTTTCGGGCCCTGACCCGTTTCTTTTTCTCTCTCTCTCTCTCTTGTGTATATATATGTATATTTTCAGGTGCCTAGCCACAGGGGCGTCTTGCTTAGGATCCTTTGAGAAGAACGAGCTGCAGCTTAGGTGGGAGTTGCAGGTCACTTGAGTAGACGGCTTCTATTATTGACTCCACTCCTACTACTCTCATTTATTGGGCACGTGTCGCCCTTTTCATCATTTCATTTAATGTTGGGATTTTTATATTTCAGTTATTCCAGTATTGTTTTACGGGATTTATTCAGGATGGTTTATGATGTTTAGTTGTATTATGTTGACATTCGATTGACGAATGTATGGTTTTATTTTAGTTCATCGTGGTGTGATTCCATATTGTAGAAACGTGTTTTGTATAAATAAATCTTTTCTTTAATTAAAATTTGGAAGTTTGTATGAAAAATGTTTTGACACTTAGCTTAATTATTTAGGGTGTTAAATTGGAAATTTTTTATCGACAGTGATGCTGAGAATGAACCAACAGTTTACCTTGATTTAATTTAATAAAGGAGTGATCGCCCGGTATTTAATTTGGCGGGGTGTCACAGGTGGTATCAGAGCATCAGGTTCTAGTGTCCATAGGATCTGTACGGCTTATTTCGCTTTCAGCTTAACGTTTTTTCTATAGAGCCCTATTTTTAGGATTTGTTGTATTCCTGCTTTTACGTTTAAGTCTTCAGTTAATTGAGATTCGATGATAACTGTAGACTGATAAATTTTGTTCACGTTTCAGATGCCTCCGAGACGTGCTCCGAAAGATAGGCGTGCCCAGGGTGTTAAATTCTGTGGTGCCTTAAGGGAATTCAAAAAGCCGGGAAAAATATTTTCTCTCACATTCTAGACAACCTTGAAAAAAATCTCGAGTCCAACTTTAATGACATTTTAATTTAAGAGGAGAAATTTTTTGCTTCAAAAGTATAAAATTCATTGGATTAGTGAGGGAGATAGGAACACTAATTTTTCCACACCTCCACCATAATTAGAAGGAAGAGAAATAGGATTGACCGTCTACTGGTTAATGGCGAATGGACGGAGGATTCTACCACCCTTACTAGCCACATAAATGCATACTTTAAAAATTTGTTCCTTGTTGAGTTCTCGTATGCTATTAATAGTCAAATGAACGATTACCTCACTTTAACTTTAGGAGTAGGGAAAATTTTACACTCATTTGCCTCCTTGTACTCGACGAAGTTAGATGTGCCACTTTTAGCATGAAAGCTAGTAAAGCAACGAGCCCTGATGGGATCCAACCCATGTTATCAACACTTTTGAAGTAACATTGAAGATAATCTATTTAGTTTTGTTAGTAAGTGTTAGAACCAGTATGACTGCCTGACTAATATGAATAATAGCTATGTGTCTTTAATACCTAAACATGATAATCCTGAGAATACAAGTCAATTTCGTCCCCTCATACTTTGTAATATGGCATATAAGTTCCTCGCCAAGGTGATTATTAATAGGCTCTGCCCATCCTTTGTCGGATCATTGACCCGTTCTAGGCTAGCTTCTTCTCGGGTAGACAAACTTCGGATAATATCATTGTTACACATGAAATTGTCCACTCCCTTATGAAAAAAAGGTACGGTTGGTGGTGTTATCCTTAAAATTAATCTTGAGAAAGCCTATGATAAATTTAGCCGGGACTAACTTGATGAGGTCTTAAAGTGGTTTAATGTGGAGAGTGGTCTCAGAAATCTGATTATGAGTTGTGTGAGAAATACCTCCACCGCTACCCTTTGGAATGCCCCCCCGTTACCCAGTTTCACCCCCACGAGGGGTCTTAAACAAGGAGACCCGCTGTCCCCCTACTTGTTTGTGATTTGTATTGAATACCTATCTGCTAGCATCTCTGATAAAGTGGGGAAATGTAAATGGAAAGGCATTGAAACCTCCCATAATGTCTCTTGCATATCACACCTCTTCTTTACGGACGATCTCATTCGATTTTCTAACACGTCTGTTAATTCTTGTGAGACTGACTTGGACGCTCTTGAGGATTTTTATCACATCTCGAGTCAAAGAGTTAGTTACTCCAAGTCAAATTTTTTTGTCTCGTCGAATATCCCTTGACCTAAAGTAGTTGACCTTAGTAATATATTTGGTATGAACCTTACTAAGATTTTGGGTACCTACCCGGGGGACAATCTTGTGCACCAGAGGTTCAATAACGCCTACCTAGAAAATATCATTGAAAAATTCCAAAAGAAGCTTACTGTGTGGAAGACAAAATTGCTTTGCTTCGCGGGGAAAACTACCCTTGTTCAATCTGTTACGTCTATAATCCCTACTTATAAAATGAAAACTGATATCTTCCCCAAAGACTTGCGAAACTCTTAATCGATTTAATATAAATTTTAACAAAAAGATACACCTTATTAGTTAGGACCAAGTCTGTAAGCCCAAAGACAAAGGTGGGTTGGGTATTAGGAAAGCCCATGAGAATAATAAAGCTACGATTGCTAAATTAGGGTGGAAAATTATGAATAATAGTGGGTCCTAATGGGCCAATGTCATCACAAGGAAATAGAAAGTTGATTCTAACCCTAGATTGAGGTTAAAGAAAGCCAACACCTCCCACATTTAGCATATCATCTTTAAATGTAATTGATTATGGCCTTATATGTGACTAACCAATCCATTCCAATAATAGCGTCGTACTCGGACATGTCTAAAACAAGCATATCGACTGGCAAAATAAGACTCCCAATCACTATACCCAAACCCCGGCATATAAGAAAAATCATTGACCCATTTCCCAATGGCAAGTTTAGACAAGTCATTGTACTGTCAGTCGTGTCTAACAACCCTGTGGCTCATGCAAATCTGGTGGCTATGAAAGAGTGTGAGGACTCCATGTCAAACAAAATACACCCCATAGACCCGTGGATAAAAAATATACTCTTAACTGCGGTTGGAGCCTGTGGAACTACTGCTTGGTGGACGTTATATACACGCCCATACTATAACTGTCCCTATTGAGGTGGGACTGTGGGAATGGCAGGTAATGCTGGCATCTGCGGTGGTGGTGGAAGAGTTGTGGGAAAAATAGGTCTCTAGGGCTCCTAGTGATCACCCTACTACTGTGGAAACTAGCCCTTGTCAGGGCAATCATATTTCATGTGGCCAGTCTTGCAATAAGAGAAACATCGACCAGTGAAGTTCCCTCCCCTCTGTCCCTGCTCTGCTGGCCGTTGCTACCTCTCCCTTGCCCCCTGATTGCCCTGTTGTCCCTGATGGCCATGTAGGTGTTTCTGACCCTAATGGCCATGTCTATAGCCACCCTGGCCCTATCTGACGCCTTGAGATCGGAGCCGCTTAGCACAGTCTCCCTGCTGGGAACCCTGCTCACTCTGCCTGGACTGTCCCTTAACTGATTGTGCCCCACTCGCACAACCTCCTCCTAACCTGCCCTACTGGCTAGACTTTCCTACTTTCTTACTCCCCTTCATATGGAAGCGGTGGTCCTGGCAATGAAGTAATGCAGCATTCAATACATTTGTGTAACTCTTCAGGGAAAGATTACCCAGAAGATGATACCTGATCCTCCAAGTAAGCCCATCAGTGAACAATCGAATCCTCTTTTCTTCAGTTGTACCTCTCCTGGCACCAGATTCGTTAGCCTAGTATACTCCTCCTCATATTCAATAATGGTCCTCCCCTCCTAGGTGAGATCCAACAGTTTTCGCCTCAACTCAGTCTGAACGACAGAAGGGAAGTATTTGTGGTCAAATCGCACCCAGAAATCCTGAATCATCAAAACTTCACGTTCCTCTACAGTAGTAATGGACTCCTACCACTGTAACGCTGCTCCAACTGGCTTAAAAGTAGCTAGTATCTACCTCTGCACCTTCGTACATTCATACAACCTCAAATGCCGCTAGATATCCTTCTTCTATTGGCTCACCACAATAACATTAGAACTCCCTTGGAACTCTGGGGGATGCGCCTTTTGGAAGGCATCTCTGACTCGCTCCCAAGTAGAAGGGAACACATGTGCTGGTGCTGGCGCCACTGCTTGTACTAGGGGTGGGGCCTGCT
This sequence comes from Sambucus nigra, assembly GCA_949130495.1. Classification (NCBI taxonomy): domain Eukaryota; kingdom Viridiplantae; phylum Streptophyta; class Magnoliopsida; order Dipsacales; family Adoxaceae; genus Sambucus; species Sambucus nigra. The sequence goes on along the minus strand of OX422218.1, from coordinate 295,959,360 downwards.
GAACTACGGCTAGTGCTACATTAACTACCTGAGTAAAAATGGCAGCAATCTCGATAGCATTCATTGTACCCTGAGGCTGGGCTGGCTGTGGTTCCGGTTGGGCATTTTTAGCCCTCAGTGCACATTTGGGAGGCATCTGAAATGAGAAAGAATTTATAAGTACACAATTATTAAATCTCAAATAGCTGAAAACATAATCATGTAATCAAGATTTCAACAATCCTAATAATAGGGCTCTATATCAAAGAACTCTAAGCGAAAAACATAATAAGCTGTATAGATACTAAAAGACTCTAGAGCCTGATGCTGTGATACCACACGTGACACCCCGCCCAATTAAATACCAGGTGATCAGTCCTTTATTAAATTAAATCAAAGTATCCAGTTGGTTCATTCTTAACATCACTATCGAAAAACATTTATTTTATTAATCACCTAATAATTAATTAAGCTAATGTCAAAAACTTTTTTTTTATCTTTTTAATCAAACATGCAACAATTTAAATCAAATAATAAACCACATTAAATGCATATGAAGAGTAATGAATAACTGACTAGTAAACTGAGACTGGATAAAACACACCGACCTAAGAATCCAACATGATAATATATGAATGAAAACTAAATCCAATACTGAAATAAAAGAGTACAATCTTTGATAAATGAAAACAACTAGGAATGGGAGACATGCCCAAACTGAAAGTTCTACTCAGTAGAATCATGGATGATAGATAGTGGAGGCATCTAATAGCGAGGACCTGTAACTTCTACAATAGCTGCAGCACGTCGATCTTCAGAGAACTCCTAAGATGGATATCCCTGAGGCTGGACACCTACAATAATATACATAGGAAAAATAGATTTTCAAGAAACGGGTCAGAGCCCGTGTGTAAAATAGTTTGAAAATATTTTTGCAAGTATTTAAAGTGCTTCAAAGAAATACTATATACATGTTAGCTTTTCGGCTCTCACTTGAGCTTCTCACCTCTCAACTACTGTGCACGCCTAACGTACCTCTAACTAATCCTAGTTAATGTTGACACACCAAACTAGTTTGTAGTTATAAGCATTCTAAACTATCTCGCATCGTGTACACTCGTATAACTCATATACTATAGTATTAGGTATTTCCATTACTCTCTAACTCAAGTAATACTTTCTCATTAAATAACTAAGCATGCAATACTTAAATTAATTCAAATTCTTTTATATTTATTATCAACTAAATATTCACAGTAGAATAGAATACAAGGGTATATATATATATTCAGCACACTATCATATACATATACTAATACTTCACCCCTAGACTTAGCTCTTGGTTCATGCATACTCTGCTATCAAGTCCCGGTACATCTCGTACTAAAGAAGGATAGTTGGTTCGATGTCTTTTCGAACCATAAACACAAATCACCTAAACTTTGGAGGCATACATAATCCCCAGCCAAATGGGTCACGCACATACCTACACTCACATTCACCAGTCGACCTATCATACTCTCAGATAGTACGTTTCAAAGGTGCTATGTTCTCGGTACAAGTCTAAAATTCCCCCAATGGGCTCATCAGGATAAGACCATATACTATACGAAAACGTCCTTCGGATAGCAAGCAGCGGAGGTATGTCATACAAATAATAAATCATATAATAGACATTCACCTCATCTATATATTTATGACATTAATATGGTATAAGAACATCCCATATCTTAAGCCTCATACGCAGTATATTTATCTCTCGAATATCCTACGTATTAATGATTTATTAATTTACTTCTCATTTTATATAACAAAGAATTCTTACTTCTCAAAGGATTCTAATTAATCTTAACATCATTACAGTAGTAAGCTCATCTCTAACCTACTGGTCTTGCATTAAAATGCTTTACCCCCATCCCTAAATTCGTTCTATGATTTTCCATACTCAACCCCACTAATGTATTGCTGTTGATTAAATTCCCAATCACATTCTCATTCAATTTAGGGCCTCAACTGTGAGCCTACTGACCACCTTAACTCATAATATGGTTAAGGTATCATCATTAAGTGTCCTCCCAATTTGGGGTAGAGAAAACATTACAAAAGATTAAAGTTCTGAATTTCAGTTTTGGTCGATCAATCGATCTATCGATCGATCAATCGAGATTCATACATCGATCGATCGATCCTGGGAATTTCTGGGTTATAATAATTACGGGTTTTGATACTTTTAACCTCTAATTCCACCACAAAATGTTTCTAAATTCTATATTGATTATCTCAAGTCCTTTACTAACATATATTGATGATTTCTAACGTAACAAAATCGTTAGACCGTCACAAAAATCATCTAAACCAGATCAATTCAAGAAAATTTCTAAAACCCCTAGAATCTTATATTTCTTCAAAACCTTATTAAAGATTCTAGATTTTTTCTCAAGAATGAATGTAAGTTTGTAGGTTTCATTCTACATACATGAGGGAACCTATCTACATCAGTTTCAACCCATAATTATGATAAATGACTTCCAAAGTTCTCCAAGACACATGAATATCACAAATAATTCACCTACTCTAACATGTACATCATATATGCAATGTATTCGCAAGTTTAAATAGTTTTTTGATATGGTAGGTCTGAACCGTTGAAGAATATGGGTGTAGGGGTGATCCTCTCCTTCCGATCTATGCAACGGTGGTCTTGATGGCGTAATTGGTTGTTTTTGGCCTTAACCTCCTAGAATTGGATCTCCTTCTTCCTCTGTGACTCTACCTTGGATTTTGTGAATGAAAACCCTAACTTCCCTTATGTATCAGATATATTCCCTCTCCTAATTTCGTAGGTACTTAAAGCTCAAAAATAAAATTTCCAAAATGCCCTCCTGGGATGCCGGTTTGGCCTAAAATTGCCCCGAAATCCAAACTAAACCCTCGGGTAGACTTTTATGACTATTTCGATCCTTTCGAACATATTGACGCACTGGAAATGACCATTTGGATTATTAAAAAATAGTTTACTTTTTATTCCCTTAATATAGTCCCGACACGACTGACACACACGTCTCGGCCTGATTACTGTAATTGTCAATTGTCGTATTTCTCACTCGCAACAATTCTCATAAATTCACAATCATATATTACTTTATTCACTCAGTAATATTAAATATAATCCTCACTAATAAATACTAACTCCTATCTCACTAGTTAATATTTATTTTAATCCGGAGTAATTATGAATTAATTTATCATATTTAATTTAATTAATTCAATATTAAAAAAAAATCTTTAAAATATAGGGTGTTACATACTTCCCCCCTTACAACGGAATTTCGTCCCGAAATTTGGAAAGTAAAAGTATACTTAGTAAAAACAACTCTGGATATTTTTCGTGCATGTCATCATCGTGCTCCCAAGTAGACTCCTTGACATTATGGCACCGCCACTGAATACGTACTAACGGTACCACCTTCGACATCAATTTCCTCTCACTACGGTCTAGGATAACAACTGGCCCCTCCTCATAGGAACTATCGGGCTGTAGATCAATATCCTCTAAAGTAATATGAGTGTGAGCTAACTCATCCTGAAGATATCTCCTCAGGGAAGAAATGTGGAATACATCGTGAATCCTATGCAAGTGCTGGGGTAACCCAAGTCTGTGGGCCACTGGCCTAATTCATTCAATAATAGGGAATGACCATACATACCTCGGTGCCAACTTCCCTTTCTTCCCAAATCGCATTATTCCCTTCACAGGAGATACTTGTAGCAACACCTTGTCCCCAACACTAAACTCCCTGAAGAACCTCTTGTCATAGGCATAACTCTTTTATCAATCCTGGGGAACCCGTATGTGACTCCTAATCATCTCAGTCCTGGATGATTTATCCTGAATCACCTCTAGCCCGAGTAGCTTGTTGTCCTCCACCTCTAACCAACAAGCAAGAGAATGACAAGGTCTACCGTACAACACCTTAAATGGGGCCATGCCAATAGTAAACTGATAAGAGTTATTGTATGCAAAATCCACTAGCGGAAGGTACTGCTCCCAACCTCCCCCAAAATCCATAATACACATACGTAACATGTCCTCCAGCATCTGATTAGTTCGCTCATTCTGCACGTCAATCTGTGAGTGGTAGGTCGTACTCAAATGCAACTTAAACCCATGGACTCTTGGAAGCTCTCCTAAAAATGAGACACAAAAATCTTATCCTGTTCGAACACAATATTTAGGGGCACCCCGTGTGATCTCACTATCTTCGCAATAAAAATATGGGCATACTGTGCCATAGTATAGTCAGTCCGGACTGGAAGAAAGTGGGCTACCTTAGTCAACCAATCCACAATCACCCAAATTGAAGTGTGAGCCATCTGAGAAGTAGGCAACCGTATGATGAAATCCATGAAATTTCTCTCCCATTTCCACATAGGAATCTCTAGTGGCTGAAGAAACCCTGCCAATTTCTGATGGTCTACCTTAACTAGCTGATAGGTGGCACACTTTGAGATGAACTCAACAATATCTCTCTTCATTCCACTTGACCAATACTGCCGCCTAATATCCTAGTACATCTTATCCTCACCAGGATATACCACAAATAAAGATCCATGCGACTTTGTAATCAACATATGTCGTAGATCCTCCCCCTCTGGAATAACCAGACGTCCATTGAAGCGCAAGCCTCCCTCAAAACTCATTAAGTAAGACTCGGCTCCCTCTGCTAGAAGACGTCGAATCCTTTCCTGACAAAATGGATCCGCTGTCTGGGCTTGTATAACCCTTGCTGTAAGGACACAATTCTCCAATTGAGTCTTAATGTAGTTTTGGCTTAATTCTGGACAAAAAAATTTATGTCATAGGATAGTGTTCAAGTGTAGCTTGGAACAAGTTTATTAGGTGTTAGGTTTTAAAACTGTGTTTTGTTTTTAGAAAGATTTCTATTAAAACTTTTATATAAAGTAAATAAAGTTTCTGGGCTAAAAATGAAATTTTTGAAACTTTCTGTAAGTTCGTTCAAAGTGTCGTTTGAACGAGATTATCGTTCGAACCACAAGTCGTTCGAACGAGTTTGCTAACGAGCTTCCTCATTGGACACTGGAACTTCGTTCGAAATGTCGTTCGAACGAGATGGCTGTTCGAACGATATTTCCAACGAGATTTCTAACGAGTTCACACTGGAACTTCGTTAGAAGCCTCGTTCGAACGAGATGTCGTTCGAACGAAAATATCGTTCGAACGAGATTTGGCGGGAACAGTTTTTTGGCAGTTTTTAGTAGTTTTTACCCACTTTCCCCACTTGTTTCTCCGCCAACTTTTCTCGGATTTTATAATGTGCGGGAACAACTTTTTCCGATTAACTTTTTCATACACAACCATCTCCAAGAGAGAGTTTAAGAGCAAAATTGATTAAGGAAAAAGTTCATGAGTTTGAGTGTTCATTTTATAAAGAAAAATTCTTTAAACACTTAGTTACACCCATATTTGTTTCTTCCAAGTTCATATATACATAGACTTTGCTTGGAAAATTTTGGCACCGGTTTATCTCTACATTTGTTTGAAGAGAAGTTTGAGTTTTCTTCTAAATCCTTCAAATAAGAAGAATTGTTTAGCTGCGACTTTCTCACATGGTGAAAGGCACCATGTGTGGTTGACAGTGTACCTATTGTCCAATTGGTGAGTTAGACATCGCGGTGGAGCTCCGTGGTTATCCGCTAGGCAGAGGTGGTTACAAGAAGACGCGCCAAGGCTTGAGAGGGTTCGAGTTGAGGAAGTAAGTCATCTGTCTTGTAAATGTAAATTCCGTACTTAGTGGATTTGAGGCTAGGGCCATCCGAGGTTTTTTTCCGTTGTGGGTTTTTCCTCGTACATTGTGGCGTAGTGTGATTGATTTACTTTTATCTTGCATAATAACTTAGAATGCATGCTTAGGATAATTCAAGATAAAATTAGTTTTAATTGTCACACTTAATTTAATTTGGTGCTAATTAAAATTGGGTAATGTTTATTTAATTCAAGTCTATTATTAAAACTGGTTTGGCCTAATTTGAAAATATTGATAAATATGACTTAGGCAAATTCTAGGACTTGGGTTAATTATAATGGTTTAAGTGATGTTTGATTTGTGTGTGTGTTTGAATATAATTTCACTTTGTTTTAATTTTAATTTGTTAAGAAATTAAAATTTGTCTCTATTGAACCGTGACCTAACGCTTCCGCATATATTTCACAAGGAAATTGATTTTAAAGTAAAAGACATTTAAAATTGGGGGCATTCGCCATCTCTTAAATTGGTATGAGAGCCAAAGCGATAAATTATTTCGTTAAGATCCTTTAAATAATTTTTGGCTAAAATGGAATTTTCCCCATTTTGAAAATTTCCTATCTTTGATGGTTCTAATTACGCATATTGGAAAGCGCATAAGAAATCGACACTAAAATCTATCGACGAGAGGGTTTGGTTATCAGTAGTTAACGGGTGGTCTCCACCAACTCATTTAGTAGATAATGAACGTGTTTCCAAACTGGCTGATATATGGAGTGAGGGTGAATTTAAACTTTCTAATTTTAATTCTTATGGTTTAAATTCCTTGTTTAACGCTATCACACCGGATGAATTTCGACGTATTATGACGTGTGAGACCGCTAAAGAAGCGTGGGATATTTTACAACTCACTCATAAAGGTACAAGTGTCGTTAAAGCTTCTAAACTCCAAAACCTCACCACTCAATTTGAAACTATCAAAATGAATGAAAAAGAAACGTTTGATGGATTTTATGCTAGACTTTACGATGTTGTTAATTCATCTTTTAACTTGGGAGAGAAAATACCCGACAATCGAGTTGTAAAGAAAATTTTAAGGTCTCTTCCCGATAGATTTATTCCTAAAGTGACCGTTTTAAATTCTTTTCCATCTTTAGCCTCTATGAAATTAAAAGAGCTCATAGGTGATTTACAAACCTATGAACTAGACATGTTTCCCTCTAAAATCGAAAAGAAAATAGAAAAGGACGTTGCTTTAAAAGCTTGAAAAGAGGTCAAACAAGCAGTAGAGAGCGAGAGTGATAGTGACTCGGAAGACATGACCTTGTTTGCTCAGAAATTTAGAAAATTTCTTAAATTTAACAAAGATAAATTTAAAAATGATTTTAAGAAATTTGAAACTTCTAAGTATGACAAAGCAGAAAGGATCCCTAAATCTTCTAACGAAAATTTAAATAGGGACGAGTCAAATAGGTGTTTTGGTTGTGAGGGTTATGGCCATAGGGCTTCTGAGTGCCCCACTAAACTAAGGAGAGAGGGTAAATGACCCATTTCATATAATGCGACCCTTAGTGATAGTGATAAGGAAGAGGGACCTGATTCCCCCACTAAGCCCAACTTTGTGGCTTTTATGGCTAGTCATGTGAGTGATAGTGAGAACTCATCTATAGATGAAAATTTAACACATGACACTTCCAAGGTCATAGTTTATGATTCCCTTGTTTTTGATGATAGTGAGAGTGGAGAAGAAAGAGAGAGTGAAAATGAAGAAGAGGTTAATGTGAGTGAACTTCAAAATGCTTTTCAAGAATTATATGAAGAATCAATTAAATTAAAAAGAGCTAATTTGAAGTTAGAAGCTAGTTTGAAAGAACATGTCAAGGTAGTTAATAATAGTGTGTTGGTTGAAGACCTTAGGACACGTGAGAGATCTCTTCGAGAGAAGCTAGAATATGTAGAAGGCGAGAGAGATAGCCTTAGAGGTTTAATGGAATCCTTGAAAAAGGAGCTTCTCGAGTTCGAAGAGAGAAATGTTTTATTAGAGTTTAACATCCTAGAATTAGAAAATAAATTAAAAGACTCTAGTAATGTCAAATTTGATTTGTAGTGTCGTTCGAAAAAATTAGATAAAATATTAGGAACGGTCCAAATTAAAAATGACACTTGTGGTTTAGGCTTCAATACTTGTAATGAATCTATTCATAAAGCCAAAACTAATGTTTTAGGAGAATCTACTAGGAAAGCCTTTAGAGATCATTCCTTAGGTACCAAATTTCGACGTAATTTTACTTGTACACATTGTGGTAAAAAATGTCATCTTAAGAAATTTTGTTTTGATCTTAAACGAATTCCTAGAAAATTCCAACGTAAAGCAACCAAGGTAGTTAAAATTCCTACACCCCAAGATAGTCATTCTTCATTAATTTGGGTTAGAAAATACGACTTGGTTACCTTGCAAAATAGGACGTTTGATTCTCATTTACTTTCACATGCTTCCTCTCGTGTTAAATCTAAAGGATGAATGTGTTAGTGTTTGCATACTTTAGCTTTTGTGCTTCATGCTATATGTATGCTTGTTTAATCATTTTCTAGTCAATGCTCCATGCTTAATCACATGCTAGAACTATACTTTTTGTTTATCTTTTTATATTATATGTGCTTATTTTTGTTTGCATTAAATGAAAAAAATCAAAAAGATTTTTGTTTATCATTTGTCTTTTACTTGTTTCATTTAAGCTTAATGAAAAATACAAATGATTTTTGTGTCTTTTGAGTATATATTTTTTTTGGTTAAAAAATTTTAAAAACTCAAAAAGATTTTTATTTTGTGTGAATTTTAGTTTGACACACTTTATGTGGCATACACTTGTGTTAGAATCCCATATTTTATGCTCCCATGTGGCTAGAACTTTTGATTTAGATTGTCAATTCTTATTATGTTCTTTACCATGCTTACATGGAGTAGTTGGATTTTTGCGTTGCTTAAATGGATTCTATTTTTATATGCCTCTTTTCACACACGCACGAGCTCATTTGAAATTTTAATGTCACATGTTATATTTGAGCTTTGTGAGGTGTTCTCCTACCAATCTAGTCATCTACATATTTATGATCTAGGAGGACTAGTGCATGTCAAAATCCATTGCATGTGAGTTTGTGAGATATAATTTTTTTTATATAAATGTGCACGGGGAAGGGCTCCGAAAGGAATAATAATCCTTTGCGATTGTAAGCCACCGTTTGAAATGGACCTAAAAGAAATACGTGGTCCAAAGGCCTAAAAACAGAAATATGGTATTAAAAAGAAAAAAATTGCCAAGGCCTATGTTTGATTGATACATTCATTCAAAATTAATATAAATGCTTATTGAGGGAGATTGGATGGTATATCAACGGTTCGCACAATGTTCGTTTATCCTAGTTTCGTTTTCAATGTCATGACTCTATTGGTTTGTAGAATCATCAACATGCTAGGCTTGTATGCATTGTGTATGTTTGTTCATTGAGTTCAATCTATATTGTCACATGAGGTTATATTCAAATGTGAAGAAGTTTACAATCAATTAAGAACTCCGTGAACATGTTTTAAGTGTTTGGGTCTACATTTAATTGTTACTAGCTCACACCCTAACACTTCCGTTTCCATATGACACATTTTTGCCATACGAGTGTGAAAGACTCCTATTATATTTTGTGTGTGTCATTTGTGGTTTTATATCTATATATGTGTACTTACGTCTATTAGTTACACCTTATGTATACATATATTTGATATTTTTATTTAGCCTTTGCCGTGCTTTCTAGTCCATATATGCTTTAATTCATAATTGGCATCTGTCATGTTGCACTCTTTGTTGATATCACATGCTTAATACTTTATGTATCTTTTTGGTATCATTTTTTTGCATCCTAGTTGGTATCCATTATTATGTGTTGGATTAGTTGTGCTTTTGTTGCCCATATGTTTTAATGTTCTCATCACTTTATATAATTACATGTTTTATTCTTTAACCTTTGTCTATTCCTGAACAAAAAGGGGGAGAATGATACGAAATGGTATCTAAACCTATTATCATCGTATCTTAGTTTGGGGGAGATTTATCTTAGGGGGAGACGTCTTTCTAAGTTGATCACTGTTGATAAATGGAGAGAATTAATTTAGGGGGAGTACTAACTTTACTTGCATTAAATATTTTGATATTCCCTATGCGTGTAATGTGTTTTCTTAAGTGTGCAGGAATCATATTATAAGTTGCAACTTTCACCGGCAAAGATTGTGATCCTTTGGGTTGTTTGAGTCAAGTATTGTAATTTTATTTTGGGTGGGACTTTTATTAGTTTAGTAGAGCTTGACGGCCCTTTAGGATTTTTGTTTGTTTTTTGTCCCATAATAGACAAAGGGGGAGATTTGTAAGGACACAATTCTTCAATTGAGTCTTAATGTAGTTTTGGCTCAATTCCGGACAAAAACGTTTATGTCATAATATAGTGTTCAAGTGTACCTTTCAAGCCTATGATGTGTTTAGTTGAAGACGTAGCGGCAAAGAGTATAAAGCTTCATCAAATGCCGAGTTTATGTGCCTCGTTTCTATGTCATCACAGTGGTTCCATGCTCCCAAGGTATGAATGCATTATATATATATAGGAGCTTGGAACAAGTTTATTGGGTGTTAGGTTTTAAAACTGTGTTTTGTTTTCAGAAAGATTTCTATTAAAATTTTATATCAAGTATATAAAGTTTATGGGCTAAAAATGAAATTTTTGGAACTTTCTGTAAGTTCGTTCGAAGTGTCGTTCGAACGAGACTGTCGTTCGAACCACAAGTCGTTCGAACGAGTTTGCCAACGAGCTTCCCCATTGGACACTGGAACTTCGTTCGAAATGTCGTTCGAACGAGATGGTTGTTCGAACGATATTTCCAACGATATTTCTAACGAGTTCACACTGAAACTTCATTAGAAGACTTGTTCAAACGAGATGTCGTTCGAATGAAAATGTCGTTCGAACGAGATTTGGCGGGAACAGTTTTTTGGCAGTTTTTAGCAGTTTTTACCCACTTTCTCCACTTGTTTCTCCTCCAACTTTTCTTAGATTTTATAATGTGGGGGAAAACCTTTTTCCAATTAACTTTTTCATACACAACCATCTCCAAGAGATATTTTAAGAGCAAAATTGATTAAGGAAAAAGTTCATGAGTTTGAGTGTTCATTTTATAAAGAAAAATTCTTTCAACACTTAGTTACACCCATATTTGTTACTTCCAAGTTCATATATACATATACTTTTCTTGGAGCATTTTGGCACCGGTTTATCTCTACATTTTTTTGAAGAGAAGTTTGGGTTTTCTTCTAAATCCTTCAAATAAGAAGAATTGTTTAGCTGCGGCTTTCTCACATGGTGAAAGGCACCATGTGTGGTTAACGGTGTACCTATTGTCCGATCGGTGAGTTCGAGATCGCGGTGGAGCTCCGTGGTTATCCGCTAGGCAGAGGTGGTTACAAGAAGACGCGTCAAGGTTTGAGAGGGTTCAAGTTGAGGAAGTAAGTCATCTGTCTTGTAAATGTAAATTCCGTACTTAGTGGATTTGAGGCTAGGGCCGTCCGAGGTTTTTTCCCCTTGAGGGTTTTTCCTCGTACATCACAGCGTAGTGTGATTGATTTACTTTTATCTTGCATAATAACTTAGAACGCATGCTTAGGATAATTCAAGATAAAATTGGTTTTGATTGTCACACTTAATTTAATTTGGTGCTAATTAAAATTGGGTAATGTTTATTTAATTCAAGTCTATTATTAAAACTGGTTTGGCCTAATTTGAAAATATTGATAAATATGACTTAGGAAAATTCTAGGACTTGGTTAATTATAATGGTTTAAGTGAAGTTTGATTTGTGTGTGTGTTTGAATATAATTTCACTTAGTTTTAATTTTAATTTGTTAAGAAATTAAAATTTGTCTCTATTGAACCGTGACCTAACGCTTCCGCATATATTTCACAAGGAAATTGATTTTAAAGTAAAAGACATTTAAAATTGGGGGCATTCGCCATCTCTCACTCACCACTATCTAGGGTGTAACTATCATAACTGACATGAATGATGGGGAAAATTCATCATGGTGTCCCAACTCCTTCCATTTTTCCTTCCACACCTCTTCCACCCACCTACTGGCCTACGGCTCAACGCATCAACTACTACGTTAGCTTTCCCCGGGTGGTACTTGATCTCAAACTGATAGTCCTTCACAAATTCAAGCCACCTGCGCTGACACATATTCAACTCTTTCTGAGTGAACAAGTACTGCAGTGACTTGTGATATATGAATAGGCAAAATTTCTCCCCAAGAGATAATGTCTCTAAATTCTAAGTGCAAACACGACTGTTGCTAACTCTAAGTCGTGGGTGGGGTAATTCTTCTCGTAAGACTTAAGGTTGCGGGAAGCATAATCTATAGCTTGATACTCCTACTGCAACACTCCACCAAGCCCTTGTAGGTACGCATCAGTATAGACTAAGTACTCCACTCCTAGCCTGGGCAGTGCAAGAACTGGTGCTGAATTCAACTTGTCCTTTAGCTCATCAAATGCCAACTGCCATGCATCATCCCAAACAAACAGTACACCCTTACGGGTCAAATTAGTCATCGAACCTACAACCCTCGGATGAACTATCTGTAATACCCGGCTAACCCCAAGAAGCTACGTACCTTTGTTGGTGTCGTGGGCTGTCCCCACTCCCTCACTACTGACACTTTGCTCGGGTCCACTAATATCCCCAACTCAGAAATGATATGACCCAAAAACTAAACCTCCTTTATCCAAAACCCACATTTCTCATACTTAGCATACAACTTATGCTCACGTAGTGTCTATAGAACCCAATGCAAATGCTCGACACGTTCCTCCTCAGTTTGAGAATAAATTAGGATGTCATCTACGAAGACAATGAAAAACAGTCTAAGAACTCTCTAAACACCCTATTCATTAAGTCCTTGAACATAGTCAGTGCGTTAGTTATCCCAAATGGCATAAATCAGAACTCGTAAGACCCATATCTCGTTAGAAAAGAAGTCTTTGACACGTCCTGCTCCCTGATATGTAGTTGATGTTACCCCGACCTCAAGTCTATCTTTGAGAAGTAGGAAACTCCTCTCAACTGGTCGAATAAGTCATCAATTCGGGGCAATGAATATTTATTCCATATCGTGACATTATTAAACTCTTTGTAATCAACACACATCCGTAACGACCCATCTCTCTTCTTTATAAATAGCACGGGAGCACCCCAAGGAGAGGTACTCCTACGGATGAAGCACTATCCCAACAGCTGCTCAATCTGATCCCGTAACTCCCTTAACTCCACCGGATCCATGCGGTAAGGTGCACGGGCTATAAACCAAGTGCTTGGCATCAAATTTATCACAAAATCTATCTCTCTACTTGGCGGTAGCGCCGATATATCTTGAAGTACATCGACATACTCACGGATAGTAGGAATCGAATAAAGGGGAATCATAACTCCCATAGAGGTCTCCTCCTTTATATAAAATAAGTGAGTGGACGATCCTACCTCGGGAAGAGGCATCTCTACTATAAATATCTCCTGACCAGGGATGGAAAAAATAATACTCCTACCAAAGCAATCGATCATGTCCCTATACGTGACTAGTTAATCCATCCTAATAATAACGTCGTACTCGAACATGTTAAAAACAAACATATCATCTGGAAAGATAAGACTCCCAATAACTATACCCATACCCTGCCAACTCAACTCAACTCAACAAAGCCTTTTCCCAATTATTTGGGGTTGGCTACATGAATCCTATTTTTCCATTCCATTCTGTCCAGTGCAATATCTTCGGTTAAACCACATGATATCATGTACTTTTTTATAATATCCCACCAAGTTAATTTAGGCCTACCTCTACCCCTTGGGTTACCATCAATACTAACTAAATCACTCTTCTTTACAGGAGCATCCATTGATCTACGCTTGACGTGTCCAAACCATCTAAGTTAATTTTCTCCCAATTTATCTTCTATAGGAGCTACTTTTATCATTTCACGAATTTGTTCATTTTTAATTTTATCCTTTCGAGTTTTACCACAAATCCATCTTAGCATTCGCATTTTCGCCACACTCATTTTCTGCACATTTTGTTTCTTGGTTGCCCAACACTCCGTCCCATATAACATGGCGGGTCTAATGGTCGTCCTATAAAATTTTCCTTTTAACTTCAAAGGTATACGCCTATCACATAGAACGCCGGTCGCACTTCTCCACTTAACCCAGCCTGCTCTAATCCTATGCGTAGCATCATCACTAATATCTCCATCTTTTTGTATAATCTATCCTAAATAACGAAAATGGCCATTTCTAGGTATTTTTTGACCCTCCAATTTCACCACATCTCCATTTGTCCTCCTATTACTACTAAAATTACACTCCACATATTCTGTTTTAGTTCTGCTTATTTTAAATCCTCTTGTTTCTAAAGTTTCTCTCCACAATTCCAACCTAGCATTTATCCCCATCTTAGTCTCATCGACTAAAACAATATCATCTGCAAATAGCATACACCATGGCACCTCATCTTGTATTTGTCCAGTCAACTCATCCATAACAAGAGCAAAGAGATAAGGACTTAATGCTGAACCTTGGTGTAGCCCTATCGTAATTAAAAATTCACTACTTTCTCCAACTGATGTTCTTACTGTAGTCATCGCACCATCATACATATTCTTGATCACATCAATATATCTACGAGTCACTCCTCTTTTATGTAGAACCCACCATATTATATCTCTTGGTATCTTATCATACGCCTTCTCCAAATCTATAAAAATCATATGAAGATCCTTCTTTTTCTCTTTACAACTCTCCATTAATCTCCTCAATAAATAGATTGCTTCCATTGTTGACCTCCCAGGCATAAACCCAAATTGATTCTCAGATACTAATGTCTTCAATCTCAATCTATATTCAATCACTCTCTCCCAAAGTTTCATTGTATGACTCATTAACTTAATATCACGATAATTTGAAAAACTTTGTATGTCCCCTTTATTTTTATAAATAGGTACTAAAATACTTCTTCTCCATTCATCGGGCATCCTATTAGTCATTAAAATTCTATTAAATAATTTTATAAGCCATGATACTCCATCCTCCCCTAAGCACTTCCAAACCTCAATAGGGATACCATCTGTGTGACAACCCGAATATAATTACGATAAATTATGTTTAAATCATGATTATACTATGTGATATGGATAATATGTTATTAGTATATATAATGTTAAGTCATTATATTTAGTCTAATCCTAGCTTCATAAAGCATGAAAAATGAATTAGTTACGAATGTGAGATTTTGAAGTTTTCGGTAGGAATTCTCATGTTTTAAGGCTAGTTTGAACTTTATAAAATAATAATTGACTTGGGGTGAAAGCTATATATTTGTAGACAGGTGAGTTAGGGTTGTGACACAACAAACGGTGTGTGAAACGGAGGTCCGAGTAAGAAGTTATACCGAAATTACTAACGAACGGTAAATTTGTCCATTCATTTAAGTGGAAATTTGTCCCTTATGCCCAATAAGTGTCTTAAATTGATTGGTTGGAGGTGGAGGTTGGATTTGGCCGACTTCAAACCCTTATAACTATCTCCTTATTCATCCAAATTCATCCATGAGATATTTTAAGCTTAAAGAAAGAGAATTAGGAAGTTAGGAAGAAAAAGTGAGGAGAAAATTGGAGAAAAATCCGTAGAAATTACGTAAAAGCCTCTAAGGTATTTCCATCCATAAATCTTGTTTATTTCTTTGTATTACTTATTTAAATGATTGAAATAATCATTTGTTTACTGAAATTCCATGTCTTGATATGTACTTATGGATAGATGCAAGTTTAAGTAAACTTGAATGTGTAAACCCTTGAGATTGTTTTGTTTAGGAACCTTGTTTATTAAAACTTCTATATATTTCTCTATACTTACTGGAATTGATTGATTCCAATTGGAGATTAACCTGGACTCGTATGTGTATTACATATCCAAAAATCATGTTAAATTACCAATAAATGTGTCTTTGGTGAGAGTTTGAAGTTCGGGTATGAAATCTGCCCTAAGGGTGAAAGTATGCCCGCCATGTGTTCGATGTTTTTCTTGACATAGCAAACGTACCTTAAAAATTATGAAACTTTAATTCTGGATTTCTCAATATGTTTACTAATGTTGGTTAAGATATCATAGAAATTTATGATGTAGAAAAATTATGAAAATTCCTGGAAATTGAATGAACGATAAAAGAGCCTATAGGGAAGATTTGCTATGTGGAAAAGAAATAGGCATATCTTGCTCTAGGAAACTCAGAATTATGTTACGTCTTTTGTGTTGGGAACATGATATGATAAGGATTGGATTACCAAGAATAATTAAAGAATATTTGGGATGTAATTTGAATATGTTAGATATCAGAACCTGAGTCTACATGGGACTTCATTTATAATGAATGATTTGAATTGAATAATATGATGTTTATGAATTGAGTTATGATTGAAGTTATTCTTTGGACTATTAATATTCTTATGATGATACTAATATTGTAAGAATTATAGGAAGGGAAGAAGAGCTGATTGAACAAGTACCGAATAAAGGCAAGGGAAAAGCCAGTTAAACTGTCAAAGTGAGTGTACTTATGATTTGTTTCATATATAAATATGAATATAGCTCTAAGAGCGAATTTGTTTGAATACTTCGGTATTCAGGATTTGTTTGGATATTAAAATATCCAGGATTTGTTTGGGTCTCATGATCCAGGATTTATTTGAATACTTCGGTATTCAGGATTTGTTTGGATATTAAAATATCCAGGATTTGTTTGGGTCTCATGATCCAGGATTGGTTTGAATACTTCGGTATTTAGGATTTTTTTGGATATTCAAATATCCAGGATTTGTTATTGCCAATGGGAATAATTATTTGGATCTTATGATCCAGGATTTGTTATTGCCAATGGGCAGGATTATTTGGATCTTATGATCCAGGATTTGTTATTGCCAATGGGCAGAATTATTTGGATCTTATGATCCATGATTTGTTATTGCCAATGGGCAGGATTGTTCAGATTTTATATTCACATATTCGATATAGAATTGTTATTCTATTGCAGGGAAAGAGTACCTCACTAAGCTTAATGCTTATGGTTTATATTTTAATAATTTCAGGTTTGTACGCTGCCAGCTAGGATAATATATGACCGGTAACTCTGAGAGTTGCACCGTTAGAAGAGCTGGGGTTTAAGTATGGAGATGTTATCGTTGTCACACTGAAGATTTTGATATACTCACACATTGTATATATTGATTTAGTATGGATTGAGTTTATGATAGTTAATCGTAGTATTGTATAATCTCTAATTATGGCTATGATGTTGACTTCGTTATGGCACAAGAACAATATTATGTTCATTATGCAAAAAAAATATTGATAAAAGAATTAAATTTTCAATGGGCTCGAGATTATGATCCAATTATTCTAATAACAAATGATTAGTATGGATATTGGGTTTGGGGTGTGACAATTAGTGGTATCAGAGCGTGGTTTTTAATTCTGCACATGTGTGACGATTAGATGGCAGTATGTAGTTGATTTTATATTTATGAATTGTTTATATACTAACCAATTGTTTAGTATCATAAACTGTTTATATTGGATGTTAGAACTTTGTTGTATTACAGATAATTCCAGATGGAACTTGGGAATGGGCAACCTAGAGAAGAGGGAGTCGCTTCTCGTACAGAGAATACTGAAGTAGAGCAAAGTGTTACTGGAAGGGCTAGAGAGCAAGAGCAGCCTACAGAGATGCAAATAATGGCGCAGGCAATGATGAGGATGGTAGAGCAACAAGAAAGAAATATGGAGCAAATGGCAGAACAGCAGGCTAGATATCTAGAATCAAAGACTGTTGCCAGGATTGATAAAGAGGCATGGAAGGAAATGAAAGATTCCATGCATGAGAAGTTTTTAAAGTTGAATCCTCCAGAATATTCAGGGTCAGTTGAACCTACAGAAGCGGAGATGTGGGTCAGGGATCTAGAAACTATCTTTGCAGTTATGAAGGTTTCAGATAACCAGAAAGTGAATCTAGCTGTGTTTAAGCTCAAAGGAGAGGCAAAATATTGGTGGGAAGCTAGCAACCATTTGGTGCCCAGGATGGAAGGTACTGATGTTATTACTTGGGCTGAATTTATTAAAGCTTTGTATGTTATGTATTTCCCTAAGGTCTATAGGAGGGAGAAGCTGAGGGAGTTTATAAATTTAACCCAAGGGAACATGTCTGTGAGGGAGTATGATGCTAAATTTACTGCTTTGTCTAGATTTGCTACTAAGTATGTGCAGGAGGAAGAAGATAAATGTAGTAAGTTTCAAGATGGACTGATTTGGCCTATTCAAAATAGAGTGGCCACTTATGAGTTAGAAGATTATACTTCTCTGGTAAACAAAGCCACGATAGCAGAAAGGCAAATGAACCAAGGGGCGGCGAGTAGAGAAAGTTTTAAGAAGAGTAGATTCGATGCATCTCACTCTAAGGGAGGTGAGGGTGGAAGTGTTAAGATGGAACCTCATAAATTTCAGAGAGGTGGTAGAGATAGTGGTAGAGGTTTGGGGAGATTTGGCAGAGATATTAGGGGTGGAGAATCTTCTAGTCTGGTTAGGAGGTCAGGAAAGGGTGAGGCACCGACAAGAGTTATTACATGTTTCTTTTGTAAAGAGGAAGGGCATTATAAATCCGAGTGTCCTAAACTTAAAGGAGTGGAATGCTACCATTGTCATCAAGTGGGGCATGTTAAGAATAATTGTCCGCAGTTGGTAGAGACCCCAGCAGCACCTAGTGAAGCAGCAAGTAGAGTGTTACCTCCAGGTAGTGGAGCGAAAAGTGTTGGTAGAGGACAAGCTAGTGGTTCGAGGCTAGGTGGACGAGTCTTTACGATGAAAGAAGCTCAAATTACTCCAGATGTGGTGACAGGTACACTTTCTGTTACTGATAGAAGTGCTTATGTTTTAATTGATCCTGGTTCCACACATTCTTTTGTGTCCTATGCTTTTGCTGTATACCTGAATAGACCATGTACTCGTTTAGATGTGGGGTTGGGTATTTATATGCCTATGGGGGATATGATTGTAGCTGAATATGCTTTTCGTGATTGTGTTTTGACTGTGGGGTCTAGAGATACAGTTATAGATCTACTTCCATTGGATATTTATGATTTTGATATAATTCTGGGAATGGATTGGTTATCTAAATATCATGCATCTATGGATTGTTTCTGTAAGGAAGTTGTTTTTAATATGCCTGGTGAGCATGAATTTAAATTTGTGGGGGAAAGGAAAATTGTTCCCAGTTGCATCATTTCTGCTATTCAGACGAGGAAATTATTGAGTAAGGGTTGTGAGGGTTTTATTGCATATGTTCTTGACACTAGGAAGGGGGCTTTACAATTAGTCGATGTTCCTATTGTAAGGGATTTTCCTGAAGTGTTTCCTAGTGAGTTGCCAGGGTTACCTCCAGAAAGAGAAGTTGAATTTAGTATCGAATTAGCACCGGGGACAACCCCTATTTCTATGGCACCGTATAGAATGGCACCTACTGAGTTGAAATAACTCAAGATTCAGTTGCAAGATTTACTTGATAGGGGGTTCATACAGCCTAGTGTATCTCCATGGGGTGCGCCAGTTTTATTTGTGAAGAAGAAAGATGGTACCATGAGTTTGTGTATTGATTATAGGCAACTGAATAAATCTACAATTAAGAACAAATACCCTTGACCTCGTATAGATGATTTGTTTGATCAGTTACAAGGTGCTAAAGTGTTCTCAAAAATAGACTTACGATCGGGTTATCATCAGTTGAGGGTCAAGGAGAGTGATATTTCTAAACCTGCTTTTCGTACTCGGTATGGTCATTTTGAATTTCTGGTGATGTCTTTTGGGGTGACTAATGCTCCAGCTGTATTTATGGATCTTATGAACCGGTTACTTCATCCTTTTATTATCCTTTTATTGATTCATTTGTGATAGTTTTTATTGATGATATTCTGATTTATTCACGTGATATGGTTGAACATGAAAAACATCTCACAACTATTTTGAATATGTTGAAAGATAAGAAGTTGTATGCCAAGTTTAGCAAGTGTGAATTTTGGCTATCACAAGTTACATTTTTAGGCCATGTTGTTTCGGGAGATGGTATATGTGTTGACCCTAAAAAGGTAGAGGCTATTGTAAAATGGGAGAGGCCCAATAACGTGACTGAGGTGAGGAGTTTTCTGGGTTTAGCTGGGTATTATAAGAGGTTTATAAAGGGATTTTCTTCAATTGCCTTGCCGATGACTAAACTAACCAGGAAAGATGTTAAGTTTGAATGGAATTATGATTGTGAAAATAGTTTTGATGAATTTAAAAAGAGGTTGGTAACTGCCCCTGTTCTTACTATTCCACATGGTGGAGACGGTTTTGTTATTTATACTGATGCCTCACAACAGGGGTTGGGTTGTGTTTTTATGCAGCATGGTAGAGTTATTGCTTATGCTTCTAGGCAGTTGCGTACACATGAACGCAATTATCCTAAACATGATTTGGAACTTGCTGCTATTATGTTTGCTTTGAAATTATGGCGTCATTATCTATATGGTGAGGTATGTGAAATTTTTACTGACCATCAAAGCCTTAAGTATTTATTTACTCAAAAGGAGTTGAATTTGAGGTAGAGGCGGTGGATGGAGTTAATTAAAGATTATGATTGTACAATTCACTACCACCCAGGGAAGGCAAATGTAGTTGTAGATGCTCTGAGTAGAAAGGCTTCGGGAAGATTATATTGTATTCGGTGTGCTAGAGTTGCCCACATCATGGAGTTGAGATTGATGGGAGTAGAGTTGAAGCTAGCAGATGGGGATAGGTTCTTTGCTCATGTAAGCGTAAGGCCTTTGTTAGCTACCCGTATTCGTGATTTACAAAGCCAAGATCCTTTTCTTGAGAAGAAATGGCAAGTTGTCCCAGATGGTAAGTCTAAAGATTTTTGTATTGTGAATGATGGCTCTTTATTGTATAAGCAACGATTATGTGTGCCTAATGTGGGTGGATTGAAAGAGGAAATTTTAGATGAGGCTCATAATTCCATTTATACTATGCATCCCTGTAGTACTAAAATGTATATGGATTTAAAGGAGCATTATTGGTGGAATAATATGAAGAAGGAAATAGCTGATTTTGTTGCTAGGTGCCTTATATGTCAGCAAGTGAAAGTGGAGCATCAGAAACCTACTGGTCTGCTTCAGCCATTGCTAATACCGGAATGGAAATGGGATCATGTAACGATGGATTTTGTGGTTGGGCTTCCTCGATCTCAGAAGGGGTCAGATTCGATTTGGGTAGTGGCGGATAGATTGACAAAGTCCGCTCATTTTCTAGCAGTCAAGACTACGTATACAGTTGATAGGTATGCTAGATTGTATGTTAATGAAATTATTCGATTGCATGGAGCACCGGTATCTATTGTTTCAGATAGAGACCCTACTTTTACATCCAGATTTTGGGATAGCTTGCAATATGCTATGGGTACTAACTTGAAGTTTAGTACGGCTTTCCATCCCCAGACAGATGGGCAGTCTGAAAGGACAATACAGATTTTGGAAGATATGCTTAGAGCTTGTGTGCTTGATTTCAAAGGTAATTGGGATGAATATTTGCCTTTGATAGAATTTGCATATAACAATAGTTTTCAGTCTACTATTGGTATGGCTCCATATGAAGCCTTGTACGGTAGACGATGTCGTACACCGATATGTTGGGGTGAAGTTGGTGAAAGGAAGATAGAGGGTCCATAATTAATTGAAGTCACCACTGAAAAAGTGAAGATTATTCAAGATAGAATGAGAATAGCTCAAAGCAGAAAAAAAAGTTATGCGGATAAACGACGAAAAGATTTGAAATTCTAGAAAGGGGATTATGTGTTTCTTCGAATATCTCCATGGAAAGGAGTTATGAGGTTTGGAAAGAAAGGGAAATTAAGTCCACGCTACATTGGACCTCATGAAATCCTTGAGAAAGTCGGGATGGTTGCCTACAAGTTAGCATTACCACCAGAGTTATCTCGGTTACATGATGTTTTCCATGTTTCTATGTTAAGAAAGTATGTAGCGGATCCTTCACATGTGTTGGTAGAACAGCCTATTGAGTTAAAGGAAGACTTGAGTTATGTGGAAGAACCACTTGCTATCGTGGATAGGAAGGAACAAGTATTGAGATTAAAAGTGATCCCACTTGTGAAAGTTGTGTGGCGAAGGCATTCCATGGAAGAGGCTACATGGGAGAGCGAGGATACCATGCAAATTAATTATCCGTATTTGTTTGATTCAGACAACCAAGGTATGTCAATTTCGGGGACGAAATTTCCTAACAGGGGGAGAATTGTGACAACCCGAATATAATTACGATAAATTATGTTTAAATCATGATTAGACTATGTGATATGGATAATATGTTATTAGTATATATAATTTTAAGTCATTATATTTAGTTTAATCCTAGCTTCATAAAGCATGAAAAATGAATTAGTTACGAATGTGAGATTTTGAAGTTTTCGGTAGGAATTCTCATCTTTTAAGGCTAGTTTGAACTTTATAAAATAATAATTGACTTGGGGTGAAAGCTAGATATTTGTAGACAGGTGAGTTAGGGTTGTGACACAACAAACGGTGTGTGAAACGGAGGTCCGAGTAAGAAGTTATACCGAAATTACTAACGAAGGGTAAATTTGTCCATTCATTTAAGTGGAAATTTGTCCCTTATGCCCAATAAGTGTCTTAAATAGATTGGTTGGAGGTGGAGGTTGGATTTGGCCGACTCCAAACCCTTATAACTATCTCCTTATTCATCCAAATTCATCCATGAGAGATTTTAAGCTTAAAGAAAGAGAATTAGGAAGTTAGGAAGAAAAAGTGAGGAGAAAATTGGAGAAAAATCCGTAGAAATTACGTAAAAGCCCCTAAGGTATTTCCATCCATAAATCTTGTTTATTTATTTGTATTACTTATTTAAATGATTGAAATAATCATTTGTTTACTGAAATTCCATGTCTTGATATGTACTTATGGATGGATGCAAGTTTAAGTAAACTTGAATGTGTAAACCCTTGAGATTGTTTTGTTTAGGAACCTTGTTTATTCAAACTTCTATATATTTCTCTACACTTACTGGAATTGATTTATTCCAATTTGATATTAACTTGGACTTGTATGTGTATTACATATCCGAAAATCATGTTAAAATACCAATAAATGTGCCTTTGGTGAGAGTTTGAAGTTCGGGTATGAAATCTGCCCTAAGGGTGAAAGTATGCCCGCCATGTGTTCGATATTTTGCTTGACATAGCAAACGTAGCTTATAAATTATGAAACTTTAATTCTGGATTGCTCAATATGTTTACTGATGTTGGTTAAAATATCATAGAAATTTATGATGTAGAAAAATTATGAAAATTCCTGGAAATTGAATGAACGATAAAAGAGCTTATAGGGCAGATTTGATATGTAAAAAAGAAATAGGCATATCTTGCTCTAGGAAACTCAGAATTATGTTACGTCTTTTGTGTTGGGAACATGATATGATAAGAATTGGATTACCAAGAAGAATTAAAGAAGATTTGGGCTGTAATTTGAATATGTTAGATATCAGATTCTGAGTCTACATGGGACTTCATTTATAATGAATGATTTGAATTGAATAATATGATGTTTATGAATTGAGTTATGATTGAAGTTATTCTTTGGACTATTAATATTCTTATGATGATACTAATATTGTAAGGATTATAGGAAGGGAAGAAGAGATGATTGAATAAGTACCGGATAAAGGCAAGGGAAAAGCCAATTAAACTGTCAAAGTGAGTGTACTTATGATTTGTTTAATATATAAATATGAATATAGCTCTAAGAGCGGATTTGTTTGAATACTTCGGTATTCAGGATTTGTTTGGATATTAAAATATCCAGGATTTATTTGGGTCTCATGATCCAGGATTTGTTTGAATACTTTGGTATTCAGGATTTGTTTGGATATTAAAATATCCAGGATTTGTTTGGGTCTCATGATCCAGGATTGGTTTGAATACTTCGGTATTCAGGATTTGTTTGGATATTCAAATATCCAGGATTTTTTATTGCCAATGGGCAGAATTATTTGGATCTTATGATCCATGATTTGTTATTGCCAATGGGCAGGATTGTTCAGATTTTATATTCACATATTCGATATAGAATTGTTATTCTATTGCAGGGAAGGAGTACCTCACTAAGCTTAATGCTTATGGTTTATATTTTAATAATTTCAGGTTTGTACGCTGCCAGCTAGGATAATATATGACCGGTAACTCTGAGAGTTGCACCGTTAGAAGAGCTGGGGTTTAAGTATGGAGATGTTATCGTTGTCACACTGAAGATTTTAATATACTCACACATTGTATATATTGATTTAGTATGGATTGAGTTTATCATAGTTAATCGTAGTATTGTATAATCTCTAATTATGACTATGATGTTGACTTCGTTATGGCACAAAAACAATATTATGTTCATTATGCTAAAAAAAATATTGATAGAGGAATTAAATTTTCAATGGGCTCGAGATTATTATCCAATTATTCTAATAACAAATGATTAGTATGGATATTGGGTTTGGGGTGTGACAATCTGGTCCTAAAGCGTTCCATGTTTTCATCTTTTTTAGAGCAATCTTGACCTCTGTTGTCGTAATTCTACGAAAAAATATATCTTCTCGAGTCTCCCTAAGTTCCTCTATATCTAATCTACTCCCATTATCTCCATTTAATAACCTCTCAAAGTAGTTTTTCCATCTTTCCATAATTTCATCATCTTTGACTAGGACTCTCGAATCATCACTTTTGATGCACTTAACGTTATTAAAATCTTTTATTTTCCTATCCCTAAGTTTAGCAAGCTTATAAATACTTTTTTCCCTTCTTGTGTTCCTAATTTTGTATAAAGATCATCATACGCTTTTAACTTAGCATCTCTTACCACTTTCTTAACTTCCTTTTTAGCCCATTTATATTTCTCAAAATTCTCTTCATTTCTATTTGTTTGCCGTGTTTTAAAGCACTCCCTTTTAATTTTTACTATATTCTGTACTTCTTCATTCCACCACCAAGTTTCTTTAGACTGCGGCCCTTTGACTTTTGATTCTCCAAGAATTTCTTTTGATATTCTCCTAATGCATGTGGCCATCTTATTCCACATTATGTTAGTTTCTTCTTCAATATTCCATGTTGCTTCATTTAATACTTTATCTTTAAATAGTTCTAATTTCTCTCCTTTTAAATTCCACCACCTAGTTCGTGGGTTAATCTTCACTTTTTGCACTCGTGATTGATTTTTAATATTTATATCCAACACCATTATCCTATGTTGTGAGGTTAAGCTCTCTCCCGGGATGACCTTAAAATCTTTACACGTTAATCGGTCTCCTTTCCTAGTAATGAAAAAATCTATTTGGCTCTTATGTGTTCCACTTTTATAAGTTATTAAGTGTTCAAGCCTCTTTTTAAAACATGTATTTACTAGTATAAAATCATAAGCCATCGCAAAATCTAAGATAGACTCTCCCCCGTCGTTCCTATCTCCAAAGCCATGTCCTCCATGCACTATCTCATATCCTACACGATCTTCTCCTATATGGCCATTAAAATCTCCACCTATATAGATTTTCTCACCTAGGGGTATTTCTTGAATTAGTTCATCCATTTGTTCCCAAAATTGTACTTTAGTGTGCTCATCTAATCCTACTGGAGGTGCATAAGCACTAACAATATTAATTATGTTTTCACCTAATACCAATTTTACAAGTATAAGTCTATCACCTTTCCTAATAACGATAACGATATCATCCTTAAAGTTTTTATCTACTATTATTCCAACTCCGTTCTTATTTCTATGTTTTCCTGTATAATATAATTTAAATCCTGTATTTTCTATTTCTCTAGCTTTCTCACCAACCCATTTAGTCTCTTGTAAACAAGCTATGTTAACTTTTCTTCTTATCATGGTATCTACTAACTCCATCCATTTTCCTGTCATAGTCCCTATGTTCCAAGTCGCTAACCTAAGTCTAGTATCCTGGACTAGCTTCTTTACCCGCACACGTCCAGCTTGTTGCAGGAACCCTTGCGTATTTATTGTCGCATCCGGGCGCCGATGCGACGCCCCTTGCCTATATTTCGAGACACCCGGTGGCAGGCGCAACGCATCACTTAAGGGGAATGCCCTAGAATTAGCACATATATTCATAGGATATACCCACACCCCGCCATATAAGGAAAATCATCGAACCATTTCCTAACGACGAGTCTACACAAGTCAATGTACGATCGACCATGTCTAACAACCTTGTGGCCCATGTAAATCTAGTGGCTGTGAAAGAGTGTGAGGTGACCGTGTCAAACAAAATATCCCCCATAGACCCGTGGATAGAAAACATACCCTCAACTATGGGTGGAGCCTATGAAACTATTTCCCAGTGGACGTTATATATACGCCTGTTGATACCAAAATTAATCTGCTGACATGGACCAATCATATGAAGACACGTGGCTATCTACATGGAAACAACAAATACTTCCGAGGAACCCACTCGCTCCGAGGAACAAGGCTACAACGAGGAAGACTAGTTCCCCGAGGAACTCACAAGCTCCGAGGAACAATTCCTCTCCGAGGAACTCTTAAATACCGAGATGCTTAGGCGGTTCGAGCAACTCATGGCGGTCCGAGCTGCACCTCGAAGAAGGATACCAACAGTTTAAATGCTCATTAAATGATTATCATTTGGACGCGCATGCAAAGAGGGCATTAAATGTATTACCCTTTCATATGTATATCATTTAATGTAGTACCCTTTCACATTACAGCCTCAGGGCTATAAATACATTATACAATCCTCATTGTAAAGGGATCCAGACCGGAATTTCTTGAGATAACTTGTAATCGAGAATTCCCATACAAACAACAATATCAAAACAGTGGATGTAGGCCATTCTTATAAGGCCGAATCACTTTAAAATTCTTTGTCTCATTTATTTATCTGTAATTGAATAATTAGAGTGATCTAATTTTTTACATCAACAGATTGGCGCCGTCTGTGGGAAACGACTGATAATATCGTTTTTCATCAAAAATATTACATTACCAATGGCGGATATTCCTGAATCCAGCAATCGAAACGCTGGAACCCCTCCAAATCCGTCTGCTCCACCAATTATTCCAGATATGACTGGAATAATGGCAAATCTGGCTCAGGGCCAGACCGTCATGCAAGAAACAATGCGATAACTCATCCAAACCCTCCATGGCGGTGCATCATCCCATTCCGGACCACGAAGCATTCAAAGAAATACCCGTGCGCCTTCTTCGCGTACTAGGCGTACTAACTCACATCGCAATGAGGAATCTGATGATTTCTCTTATCAACCTGGGCGAACTTCGTCTGTGCGAGCCACAGATACTGAACAACGTGTCACCCTCTCCCCAGAAAGGACCAGCGCATTGGAAAGATTAAGTAGGGTTTCTCCTTTCGACCGATTAGGCCCTAGGAGGAACAAAAGTCCTCTTAATGCAGCGTCGAGGAGCTTTTGACGACCATCAGATTTAAGGGAAGGATCTGCCCAGTCGCGACCAGCTGCTCGTCAAGATAGATCCTATAATCGACCAGTTGCTCGTCAGGATAAATCCCAGGAAGCTACTTCAACGCGATCAGTTGCTCGAACCAATAGGACCGAGGAAGGAAATGATGCATGGAAAGGATCTATTCAAAGGCTGGAGGATAGATTAGGGGAAATGGCTAAGGCCAAGAATCCTCTACAATGAACCTTTGTTCGAGGAACACCTTTTGTCCAGGACATTGTTGATTTTCCAACACCATCAAATTTCAAACCACCTGTTGTGACTCCCAAGTATGATGGAAAGACTGACCCTGTCCTTCATATAGAACAATACCAAGCTGCAGCCGACATCTATGCTGTCCCAGATGAGATAAGATGAGATGCAAAGCATTCTCGGGAACACTTACCGGATCTGCTCAAATATGGTATAATAGACTTCCTCGGGGTAAGATTATTACTTTTCTTCAACTGTCCGAGCTATTCATTGGGAATTTCTGCTTTGGGGCAAAGCCAGTTAAACGAGTAGCACATTTGTTAAGTGTTAGACAAAAAGATGGTGAGAGTACCAGAGATTATATAACTCGTTTTAATAACGAGAAACTCGAAGTCATTGATTATGAGGAGAAGACAGTGATTACCGCTCTGATGAGTGGACTACTGCCAAACAAGTTGTACTACACTTTGGCCAAAGATCCACCTCGAACCATGTCAGATCTGATGGGAAAAGCATCCAAGATTATGAATGCCGAGGAGGCTATGTCTGCGAAGAAGAATATGGATGCCAAAGAAACCAAGGTGGAAGGTGATAAAGCTAAGAAGAAAGAACATAAGAACAATGGTGGTGACAAATAATCCAAAAATAGGTCATCATGGGAGGTCTTGAGGAAATTTGATAATTACACACCTTTGAAGGTAAATATCAACCACGTCCTGGAAGAAATCAAGAACAGCGAGGAGTTAAACTGGCCAAAGAAAATGAAGGCAGACCCTGACACGAGGAATAGGGAAAAATATTGCGAATTCCATAAGGATCATAGCCATATGACCAAAAATTGCATAGCTCTTCAGAATGAGATTGAAACACTCATCCGACGAGGAAAGCTAGCAAAATATGTTGATCGGGGAAGCGAAAGAAGAAATAACGACCGAACTAGAGATAGGTCTAGATCTCCTCGTCGAGCAGAGGAGAACAAGAAGAGAAATCATGAAGTTGATCCAGAGGATGACCCCGACCTTCTCAAGAAGCCAAGGCAGCAGGAACGAGAGGTATTTTCAATATGCTTTGGGTCATTTGATTGTAATGTTATTACAGGAGGAGATGCAGGAGGAGGAGACCTTACTGCAGAAAGAAAAGCTTACCTCGGTGAGGCTCAAGCTTGCTCGTACATTCAGCGAATAAATCTAGCTGAGGAAGATCGCCCGCGAAAGGTAAAC
The DNA here is from genome assembly GCA_949130495.1 of Sambucus nigra. NCBI lineage: Eukaryota > Viridiplantae > Streptophyta > Magnoliopsida > Dipsacales > Adoxaceae > Sambucus > Sambucus nigra. Next base: position 295,930,454 of record OX422218.1, on the reverse strand, counting down.
AAGGAGAAATTGGTTATCGGTTTTTCAAAAAATGACCTTGCAGGTGTTTTATATCCTCATGATGACCCGCTGGTGATCAAAATGAGAATGAAGGATGTCATGATTTCAAGATTGCTGGTCAACAATGGTAGCTCGGCAGTCATCATGTTCTACTCGTGTTTCGATAGTTTAAATCTAAAGCTATCTCAACTGGAGCCTTACCACAGAACCCTCATCGTTTTGCTGGAGAGAAAGTATTTCCACTTGGGATGATCAAGTTGGATATATTCATTGGTACGTGGCCTGCTTATCGTACAGAAAGAATACGTTTCTTCGTGATGGATAAGAATGTCCAATCATCGTACAATATCATCATGGGAAGAGTAGGATTGAAGAAGTTCGAGGTTGTGCCATCTACAGTACATCAGTGCCTAAAATTTCCAACAAACTTTGGAGTAGGAGTTGTGAAAGGTGATCAAAAAGTAGCTCGGGAATGCTATTATTCATCCGCCGAGCAAGAAGAACTGGAAGAATCAAAGAAAAAGACCACTACTTATCAAGTGGATGAAGGTACAAAAATTGAAACATTGGATCCCCGAGATGAGTCGCAACTCGTAAAGGGTCAAGTGGTGGAAACTACTGAAAATATCATTCTGGACGACGAGCACCCTGAGCGAACTCCTCAAATAGGTTCATCGTTGGAGGCCTCATTAAAACAGGAATTGATAACTTTCCTTAGAAGCAGAAGACAAACTTTTGCATGGAGTCATGAAGATATGCCTGGGATAGACCCAGACTTCTTATGTCACGAGCTCAATGTGAATAAGGAGATCAAGCGTGTGAAGCAGAGAAGAAGAGTATTCAGTCCCGAGAAGAATAAAGCTATACAGGAGGAAGTCGAGAAGCTCCAGAAAGCTTGTTTCATTGAAGATGTTAAATATCTAGATTGGTTAGCTAATGTGGTGATGGTAAAGAAGAAAAACAATAAATGGAGGATGTGTGTAGACTTCACCGACCTTAACAAAGCATGCCCAAAGGATCACTTTCCACTGCCCCGAATTGATCAACTAGTAGATGCTACCTCGGGACACGAATTGCTGAGCTTCATGGATGCTTATTCTGGCTACAATCAAATTAAAATGAAACCTAAAGACAGGGAGAGTACTTCTTTTATTACCCCTAGGGGAACTTATTGTTATAATGTTATGCCTTTTGGTTTGAAATATGCAGGTGCGACATATCAGAGGCTGATGAACAAGGTCTTTGCTGAACAAATCAGTGACAACATGGAAGTTTATGTTGACGTTATGCTGACAAAAAGCAAGAAAGCTGCCGATCACCTAGTTGACTTAAGCCAGACTTTTGATCAACTAGATAAATATCAAATGAAACTGAACCCGACGAAGTGCATCTTTGGAGTACGAGAAGGCATGTTTCTCGGGTACATTGTCAATCAACGAGGAATTGAAGCAAATCCTGAAAAGATTAAAGCTCTATTAGGGGTGTGATCTCCAACGACGAAGAAGGAAGTACAGAGTCTCACAGGACGAGTAGCGACACTCAACAGATTTGTGTCATAAGCAACTGATAGATGTCTCCCATTCTTCAAGACACTCAGAAAGACTTTTGAGTGGAATGATGAATGCGAGAAGGATTTTCAAGACTTGAAGAGATACTTGGGAGCACCCCCATTGTTGTCCAGGCCAGTGATGGGAGAAAAATTGTACTTGTACCTTGCAGTGTCCGAGAATGCAGTTAGCTCGGCGTTGATTAGAGTGGAGAATGGAGTACAAAAGACAATTTACTACATAAGTAAGGCCTTTCGAGGAGCAGAGATCAGATATCCAAGGCTGGAGAAATTGGCACTGGCGCTGATTGAGGCGAGTAGGAGAATGAGGCCATATTTCCAGGCTCATACCATAGTAGTATATACTGATATGCCATTAAGGCAAGCCCTGCATAAGACAGAAAAATCAGGAAGATTGATGTACTGGGCAATAGAACTCGGCGTATATGATATAGTCTATAAACCCAGATCATCGCTTAAAGGGAAAGCTGTAGCAGACTTTATAGCGGAGTTCACCTATCCTGATACCCCCGAGGAGCAAAAGTTGCTCGCTGATCAGCCAGTGGATGTTACAGGATCAACAAACACAAGCTCAGACCAATTCCGATTGGTAAAAGGGCGTGTGGATGTTACAGGATGTGATGCAGAGATAGTTGTGAGGACTCCGGACGAGGAACAAGAGTTGCTCGCTGATCAACCTGTGGATGTTACAGAATCGACAGACACTAGCCCAGACCAACTCCGGTTGGTAAAAGGGCAAGTGAATGTTACAAGATCATTGACTACAGGCTCAGACCAAATCCGGTTGGTAAAAGGGCAAAAAGAAATGATCGACAAAGAGCAAGAAAAATCCGAGGAGGAAAGGAAGGAACAAATATTTCACCGAGGAACTCTAACTGATCAGAAATTTGAAGACGAGTTACCTATATGGAGACTATATGTAGATGGCTCATCTTGCACTGCAGGATGCGGCGTGGGGATAGTTCTGAGCACTCTGGATGAGGTCGATATGGAATATGCCTTGAGTTTCCAATTCAAAGCTTCCAACAATGAGGCTGAGTATGAGGCCATGATCGTAGGGCTTAATTTGGCAAAAATCATGGAGGCGCAGCAGGTTGTGATTTTCAGCGACTCTCAATTGATTATAAATCAAATGATGGGAGTATATGCAGTTAGAGGAGAATTAATGATCAGATATTATGCAAAGGCAAAGGAGATGGTGTCAGAATTTGCCACTATTCAGCTGGTCAAAATACCAAGAATGGAGAATGTGAGAGCAGACGCACTAGCCCGACTAGCATCAGCTACTCGCACCAAGCTACGATGAACAATACCAATTAAAGTATTAACTGGTCGGAGTATAGATGAAGATCTGACGATGAACTTTATCACCCTTGATTTAGGACCATCTTGGATGGATCCCATCAGGGCGTATATCGAGGAGGGAGAATTGCCAATTGACAAACTCGCAGCCAAGAAATTGAAGTTTAAAGCGGCTCGGTATGTATTAACTAATGGTGTTTTATATAGACGAGGAATTATGGCAGGTTTGCAGAGATGCGTACATCCTTCCGAGGTGAAAGAATTGATTGAAGAAATCCATGAAGGGTCTTATGGAGCACATGTAGCAGGTCGGACGCTTTTACAAAGGGTGATAATGCAAGGATACTACTGGCCGACGATGAGGGCTGATTGCATAGCCTACGCCAAGAAGTGTGACAAGTGCCAGCGCTTTTCCTCAATCCGAAGAACTCCACAAGCATTGTTGACACCCATAACTTCTCCTTAGCCATTCTCCATGTGGGGAATAGATTTGGTTGGACCACTGCCAACGACCCGAGGAAAGTTCAAGTACCTCGTCGTCGCAGTGGATTATTTTACTAAATGGGTAGAATCTGAGCCCCTCATTGACATGACGTACGAGAAGGTGTACCAATTTGTTTGGAAGAACATCATTTGTCGATATGGTCTACCTCATGCCTTCATCACAGACCATGGAACACAATTTGATAACGAGGAGTTTGCCGCCTATTGTCATCAATCAAATATTTTGAAGGTTTATTCAACACTAGGCCATCCTCAAAGCAATGGACAAACTGAAGTGACAAACAGAACGCTGCTGAACGGTTTGAAGAAACGATTGGATGATGCAAAAGCAAACTGGATCAACGAGCTACAATCAGTACTTTGGGCTTACCGAACTACTCCCCGAGTAGCAACTGGAGAATCACCATACATGCTGGCGTTTGGAAGTGAGGCTGTCATACCTGCCGAGTTGGGTCTCCCAACACACAGGGTACTGAATTTCAATTCCCCTGTCAGCGACTTAATTAGAAGACTGGATTTAAACATACTCGAGGAAGTTAGAGAAGAAGCAGCCATTAGAAATGCTGCTTACCAGCAGCGAACAACTCTGTTCTACAACAAAAGGGTGAAGAAGTGCAACCTAAAAGAAGGAGACTATGTGCTGAAGAAAGTAATTCAAAAACACAATAAGCTGGAAGCAAACTGGCATGGACCATACCGAGTTATAGAAGTTGTTCGACCAGGAACTTATCGAATAGAAACTTTAGAAGGCGAGGAGTTTAAGAATGCATGGAACGCAGAGCACCTGCGCAAGTATTATCAGTGATGTATATGTAACACAGTTCCATCAGTATGAATAAAATGAAGATATTCTGCCAAAGTCTCTTCTTTTTATTGAGAATTTTTAGGGGAATACTAGTGCTACACAATACTTGGCAAAGCTCAGGCTGCTCAGCAAGATATTCCTAAAAATGCCAACTTCGGTTGGTTAGGAAACAAAATATTCCTAAAAATGCCAACCTCGATTGGTTAGGAAACAAAATATTCCTAAAAATGCCAACCTCAGTTGGTTAGGAAACAAGATATTCCTAAAAATGCCAACTTCGATTGGTTAGGAAACAAAATATTCCTAAAAATGCCAACTTCGGTTGGTTAGGAAACGAAATAATCCTTAAAATGCCAACCTGTTTGGCTAGGAAATGAAATATTCCTAAAAATGGCAACCTGTTTGGCTAAGAAATGAAATATTCCTAAAAATGCCAACCTGTTTGGCTAGGAAACAAAATATGCTCGCAAATGCCAACTTGTGTTGGTAGGAAGGTACGTACACTCTCGAAAATGCCAACTTATGTTAGTCGGGAGGTAAGATTATTCCAGAAGATGCAAAAGTTGCTAACTATGACTGGTCGGGGATAAAAACCCACCAACCATAGTTAGTCGACAGAGAAAATTTGCCGATCTTGGTTGGTCGGAAACATTTAAGAGAAAAATCTACCAAGTATGGTTGGTCGGGGATAAAAACCCACTAACTGTAGTTGGTCGACAAGCATAATTTAACGACCTTAGTTGGTTGGAAAAATTTTAAACTTTTTTATACTCATTACTTTATTATTAAGTGATCGAGCAACAATATTGGTACTTATAACTTTTTAATTGTTACTGAGATGGTTGACAAACAACACAATATTGTTTTCCTTTTAACAAGTGTTTGATAAATACAAGACAATAGCAATCAAGATTTGCAAACAAAAATGAAAGTCTTTCATTGAATTCAAAATAAATTACATTGATAATGAAATTACAGTTACATTGATATATATACTAACTATTACATCAAAAATTCCTATTCTACTGGTCTCTTCCCTTCTGCTTTTGACACAGGTTCCTCGCCAGCAGGCGGATCATTTAAAGACAGAGGAGAATTGATGAAGTTGAGGTCCTTCAACATCCTGACATTCATCACGGATGGTCGGTCTAAGAGATGCTCGGGATGAGATACCTCGATTTGAGAATGTAAATTGTAGTCACCGAGATACTTTGAAATTAAGTTCCAAGGAATGGCCCGAGCAGGGATCCACTCCATCTCCAAATTGTATGGTGGCACAGGCAAGTCGAGCAAGCCGGGATCATGGTAATCCCACAGATAATGACCTTGTTCGAGCTTCAACACACCTAAGGCATTCAGCGAGCCTTGCTTGTAGCCATCATTGTTGGCATTCTGGATACGATCATCCAAGTGGAATAGTGCTTCGTTGTATCCAGCCATCCAGAACTCCTTGGGCGGTTTGTGGAATTGATATGTTAGCCTTTCTAGCTGCTCATGGAGATTCTTGATGAAAATCTCCTTATTCTCCAAGACGGACTTCTGCGCAGAGAGCTGTTTTTCCAAGTCCCTAATCTTCTTTGACATGTCAGACAAAGCCTGGTTCTTCGCCATTAATTGGAAAGCTTGGTTCTCTAACGCAGACTGAGTTCTCTGTTCTTCGACAAGAACCCGAGCTGCTGCTCGACCACGAGAAGATGTAGAGGTGCCTGAACTCTTCAAAGTCTCCAACTCGTTCCTCAACTTGGCATTCTCAACCTCTAAGAACGAGAATCCCTCGTCGGTCACTGGGATCAAGGCACTGAAAGTAGAGGCTGCAGACTTCAATTGTGATAGCTCTTTTTGCAAGTTGTTGTTCTCTTGCTCCAGCAACTTGGCAATCTGTCTGCATTCCTCTACCTCACCCTTCAAAGTTCTCTCCCTCAGATCATACCCAACAAAAAGCTTATCGTAGCCCTTGTCAGCCATGATCAGCTTGTACTTCTTTTCGTACCCCTCATGCAACAGGGCGGTTAATTCCTTGTATTGATTCTGAAGGTCTTCGAGGGTACACTGGAGATCCTCGATCATTTCATAGTAAGCCACATTATTGGCCACTGCTCGATCAAGTAGACACTTCAGGTACTGATATGCTTCAACAGCCTATTCTGAAGCATCATGACCAAGGATGTCGACAATTTGTGCAGCACTCAAGTCTGTGTGACCAGCCTTAAAGTACTCATTGCACTGTTGTAGCAACTTTGTATCATGGGCAGATAGCAGATCCATCCTGGCCAGAAACTAGCAGAGAAAGAAAAGCAATCATCAATAAGAAGAATGAGCAGAGTATGAATGAAAGATAGACAACAGTATGCAAAAAAAAGTTCAAATTTTATTAGATCATAATTCAGAGTTACATCTTCTGAGTTACATTTGATAAAGAGAAACAAAATAAATAGAAACCCGAACAACACTAAACATTTTCCTTATCTCCCAAAACCTTCTAGGGAGGCTGGGATGAAGAGGTAGGTTGCTCGGAAGGAAGGGATAGTTGCTCGGGGAGAGTAGGCAGCTGCTCGGAGGAGGAAATGACTTGCTAATTTTACTCAGCAGCAGGCTGGATGGCTAGAGCATGATCTCCTATCACCATCGAAGACTCTTCAGAGGTATCTTCGTCCTCTTCTAACTCTTCTGTAGTTGGAAGGGGACTAGGGATATGTCTTTGGAAGAGTTCGGATGACTCGTCGACTTTTAATTCCTGAAGGGCATCAACCCATCCATCCCTAAAGTACTTTAGACTGCCATAGTCAACTTGAGATACCATGGCAGCCAACCCCTTATTCCACCCCTTATCCTAGCCAGAGCTGAAGGACTTCTTCACAGCAACTTTCCTCTTGGCCTTCTCCAAGGCAAGCTTCTCGGACAGCAAGTTCTCAGCAGCCTTCAATTTATTTTCTGCCTCTTCCTTCTGCCGACCTACTTCTTGAAGCTGGACCAACCTCTCCTCGACAGCCTTGAGTTTATTTTCCAGCTCTCCAGCAGCTTTGATCTTCTCTTCGAGCTCTTTATTTGCCTTCTCCAAGGCAATATTTTTCTTCTCCAACTCTTTGGAGGCTTCAACAGCTCGAGCTTTATCCTGCTTGGTGAAGGCAAGCTTCTTCTCCCAGACAGCCTTATTAGTGGCATATGTCTGGCGAGAATCTGCCAGAGATTTTTTAGCTTCCTCCAAAGCTCCCTCCACACTGGACGAGGAGCATGAAGCTTTAATTGCCTCATCCTTCTTCAGGATTATGTTAAAGCAACTCGTCAACTGTGAACAGAAACAGAAAGCAAGTTGGAAACATAAATGACAAAGGAAATATGAAAAATTGAAAGTAAGAAGACTTACAGAAGCAAGATGACGAGCAGCTAGTGAGGTGACCATGTCTCGAGTAAGGTTTTCTTCAGTACCTTGCACCTCGGGAATGGTCGAGGACTTTACCGAGCTCATGTCAGAGCTCGGGGGAATGAAAGATGGAACCCCAATTCCAGCAACTGGGGGCTGAGAAATGGTATCAGCCAAATTGATTGAGGAGCTTTTCTTCAGCCTCCTCGGGGGAACAGGTACAGATTCAACCAAGGAAGAATCCTTGGTCGGTGATATCACAATCACCTCTCCAGGAGCAGCAAACCTTCTCAGAGCCACTGCGGGCTTCTCGGCAACCTTGATAGGAACAGCTGAAGGAGCTGCATCAGTCTTCTTTGTCCCCTCCCTTGGGACATCAATCTTACTCCTTTTTACCTCCCCAGAACCGGAGGCAGTTTTCTCAAACAGAGCAGGAGTTCTTCTTTTCTTCATCCTTTCACTTAAAGGAATATGGGATTCAGGCGACGAGCTTGTGGAAGCTGGAACTGGCTCTGATTCACTTATCACTGGACGAGCAGTGAAGGAAGTGGTGTAGCTCTTGTACTGGAGCAGATACGAAGCTGATCTAATTTGCTCGTCGGCAACACTTTGATGTAGACTCCAAATAAGTTTCAAATGCCTTATATTGACATCTTCCTCTTTGGGGCACTTTCTCTTGCTATCAACTGCAAAAAATAAACATTGTTATTAGTGGCACATTTTATCAAACACAAAAGAAGCATAATTTCAAAATAAAATGAAATAAAAATAATCTATCCCATTGCCATAAGGAGGGCATCTGGGACCCTGGTAAACCTCATCTCCAGTCAATGGAGGGTGTTGCCAATTTTTTATGACAACCCCATGTTCAAAATAATCCCTATTGGCATCAGGGAGATTAACTACTAAGGCTCTGTTTAAAAATCTAGTTTTTAAATAATAAATATTTTCATTGACTGCCCATCTATAGCAGTACATAATTTCTTGAATTCCTATACGAGTTCCATGCACTTGATTTAACCTATGCACCCCATTAACTATTCTCCATGTGTTGGGGGCTATTCGTGCAGGAACAACGTCAAAATACTGACAGAATTCCAGACACAAGGAATTTGGTGGAAAAGAAAATCCACACTCGGCAAAAAAGAGACTGGGGAACCAATGTCCCTCAGCCAAATGGAAGTAATTAGAAGGCTCAGAAAGCTCTTCCAAGACAACCCAAGAGGGAATGGAGAAATCAGAACAAAATTTCTCAAGAGACTCAACAGGGTAAACCATGGTGAATAAAGAAATAAAGATGAAGGAAGAAGATCTTACAGGAAAAGAATGGATCTGCTGACAACGAACGATGGAAAAGATAAACGCACAAGAGAGTAGGAAGAGACGACGTAAAACTCAAAAGACGAAAATTTGGAAAGGTAGAAGACGATGGGAGCGTCTGTGAAGTTTAAATACCTTGCCTTGGGAAATGGTGAAGTAATGATTATAATAAAGGATGATTACGTTACCGGCGGCTTAAAAGATGAAAAGTAGCGCGGGAATCAAAGCGAACAACAGCGGCTAAAAAAAAGGAAAAGTGGCACGGGAATCGAAGCGGACAAAAGAGGCCAAGAAGATGAAAAGTAACGCGGGAATCGAAGCACGCAAAAAGTCCAAAAAAGCATGATTCTATGAATTGGGAATGAGAAATAAATACAAGGGAAACGCTCCTAAAAATCAGGAAGACTATTTAAAGCTACCATAATCCGAGAAAGAATGTTCCATACACCTTAAATTTCGAACTATGAAACATTGGGGGATTCTGTTGATACCAAAATTAATCTGCTGACATGGACCAATCATATGAAGACACGTGGCTATCTACATGGAAATAGCAAATACTTCCGAGGAACCCACTCGCTCCGAGGAACAAGGCTACAATGAGTAAGACTAGTTCCCCGAGGAACAATGCCTCTCCGAGGAACTCTTAAATACCGAGAAGCTTAGGCGGTCCGAGCAACTCATGGCGGTCCGAGCTGCACCTCGAAACAGGATACCAACAGTTTAAATGCTCATTAAATGCTTATCATTTGGACGCGCATGCAAAGAGGGCATTAAATGTATTACCCTTTCATATGTATATCATTTAATGTAGTAACCTTTCACATTACAGTCTCAGGGATATAAATACATTGTACAATCCTCATTGTAAAGGGATCCAGACCGGAATTTCTTGAGATAACTTGTAATCGAGAATTCCCATACAAACAGCAATATCAAAACAGTGGATGTAGGCCATTCTTATAAGGCTGAACCACTTTAAAATTCTTTGTCTCATTTATTTATCTGTGATTGAATAATTAGAGTGATCTAATTTTTTACATCAATAACGCCCATACTGTAATTGTCCCTGCTGAGGTGGAACTGAGAGAATGGTAGGTAACGCTGTCTCTAGGGCTCCTTGTGATCACCCTACTGCTACAAGAACTTTCCCTTATTGGGGAAATCCTATTTCCTATGGCTAGTCTTGCCACAAGAGAAATATAAGTTCCCTCCCCTTTGTCCCTACTGAACTAGAACATGATGGCCTTTGCCACCTCTCCCTTGGCCCTGATGGCCCTATTGTCCCTTATGGCCATGCTGCTGCTGCTGACCCTGAAAGGCCATGTCTATAGCCATCTTGGCCCTATCTGATGCCTCCAAATCAGAACCTCTTAGAAGATTCTCCCTACTGGGAACCCTTCTCACTCTACCTAAACTGTCCCTGAGCTGATTATGCCCCACTGGCACTACCTCCTCTGGTCCTGCCCTACTGGATGGAATCTTCTACTCACTTGCTCCCCTTTATATAGAAACGATGGTCTTGGCAATGAAGCAATGTAGCATTCAGTACATCCATGTAACTCTTCAGGGAAAGATGACCCATAACTGCCTGATCCTCCAAGTAAGCCCATTGATGAACAACTGAATCCTCTTCTCTTTAGTGAGTACCTCTCCTAGCACCAGATTCGCCAACCTAGTAAACTCTTCCTCATATTCAACAACCGTTCTCCCCTCCTGGGTGAGATCCAATAGTTTATGCCTCATCTCAGTCTGAATGGTAGAAAGGAAGTATTTGCAGTCAAACCGCACCCAGAAATACTGAATCCTCAAAATATCACACTCCTTTGCATTAGTAGTGGACTCCCATCACTGTAACACTGCTCCAACTAGCTTGAAAGTAAATAATATTTGCCTCTGCACCTTTGTGCACTCATACATCCTCAAATACCGCTGGATATCGTTCTTCCATTGGCTCGCCACAACAACATCAGAACTCCCCTGGAACTCTGGGGGGTGTACCTTTTGGAAGGCATCTCTAAATCGCTCCCAAGCAGAAGGGAACACCTGTACTGGTGCTGGATCCACTGCCTGTGCCAGTGGTGGGGTCTGCTGAACTACGGCTAGTGCTGCATTAACTGCCTGAGCAACGATGGAAGCAACTTCGACAACATTGATTGTACCCTGAGCCTGGGCTGGCTGTGGCTCCGATTGGGCATTTATGGCACTCGGTGCAGGTTTGGGAGGCATCTGAAATGAGAAGGAATTCATCAGTCCACATTTATTTAATCTTAAATAGATGAAGATGTAATCATGTAATCAAGAATGCAATAATCCTAATAATAGGGCTCTATATCAAAGAATGCTAAGCGGAAAGCATAATAAGCCATACAGATCCTAAAAGACTCTAGAACCTGATGCTTTTAGACCACATGTGATACCCCGCCCAATTAAATACCGGGTGATCAGTCCTATAGTAAATTAAATCCATGCATCCAGTTTTTCATTCTTAGCATCACTGTCGAAAATGATTTATTTTATTAATCACCTAATAATTAATTAAGCTAGTGTCAAAAACCTTTTTTTATCTGTTTAATCAAACATGCAACGGTTTAAATTAAATATTAAACCATATTCAATCCATATGAAGAGTAATGAATAACTGAATAGTAAACTGAGACTGGATAAAACACACAAACCTAAGAATCCAACTTAAGAATATCTGAATGAAAACTAAATCCAATACTGAAAAGTACAATCAATGATAAATGAAAACAACTAGGAATGGGAGACATGCCCTAACTGAAAACTCTACTCAGTAGAATTCAGGATGATAGATAGTGGAGGCGTCTAATAGCACGGAACTATAACTTCCATAATAGATGCAGCGCGTCAATCTTTAGAGAACTCCTAAGCTGGACGTCTCTATGGCTGGTCAGCTACAATAATATACATAGGAAAAATAGATTTTCAAGAAACGGGTCAGAGCCCGAGTGTAAAATAGTTTGAAAATATTTTAGCAAGTATTTAAAGTGCTTCAAAGCAAATACTATATACATGTTAGCTTTTCGAATCTCACTTGAGCTTCTCACATCTCAAATACTATACACGCCTAACGTACCTCTAACTCATCTTAGTTAATGTTGATGCACTTAACTAGTTTGTAGTCATAAGCCTTCTAAACTAACCTGCTATGTGTACACTCATATAACCCATATACTACAGTATTAGGTATTTCCATTACTCTCTAACTCAAGTAATACTTTCTCATTAAATAATTAAGTATTCACTACTTAAATTAATTTAGATTCTTTTATCTTTATTATCTACTAAATCTTCACTGTAGAATAGAATATAAGGGTATATATATATATAGCACACTATCATATACAAATACTAATACTGTACCCTACATATACTAATACTGTACCCCTATACTCAGCTCTTGGTGCATGCATACTCTGCTATCAAGTCCCAGTACATCTCATACTAAAGAAGGAAAATTGGTTCGATGTATTTCTGAACCATAAACACAAATCACATAAAATTTGGAGGCAAACATAACCCCTAACCAAATGGTTCACACACATACCTACGCGCCCATTCAACCGTCGAACTATCATACTCTCAGATAGTACTTTCCAAGGTCCTATGTTCTCGGTACAAGTCTAAAATCTCCCCCAATGGGCTCATCAGGATAAGACTGTACACTACGCAAAAACCTCCTCTCGATAGCAAGCAATGTAGGTATGTCATACAAATAATAAATCATATAATATGCATTCACCTCATTTATATATTTATTACATTAATATGGTATAAGAACATCCCATATCTTAATTCTCACACGCAGTATATTTATCTCTCGAATATCCTACGTATTAATGATTTATTAATTTACTTCTCGTTTTATATAACGAAAAATTCTTACTTCCCAAAGGATTCTAATTAATCTTAACATCATTACAGTAGTATGTTCATCACTAACCCACTGGTCTTGCATTAAAATGATTTACCCCCATCCCTAAATCCATTCTATGATTTTCCATACTCAACCCCACTAATGTATCCCTATTGATTAAATTCCCAATCACATTCTCATTCAATTTAGGGCCTCAACTATGAGCCTACCGACCTCTCTTAAGTCATAATATGGTTAAGGTATCATCATTAAGTGTCCTTCCAATTTGGGGTAGAGAAAACATTATGTTTTGATACGAAATTAGAAAGTTCATAATTCCATCTTTGGTCGATCGATTGATGAAATGGTCAATTGATCTATCCATTGATCAATTGAGATTCATACGTCGATCGATAGATCTTGGGAATTTCTGGGTTATAACAGTTACGGGTTTTGATACTCTTAACCTCCAATTCCACCACAAAACATTTCTAAATTCTATATTGATTATCTCAGGTCGTATACTAACATATATGGATGAGTTCTAAGGTAACGAAATCGTTAAATCATCACAGAAATCATCTAAACCAGATCAATTCAAGAAAATCTCTAAAAACCCTAGAATCTCATATTTCTTCAAGACCTTATTGAAGATTACAGATTTCATCTCAAGAATGAATGTAAATTCATAGGTTTCATACTACATACATGAGGGAACCTATCGACATCAGTTTCAACCCATAATTATGATAAATGTCTTCCAAATTTCTGCAAGACACATGAATATCATAAATAATTCAACCCACTCTAACATGTACATCAAATATGCTATGGATTCGCAAGTTTAAACACTTGCTTGATTTGGCAGGTCTAAACCGTTGAAGAAGATGGGTGTAGGTGTGATCCTCTTCTTTCGATCTACGCAACTGTGGTCTCGGTAGTGCGATTGGTGGTTCTTGGCCTTAGGCTCCTAGAATTGGCTCTCCTTCTTCCTCTGTGACTCTCCCTTGGATTCTGTGAATGAAAACCCTAAATTCCCTTACGTATCAGATATATTCCCTCTCCTAATTTCTTAGGTAATTGAAGTCCAAAAATAGAATTACCAAAATGCCCTTCCGGGGTGCCGATTTGGCCTAAAATTACACATTGGCGCACTCGAAATGACCATTTGGGTTACTAAAAAATAATTTATTCTTTATTCCCTTAATTTAGTCCCAACACGACTGGCATCGCATCCCGACTTGATTACCGTAATTATCAATTGTCGTATTTCTCACTCGCGACAATTCTCATACATTCATAATCATATTCACAATCATATATTAATTTATTCACTCAGCAAAATTCAATATAATTCTCACTAATAAATTCTTACTCTTATCTTACTAGTTAATATTTATTTTAATCCATGTTAATTATCAATTAATTTCCCATATTTAATTTAATTAATTCAATATTTAAAAAAAATCATTAAAATAAGGGGTGTTACAAGACATAAGTGCCATGAATGATGATAATGTTTACACCCTCCTTAGTGATAATGGAACTTGGGACCTTCATAGGATCCGCTAAGGATTCAATGATAATATTGTGGATGAAATTATGAGTATGTCGCTCCCAACTGGAGGGGGGGGGGGGGGGTTAGGGAGGATAAACCCTCTTAGTATCCTAGTAGTAAAGGTATGTTTTATATCCTATCTTGCTATAGTAATATATCGTTGGGGGAGGATTCCATCCCCCATCCCCGGTATGATTGGAAGAACTTTTGGAAACTTGGTATCCCCCCAAATTGAAACAGTTTGTTTGGATAATTATCCATGGTAAATTGATCACTAATGCACATAGAGAAAGACGAGGCCTCACCATGGATAATACTTGTCCAATATGCTCATGTAAGGAAGATCTTAATCATCTTTTCTTTGCTTGATTTTTTGTACCCAAGTATGGCAAAACCTCAACCCTCCCCTCACTCGCAGCCAAGGTATGCACACTGATTTTATTTCTTGGGTGTCTGCAAATGTGTGGAATTATGCGAAAAATAATTGATACGTGACTTTCATATATATCTTTTGGTGTATTTGGAAAGCCCGTAATAATATGATTTTTGATAATGTTAGCACTACCCCGACTACAGTTAATAAACTTATTTTTGAATGAAGTGCGATATCTCCGAAGCTCAAAATAATATTATTAACTATGAAGGGGATAGTGCTAGAATGACCACTAATGATAATACTTATATTTCAGGGACCTATATCATCTAGACGAATGGGAGCTTTGACATAAATAGTGGGATGGGAGCTTTTGGAGTTACCGTGCGGGATAAGGAGGGGAGATGGATTATTGGCTTCACTGGTTGTATCCAAGGAATGACAAGCCCCTTTAGAGAGGGACTATAAGGTGTCTTCTATGGGATAAACATCGCCCTCACAGAGAAATGGAAGAGTGTCTGAAGTCCGATTGCCTCGAGGCCATCCAACTTTTGAAGTCAGAGGATAAGGGGAACCGCCCCGTAGCTAATATCATTGAGGATTATTGTGAGATTGTCAAGTGCCTCAAAGCCAAAGTCATCCACATTCCAAGAGAGAAAAACATTCAAGTGGACTGTATGGCCAGAATTGCAAAAGACTTGCAGGACCTCTATTTGGAGTATGATCATACCCCGAAAAGTATAAGGACATAATTCTATAAATGTTCGTTATCAATTGAGTATGTCGTATACCGCTACAACTGTCGAAGAATGTTCAAGATCACATATACAACAAGACGGATCCGAATATCAAGTTTTCTTCAACATTCAAGCCTCCACAAGTTTAACTTTGGTAAGTTTATGTTTTACGTCCTTAATAATTCACTTAGAGTGTTGGGACATTTTTCATCAAAAAATTTCTAAGTGTTGGAGCGAACTTTTTATGTTTTTCATCAAAAATATTTTTATAAGTGCTCGCGCTGTCTTGTTCGAGCGACAGTGGTTGTCGTTCAAGCGACATAGCCATGTCACGCGAAGCTCGTTCGAGCGATGCGTGTCCTCATTCGAGCGAGAGCCCTGTTTCATTCGAGCGATGCACCACCTTAGATTTTCTATAAAAAGTCTTTTCCAACTATGGTTTTAATAAAAAGACTTGAGATTTTGAATAGAGACGAAACTTCTTTGCCAGAATACTTTGTCTTCTCATTTTAGGGTTTTAAACCTTTTTGTTTTCAATTCACAAGATCCCAATGATTTGTGTGAGTTGTTTTGGAACCCAAGAACACATCTTGTGTTAAGTTTCTCTTGTAGAGAGGATCTCTACTGCTGATCTAGGGGTTCTTGAGGGGAGTACTGGGCTGAAGATGACTACATGTCAATAGGGAGTGCTTGTGGGCGTTCCTGGGCTGAATTAGAGTTGCGGTTCTGGCTTACTCTAGGCTACGTGTATATGTAGGTTTGCTGAGGTAAACTTATTGCAGATTTTATTGTGATTATAAATTGCGATTTAATTTATAATGAAATAAAAAATTTTGCCCTTCGGGGATTTTTCCTGAAATCTGTGATTAACATATTTGTGTTTATGATGGTTTGACACACGCACACACATAGTGGTATGTTTAGGAGATGAATTAATTTGATTTAAAAAATTAACTCTAATTAAATAAGTTTGTAATTGAAATTTGCGAATTTGTTCGAATCTTTATTACACACAGTTATTTACAAATTGGTATCAGAGCAGGTTACTCAATCTTACCGAGTATTCCTATTTTCTACAAAATTGTGTGATATTGATTTTTTTGAAAAATCATATTTTTAAAAATTGTTGCAATGTTTCCAAGTGAAAACTTATATAATCGGTTGCCAATTTTTGACGGCTCTAATTATATTTACTGAAAATCCCGCATGAGATCTCATTTAAAAGAAATCGATGAGAGAGTTTGGTTAATTTGTGAAAGAGGATGGACTCCTCCCACTGTCACCGCAAATAACATCACAAATTTAAAACATGTGTCAGACTGGACTGCGGATGAGTTTAGGTTGAGCACTTTTAATTCACGTGGCTTAGTACAATTTTTGGACACGTCACCCCTGACGAGTTCAAATGTATTATCACATGCACCACGTCTAAAGAAGTGTGGGATGTTTTACAACTCACCCACGAAGGCACTAATGCGGTCAAAGAGTAAAAAATTCAGAATTTAACTAGTCAATTTGAAACGATTACCATGCTTAGGACTGAGTGTTTTGATGACTTTTATGCACGTGTGTCTGACATTGTCAACACTAGTTTCAATATTGGTGAGCCTATACCTGATGCACGAGTGGTTAAAGAGATCTTTAGATCACTGCCAAAACGTTTTATCGCTAAAGTGACTATTTTAAATACCTAAGGTAATTTGAATCATTTGAAATTATAAGAGTTGGTTGGAGACCTCCAGACATATGAGATTGACATGTTTCTTGACATTGTTAAGCCTAAGGATAAAAGGATAGCACTTAAAGACGAATCTAAGAAGAAGAAGAAAGTGAGTTTTTGTGAGTCTGAGCCTGAGGACAAGTCTGATTTTGATATGGCCATGCTTGCAAATTTTTTTAAAAAGTTTCTCAAGTTTTCAAAACCAAATTCTTCCAATAAAAAGTTTTTTGAGAAAAAGAAAGACAAGGCCAAAGAAAGCGGTGAGAAAGAGAAAGAGGGTGAGAGGGATTTATAAAAAGTGACATGTTTGGAGTGTGAGGGCAAAGGGCATAAATCGTTTGAGTGTCCCACTAGAGTTAGGAGAGAGGTCAAGAAAGTTTCTATGCCAGTCACCCTTAGTGATAGTGAGGATGATGTGAAAGATTTCAGGGATGAGTCCTCACAAGGAAAGTTTGTTGCCTTTTCTGCTATTCACGTAAGCACACCCAATTTGTCCCACGACGATGAGGATACTTGTGAACGTGAAACCCCCGAGGATGATTTGAATGTTTTTAGCGATGGAGAGAGTGAGTGCACTACTGAGGGTGATAGTGAGCTCTAGATCGTTAGAGATTTGTACGCCGAGACTTTAAAGACTAAAAAATTGAATAAGGAGTTAAGTCTTAGGTTGCGAGATTTGGCGACAAAGTTTGAGAGTTTGAGGAGTTTGAGGCAACAACGAGTTAACTCGAGAAGGTGAAGATTTCTTTGAGTGAGTAGTTGATAGCTTTAGGCAGGGAAAAGAGTGAACTTATAACCCACGTGTCACAATTAGAGAGATATCTTAAGCATGCCTTGGAGGTTAAAGTCACTTTAGAGAACACAACTAAGAAGGAAGGAAAGATGGTTTTCAATCCCATTTTGGGTGATGTTGAGAGTTTAGGAATAAGTCATGACGGTGCATCCACTGTAATACCCATTATTTATGAGTAATTATTTTTATATTAAATTGCCTGGTGGGTTAATTATATAAAATAAAGGAAGTTGAAGTAAAATATTACTTTAAGTGATTTAAGAGTCAATATTTACTGAGTATTGCATATTTACCGTTAAGTGAATGTAAATAGTGTAATATTATATTTTATTGCGTCGTTGTGCTTTAAGCGACGATTATGATTATATTCCAATCGGATTATTATTAGGAAGTTAATATGACATTGGAACAAGAAATAATTAACGATTTCCCGGATGTCAGTTTAGAGGGCATGGTTAGTCCGAAAATGGTTGAGATAGTCAAAATAAGTGCCCGGTGTGTTTTTAGGTTTCGGGGTACTTTTGACTAGATATAACTTAATTTATGATGTTACGAGTCATTGTAAGTATGTAGTAGCATTTAATGTTAGACTTAACGTATTTTGGATGTTTTGGGTATTTTAGTCTTGCAAGAGCATTTTAAGCTCATTTGTGTTTAACCTAGAAAGAGAAAGTAGAGAGAAGAGAGAGCTTGAGAGAAAGAAGGAGAAATTGGAGACTTGGGCTTGGAATCGTTTCAATGAGAAGACAATCCGAGACTACAATCTTGAGGCAAGTTTCTAACCTGCATAAATGTATGATTGGGTGTGAATAATTTGTATATATAGTTAGTGTTCTTGAGTTTGAACCCTTTATGGATTTTGATGGTTTTATTGTTTAAATCCTAGGTTGTATTATCTAGACTTATTTTAAATGGTCTCTTCTAGTAGGTTAACTTTGTTACGTGATTTAGAGAAGTTATGAGTTGATGATGTTGGGTTAGATGGAAGAAGAAAGTGATTTGTGGATTTAGGGTTTTTATCAACCCGTAGCCACAACTGGGCATCTCGACTAGGGCGAATCGATTCTCCCTCCTTAGCGAATCGATTCGCTAAAATGGTGGCTACAAGTCTGAGGAACCGAATCAATTTGGGTTAAGGCCAAATTGATTCGGGATTAGACAGAAGGTTGGTTTTCTCAGTCGAATCGATTCGCTTTTTGGCGAATCGATTCGCTACCAGGGGTGAATCGATTCAAAAATCCTGCTATTTTATGAAAATTTTCCAACTTGGTTTCTACTCCTTTTCTTTTAGGTTTGAGGCTTAGTAACCTTCTCATATGATGTATTAAAGAGTAATAGGGTCTCGTATAAGGGGGATTAATGACCTAGGTTAGTAAAGGGGTATTTGGGCTTGTTTCGGGGACTATTTAGGAGAACTTTATGTCTCATTTCACCTAGTAAACGAGTCTAGGACTAGGGTAGAGTTGGGTAGTATCGTTTTGGACCTTTGGGGATTAGTATGAGTGTTTATACTTTGTAGCCTACATCGTTATGCACATATGGTTTCGAAAATAAGAAATGCATATTTAATTATTGTATCTTGTGATTATGGCACGTACATATATACCTCTCTAAATGCTATCATAAGGGAAGTTACGCGAATGAGGTGAATCCCCTGGCTAATGATTCAGGGAGAATATAGTCCTCGGTCCATAGGACCGATTGTTACATTGTATTGTATGATTATTTTATTCAAAGTGAAGTAATTCCAGGTATGGTTATGACTCACTATCGAAGGTATATGGCCACTTCTTAGGCATTGCGATTCAGGGTACCCAGGTGGTGTTGATGATATTCCCTGGAAGATGATAGCATTTAGGGGCGCATCTAGTGGGGTGACTCCCGAAAGCATGGTCTTAGAACCGCTATATTATGATTGTAATTGTTCTCATGAAAATGGCATTTAATATGAATGAGTTAATGAATCTATGAACCAACTTTAATTGCATATGATCCCCAATGACTAATTGACTTATGAAGATATATTTTACGAATTGGAAAATTAAGAATGTTTAATAGATTTAGGTTACTCCTCTTAATTAGATGGGTAGTTCAACTTAAATGGAATGGTATGACGCTAGGATGTGAACTTAGAAGAGAGGTGAGGATGATTCTTATAATGAAGAGTGAACTTATCATGTTTATAATATTTAATATTCATAACTGTTATGCATTTTATTCACATGTATATCATATCAAACCGGGCCCTGACCCGTTTATATATCTCCTTCTTGTATGGTTCTTATTTATGTTCAAGTGCTCCGTCGCATGGGCGCCTGCTTTGATCTTCCTTTCCAGTGTCTAGGAGCTACAACATTTTGCGGATGTTGTAGGATTTTTGTGTTAGATACATCAATCTTTTGGATATTCTAGTTATGATCCGTCCGTATATTCAGGCGTGTTGCCCTAGTTTATTATTCATATCTACTGTAATACTTGGTGTAACCCTTTTGTATTAGTCTATTAACCGACAGCTAATTCGCTTATGTTTTGTAGAATTGTTATTAAACTATTAAATGTTTTTATATATCTACCCTCTGTTATAAATTGGATTGTCAAAATTGTTTTTAACAAACTTGAAAAATTATATGACATCCGTTTTCAAAAATATTTGGTGGTTGTCTCATACTATTATTAAGCGACAGTGATGCTAAGAATGAACCATTTAAGATTCCTATTTTTTTATTGGAGTAGCGGGCTGGCCACCTCTTATTTACTAAGCGGAGTGTCACATCCACTTCACATGTTACACCCGAGCCGATTCCCGTTTTAGTGTTTGATTCACATAGCTATCAACAAAATCCACTTAAGCGTCCCGTACCTGATAGGAGAGCACGTAGGAGAAATTTTGAGAGATGTGTACCTAGGCTTGTTTATGTTTGTACACACTGTAAGAAGAAAGGACACATTAGATAGTTCTGTTTTAAGTTGGGCCATGTATCACGTTTTACTACTACACGTGTTAACACACACGCACCCACACCTGACGCTCCAGATGATTACACAAGAGAGCTTGCACATATTAGGGAGCAAGTAAAGTTTTTAGTCAAGACTTTACATGATTTGATGGAGGTTTTTCATAGGATGTCACCACCTTTGGAAAACTCCACCGCACCTAACGATTGAGGTTTAGACTTGTTTGCTAGCATAGGATGATTTGCATGATGATATTTTTGCCTATTGCTATTATGTATTTTGTGTATTAGATTTTTGTTTTCGAAAATTTTTGAAAACTACAACAAGATTTTATTTTGATAAATTTTTGAAAAAGATAAAAAGAGTTTTATATTTTGTTTTTACACCATATATGAATAGACATTTAGGATGACCGAGTCACAATTTTATTCCATATCCACGTGATGATTTGATATGCGTCATCATTTCGTTTTATCCTTTACAATGATTGGAGTTATTGAGATGTGATTTGTTGTTACTACCTACATGTTTGACTCATAAGTTCCTTTAATGCACACTTGCATGGATTTGTTTGATTATTTTACTTGTTTATCACATATTGGTAGGAGTGTTGTCATCTCAATTCTGTCTTTAAAACGAACCATATGTGATAAAACTTGAAAATGAAAGTAGTGCATGTAAATACCGTTTACCGTAAGGAATTGAATTGCAAAAAAAAATATGAAGAGTGATTCACGGGAATGGGATGTGAGAGTTCAAAATTAACTCGTCATGAAAACCACTGTTTAAAAAGGCCCAATGTTTTTTAAAGGCAATAAAATGATAAATATGCCAAAAAGGAGCCACCTCAAAAAGAAAAATATAATGATTATTATTTATGAGGGAGTTTGGATGAAAAGAAATGAAAAACGGTCTTGCACGTCCTGACAACGTCTTGAAAAAGCATTCATAGTTTTAGACGTCATTGGTGTGGGAATCATTCTTAACTTTGATGTGGTGATGGATTGAGTCGATGCCATTTAAATTCAACACTTTTGACACCTAAGGACGATTTTGAGATTCATTCGTTAGGAGTATGCGTATACATCGTGCACATATGTTATGTTTGATTGCGTTGATTTGCCTATCGAATATATTCACACCCATTCATTCCGTATCCATGATTTGGTTGTCTTAGTGTAAATTCATGGTGTGTGATTTTTGTAAAATTATTTTTGTATGAAAAAATTAAAAAATCAAATATAGTTTGTGGAAGCTTTTGAGTTCTCCTTTGCATGAGCGTAGTTTGATCCATATTTGCTATGCATGTTTTTTGTGACAACTCCATACTTTATTTTTTGTTTATTCGTTTCCTCTTCTGTTTCGAACAAATAAAAAGGGGAGAGCGAATTATGGAGGAAATTTGATTATTGATTGATTTATTCTTATATCATTTCAAACTCGATGCGTCACGAAGGTATTTGCTTTGTCTCATGTGTGTAGGTACAAAATTGAAGATTACTACTTCGCACACCCTGATGAGAAAAGGTTTGAGATTTAAAGTTGAAGACTTTGAAGAAAAGTTTTCGGGCTTGCATGTTTAGTACCTTTTCATTTTTCGGTTCATGGGAGGGTATTAGATTTGTATAGGCATTTTGATTTGATAATTCAGATGTTTTTATTTTTTACCGGGATAGACATAGGGGGAGATTTGTAAAGACATAATTTTATAAATGTCCGTTCGTATGAATTTTCTGAAATAATTTTTTTTTCATGATAGCTCGTTCGAGCGATGCGTGTCTTCGTTCGAGTGGGCACCCTATTTCATTCGAGCAACGCACCACCTTATATTTTCTATAAAAAGACTTTTCCAACTTCGATTTTAATAAGAAGACCTGCGATATTGAACAGAGTCGAAACTGCTTTGGTAGAATACTTTGACTTCTCACTTTTAGGGTTTTAAACATTTTTATTTTCAATTCACAAGATACCAATAGTTTGTGTGAGTTGTTCTGGAACCTAAGAACACATCTTTTGTCAAGTTTCTCTTGTAAAAAGGATCTCTACTGCTGATCTAAGTGCTCTTGAGAGGAGTACTGGGCTGAAGACGACTCCGTGTCAATAGGGAGTTCTTGTGGGCGTTCCAGGGCTAAATTGGAGCTGCGCTTCTGGATGAGTCTAGGGTGCATGTCTATGTAGGTTTGCTGAGGTAAACTTATTGCAGATTTCATTGTGATTGTAAATTGCAATTTATTTCATAGTAAAATAAAATGTTTTGCCCTTCGGGGATTTTTCCTGAAATCTATGAGTTAGCATATTTGTGTTTATGATAGTTTGACAGATGCACACACATATTTATATGTTTAGGAGTTGAATTAATTTGATTTAAAAAATTAAGTCTAATTAAATAAGTTTGTAATTGGAATTTGCGAATTTATTCGAATATTTATCACACATAGTTATATATAGAAAGGCTCGTCGTGATGCTCGAATGAGCCAAACTTGATAACCCCTTGTTTTAGTTCTCTTGTTTTTGCCGTTTTTTCTTTCCATTTGTAACCAAAAAAAGAGGGGTTACTTGGACCCAAAGGAGTCGTTGATGCATTGTTTCTATCCTATAACAAAGGTTTTTCTATTATATAAATATTATGTCATTTCATAAGAAGAAACTATGTTAAAAGTGTTATTTCATGCGTAGAAAATGCATTAAAAATGTTATTTCGTGCAGAGAAAATCCGTTAAAACTGTTATTTCATGTGTATACCATATGTTAAAAATGTTATTTCTTGTGTAGAAAATATATTTTAAGTGTTATTTCACGTATGTTAAAAGTGTTATTTCATATATACAAAATATGTTAAAATTGTTATTTTATATGAGAAAAATCTGTCAAACATATCATTTATTGTTTGGAAAAAATGTATATTGTTTAAATATGCATGTTTTAAGGAAAAACATTGGTTAAAAAAATTACATAATGCGTTTCATATTGGGTTTGTTATGCCCTAATATGTTATGAAAGGTATATAAATGTTTCTTAATATGTAGGTTGCATTTTGGGTAAAATACCAAATAATGAACATGCAAAATGTGTAAAATGTAAGTTTAATGTTATAAACTTGATTTATTTGGTATAGGTTATTAAAATAGCAAAACAACCCTCGAAGTCTATTATTTACAAAACAACCCCTGAGATTGAAAAGTTATGATTATGCCCCTGAAAAATGTAAAGTTTACAAAACAATCCTTATAGTTAAACTTTTATTTGCGTAACGAACCCTGGAAAACTATAAACGTTACAAATGGTCCTTAAAAACTTGAATATTAAAAGAATGACTTTAATATTTAAAAATACTTATAAAATTAGTTTCAACTTTGGAAACTTTATGAAAGTTGAAGTTGGTATTAAACAAGATGGAAATATAAGGACCATAATGCTAAAAGGATGTTTATAGTGTATAATTATGGAACTAAGAAAATACAAGGTACGATAAGACCTTGAAAATTTTGTCCTCATCGATCGGTTTAGAAGATAAAGAAATGTGAAAGACTATAAAGTAAGAAAAAGATACTCGGAGTAATTGAAAAATTTAAGAAGACACAGAGCCCTAGGGTGCGACTTCAGCTTATACCTAAAATAATTGGCCAATAAAGCAATGGCTGCGGAATTTATGGCAAGTAGCACTGGCAAACAAATGGGCTAGGACAAATCTGGATGGGCTGAATTCAGGTTGGGTTAAATCTAGGCTGGTTGAAATCGGGCTGGGTTGGATGTTGGGTCAAGTTCGGTCTGGGCAAACCCATTTTTTGCAGAAATCCTATATGCTCATTTTTCTTTGTGGAGAAGGAATGGGGAAAGGTTATCCCTATAGTTCAATGAATATATGTGTAAGAGGGTAGTTTAGATAAGATGGAGGCGTAACCCCTTTTGAGTATAGTAATGATAAGTTAAATAGCAACACTATTGATTAACCATAGGACATTCAAATATTACTCAATGAAGATAGATTCGGTTTAAGCTCACAGATCTCTCGTGTATAACTCAGAAGGTAATAATGAACTTAGAATTAACTTAGCTAGAGGGAGAGAGAAGTAAGCACCCTAGATACACCTTAGCAGGAAGCCAAAACACACTAACCACCCTCAATAATCTCTGTCAAGTATTAAAATCTTCGTAATAAATGACAATGGTGGATGGGTAAACTCTTTGGTTTTGTAATAACTCTCTCGTAATCACTTTTGAACTCTCAAAAAGATCATCCTCTCCTCAGAGGTGGTTGGGGTCCTTAAATAGCCTTCCACACCACCCCCGAGGCGACTTCGCCATTAATGCCGATGAAAGACATCCCTCATACTTTATGTCACAAACATTAAATACCTGATGCACTAGTTGTCTCCATGTCATAAACATTAAATGCTAAGACATGCCTTTTGCTTAACCATTATGTGTCAGGGGGATGTTGTCACAGAGGTGGCTCGCCAACTGTCTGACAACCCAAAATACCATGGTGGTTTACTCAAGTGCAGGTCTGACATTGTCTAGCTGGTTAGTGACATCAGATAAAGTGGATGTGACACTAAGTATAGGGTTATTTTGATCATAACTCAACGCCCGATGGAACTCCAAGCTGCTCCGCCTGAGGTTCCACGGTAAGGGTCCTTTGGTGTTTTACCAGGTGTATCTAAGATGGTCGGACAAGCCCCAACAGTGCCTCACTTTTCAATCATCCAAACCAAGTCCCTCTAAAGTTCCCACAGTGAGGTCATTCGATAGAGTATGAAAGCTCTCCTAGGCCCTGCCAAGCCTGATCTCTTGCGAGTACCGTTTGACCTCACACTAAAACTCATTATTATTCTCGTTACATCATTACAATCGTTATAGCTTATAGTCAATATAAACAAAGATACAATATGATTAGCACAACAAGCTAAAGTATGAGTTGCCACGCTAAGCTGCCGCGCTGAGTTGCCACGCTGAGCTACCTCGATTTCTTAATCTCAAACACTGTTGCTAATGGGGGAATTATCCCTAATCTCAGAATTACCTTCAAGCCCCCTCTACACACTACACCAAATCTGCCGAATTGTCACGGTCATTGACCTTGACAAGTTCAACTTGTCAAGATCAGTGACCGTGACAATTCTGGGCGAGATAACTTTTTTTATCACGATCATGGACCGTGACAAGCTCGTTACAATTGTCACGGGCTTGTCACGGTCCCTAACCGTGACAAGTTTTGTCACAGTTTATGATCGTGACAAGCCCGTGACAGTTTATAAAAAATTATCACGGTCAATGATCGTGACAAGTCCGTGACAATTTTCCTTTGTCACGGACTTGTCACGATCATTTATCGTGATAATTCTAGAATTGAAAAAAAATCTGCTGGGCAGTATGGCCACTGCCACCGCCCAGCAGTATTTGTACCTGTTATAGCAACGTTGTACGTGTTCAAACATCATATATCCAAATAAACTAGAGATAATGCAAATATACATTCAAAATAGAAACAATATGCAAACGGGACAACTTCGCGTCGTGCTATATTTTTGTCATTTCAATATTCTTATTAATTTACTTATTTTACTAATCATGTGCTTTGAACACTTTGAAAGCTTTAATTGTTCAGCACCACCCTTCATCTTTATTATAATCTTCTCCAAAACTTTGGTATTCTCCACAAAGTACCTCAACTGTTCAACTCCATTGTTCGACCCCAATCCCAGAATTTTGGTTGTCTTTAGGTGTGATCTCAAATAATCAGGTATATACCATTCCAACCAAGATGTCCCGATTTTTTCACAACAAAATGAAAAACCCTAATATAAGAAGAAATAACATCAACATCAATTATCTCAAATCTACAAACTATTTAGCTGGAAGTGATGTTATGAACCCTTGACGTACCTCAAAGATAAGAACCTCTAGAAGAGGGAAACTTTTGAGAAAATCCAACACCATTTTTCAATTCCAGTTCCACTATAAGAATCAGCCACTGCAAGACACTGCACAAGAGAGATTTTATAAATGAATTGAAAAGTAATAAATCTAAAAAATATAGTCATTTATGCAATCAACAATAGCAGAGATATTACAGCTTACCAACATGGTAGAACATGATAATGAAAGAGACTTTACGTTGGAAATCCTTCGAAGAAGCTTAAATAAACATGTGGCATAACCAAGGGCGGACCAGGATTATCATAAAGGGTGGGCTAAGAACAAACAAATATTCATAATAATAGAATTAAGCTAAAACAAGAAAAAAAAATGACAAAGCATAGTTTCATATTATAATTCATTCACAATAAAAATTAAAATGTATCAAAATTGTGCATGACTAATCTTAAAAGAATTCAAATTCACCGAGTGCAAAAAAACTCTACCAAAATTATGCAGACGAGTCTTTAATGTTTCATATCCATCGATTACAGAATCTAAATCCATAGTCAAAGTAATTTACCGTTAAAGAAAGAGAGACAAGAATTCGGCAAGAAATTCATTTCGCATTGAGTTGCGATTCGATTTAATAAATCCCTAACCAAACACAATCATAAATAAATTTAATAAATGAAATTGAAATCAGAATAATATAATGTAAATATAAAATTAAATTGAAATTGAAATTGAAATTGAAATCGAAATTGAAATCGAAATCGAAATTAAAATTGAAATATTCATATAAATATAAATATAAATATAAATACATTACCTATAGTGCCACCCAAACAACTAACTTGAGCTCATATGGCACCTCCTTCCAATTAATGTACCCCGAGCAATCGTGTTAAATATAATTCCCTTCATATCTGAACACTAAGAAATTCCATAATCCTATGGAGTTATGCTCTGCAAATTCCTTCCAACCATTGTGTAGCCAAACATCAGCAGATGAAGTTGTCAATTTCACTTTCCATATTTTCCTATGTTTTGCTAGAGGTTCCAAGTGGTGGGGTATGGAAAGTGGAATTGACAACTTCAACTGTTGATGTTTGGATACACAATGGTTGGAAGGAATTTGCAGGGCATCACTCCATAGGATTATGACATTCCTTAGTGTTCGGATATGAAAGGAATTCTCGCTTCATTTTTTGAGCTAAAGGATAGACGAAGAGATTCAGTCTCCTCTCCATAAATAGGACACCCCAAATAACTATGTACTAATCACTTATTAAAGGTAAGAAGCGTATATTCATGGATTAGTATTAACAAAACTTAAATTTTAAATTCAAATTCAAATTCAATTTATAATAGAAAGTTCCTCCAAAAGTAACAAATTTAAGCCACTAAGAATATTATATAGAAATTATGCAGTCCTAAACTTTCCAAACGGGACAATTCGAGGGATCTCATTACAGGGGTAATGACTCTCGAATGGGTCTAAGGGTTATTGAATGCGTATGCATAAGAACTAGAAGGCTAGTATCTATGTGCACTATATGTAATTGCAAGTATATTTCGTTTAATTATCATATTATATATATATATTGTTCGATATACAAAGTAATTTTCAAAAAAAGTTGAAAAATCCCACCCCCATATGGAGAATAATCCAGTGGTCATGCCACTTTTAAAATTAACCAACCCAACATCGATCCAATATAATCCAACAGCAATGTCAACAAAAAATGTGTATCCCGTACTCCTTCTAATTCATCTACTCAATTAATTATTTTCATCAATTAAACTAACAATTAAAGTATACAATTATTAATTTTCTAATTTACAATGAGGGGCAATCCTACTTTCATAATTAATCATATATTAATTTACTAATTTACAATGAGGGGAAATCATATATTAATTTACTAAAAAAATTAATAATCAATCAATTCGTTCACAAGGGACACTACGTACAAACACGCATATACACGCACACTACACACATATACACACACGCGCACATACACACACACACGTAGCCCCCACCCCTCGCCCACCACCCACCCCCATCTGTGCCCCCTCCCCCCCCGCCCCACACAAACAACCCCCTCCCCTCCCCACCCCCACCCACCACACACACGTGCACACACACACGCATATATATATATATATATATATATATATACACACACACATACATATATATATATACACACACACACACACATAAATGGAAGAGAGAGAGAGAGAGAGAGAAACTAACCTGAAAGTAGAGAGAGAGAGAGGGAGAGCAGCGTAGAGAGAGAGAGAAAAAAGGAGGGAGGAATCAGTTGGGAAAAAAAGTAGGGGCAAGGATTTTTTACTGCGAAATTTGTCACGGACTTGTCACGGTCAATTATCGTGACAAAAAATGAGTGTTTTTTTGTCATAGTCATTGACCGTGACAAATCTAGCCACTGGAAGGGTGCCAATTTACCCATTTTGGTGTAGTGACATTTGCCCCTTCGTGGAGAGATTTGTTGTTGGAATAAGAAATGTATGCTCAAGAACTTCTCAATCCGATAAACCTTCTATGTGAGTAAAATAAAAAAAAATCTGGCATCCTTTCCTTCGTTAGAACCACCGCGTTAGAATCTCTAGGAAAAAGTAAAATTCTCCTCGATGTACCTGAACCGAAGCACTACGGCTCATTGGTGCTTTGACGAAGGGACATCGCCACTTTTTTCTTATACTGAGCTTCAACCGTTCTAACTTTATTATTTGAAATTCTCTCGAAAGGCCTGGTAACCTTCTCAAATACTCGTTCTGATTATTGGTAAGTGAAATTCTCCCTTGTAACGCTTCGCTATGTTCGAAAAAGATGAAAATCTCCCTGATGTAGCCGAGTCACCATTTAAACAATGTTTAGACTTGTGGCGAGGGGACATCGTTGCTTCTTGGAACCGTTGGGACATCTTCTACATTGGGAGTTATTGGATATGTGTGACAGAAATTCTAGTGCCAAAACTCAAACTTGCCGAAGAAGGTAACCCTTTCTATTCCCCAGGCATCATTTCGTAAATAACGTGGCACTGTCTTTTCAACTGTCAAGACGCCTCCTGAAGTGCCACGTGTTCATTTGAAATGATTATAGGCATCCTTGCATGTGTGGTGGTGGGAAACTCAACAGATGAGTTCCTTAACAGGTTTCAAACGTCTCTTTTTTTCAAATCCTTCTCTTTCCTTCTTCTTCTTCAAGCTCCCATCTTCTATAGAGAGAGAAATTTGTGTAAAAACTTCCATTGTTTAACGCTTTACCCAGTTTCTTCCCTCTCCCATCTTTTGCGTCTCCACCTGTGGTTGTGCTCCTCTCTCCTTGTTTCTAGCTCTTCTTACCCAGCTGTTCCATTGATCAGCACTCTACCATGGCTTTTTCAAGTGCTTCTAAGGTTATCACCACCACTGCTCAGCCAGGCTCCCCCTCTGCCACTTCTGGCGCCGATACTGTCCCTAGCTCTGCTACCCTGAATGCTTCTCGTCAAGAGCAACTACGCTTCTATCGCCGGGCACCCATCTTTGGCGAAGATGATAATTTTTTTGATGCATGCAAGACTTGCCATTTCTCATCAAATTTTGACCCTTTACTATTGGGTGATGAGGATATGGATTCATCTAAGTGGGGCTATTTTCCCCTAGAGGGGACTCTGCGCTTTCATTTAGACCGTGGTGACTTCCCCTATTCTCAGATTAACTTCGAAGCACTTGGGGGGTCGCCAGCCCATTTCACTGCCTGGCATACACATATGCAGAGTTCTTACGCTGCTGCTCTTCTAAAGGTTGGGGTTCATCGAGCCTACTGGTTTGGGGAGTTCACCCTTTCCAAGCACAACGCGATGCTCTAAGTGCTAGTTTCCAGATGGAACATCATAACTCACATGTTCTTTGCTGTGTGGGGAGAGTTCACCATTACATTGGAGGACGTCTGTGAGCTCCTTGGGTTTGAGCCAATGGGTGAGTTCACATATCACGATGAGGCCCTAGATGCTGAAAAGGCTGCTGATTGAGTTGAGCTGAATCGAATCTGCCGCAGTTGCACTAGTTCCTCGAACAAAGCCACATTTACTCCCCTCATCAGCTATTTCTTCGAAGATTCGACCCCGAAGGATGTCAATGATGCAACGGGCCGAGGTAGAGGTACATCCCTGGAACTACCAGCCTACATACTTGTGTTGCTTTCACGCTTCTTCCTGACTGGGAAACCCAACGATCAGTCCAGGAGGGACCTTATAATTATTTCCATTCGTTTGGCCAAGGGTTTCAACCTTCCTCTGGACGCCATTGCCTTGGGGTCCCTCTATACCTGGTTGGATCGAACCCATATTAACATGGCACGATCACTGGGTCGTTACAACTTGGCCAATTTTGCCAACACTATCATTTCAACGGGCTTCCTTTACACCCGTTTTCCTTCCATTACCGCCAAGTTTATTTGTCTGCCTGTGAGCCAAGGTATCAAGACCCCACACCTCCTATGTTTCCATAAAAAATAAAGTCAAAAGGAGATAATGATAGTTTTTGATCGTTTGAACTCTTTTGTTATGAGGCCATACAGTGCGTCTACATTTACCCATAGTTGGGATTTCTTTCCTTCTGCAGCCTCAATGGTTAAGTTCATCCCAGCTGTAGAAGATCCCTCGCAGGCCACAGTGCTTGTATTCACTCCTAGGTTTCTTCATTCCTATAACCAATGGGGATACACCTCATAACCCTACAACCCTTACAGATGTAGCAGGCAGTTCGGGTTTGATCAGGGGGCCCCTCGACTTGTGTTTCAATACAACCACTCAAGGTTTACTTTTGCTGAAGCTTGCACCTTCTATACTGCAGAAACGGTGCTTGGTGTGACTTCTACCATCGATGGGCGAGTCACCCTTCTTAGTGCCACTATGAAGGGGAACGTATCCACCTCTTATGCCACCGAGTTCCATTTGGGGCAGTTGAGAATGATTCAAGAGTATATTCAGTCCCCCCCATATCCCTTAGTCTTTTCTTTCGCTGCTTCTGAACTGGGTCTTAAGGGGAACTCCGTGTTTGGAGTTGAGTTTCCTTTGAGTAAAATCATTAAAGAATCTCCCCAGGAGCTACACCCATATTTCCTAATGATCCCCACTGCCACCACAAAGCCTAAGGCCGTTGCAACTCCTAAACAACCTGTCCCTGCGACCGAAGCTGCAACAAGCGAAGGGCCTTCTCAGCCCCCTGCCAAAACGACCAAGAAGTCCAAGTCCTAAAAGTCCAAGCCTTAAGCTCAAGCATAAACTCCTTTGGAGGAATTCCCTATTGCCTCTGTTGCCCCTGCCATGCCTGCAGAAAAGGCCGAGGAGCTGAGAAGGCAAGCCCGGGCAGAGGTAGAACTGATAAACGCTGAGTTTTAATAATGTGCTATCGTCGTTCCCCCTTCGGCTGCCTTCCCCACGATCGTGGTTTATCCAACTGAGCTAACGACCAAGAGGAGAAAAAGGTCGAGGGTACCTCAAAGTGCTTATGCAACGGGTGCAAGGAAGAAAACTCTGGGCACTAAGTCCTAGAAGAAACGGACAGCCGAGATACCTCCATCCCTCACTCCCACTGTTGCTGCATCCTCTCCACCTTCACCAGTGATTATACCTTCTCGTTCTCCCTCCGGATTTCATGTATGTGTGTGTGTTTTATTCTTGTTCCTTTTTCTTAAGGAAAGTTGCCTTTGCTTATTTCTTTGATAACTTTGGTGCAGGGAGTTGAAGAAAGGCCTAGTCCCCCTCGTTCCCCCATGAGCCGTTTCGTGGGGGCGGGGGGGGGGGGGGGGGGGGGAGGTTCGTTGTCTCTCAAGCCGATACTACTCTTCCCCTCTCCCCCATAATATATCTCACCTACTCTCACCGGTTGTCCTCCCAACGGGCAAAAGAAGTTGTTGCAGGCGCTGCTACGGTTGGATCTGTTGAAATATCTGGCCAATCAGAGGCAACTACTCCAGCCTCTTCTAAATTACCATCCGAGAAAGAGGTCCCTCTGCCCATCATTGTGGTCAAGGAGAGTGCTCCTGAGGTAAATTTCTTGTCAAGTCTCACGTCTTTTCCTTCTCCCATTGCTTTTTTTATCATTCTGATATGCTGGGATGTTTTTAGGTGGAAGTGTCGTCTCTGATAGCTAACATTCTCCTTCCCACTGCATTGATGAGACCCGTGACTGCAGTTCCCCTTTTTAGTGCCATAACGGGGGTAAGTTAGATGTATTCCTGCCCCACTTTTTTCTTTGTATTTACTTCTTGTGTCTTACACTTGGTTTTGTATTTGCATCTTTTGCCAAGCCTTACCCCACCCTTTTC
This sequence comes from Sambucus nigra, assembly GCA_949130495.1. Taxonomy (NCBI): domain Eukaryota; kingdom Viridiplantae; phylum Streptophyta; class Magnoliopsida; order Dipsacales; family Adoxaceae; genus Sambucus; species Sambucus nigra. The sequence goes on along the minus strand of OX422218.1, from coordinate 295,897,373 downwards.
TCTTAGTGGCGTTTTCCTTTCCCGGGCCAAGGCGGCTGCTGCTGCTCCTCATGTTAGTTCTTCTGTACCCACCAGCATTGGGGCATTTATTGAAGGTCCAATGTCTTCTTCTGATGATAGGCCCGTATTGGCCTTAGTACCTTTTGTGAGCGAGGGAAGTTTACCTATCTTTGAGGCTTCTTCAGCCAAGGGCCCCGTTGAAGCTACTGAGGCAATGAACCCGCCCCCAACGGTTTATACCATTATGGCCCCTGTGGTGACTCCCGTTATCGCTCCTACTACTGCTGAGGTACTTCGCTAATTTCTCTGTATTTCTCACTTTCTCAAACTTCACCTATGTTTGTGACTTAACAATGAAAACACTTGTTAAGGTTTTTCCATAAACTCCACCTATATCGGTGTCTTAACAACGAAAATGCTTGTTAAGATTTTTCATAAACTCCACCTTTATCCATGACTTAACAACGAAAACACTTGTTAAGATTTTTCATAAACTCCACCTATATCGGTGACTTAACAACGAAAACGCTTGTTAAGAATTTTCATAAACTCCTCCTATATCGGTGACTTAACAACAAAAACACTTGTTAAGATTTTTTATAAACTCCACCTATATCGGTGACTTAACAAAGAAAATGCTTGTTAAGATTTTTTCATAAACTCCACCTATATTTGTGACTTAACAATGAAAACACTTGTTAAGATTTTTCATTAAATCCACCTATATCAGTGACTTAACAACGAAAATGATTGTTAAAATTTTTCACAAACTCCACCTATATTGGTGACTTAACAATGAGAACACTTGTTAAGGTTTTTCAAAAACTCCTTATTTCCTATAACTATTTTTAAATTGCTCGGGAGGATTCTCCAACAGTTCCTTCGCTTATTGGCTCACCCCATAGAGAACCTATCATCTCGGAAGATTCTAACCATACTGATCAAGGTTCCACGAACGATGTTGCTGTCGAGAGAGAATCTGTGTGCGAGCTTCCTCTGCCCGACTTGGCTCCTCACGCCTTTTGCCTGATGGTGCTTCAAAGTTTTCCTCAAATGCCTGCCAACCATCGTTTGGTAGTTGAGCAACTTACGAACCATCATCCTGAAACATTCACGGTAGATTTCCTACATTCAAACATCTTGATTATAAGTTATAGGCTTCAGAGCATGGCTACGGTTATTGCTGAGATTGCTAATACTCCAACTGCAAACGTTACCAGACCCCTCCTCAACCAGTTCTTGGGTTATCTGAGGGAGTTGGGTCATGACGGGTTTCGTTTTGACTGGTTTATCACACATTTAAGGACTTTGAAGAGCCAACAACTAGACAACCAGGGGGAATTATTGTGGAAACATCAGGAGGATCAGCAGGCTGAGAAAACTAAATTGGTCGAGTTATCACCTATTCTAGAAGCTGTTGATAAAGAGGTAGAGGACATTGAAGAAGCTTTGCATCTGGTGAAGCTGAAATGAGAAAAGCTCCTTATCGAGCGTACACAAGACCAAACGAGGTTGGAGGTCTCTATCAATGCTCAACGGTCTTGCCAAGCAGCTACTTCGGGCCTCCTAGGAGATTTTTCTCTTCCCGAGATCTATGGTTCCTCTTAAGCTAATGAACTTCTGTATATGGTTTTCTTCTTCTTTTTTTTAATGTAATTCTTGGGCGATAGCTCCTAATTTTGTAATGCCCCAAAGTTCATGAATGAAGAAAGATATTTGTTTTCTCATGCCATTACTTTGTGTTACAACTATTTGCATATATTATGAAGTTCTGTAATTCTTTCATCTCTACTTGAGTTAAAAAAAACGTGCATACTCATAAAAAAGATCTTGTCTATACATAACAACAGCCAGGTACATCAGTGGATCAAACATAATTACCTACACATGATAGACTTTTAAACATTTATTATTAATCTTGAATGGTTTATATTCTTCCATCCTAGAAATTAAGCAATAGCCTGAGTCATGAGCTTCTTTTAAAATGAAAGGTCCCTCCCAATTTGCTGCAAACTTGGGTAGAAGAAGCCCCCTGATGTGTTTCACTGCTTCTTTTAACACGAGATCTCCTTCTACGAACTTCCTTGGTCTCACCAAGTTATCATTCGCCCTGGAGAGCTGCTTCGTATACATTTGAAAGTGTTGCATCGCGTTATCTCTATGTTCATCCAATGCTTCCAAATGCACATATCTATTCTAAGGGAGCATGCTACTTCGCAAAGCATACCGAATATAGGGAACTTCTAACTCTATTGGGAGAATCGCCTTGGCCCTATAAATAAGGGAGAACGGAGTATACCCTGTGTGCTTTCTCTTAGTTGTTCGATAGGCCCATAATAAAGCTGGTATCTTATCGTCCCCTCTTGGGAAATCCTCCATTATTTTAGCCAAGATATTAACCAAAGTTTTTTTAGTTGCTTTGGCCTAATCGTCCCCCTTTGGATATGCCACCGTCGAAGTATGATGGATAATGGAGTATTTGTCTGTGAGCATCGTTACTTCTGAATTGATGAAAGGGGTTCTATTATCTGAAAGGATAACCTTTGGGATCCCAAAATGGCAAATGATGTATTCTCTGATGAAGTTTCTCACCACCCCCGCTGTTGCCCTTCTCAGTGGTATCGCTTCAGCCCACTTTGTGAAGAACTCCATTGCTACTAGTATCCATATCTTCCCCCTCGAATAAGGATATATTACCCCTACTAGGTCAAACACCCAAGTGTAAAAAGGATAAGGCATTTCCAGAGAGTGTAGGTCTACCGATGGGGCATAGATCATATTTCCATGAGGTTGACAAGCTTTGTATTTTCGAACAAACTCAACAGGGTCTTTCTCTATCGTTGGCCAATAATACCCCAACGTCATCAATTAGTCATATAACTTGGCCCCTCCTATGTGAACTAGATCGTGCGCCTGCCTGAGGACCTCGTCTACTTCTTCCTTTGTGATGCAACACAACGGCCTATTAAAGTATCCCCTTCGATAAAGCTGCCCTCCTGAACTTAGAATCTTTGGGCCCTTCGCTTGAGTCCCATTGTGTTAATTTTTTGTGCTGGGGCAACTCCATCTCTAATGAAATCAATATAGGGCTGTCTCCAATGAGGCTGAGCTTCTACGAAATGACATTGAGCTTCTTCGAAAAATAACTGGCATTTATCTAATTTTCATTGTAGCTCCGTTGCGTCCTGTTTTATTCTGGGCTAAAAATACTCATGTCTTTGCATTCTTCGGTATAGGGGTATCTCATTTATTTCTCAGTGCTCTTTATGTGTTTTCTTCAATCTCCGTTCTGCCTCTTCTGGACCGATGAACCTCAACAACCATCCTCCTGCGTTCCTATAGTAAAGGTTTCCCTGGTTCATGAAGTATTAGGATAATCCCCTTAGCCCCATCGCTCCTTCCATAGATTCCAATTGCCCTTTAATTTCCCCCTCCAGTTTGTGTCATCCTCCATCGGTAGAAGTGACTATACTATTGAAGGAGCTATTCTTCGTTGGATCACAACGGTAGTTGTATCATTTCTCATGACCATCTTATGGGCAATGGTGGCATAAGCGTATGGGTGATGATTCATCGTTCTGGGATGACTCTTGATCTTGGTCTGATGGAACTAGCGGAGGAGCCTCTGAATGATTGTTCTGTATGGTGCCAGGCTCATGTGTTTCAACGCGTACTCTCCATTCACGTGCTGAACCACCAAATTTGAATCACCTTTGATGCAAAGTGAACGAACCCCCCTTCGAAGAGCCTTTAGCAACCCTTGCACCAATGCTTCATATTGTGACTCGTTATTAGAACAAGGGAAATCTAATCTGTAGGAAAGGAAAATCTCATCCATTCCTTTTGAAAGAATAACCCCTGCTCCTCTTTTCTTTTTTGCCGAAGATCTATCGAACTGCATTGTCCATTCCTCATCCATTGCATCTAGTTGATTGTCCTGCATATCATCTCCTCGAATACTTTCTTTAGGTGGCTCAAATGTTCTAGAGGGGAAAATTGCCAACAGATCGGCGTAAGCTTGGCTTTTGATCGTTCGAGGAACCACACACTTCAAGTCATATTCGAAGAGGATAAGGAACCACCTAGCTGCCCTACCAATCAATATAGTTCCTGCCAACAAATACTTAATAGGATCACATCTAGTTACAATATGAATTGTAAAAGACAACATATAATGTCTAAGTTTTTTCGCTACAAAGACTAAGGCTAAACAATGCCTTTCCAAGCTACTATATCTGACTTCTGGCCCATGTATGAGTCTACTGAGGTAATAGATTGGTCGTTCTTCCCCATCAATCTCCTGCGCCAATAAATCTCCCACGAACCTCATGGTGGATGTGAGGTATAGCTGCAACGGTATTCCTGCCTGTGGGGGAACCATGATCTGTGGTGAAACGAGCAGCTTCTTCAGCCCAGCGAGAGACTCCTGCTGAATCTCCTCCCACTTTAATCTCGTGTTCCCTCATAGCAGCTGCATCAATGGATGTGTCATCTCATCTAAACCAAACACAAATATCCTAAGATAGGAGAATTTATCGAGGAAACTCTTTAGTTCCTTCGCCGTTCTTAGACTTGGCATCTCTAAGATCGCTCGCTTCTCGTCCTGGTCCATCTGCACCCCTTACCGATCGACCACGAAGCCTAGAAATTTACCACTTGTTACCTCAAAGACGCACTTCAGTGGGTTCATCCTCAATTTATACTTCCTGCATCGGGAAAACACCATCCTCAACTCGCCTAAATAGGACTCCTCCTTGCTTGATTTGATGACCAAATCATCCACATAGAATTCCACAAATTTGTGGAAGAAGTCGTGGAAAATGGCCATCATTGTCCTCTAATAAGTAGCTTCAGCATTCTTGAGTCCAAACGACATTACTCTGTACATGAAATTGCCCAACGGGGTCCTGAACGCCGTCTTCTCTGCATCCGAAGGGTCCATCTTAATCTGGTTGTACCCTACGTACCTATGCATGAAGCTATACATATCATGACCAACCGTTGCATCTACTAGGCTATCAATGGAGGGAAGCGGGAACTCATCCTTGGGGCAAGCTCTATTCAAATCTCCGAAGTCCACGCAAATCCTTATTTGGTTTTTATCTTTCTTTCCCACCGGGATAATGCTTGACAGCCAAAGCGGGTGCTGTATCAGTTTGATGAACCCTAATGCCAATAGGTGCTGGACCTCCTCCTTTATCTTTAAGTCTATCTCAGGCTTTTACGTTCTTGTTTCTTGTTTCAATGGAATAGTTGAAGGCATTACGTTCAATTTATGACAGCTGACTCCCTCATCCATCCCTTCCATCTTCGTGTATTTCCATGCAAAAACATCTATGAACTCTCGAATCAACATAACTAATGCCTCTCATTTCTCCTTACTGAGATCTTTCACGATGAAAATAGGCCTTGGGTCCTCCTCTTCTTTCTCCAAGTTTAACTACTCCAGTTCTTGCGCCTGCGGTTTTGGTTGATTCGCCATGTATTCTGGTTCCTCGGTGACTTCCTCTAAAAATTCCTGTATGTTGGAGTTATCTATCACCATATATTATCCCCATTGATCTACTAAAAATCACTCATATATCGGGTCAACCTCATTATCAGCTTCTTCAGTCGCCTGCTCACACCATTATAATCGATATACCACTTTTCCTACCTCGGTAACGACCTTCTTACACTGCCTACTGGTAGCGGTGACTGCCTTCCTCTTCTTCTCTCTGGAAGCCTCGGCCACTCTTTTTTTTTCGAGAACTGGCTCAGCACGCTTTGTCGTTGGATCTCATGCTCCATCGAATCCACTTTGGGCCTCATCCTGTCTCTGAGCCATTTTGAGATGTTTTGGGGCCGAGGTACCACCTGGTGAGCTTCTTCGATCATCACTCTTGCGTTACTTGCAACCTCTTTATTCTGCTCATTCAAGGGCCCCATCCTTTCTCTGATCGAGGGAACCCATGCTCCCTTTATTCTTCTCGTTAGGATCCGAACATCCTCCTCCAACTCTATGTAAAATACTGCATCCAACAAGTGAGTTTCCTAGACAACGAAGGGCCTCTTCGTACCCCTAATGGTCACATCTGTTTCCTTGATGTTCGCCTTAGCGCATTGGTGTTACGTAGAAGGAACTAGCCCTTAGTTGTGCATCCACACCCTTCTTATTAACAGATGATAGGAAGTTGCATTCTCTATTACGTGGAACTTGATATGGGAACTCAGATTTCCCATTACAATCCCAATATTAACGTACCCAATGGATTTGGAAGATTGGTTATCATACCCCAAAATCACTAAAGGCATGGGGACCAACCTTTCTTCTGGGGTATTGGCTGCATGGAAGGAGTTGATTGGCATGATATTGATGGAAGCTCCCCCATCCATAAGAGTCCTTGCGAAACTAATTCTGTTAACACTGGCGGTCACATACAATGGCCTGTTATGAGGGAACCTTACAACCCTATCTGCATCATTGAAGGTTACTTTTGACATAAACCTCCTCACCAACCTGGCCATGGGTCCCTTCCATCTCAGCGAAAGGACTACGTTCTTCCTCGCAATATCAAGTATTGCCTGGGTTATTTCAAACCTACTCTCCTTCGGTATCCCCACTTAGTCGAAGAACCAGGTGAATTTTACGGATTTTAAAACTTCACAGTACTCTAAGACTAGGTCTGCTCCCTCACCTTCAACGCTGTATACATTTTCCACATCCTTAGCGATTGCTTTGTCATAGGCCAATACTACATTATCCATTCCCTTTATACAATCTTCCAGAGCTTCTTCGAATTCCTCCTGCTTCGATATTGTCTCTTTTCCTTCTCTCTCGGCTTCCTCGTCATAGGACACCACGAGATTGGCCCCATGTGCTGGCAGTGGGTTATTGTTGACGTTCTGCGAAAGGATTTGTAACGTCCCTGCCTTCACATACTTATTGATGATTCTTCTTAACATGAAATAAATTTCCGTCGGATGCTGGATCTTCCGATGAATTTGGCAATATTTGGGGTCACCCTTGTTACCGCATTGGGTTCCCCCATGGGAATGCCCTTTGGTCCGTAGACCATTCCTCCTTGGACCATCGCGTTGTAACAGCTGACAGCTTCCTCCACTGTACAAGGCAATGGTGGTGGTTCCTCCCTGTCTCTTCAAAACTTCCTTTTATTGTCCTTCTTTGGTGCCTTTCCCCCATCTCCTCCCTCGGTGTACCTTAACCGTGGGGGCTGAGACCTCCCTCCCACAGGTTTTATTGGCTACCTAAACATCATGGGCACCACCACCGAATTCGGTCGCACCACTAAGGAGATATTTCTTGCCTCTTTTAAAAATGCCAAAAAAGTTCCCTCACGCGTATCATTAATGAGATGACAGATGTACTCTGGAAGCAGTCCTTTCGCACAGATCTGCAATAACTTGGACTCTTTGGCCTCCTCCCTCACATCGAGGGATCTTTCCCAGAACTTTCGAACGCACGCCACCACTTCTTCTTCGGGTTGTTGCTTCTCCCTCTCTAGTTGGGTCAAAGTAAACTCATCTTTCGCCAGAAAGAACTTCTGGACGAACAAAACATGCATCTCTTCCCACGTAGAAACACTCTTGGGAGCCAAATGAGAATACCAGGTATATGCTTTATCTGTTAAGTATTTAGAAAACCTCCTCAACCTGAGCTTCTTATTATTACAATGTTCCCCCAAGTGTTCAACGAAGCGCTTAATGTGCTCCTTCGAGTTTCCCCCTTTACCTATGTATTTTTCAAAAATAGGAGGAATATAGTCCTTTGGATAGGGTTCATCATTGTATTCTTGGGGATAATGTGTTCAAAAATCATCATAGACCGAAGCTACCTCGCCAGCAGATTGTGAGGAGGCCTGCATGAACTTCAGCATCTCTTTCTGCATCTCCTTCCTTATCTCCTCCATGGGTGATGCCACCGGAGCAATAACTAACGGGACCATAGGCTAAGTGCCCATTATAGCTGGAGCAATCGCCACAGTTGGGGCCGTTGATACTCCTAATGTTCCCACTACTGGATTCACAACACAGGGTATACTTGCCGGGACTGTTCCCGTTACACTCGCACTCGGTGGGGCCGTTGGGGCTGCCCCTCGTGTTACGAAGGAGTTGGCTTCGAATCCTCCCAACACCGTTGAAGCTACCAAAGTTTGTAAAAACTCATAAAACTTCTCATAAGGAATTCCACCTAAGTGGGTCCCAACCCTGCACTCGCGGAAGCTTGTATCACCCCTGGAATGCCTGTCGTCGCCTGAACTGAAGGTATCTCTATTCGAGGAGCCCCATCCCATAGAGCCTCCAGTTCTCTTACTGCCCGTTCTTCATTGTGTTGAATGTCATCAAAGTTGAGCCTTTAATTAACGTTATCTTGCAACATACTCCTTGCTTAGAAGAATGCCTCCCCAGCAGAGTCGCCAAATATAAGAGGGTAGTTTAGATAAGATGGAGGCGTAACCCCTTTTGAGTACAATAATGATAAGTTAAATAGCAAAACTATTGATTAACCATAGGACATACAAACACTACTCAATTAACATGAACTCAGTTTGAACTCATAGATGTCTCGTGTATAACTCAGAAGGTAATAATGAACTTAGAAGTAACTTAGCTAGAGGGAGAGAGAAGTAAACACCCTAGATACACCTTAGCAGGTAGCCAAAACACACTAACCACCCTCAAGAATCTCTGTCAAGTATTAAAAGCTTCATAATAAATGACAATGGTGGGTGGGTAAACTCTCTGGTTTTGTAATAACTCTCTCGTAATCACTTTTGAACTCTCAAAAAGATCATCCTCTCCTCAGAGGTGGTTGGGGTCCTTAAATAGCCTCCCACACCACCCCCGAGGCGACTCCGCCATTAATTCATGCGAAAGACATCCGCATACTTTATGTCACAAACATTAAATACCTGATGCACTAGTTGTCTCCATGTCATAAACATTAAATGCGAAGACATGCCTTTTGCCTAACCACTGTGTGTCATGGGGCTGTTGTCACAGAGATGTCTCACCAACTGTCTGACAGCCCAAAATACCACGGTGGTTTACTCAAGTGAAGGTCTGACATTGTCTATATGGTTAGTGACATCAGATAAAGTGGATGTGACATTAAGTAGAGGGTTGTTTGGCTCACAACTCAATGCCCGATTGAACTCCAAGCTGCTCCGCTCGAGGTTCCACGATAAGGGTCCTTCGGTGTTTTACCAGGTGTATCTAAGATGGTAGGACAATTCCCAACAGTGCCTCACTTCTCAATCCTCCAAACCAAGTCCCTCTAAGGTTCCCACGACGAGGTCATTCGATAGAGCATGAAAGATCTCCTAGGCCCTGCCAAGCCTGATCTCTCGCGAGTACCGTTTGACCTCACACTAAAACTCATTATTATTCTCGTTACATCCTTACAACCGTTATAGCTTATAGTCAATATAAACAAAGATACAATATGACTAGCACAAAAAGATAAAGTATGAGTTGCCACGCTAAGCTGCCTCGTTGAGTTGCCACGCTTGAGCTGCCACGCCGAGCTGCCTCGATTTCTTAATCCCAAATACTGTTGCTAATGGGGGAATTATCCCTAATCTTAGGATTACCTTCAAGCCCCCTCTACAATATGTATGTCTATAAAGATGGTTTAGATGTTTAAGTCCAACAAACTTGTCAAAATCAAGGTATTAGAAATTCAATAAAGAGATGTGACACCCCGCCTAATAAAATACCGGGTGATCAGTCCTATACCAAATTAAAACAGGAATCCCAGTTGGTTCATTCTTAGCAGATACACTTTGTTGGAGACATTGCTGCAATAGTATGAGAAGGGATAGAGCTTAAGACATGCTTAATTAAGATTAGCTTCCCCCCCCCCCCCCCAAAGATAAGGTTCTGGACTTCCAACTACCAAGTTGACCTCTGATCTTTAGAAGCAAGTGCTCAAAATACGAATTTTTCTTTCTACCTAAAAAAAGAGGACATCCCAAATAGAATATAGGAAATTTTTTAATGTTAATGTCAGTTAATGATCTGATGCTATCAGCTGATTTAGATGACATTTTGTTGGATATGAAAAGTTGACATTTCTGCTTATTGATCTTTTGGCCTGCTGCTCTTTCATACTCCTTAAGAACTTCCATTATCACCTTTATATCCCTTTTGGAACCTGATGAGAAAAGTATTATATCATCTGCATATGCAAGGTGATTAATTCTTGGAAAACTCAATGGAGATTTGAAACCTTCCATCTTCGAAAGCATTTTATTTAAGTTTCTATAGAAAGCTTCAGCCATAAGAATAAAAAGGCTTGGGGATAAGGGATCCCCTTGCCTCAAGCCTCTATAAGATTTGAAAACCCCCTTAGCTTGACCATTAATCACCACTGAAAACCAACAATTCGAGATGTTCCTCCATATCAAGTCAATCAAATGTTCTGAGAAGCTAAATCTTCTAAGCACATGAATTAGAAATGGCCAAGAAACTCTATCATAGGCCTTAGTCAGATCCAGTTTAAAGACCACATTTCCTCCATAATTCTTCTGATTTATCAAAGACACCATTTCTTGAGCTAACATTGCATTTTTTAGCATATCTCTCCCCTTAATGAAACTACTTTGATTAGGGGAAATTATTTTGGGAAGATTCTCTCCTAATCTATTGGCAAAGATTTTTGATATGATTTTATTAATGAATTTTACCAAACTGATAGGCCTGAATTCAGCATAGCTTTTAGGGAAATCTGTTTTGGGAATCAAAGCTATTAATGAAGAAGAGATACCTCTGGGCATATTCATCCCAAGAAAAAAACCTTGGATAGCATGAATTACATCTAATTGAACAACCTCCCAACACTGTTTAAAGAAGAATCCATTGAAGCCATCAGGGCCAGCACAACTCGAACTATCCATCTGCCATATCACAGCTTTAATTTCATCCATTTTAGGAGTACAAGACAATCTCAAGTTACTTTCAAGAGAGATTGAGTGATTAATCACTTATAAGAACACATCATCAAACTGAATAACATCTCCATCTTCTGGAGAGAAAATGTTTTTAAAGTATTCCACAGCAACCTCTTGAATTTCTTGGTCACCTTTCTTAAGATTCCCTTGAGAATCTGAAATCTCGGATATAAATAATCTCTTTCTCTTAGCCTTAACATATTTGTAAAAGAAAGATGAGTTTTTATCTCCATCTTTTATCCATTTTTCACGAGCTTTCTGCTCCAAAAATTATCTTCAATAGCCAATTTCTGATTACAATTGGCTTGGGAAAATGACACATGTTCTCTATTCTCTTCATTTGGATCTCTTTGAAGTTTATTTCATGAATTAAAAGCTCATCTTATGCTTTTTCTAGCTTCTTGAAAAATGTCCCCATAAGTTCGTCTACTCCAACTAGTGAGAACTTTCTTAAGTTTTTAAGTTTGAGAGAAAAATCTAATAACTTATTAACATGAGTAACAGAATTCCAGTTAACAGACACAAATTTGAGAAAATCCGGGTTATCACACCAGAAATGAAGAAATTTAAAAGGTTTAAGGTGACTCATCTCAGGATTTTGAATAGACATAAGAAGAGGACAATGGTCTGAGAAACTTCTATTTAGATGTTGCACTTTCAAGGTCCCCATTACTGCAGCACCTTCATTCCCAAAGATTCTATCCAGCCTGCTCTAAATTCTAGCTTATCCACCTCTCTTGTTAAACCAAGTGAAATTGGAACCAAGATTTCCAAGGTCCACCATATCGATATTTTCCATAGCTTCTATAAACTCATAAGAAGAGCTTAAGTCTAACGCATTACCACCAGCCTTTTCATTATTACAAGCAACCACATTAAAATCTCCTCTTACCAACCAAGGTTCATCAGTCCCTGCTTCTAACAGGAAATGCCACAGATCTCTTCTTTTAACTTTAGTGTTTTTGTCATACACAAAAGATGAGTGAATACATTTATCTTCCACTATGAACGCTAAGTTCAGGCATTGATCCATTGAAGAAATAAAATTACACTGAACCCCTTCTTGAACAAAACACCAAATCTTACTATTGGAGTTGGAAAAGGCCAAGCCAAAACCCAATTTTAGTCTAAACGACTCCAATTTATTCACCTCTTACTTAGGTTCTAGAATTACCAAAATAGACAACTTGTGAATTCTGACCAATCTTTTTAACCTTCTAACTGCTCCTTTCTTCGAAATTCCTCTAATATTCCAAATTATTGAACTGATCATTGAGACTTTTGTGAAGAAGGATTTTTTTTACCAGGCCTCAACTGTCTAGTATTTGGGATATTATCTGCTTTAGTTGGCTTCTTGAGGATTTTATTGACCTTTAAATACCTCCCTTTGAAGATTGGATAACCAACCTTGCTCTTATGATTTAGACCTTCTCTATTACCCTCAATTCTGCCATCTACGCTATTTTTAATTCTGACTGACATATCTTCACTACCATTTACTGAGTTCGAGTGTTCTAGCTCTATGATTTTAAATTTATATCTCATTGGAGTAACCTCTCCTACTTCTAGATTAACTTCCTCACTTTTATCCTCACCATTATCTTGCAATTGTAACATGGGATACTCGACCTCTGAAACTTCCCGAGTCCTTGTTGACACTTTAGACTTGAAAAATCTGGTTATCTTGGCTTGATTCTTCTCTTCAATTAATGATTGGCTTTTTAACTTATTCATATCTTCTTCATTATTCTCCATTGTAATCTCATTAATTTGGCATGACTTCTGTAGGGGAATCTCCTTTTGGAATTTCTTTAAAACCCATTCCTTTGTTGTTTCTTTCATGTTTACATCCTTCTTAGGAGCATTCTTGATGTCAATTTTACGCTTATCCTTCTTGTAACCTTCCTCTTTAAATAGACATTTGCTATCTTCATGACCTCTTCTTTCACACTTACCACAATATTTTGGGATCTCCTCAAATTCAAAGTATTGCCAAAAACCTTTATTAGTATCCTTGTTTACAATCCAAATCCTTTTGGGAAAAGGTTTCTTTAAATCCACTTCAATGCAAACACGAGCCAAACTAGGTCTACCCAGAGATGACGTTGCAGAATCCATTTTTAATGGTTTTCCTACTGCTGAGCATATAGAGAACATACTCTCTTTATTGTATAAATGAATAAGAAGCAATGGAAGACTTACCCAAATAGGAGTAATGGAAGATTTCGAATCAGGATGAAAATCATTAGTCCATTTAAAAACCCTCATTGGAAATCTGTGAATATACCAAGTAGGTCTAAGCCAAGTTCTATGAAAATCTTCTTCGTAGAAAAGCCTGATCAGTGCATGTTTTTGATCTATAAGACCAATGTTGAAAGCAGCTTTGAGGCCCATAGATGTAAACATTTTCCTTATCTCTTCAACGGCAGGCCTTCCATGAGTAAATTTACCCACGAGAGAATGTTTAAATGGTCCTGACACCTTCTCTAGATAAGAGTTATCTAGGAAAACTGTAGGTTCTCCTTTAAAGAAACTAATCTCATGCAACGAAGGGTTTGCATGGGAAAATTTACCCACCACCTCAGCTAAGGATTTGTTGAAGTTTTGGGTAGAAGGCTGAATAAAGGGAGGGTCTGGAGGAGTATTATCCACCTCCAGCGTGGAGGTGGAATGTTGCGCCGTCATCAAACTCTAGGAAGGGATAGTGAGTGAGAGAGAGAGAGAGAGAGAGAGAGAGAGAGAGAGAGAGAGATTTAGGGTATGAAATTTACCCAGATAATCTCAGACAATAAGACTCATGTTTTAATTCACACATCCTTGCCAAATATTTGTGAATCCTTTTGTAACCCAAGAACACAACTTTGAGTTTGTTCAACCCTTGTGGAGAAGAAGTTCTCTTCTTCATTGCTGCCCTCCTGGAAAGGAAAATTTTCAGCCGACGACATATGAACCGACACCTGCGGGTATTTCTATGTCACACTGTATTTCTAGCCGTTGCTTTGGAGGTTTGACGAAGACACCGTGCATTACACTTGTGGGCGATTATCAGGTTTTATGTAAGTCAATGGTCTTGTAAATTTTTTAAAGTTTTAGAAATAAAAGGTTTTACCCGAAAGGGGTTTTTTCCTTAACTTTGTGTCATATGCTTCATCTATTTATGGTTTGACACGCGCGCACACACATAGATGAATGTTTAGGGGTTGATTTACTTTGGTTTTTATAGACTCTAATTAAATAAGGGTTTATTGGAATCTTGCGAATTTATTTTAAATCGATATCACACCGTCGCAGTTCTCAAATTAGTATCAGAGCAAGTTGCGCTAATTTATCGCGTATTCCTATTTTCTGCAAAATTTGTGTGATATTGATTTTTTTTGAAAAATCAGTTTTGTGAAAAAATCACAATTTTTCCAATGAAGCACTTATCTAATCGGATGCCCCTCTTTGATGACATGAGTCAGAGTTTTGATGATATAAATCATTTGAATTTGATGTTTGCTAAAAGAATTGATTTTTTGGGAAAAGAAAATTCTCGTTCTAAATCTGCATTGGATCTTTTGCAAACGGTTCAAAATCAAAGAGATTTTTATCGTAAAAAATTTGTTTCCTTGGACCATGACTTTGTTGCTTTAAAATTTTCCAAGAAGGAGAGTGATAATAGGGCCCTATTTTTAGAAGAAGAATTAGAGGACCTTAAAAATTCGATGGTTTGTGTTTGCGCCAAAGATGACAAAAATATTTTAATCAATGAGTTTGTGGCATGTGAAGAGGCTCTTAACGAAAAGTTTGCTTTAATTGAGGGGGAGCGTGATAAACTGTTAAGTTTAATTGAAAATTTGGAAAAAGCATCTCGTAAATTGGAAGAGTCTAATTCATTGCTTGAGTAAAAAATTTTGAAGTTAAAAAATAATTTGACAGACTCAAGTAGGTTTGATAGTGATGGTAATGGCTCATCTTGTTCTCATGCTTCGAGTGTAAAAGCCAAAACCATATTTTGTTTTAGAGGGTCAATTAATCCCAAGAACGTTAGAAAATATCACACTTTAGGTAACATTTCTCCCGTTTACACATGTTCATATTGTGGTAGGAAAGGTCACCTTAGGCGATTTTGTTTTGATCTTAGAAAATGTCCTAGGAAGTCTATGTCTAGTGTTCCCTTGGTTCCTAAATCCCCCACACAACGTTTCACATCTATTTGGGTTAGAAAATCACTTTTAGATGCACTAGATTTTAGACAAGTTGATTCCCGTTTGCTTGCAAATGATTCTTCTCTTGCCATATCACATAGATGATTGTGTTTGCATGTTTGCCATACGTTAGTTGTGCTTTTTGATATATTTTTGCTAGCGTTGTGACATGTACTTTTTGTATAAATTTTTGTTTTTGAAAATTTTTGAAAAATAAAAAAAGATTTTATTTTGATAAAATTTTGAAAAATCCAAAAAGATTTTTATATTTTGTTTGCACCGTTTATGGATGAACACATAGGACGACCAAATCACAACATCATTCCATTATTTTCATGTGACTATTTGATAGTGTTTTGAGACAATAGGTCAATTCATCCTTGTGCTTTATAATGTTTGGAGTTATTAAGATGTAATTAAGTGTTACTTCCTACATGTTTGACTCATAATTTCCTTTATTGCACACATGCACGGATTTGTTTGATTATTGTTCTTGTCTTATCACATGTTGGTTGGGTGTTTTCACTTCAATCCTTTCCTTAAATCGAACTAAGCGCGATAATTTTTTATAAGAAAATTGTGCATATAAGAACCGTTTTGTGAGTTTGTGTGCTTTAATTAAAAATGGGGAAGGGCTGCGAAAGGTTCTTTTTGCCTTTGCGAATACTAAGCCACCGTTAAACTGGACATAAAAAATGGAGGAATTTTAGTATTCGGGGTCCAAAGAGTTTTAAAAGAGCCTGAAAAAATTTAAAGGCAATAAAAAGAAATTCATGCCAAAAATGGGCCAATTAGGTTTTTGCACCAATTCTCTAATGTTTGAGAATTTAGATTACCTCTAAAAGAAAATATATATGAGGGAGTTTGGTTGGATATTTTATAACGGGTTTGCACGTCCTTGAAAATCTTGAAAAAGGGCTAAATAGTTTTGGACGTTATTGGTGTGGAAATCACTTTGACTTTGATTTGTTGATTTGCATAAGACGATGTTATCTAAATTCAATAATTTTTCCACCTAAGGATACTTTTGATGTTCATTCATTAGGGGTACACATATGCATCGTGCACATATGATTGATTGAGTTGATTTACCTATCGAATGTGTTCACACCCATTCATTCCACTTTCATGACTTGGTTGTTTTTGTTTAATTCCATGGTGTGATTTTTGTATCATATTTTTCAAATTGGTATCTTATTTTTCTATGAAAAAAATTGAAAAATCAAAAATAGTTTGTGAAATTTTTGAGTATCTCTTTGCAAGAATGTGTTTTCCATCTCATTGATGCTTTGTTTTGAATACCGTGACACCCAGATTTTGCTTGTTTGATTTCTTCTTCTCATTTGTCTATTTGGGGGACATAATAAAAAGGGGGAGAAAGAATTATCATATTATGGGGGAGTTTTGAAGTTTTGAGTTTTTCATTATAAATTGGTATCTATGTTTATCTCATTTCAAACTCGATACGTCACTTGGTATTTGATTTATCTCATGTGTGTAGGTACTACATTGATGATCACTGAATTGTACACCCTAATGAGAAAAGTTTTAAAGATTTGAAGAACAAACGATAAAGTCTTATTCATTTGTATCTTTCCAGTTTTGGGTTCATGGGAGGGTAGATTTGTATAGGCAATTTGTTATTTGATAATTCGTATATTTTTATGTATGTACCGACATAGACATAGGGGGAGATTTGTAAGGATATTTTTCTCATGTCCAACATGTTACATTTGTGTATGTCGTACGCCGCTACATTTGACATGTCACCTCATGATATCACATGATGGCCTCAATCCAAATTTCGAGAATCAAGCATTCAACATCTCCATCATGTGTCCCACATCTGCCTCAATGACTTCACGTTCCATGATTTTAGGGATTTTATGAAAGTGGTACGCAAGAGAAGTCAAAACAATGAAAGAAGGTAAGATATGACAGTTCAAGGGCAGTTTCATAATTTTATAGCCATAGTCCGGAGGTCTGATCACTTGAAATTTGTAGAGCTCGATGCCACTGGAAGAAACGGTACCCCAATCCAAGCTACGGTGAAGAAGTTATGACCTTTTGAAGATGGAGAAAATTCCTTAGAAGAATGCTGATTTTTTTTCAACCCCAAACCAGCGAAGTACCGCAAACCCATGGTGAACCGGTTCGGGGTACACCAGAACCGGTTCGGGGTACCTGTACGCTGGCAGAGTTCTAAAATTTTAAAACTCTCTTTGGTATCCTTATAAAAGCCAGCTTCGGAGGAGTTATTTTTCAAGACTTGCAAAGACGTTTGTGAGAGTTCTATCACCTCAAGTCTTCATATTTTTGAGTCCCAAGACTCATGTTTTGATTCACACATCCTTGCCAAATATTTGTGAATCCTTTTGTAACCCAATAACACAACTTTGAGTTTGTTCAACCCTTGTGGAGAAGCCGTTCTCTTCTTCATTGTTGCCTTCCTAGAAAGGGAAAGTTCCAGCCGACGACATAGGAATCGGCACCTGCGGGTATTTATGTGTCAAACTATATTTCTAGCCATTGCTTTGGAGGTTTCACGAAGACACCGTGCATTACATTTCTGGGCGATTATCAGGTTGTATGTAAGTCAATGGTCTTGTAAATTCTTTAAAGTTCTATAAATAAAAGGTTTTACCCGAAAGTGGTTTTTTCCTTAACTTTGTGTCACATGCTTCATCTATTTATAGTTTGACACGCGCGCACACACATAGATGAATGTTTAGGGGTTGATTTACTTTGGTTTATATAGACTCTAATTAAATAAGGGTTTATTGGAATCTTGCGAATTTATTTTAAATCGATATCACACCGTCACATTTCTCACATCTCTACGACGCATCCTCTTCCCCCTACGACGAGACGATGTGCCACCACTTTCAAAACTCGACCCTTCCCCGGACGAGGTAGAGGGCACCAAGCAAGAAGGGACCGAAACCACCCCACGGATATGGGCAGTCCCCGAAGATATCCAATCCCCAATATCCCTCAACCAAGTGGTGGAGACCAGGATGTGCTGCAAAAGAAAACAGAAAAATCAAATCAGTCAAGTCTGAAAGGAAAATAAACGAATCAGGAAATCAAAAGACAAAGAAACACAAAGTGTACCTCAGGTCGAAGGAACTCCTCTATCAGACCCAAATCCTCCGGGTACATCACATTGGGACGATTCTATAAACGCATCGACCCCCCATCATCTCGTCGGATATTGTAACCAGGTAAAAATATTCGTACAAAGTGAGCCTCCGAACTCGTCATCGCCGCTGACATCGTCGCACCACCGGCACTGTGGGAGGGCCCCACATGCCAACTTGAACCCGTGCGAGGAAGAGGCATACCATCATATATACTGGGAGGCATCAACCAACTTGACACGAAATTCATACAGTCATACATCACAGTTATGTCGGTATACAACGAGTAAGGGTCACCCATCATTGTCACCACCCAGGCATCCTCTGATATCTCCTGTACGAGCCTCATGAACATAAGGGGATTTGCCGATGGCATCGTAACCTCATCCTCCATGATCTATCGGACTACCCTCTCCCCAAGGCACCAACAATAGCCAAACTCATGCGCTGGCAGACGCCGAATATGCACATGTCCCCCAGTCACCCTAGTGTGCTAACTGGCCTTCCCCCAAGGGTAAAAGGTCACCTACAAATCCCCAACAAGAGAAAAATATAAATATCAATAAAAAACCATCAAGGGAGAGAACAGTCCCGAGATAAAATAAGTCTTACCCGCTCGCTCACCAGGACATTCAAGAGATGACGCACCGCCTCCAGAAGAGAGACTTCTTCGACTGTCAGTTGGACCTCTGCCACCGGAACATCCGGTAGAAGTCCCTAAGAGATTCATCCTTCAAAGATACCAACTGGGTGTTTAACCCAATCACCTCATACAACCACGCCTGCAAAGGACAACAATTAGGAAATCAAGAATAAAACGCATAAAGGAAAATGCAAATGCATAAACGAAAATGAGAAAAATAAAGAATACCTCCAGAAGATACATGGATCCAGTAAAAGACTACTGAGAGCACCAGCAGAATGCATCAATAGAATAATAAAGGGCCGCCAAAGTCAGACTCCCCCAATCATAAAGGAGAATGTCCAAGAACACAATCAGAAATTACAAAAACCACAAGTGCATGACGTCGCCACTCGTCGACACCAGAAAACCTCCCAGCACCAACAGAATGAACAAGCGGGCCATCTGATGCACCTGCTACTCGTCGCTCTCATCGATCCTCCTCCTCAATAACAGCTCCCTCAATAGAGACAAACGGAGAGAATCCCCAGGAACCACCCTCTCCCCACATCACCTAGTGCCGTCGTCACCGCCTCTGGCGTCACCCTCAACGTCCTATCCACCTGAATCTGAGCACCATCACATTCCATCCCCAGTAGCTGTTGCACATCAATGGGAGTACCTGTCATCTACCCAAAGCCAAAATGGAATGTGTGGGTAGTGTCCCACAATCTCTCCCCCAGAGCACACAGAACAGTCGTACAATGGGGTGTCTCATCCAGAGCAGACGCTAGTCTCCCAAAGCCGGCTGATGACACCATCCAGCGCACCAGGGATGGAAGGTGCTCCCAAACATCCTTAAGCCCCATCATCCCTCGGGCACGTATAGTCGACATGGAGATGTCAGATTGTCAAAGAGATAAAGAAAACCATTGTCAAATTTAAGAAATAAAGAAACCTCGTCAAGAAAAAAGGACAAGAATACCAAAGGTCATTCAACACTTACATAGCCACCCTAGAAGAACGATGATGCGAGGGCTTACATAGAAGAATCCGATCATTCACCACCGGCTCAAATGAGTCAAATGAGTTCTCGATGCCCAGTTTAAGGGGCACCCTAGCCCTCCACTCCAACCCTGCCCAATTATCGGCATTAAGCTATGCCAAGTAGCGATGCTTGAAAACGTTGCCATCTCTTGACTTTGGAACGTCAGAACGATTTACAAAATGTAATTGTAGAAGAAGGAAAGACAAAAAATGGTGAAAAATGAGGAGAACCCGCCCTCTTTTATAGGAAGCTAAGGAGCATGCTAATCGACATCTCCCTGCCACCACCGATTGGCACTGACCCTCCACCTGCTCGAGGCAGCCTAAAAGACCATGCCACTGCTGTTTGGAATCTCTCCATCTATGCCGGTCGGCACCCCCAATAAATTTTCATACAAAAAGTCCAAAAATAAAGAAAATCATGAAAAATTATCAAAATCACCAAATTAATTTTATAACCTCTTCACCAATAAAAACATTTTTTCTCATATCCCCAAAAAAATTCCAAAAAATAATTCTTCCCGACAATGTCTCCAGAGGACGCTCCAAAATTCCAAAAATTTCCCCAGCTAAAAATCCTTGGATCATTCCCTCTTCCCCAGCGAAACTTAAAATCAAATTCTTCCCAAATCCCCAGAGATATATCACACATCCCTAGTGGAGTCCCCAAATTTCCTAAAGGAAAAATAACCCCTCAGAATTGGTCGCTTATACTTAAGCTTGAAGAATTGGCTTTGACCCTCAGAATTTGTTACCCCAAATAATCCCTCAGAATTGGCTTCGAACCTTAGAATTGTTCATCTATACTTAAGACCATATAATTGGTGTTGACTTACAAAATTGGTCTCTTCTACTTAAGCCCGCAGAATTAACTTTGACCAACAGAATTTGTCACCCCTATCTTAAGCCCTCCGAATTGACTTTGACCCGCAGAATTAGTCACCCCTGTCTTAAGCCCTCAGAATTGGTCACCCCTATCTTATCAGAATTGTCTTTAACCCTCAAAATTGGTCACCCCTATCTTTAGCCCTCGGAGTTGGTTATTTCTACTTAAGCCCGTAGAATTGGCTTTGACCCTCAGAATTGGTCACCTCTATCTTAAGTCCTCAGAAATGGCTTTGACCCACAGAATTAGTCACCCTTATCATAAGCCCTCAGAATTGGCTTCAACCCTCAGAATTTCTCACTTCTAATTAAGCCCGCAGAATTGGTTTTGACCCTCAGAATTAGTCACCCCTATCTTAAGCCCTCAGAATCGGCTTCGACCCTCGGAATTGGTTTCCTCTTCTTAAGCCCGAAGTATTGGATTTGACTCGTAGAATTGGTCATCCCTATCTTAAGACCTTGGAATTGTCTTTGACCCTCAGAATTGGTCACCCCAAATAAGCCCTCGAAATTGACTTCGACCCTCAGAATTGGATGCTTGTACTTAAGCCCGCAGAATTCGCTTTCACCGACAAAAGTGATCACCCCTAAATAAGACCTGAGAATTGGTCGCTTCTACTTAAGCCCACAGAATTGTCTTTGACCCTCAGAATTGGTCACCCCTATGTTAAGCCCTCAGAATTGGCTTCGACCCTTAGAATTGACCAATTATACTTAAGCCCACAGAATTGACTTTGACCCTCAGAATTGGTCATCTCTACTTAGGCCCGCAAAATTGACTTTGACCCTCAGAATTAGTCACCTCTATCTTAAGCCCGCATAATTGTCTTCGACCCACAAAATCGATCGTTTCTACTCAAGCCCGCATAATCGACTTCGACCCTTAGGATTGGTCGTCTCTACTTAATCCCTCAGAATTGGCTTCGACCCTCAAAATTAATGTCCTCCTTACTCTTCACATACTCTAGGTCCTCATAATTGTCCACCCCAACATCACTTTAGGTCCTCAGCATCAACTTCGACCCTCTGAATAGGTCATCGTCATCTCTTAGGTCCATAGAACCGACCTCTATCATGTGGTGTCTATTCAATGGCTATCACTTGTTCCAAGCTCACCCGTAGAGGGGATCTATAGACACCACATTATAGGACCCCCTAAGTCTCCCCTTACGTACCTAAAACCTCCTCATGTCACTGCAAAAATTAGGTCACACTCCGAGTACCGATCTAGAGGACATCGGGCGCCCCCAGGCCCCATTTGACTTCGGTTAACTCTATCGTCACAGCTAAAGCTCTTTGAGTCTTTAAAGGTACGTGCATACCCTTTCCAATGGTTCACCCTATGTGCGAATTGACATAATAGTTTAAACGAACGGACTATTTTACTACCAAAGATCGATTTTAAGGGAACCGGGCACTCCCAAGCCCCGATTTGACCCCAATCCACTTCATCGTTAGAGAAAAATCTCTTTAAATATTAGAAGGGCATTGAAACCCCTTTCCAACAGTCTACCCCGTGCACGATATATCATAACCATTCGAACGAACGTTCAGTTTTCCCCTAAAAATTGATCTAGAGGCCACCGGGAAATCTCGGGCTCCATTTGACCAAAGTTAACTCTTCAACTCGAATGAGACTAAATGAATCTCCTAATAAAACTGAATACCCTTTCTAACGGTCCACCTCGTGCGTGATTCTGACCTACGGTACGGACGAACGATCCGTTTTACTCCAAGAAGTCCCCGGACGCTTCTAAACCCCGATTGACCAAGGTCAACCTTGAGAACCAAGAAAAATTATTTGAAATGTCGAAATACATCTCCTAAACTTTTCAACGATCACCCCATGCACTATTCTGACTTACCATGCGGACGAACAATCTGTTTTCATCCGATGATCTCCTGTCCAAAAGACCGACGTGCACTTTTGAGCCACATTTGACCCAAAGTAAACTCCCAAACCCGGGAGTAATCTAATAACTCTTGAAGGTCTTTGAAATACCTTTCTAACAGTATTCCCCATGCGCGATTTGGATCAAAAGTTTGTGTTCTACGACCATTTTTTTGAGAAAATCTGCACGGGACTGCCAATTGGCAGGTCTAGATCCCTGCCTATTGGCACAATGTCTGGGATCACATGCCAATAGGAACCCCCAGGGGTAGGTCGATTGTCACCCCCTGACCCTATAAATAAGGGCAATGACCTCATTCCAAAAAGGGCAAAATAAATCCATCAGCATTAGTGATCTCAACAACATTCCCTCGAAATCAGCGAAGTCCCTCATATGAAGTTCCATCCAAGCTTACATTCCCATCCTTTTCATACCCAATTTGGAAAATATCCTTCTATCTTATCAACATTCATCAACACTCAAGGGATTTCTTCCAAGATCAAAGATAAAGCTTCAAAGAAGGTATAATTCCTTCCATCTCTCTTTAAATCTATAGCTTTTGCATAATAAACATTAGATTCATAATCTAGTTCTTACTTTAGTTCATACACATTAATATCTACACTTTTTATTAGTATATTTCACATAGTTTATTTTCTACAAAAATCCTAAAAACAAATAAAAGAGGGTTACACCCATAGATTTCGAACAAAATTATCCATCACACTTTTTCCATAACCTAAAACAATACATTTTCTACACATACACATATAGTAAAATTTCGTTCGGATCTAAGGGATAAACCCCACCCCTATGCTACATCCGAACTACATGGAGTTTGATTCCTTTGTGGTCTACATAGGGATCTCAGATTAAAAGCCCAGATTCGAGTCCAATTTTTCAATTTTTTTAAGAGAGGAGGACATTCCTAAGTTAGCGTCCCGAACTCGGTATGGACACTATGAATTTTTAGTGATGCCCTTTGGTTTGACGAATTCCCCAGTGACGTTCATGGATTTGATGAACCGCACCTATTTCCCTTACTTAGATCGGTTTTTAGTGGTCTATAATGATGATATACTATTCTACTCTGCATCGGATGTGGACCATGAGGAACAACTTCGCACGACGTTGCAAGTGCTCAGGGAGAACAAGTTGTTTGCCAAATTCAAAAAGTGTGCATTTTGTATGGACAAGGTCAAGTTCCTTGGACATGTGGTTTCTGATGAGGGCATTTACGTTGACCCTTCCAAGGTAGAGGTCGTTCTAAATTGGGATTGGCCAAAGGCAGTCGCAGAGATATGCAATTTTCTGGGATTGGTCGGTTACTACCATAGTTTTGTACAAGACTTCTAGAGGTTTGCGTTACCCCACACCATGATGACTCAAAAAGATTTGCACTTCGATTGGTCTGAGGATTTCAAGTCGACCTTTCAAGAGTTCAAGATTAGGTTACACCGTATATTGTGATGCTTTCGAGTTAGGGCTCGGTACGATATTGATACAAAACGGTTAGGTGTCGCTTATTTGTCCTGTCGGATAAAGGTTCATGAGAGGAAGTACCCCACCCATGATTTGGATTTAGTCGCAATGGAATTCTAAATTAAGAGTTGGAGGTACTACCTATACAAGGAACGATTTGAGGTGCTTTCTGATCATAAGAGCCTTCGATATATTTTCACGCGGCGTGACCTCAATCTTCATAAGAGAAGATAGATGGAATTGATGGAAGACTACTACTTCTCCTTGGAGTATAATCCTGACAAGGTCAATGTGGTGGCCGATGCTCTTAGTCGAAAGTCTAGTCTTACTCTGGCAACGATGAATTGCCACTGAGTAAAGATGTTTAGCAAACTGCAGAAGTTCGATCTGTATGTCTAGTTGGGTTATGATAGGGATTACCTTTAGGGTGTGATGGCTAAGCCACTCGTTGAACAGAAAGCTCTAGACACCCAGTCGTGTGATACCGAGTTCACACATTATTGTGACCGTAGTCAGAGCGATAAAGTGTTCGGCACTCTTACCGTGGATAAGGATGGTGGTGTGTGGCACATGGGAAGATTAATTATCCCAATTATTGATGAGCTTCAAGATGAGATGATGGTGGAGGCCCATCACTTGTATTTCAACGTACTTCCCGGTGCTATGAAGATTCATAAGAACCCATGCAGGGACTTCTGGTGGTCCAGTATGAAGAGGGATGTGGCGACATATGTAGCCAAGTTATACACATGCCATCAAGTGAAGATAGAACATAGGAGGTTGGTAGGGCTATTTCAACCATTACCCATAGCAGAGTAGAAGGGAGCATATCACTGTGGATTTTATCACAACCTTACCATGGTCTGAGCGCAGTCACGATGCAATTTAGGTTATTGTGGACTGGATCGCGAGATCCACACACTTCTTGTTGATTAAGACCACGGGCAACGTGGCTAAGATGGTGAGGTTATATATTCATGAGATAGTGTGACTTCTTAGTGTTTCGCTCTCGATTGTCTCAGATAGGGATCCCCAATTTGTGTCCTAATCTAGAAGAAGTTCCAACAGGATTTGGGCATTGAATTGAGCATGATTACATCGTATCACCCTAAGATAGATGGATGGTCAGAACAAACCATCCAGATCTTGGAAGACATATTGAGAGCTTGCGTGCTTGGTTTTCAGGGTAGTTGAGTGGAGAATTTGCATCTGGCATAGTTTTTCTACAATAATAGTTATCAAGTGAGCATTGAAATGGCTTCATATAAGGCTCATTATAGGAGGTTGTGTCGTTCTCCAGTTTGTTTGGCTGAGGTGGGTGAGAAGCATCTCACCAATTCATATTTAATCAGTTAGGGGGTCGATAAAATTCAGGTAATTCGATAAAGGCTCATGATGGCTCAGAGCCGGTAGAAGAATTATGCTGCTAATCGAAAGATACCTCCAGAGTTTGAGGTGGGTGACCATATGCCACTGAAGGTTAGAGATAGCACCGACTGTCAACGATTTGGTCAGAAGGGGAAGCACGCATCTTGGTATATCAAACCCTTTGAGATCATGAACGGATTGGAAATGTATCGTATCTCTTGGAGCTAGATAAACAATTATTCTAAGTTCATAATGTGTTCAACATTTTTATGTTGAAGAAGTATTTGCATAACCCCCGACACCTCATCGATTGGAACTGTATTGAGTTAGAGGAAGATGTTACATTTTCAATGCGGCCTATACCCATCTTGGACTGTGAGGATAGAGTCTTGCGCAACACGATCATTCCTTTAGTGAAGGTTTTATGGGAGTTTAAAGGTGTTGAAGTTGCAACTTAGGAGCACGACTCGGAGATGCGTGAGAAGCACCTGGAACCCTTTACATAGCTTAGTTGTTCTGATTTCGGGGATGAAATCTCCTGAGGAGGGGAGAATGTAACACCCATGCCCAATATTTATACTATGTTCCTTGTAATTTGTACGCCTTGGTCCATGAACTATAAGTTTTGAATGGATCTTAAATTTGGGCTATCCTTGTGGCCATTGTGAAATTTAAATTGGAGTTTTAATGGCGTAAAGTTTAGATGCTAAAATTTGGCCATAATTCGAACGATAGTTCACATCATTGGAATGAGAATAACATATTGTTCGAACGAGGTTCGAATGACCTTCTAATGATTAGGACCTTTTCATTTTCAATCATTCTCTAGAATCTTTTTGGAACGCCCTCGTTTAAACGAGGTGCATTGTCGTTCAAATGGGGGGTTATTTCCCATTTGAACTAGGTTATTCCCCTTACACTTTTTCACCCACATTTTGACCTCGATAGAACTTTCGTTCAAATGAGTCTCAAGATGTTCGAATGATCGAACGCAGATTAGGAGCTTCTACACATTTTGATGTGTTGTCGTGACATGGGGAATTGGATTTGCTGAGTTATCGAGCTCTCAGTGGCTCAGATCAAAATGAGGGCTTATCCCATGGTTAAAGGATTCAGGGTTGGTGGATATAAATAGAGGTGAGAGGGTTAGAGATCCAGTTTCATAAGATTTTAGGAGCTCCTCTCTCTAAACCACACAATTCCATTGCTCTCCCATTTCCACCATTTTTTATGGTTTTCCCTTTCCACTCCAAGAATTTTCCAAGTTATTATAAGGCTAAAACACCCATTTCAAGCATAGTTGAGGATGAAGTTGGGTAAAAGAAGCCATTGTTTGAGCTCTCTCAAAGAAGTTGGAGATTTCATGGGGATTTGGAGTTTTAGGAGCTTTCAAATCATTCCCTTTCTGTCTTCCCTCTTCAAATCAAAGGTAGGATTTTCCTCCAAGTGTTTTCAAGATTAAAATCTATTAGGATGCATGTTAGATGGGTTTATTTTGCAAAAATATTTTCTAGTATGTTTAGTTAAAGGTTTTCTTCCAAAAATGGGATTTTTCATGAAAACTATGTTCAAAATGCTTTTTAGTGAACAAATAATAATTTAATCTTGGAAAAAGGAGGAAAAGAGCATGAAAATATATTTCGTGTTAAAATCATGTTTAAGTTGCATAGTTAAGGATTTCTAGGCTTGAAATCCTCTCAAGAATGTGTAAAAGGTTGCAATGTGTTGAAAAGGGTCATATAAAAATGATATATGAAATTAAAAATGGGTTTCTTGGTGAAAGAAAGAAGTTTGAAATATTAACACTAAATATGTTATAAAATGATGAAGAAATGATACTTGATGCAATATTTGGGTATAAGGGTAACAAATGCATCTTGTAAAAATGGTTTTTATGATATTAAATATGTTTCTTGAAAAGAAATATGAAGAAAAGGAATTTTCTTGGAAAAACAAAGTTAATATATGATATGTGGGTATTAAAATCATAAAAGGCGGTTTTGAATGTAATAGTGACAATTTATGATGCCATGATGAAAGAAATGTACTTTTCACAAGGTTTTGGTAAACGAAGGGTAGAAAGGTAATCTTGATTAAATTAGAGGGTCCTAATGGTTGGAATTACTCATTTGGCCTTATTAGTCGATTTAGGGAAAATGAATAAATGAATCAAATGGCATGAGAATGATGAAAGTAAAGGAATAATGTGGACATTGGTAAAAATATTAAAACACATTAATATGGACTCGAATGAGACCGAAAAATAATTAAGAAGGGCCCGGAGCCTTAGGGTGAAGACCCAAAATCACTAGTCAAAGCATATAATAGTATAGTTGACGGTGTAAAGCCCGTTAAAGTATGCAGATAATTGGAGGATTTTGAGAAAGATAAATGAAAGGAAAAGGAACTTGGTTGTGCTTAAGCAGTGTAAATTAGAAAACTTAATGAAATGGATATAAATGGAAACTAAGGAATAAAATATGATTAAAATAGTCTCTAGACTCGAAAAAGGGTGGTTTGAAACGGTTAAGTGGGAGTATGAGCACATCACTTGGGTGCATTGCATGATAGTGTGGCACCCCGACTAATTAAATACCGGGTAGCTACTCCTTTATTAAATCAATACAAAATGCCAAGTTGGCCCAGTTAATAGCATCACTGTCGAAAACATTTTTTTTTGTGATTACTAACCACCTAGTATTTAAAAAGTGAGTTGTCAAATTTTAAATTAAATCTGATTAACATGCAATAAATGAAATATAAAAATGTAACACAACCATTCACGATAAAGTCCAACTATAATGAATCAACAATTAAAGATGAGTCTCGAGGAAATACTCCTCACAACAATCCCAATATGAAAGGAAATAAAACAAGTCTGCATCTTGAATTAATTACAAACCAAAGTCTGAATAACTGAAATATAAAATGAAATGTCTCTAAAAGAAAGGGGCGACATGCCCTACAACTGATGAAATCTGAATATAGAGTCAAGGCAAATGAAGCGTCTACTAGCAAGGCCCTGTAACTTCCACAACATCTACAGCTCGTCACCTGACTGGAAATACTAAGCATGATGTCCTTGTGGCTGGGCACCTAAAAATGGTTTTTACAAAAAGATAGATTTGAAAGCAAACCGGTCAGAGCCCGAATGTGGAGAGTATATTTTAAAAACAGCAAGTGCTTTAATAACAATTAAAACAATGAATGCAAGATACATGTTAGGACGTGCTCTCACATGAAATACGCACCTCTCGTCTAACAGTGCACTCCTAACGTTCTTGTACCCATACATGTGTTATTTATATCTAACTCAACCGTCATAAGTTCTAACCCAACTACTCGATTCACAATATGAATTCCCAAAGTTATTACTTAAATAAAAAGCTTTACTTAAACTCGGATTCTCAATTATTAGCATTACCATTCATGGCATGTTATACCTTTTTAACTTCTCAAGGAGTTACTCTAAATTATTCTCGCAGTTTAAACATAACAAATTCCTTTTCATTGAACCGTATATTATTCACATCATAAATATACTATACAAGCACCCCGAGGCTAAGCTGTGGTGCACACATACTCTGCTATCCATCCCGGTACATCACGTACATAAGGATTACAAATTCCGAATCTCTCAGGAATTGTTAGAATAAACACCACACACAAAAATGGAGGCGAACATAATTCAACATACCCATGGTCACGTACATACCTACGCTCCATAGTCAGCTGGCTTAATAACTCACAATTAAGTCATTCCCTTGAACTATGTCCTCTAGGTACCAAACTAAATCCGGGCACACAAGGATTAGAAGGCCCTAAGCGAACGTAAACCTCCCGTGATAGCAAGTATGGTAGGTATGTCATACACATAAGATCATATACTAAGCATGCACACATCTTAGATATCTCAATATTAATAAAGGTATTTTCTACATCCTTATACCATTATTCCAATTATATACATTTTAAGTCTTCCGATAATATATAATGTAGACTGTCGACACATCTCACGTCATAGATTCTTATACTTAAAACCTATCTCAAAGGGGTTATTAAGTTTCCTATTATCCCCACATAATACATCATTATTCTTAAGGTCCTTACTTCTGCCCCAAACCTCAATTCATCAATTTATTCAAAATTACTCTTTTAACCCTAATATTATCTC
The DNA here is from genome assembly GCA_949130495.1 of Sambucus nigra. Taxonomy (NCBI): domain Eukaryota; kingdom Viridiplantae; phylum Streptophyta; class Magnoliopsida; order Dipsacales; family Adoxaceae; genus Sambucus; species Sambucus nigra. The sequence continues at coordinate 295,867,624 of OX422218.1, read as the reverse complement.
ACTCATCGAGCTTCATTAGCTTTTAGAATAATTCCTTAAATTAAATTCTAATTAAGGTCCAAACTTTATAACCATACCTACTGGTCTTCCTTAAGTCTAAGGATATTCATAAGGTCTCCAATAATATTTTCCAAGGGTTAACATCATTAAAATTTAACTAGGGGAAGTTTTACTCTTTTTGGGAAGGTCGATCGATCGACCTTGACCTTCAATCGATCGACCTTGACCTTCGATCAATCGATGGTGGTCGATCGATCGACTGATGAATGTCGATCGATCGAACGCACCAGGTAGGCTACGGACTGCTTCGTTTTGCAGTTTTCAAATCATCTCAAAACACCATTAACAAGCATGAAACTCTAAGATAACGTTATAATATCATCATACAACCATCCTACAACAGTGTTAACGTTCTAAAACCAATAATTCATCATTCAAGGGCTTTGTTTGGATCAAAACTTCATCAAGAATTCCAGTTTTCTATTTCTTTCAAGAACATTAATAAACTTCTTCTAAAATCCGTTTTTAGATCATCAATGGTTCTGTTTTGAATTCATAATTCATCCAGAATGTTTCTAAATGCAATTCCTAACATAGTTCATAGTTTTAATCCTTAAATTCATGGGTCTAATCAATCTTCCAAGATAAATTTGATGATTATCCTAAACATGGAAAAGCATAGCATTGAATCAATTATAATTAAACCACTTGCATCTAATCTTTCTCTGAATTTGATGTTGAATCTTGAAGGCTGAGTTGTTCTCTCTCTCTCTCTCTGCAGAATTCTCTTCTCTATCTCTCTCTACAAGTTCTTCTCTAAGGATGATGACAATGGAGGTGGGGTTGGTTTTTGGTAAGTTAGAACTATTTCTTAACTTCTCCCGTATCCCATTAAGTCCCTTAGTGTAGTTAGTGGGTTTAGTTGATAAAGAATAAGTCAGATTTTTATTTCTAATTTTCGTGGGTTTTAATTCCCAAATTTCCGAAATTACCAAAATGCCCTTTTAAGTTACCGGTATGGCCCAATAATGCCCCGGGACCCAAACTTAACCCCCGGCTAGTGTTTTCTGACTATTTAGACCCTTCCGGACACGTTGGCTCACTCAAAATGACCATACGGTTAATAGAAATAAAATTCACTTTTTAATTAAATAATTACTTTCCTGACGCGACTGTCACACGCGTCTCAACAAAATTTCCCAAATTGCCGTATTTCAATCTCGCGACAATTTCAATAGTTTCAATATTCGTATATTGCCATATATACACATTATAATCAAATACTAACTCACATCTCGTTAATATTTTATCCGGATTAATTCTCAATTAATTCACATTTAATTCAATTAATCCCATAAATAAATATCGATAAAAATGCGGGGTATTACATACTTCCCCCCTAATAACAGAATTTCGTCCCGAAATTGGGAACTAAAAAGTACCTGGTAAAAACAACTCTGGATAACGTTCGCGCATCTCATCCTCGCGCTCCCATGTGGACTCCTCGACATTATGATGTCACCATTGAACACGCACTAACGAGACTATCTTTGACCGCAGTTTCCGCTCACTTCGGTCCAAAATAGCAATCGGCCCCTCCTCGTAGGAGCTATCGGGCTGGAGATCGATGTCCTCCAAAGCAATGTGAGAATGAGCCAAATCATCTCTAAGATATTTCCTTAGCGAGGAAATATGAAACACATCATGAATCCGATGCAAATGCTCCGGTAACACAAGTCTATACGCAACAGACCCAATCCGCTCAATGATAGGAAATGGTCCCACATATCTCGGTGCCAGCTTTCCCTTCTTCCCAAATCGCATAATCCCCTTCATAGGAGATACTCTGAGTAAAACCTGGTCCCCCACTTGGAACTCCCTGAAGAACCTCTTCGCATCAGCATAGCTCTTCTACCGATCCTGAGCTACCTGAATGAGACTTCGTATCAATTCTATCCTCGCCGAAGTATCCTGAATCACTTCCGGTCCAAGTAGTTTATTGTCCCCCACCTCCAACCAACATGCTGGGGAACGACAAGGTCTACCGTATAACGCCTCAAATGGAGCCATACCAATGGTGAACTGGTAGGAGTTGTTGTAAGCAAACTCTACCAGTGGAAGATATTGTTCCCATCCACCCCCGAAGTTAATGATGCACATCCGCAAGATGTCTTCCAACATCTAATTTGTACGCTCGGTTTGCCCATCGGTCTGCGGATGATAAGTCGTACTCAACCGCAATTCCGTGCCCATGGCCTCCTGAAAACTTTCCCAAAACCGTGAAACAAATATCTTATCTCGGTCAGTCACGATATTTAGGGGCACACCGTGAAGTCTCACTATCTCTGCAATAAAGAGCTGGGCATACTGGCCCGTAGTGTAGTCTGTCCTTACGGGTAAAAAATGAGTGACTTTGGTCAACCTCTACACAATTACCCAAATGGAGTCGTGACCTCTCTGTGACGTAGGCAACCCCGTGATAAAGTCCATGGAGATGCTCTCCCACATCCACATCGGGACCTCTAATGGCTGTAGAAGTCCTGTCGGTCTCTGATGGTCCACTTTTACCAGCTGACAAGTGGCGCATTTAGAAACAAACACTGCAATATCTCTCTTCATCCCGCTCCACCAATACTGACGTCTCATGTCCTGGTACATTTTGTCCCCATCGGGATGTACCGCGAACCGTGAGCCGTGCGACTGTGCCATCACCTCGTGTCACAATTCCTCCCCTTTCGGAACTACCAGTCTCCCATTGAAGCGTAATCCCCCGTCTGAGCTAACGGTATAGGACTCGGCTCCCTCTGTTAATAATCAAACTATCTGCTCTTGACAGAACGAGTCATCTGCTTGTGCCTTTACTACTTTCGTGACAATCTGCTGTGTAACAGTCATCACTGACATGAATGATCGGGCCACTGCATCCTGGTGTCCCAACTCCTTCCATTTTGCCTTCCACACCCCTGCCACCTCATCTACTGGCCTACGGCTCAACGCGTCTGCTACCACGTTAGCCTTCCCCGGGTGATATTGGATATCAAACTGATAGTCCTTAACAAACTCAAGCCACCTTCGTTGCCTCATATTCAACTCCTTCTGCGTGAATAGGTAATGTAGGGACTTATGGTATGTGAACAATCGAAACTTCTCCCCCAAAAGATAATGTATCCCAATCCGAAGGGCAAATACCACTGCCGCTAAGTCCAAGTCATGGGTAGGGTAATTCTTCTCGTGAGGCTTAAGCTTACGGGAAGCATAAACTATGGCCTAACTCTCCTGCTGCAGTACACCTCCAAGTCCTTGTAAGGACGCATCGGTGTAAACAAGATACTCAACTCCCGGTCTCGGCAATGCTAACACAGGTGCTGAGGTTAACTTGCCCTTCAACTCATCGAATGCCAACTGATAGGCATCACTCCAAATGAACGACACACCTTTACGAGTCAGATGTATCATGGGACCCGCTATCTTGGAGAAACCTCGAATAAATCTCCTGTAGTATCCTGCTAAGCTCAAGAAACTACGGATCTCAGTCGGTGTCGTGGGCTGTCCCCACTCCCTCACCTCGGATACCTTCCCCGGGATCAACAGATATCCCCCGGTCGGAAATAATATGCCCCAAAAACTGAACCTCTTTCAACCAAAACCCGCACTTCTCATACTTTGCATACAGCTCGTTCTGACGTAGCGTCTGCAAAGCCTACCTCAAATGCTCGGCGTGCTCCTTCTCTGTCTGGGAGTAAACCAGAATATCATCAATGAAGACAATGACGAACTGATCTAGGAACTCTCTGAACACCCTATTCATCAAGTCCATAAACACGGCTGGAGCGTTGGTCAAACCAAAAGGCATAACTCGAAACTCGTAGGAACCATATCTCGTTAAGAAAGCAGTCTTCGAGACGTCCTCCTCCATGATACGCAACTAATGGTAACCAGATCGCAAATCAATCTTCGAGAAGAAATAAGCTCCTCTCAACTGGTCGAATAAGTCATCGATTCGGGAAAACGGATACTTATTCCGTATCGTGACCTTATTCAACTCCCGGTAATCCACACACAACCTCAATGTCCATCCCTCTTTTTAACGAACAACACAAGGGCACCCCACGGCGAAGTACTCCTCCGGATGAACCCCTGACCCAACAACTGCTCAATCTGATCCCGTAACTCTCTCATCTCAGCTGGAGCCATACGGTAAGGTGCGCGGGCAATAGTCCGAGTGCCCGGCGTTAAATCAATCACGAAATCTATCTATCTACTCGGAGGTAATCCAGGTATATCCTGAAATACATCGGCAAACTCTCGAACAACCGGAATTGAATCAAGTGGTATCACCACTTCCTTAGAGGTCTCCTCCTCTATGTAGTACAAATGAGTGGACGATCCTCCCTCAGGACGAGGCATCGCCACTAAAAACATCTCCTGCCCGAGAATGGCAAAGATAATACTCCTACTAAAACAGTCAATCATGGCTCGGTACGCTACTAGCCAATCCATACCAATAATGGCATCATACTCGGTCATCTCTAACACTAACATATCGGCGGGTAAAGTAAACCTCCCGATCTCTATACCCACACCTTTACACATAAACGAAATCATGGAACCCCTACTCAACGGTGAGTATACATAAGTAGCGGTGCTCTCTGCGGTGTCTAACAACCCAATGGTGCATGCAAATCTCATAGCAATAAAACAGTGTGTAGCCCCCGTGTCAAATAAAATGCGCCCCAGAGTCCCCTGAATAGAGAACATACCCTCAATAGCTGGCGGATTCTGTGGGGCTGCGGCCTGCTGAAGCTGATACACTCTCCCATACTGAAGCTGTCCCTGCTGAACTGGGACAGCTGGAATGGGTGGTAATGCTGCCATCTGCGGTGGTGCTGGGAGGGCGGCGGGAAACATAGGCCTCTGTGGCTCGTGTCGAGCACCCTGCTGCTACTGCTGTGGGGCCCTGCCCTTATCAGGACAATCCTGACGTTTGTGGCTAATCTTACCACAAATGAGACACTTCCCCGGGAAGTTTCCCCCTCGCTGACCCTGCTGCCCTCAGCCCTGGTGGCCGTTACCATTTCTGCCCTGGCCTTGCTGGCCCTGGTGAAACTGCTGTTGTTGACCATTTTGACCCTGCTGGCCCTGATGGCCGTTATGACCCTGCTGGCCATTCTGGAATCCTCCCTGACCATTCCTGAAACCCCTTGATCGGAATCTCTTATGATCCCCCTGTTGGGAACCCTGATCACTCTGCCTATACTGACCCTGAGCTGATTGTGCCCCGCTGGCACCATTTCCCCCTGTCCTGCCCTGATGGCTGGACTCTCCTGATCGCTTCCCCTCTGTCAAGTGAAAGCGGTGGTCCTGGCAATGGAGCAATGCAGCGTTAACCACGTCAGAATAAGTGGCCAACAAGAGGTTCCCCAATAAATGCTGACGGATCCTCTAAGTCAATCCATCTATGAATTTCTGAATCTTCTTCTCTTCCGTCGGTATCTCATCCGGTACAATGTTCAGCAAATTTGTGAATTCGGCCTCATACTCGGCCACAGTCTTACCCTCCTGTCTAAGGCTCATCAACTTCCTCCTCATTTCCTTGTGAACAGCTGACGGAAAATATTTGCGGTCGAACCGCACCCAGAACTCCTATATAGTGAGAGTATCTCTCTCCTCTGCGGTGGTAATAGACTCCCACCACTGCAATGCAGCTCCCACTAGCTTGAAAGTAGCTAGTATCTACCTCTGAACATCGTTGCACTCATACATCCTCAAGTGCCTCTGAATATTCTTCCTCCATTGACTAGATACCACAACATCGGAGCTACCTGCGAACTCCGGAGGGTGTGCTTTCTGAAAAGCATCTCGAACTCGTTCCCAAGCAGACGGGAATGCATATGCCTGAACTGGAGTGGCTACCGGCATTTCGGGTGGTGCCTGCTGTATAACGGCGAGAGCGACATTTACCGCTTGGGCTACAATGGCTGCAACCTCGGCGGCATTCATGGTGCCCTGTACTGGAGCTGGCTGTGGCTCGGGCTGTGCATCCCTAGGAACTCGCTGCGCACGTCGTGGAGGCATCTGAAATGAGAATAAAGTTTATAAGTTCGCAGTTATAAACTTAAAATAGCTGAAGAGCGAAGCATACATAAAAGAATACAACAGTCCTAAAATATAGGGCTCTATATCAAATAAAGCTCAGCGAAAACATAATAAGCCGTACAGATCCTAAAGGACACTAGAACCTGATGCTCTGATACCACCTGTGACACCCCGACTAATTAAATACCGGGTAGCTACTCCTTTATTAAATCAATACAAAATGCCAAGTTGGCCCAGTTAATAGCATCACTGTCGAAAACATTTTTTTTTGTGATTACTAACCACCTAGTATTTAAAAAGTGAGTTGTCAAATTTTAAATTAAATCTGATTAACATGCAATAAATGAAATATAGAAATGTAACACAACCATTCACGATAAAGTCCAACTATAATGAATCAACAATTAAAGATGAGTCTCGAGGAAATACTCCTCACAACAATCCCAATATGAAAGGAAATAAAACAAGTCTGCATCCTGAATTAATTACAAACCAAAGTCCGAATAACTGAAATATAAAATGAAATGTCTCTAAAAGAAATGGGCGACATGCCCTACAACTGATGAAATCTGAATATAGAGTCAAGGCAAATGAAGCGTCTACTAGCAAGGCCCTGTAACTTCCACAACATCTACATCTCGTCACCTGACTGGAAATACTAAGCATGGTGTCCTTGTGGCTGGGCACCTAAAAATGGTTTTTACAAAAAGATAGATTTGAAAGAAAACGGGTCAGAGCCCGAATGTGGAGAGTATATTTTAAAAACAGCAAGTGCTTTAATAACAATTAAAACAATGAATGCAAGATACATGTTAGGACGTGCTCTCACATGAAATACTCACCTCTCGTCTAACAGTGCACTCCTAACGTTCCTGTACCCATACATGTGTTATTTATATCTAACTCAACCGTCATAAGTTCTAACCCAACTACTCGATTCACAATATGAATTCCCAAAGTTATTACTTAAATAAAAAGCTTTACTTAAACTCGGATCCTCAATTATTAGCATTACAATTCATGGCATGTTATCCCTTTTTAACTTCTCAAGGAGTTACTCTAAATTATTCTCGCAGTTTAAACATAACAAATTCTTTTTCATTGAACCGTATATTATTCACATCATAAATATACTATACAAGCACCCCGAGGCTAAGCTGTGGTGCACACATACTCTGCTATCCATCCCGGTACATCACGTACATAAGGATTACAAATTCCGAATCTCTCAGGAATTGTTAGAATAAACACCACACACAAAAATGGAGGCGAACATAATTCAACATACCCATGGTCACGTACATACCTACGCTCCATAGTCAGCTGGCTTAATAACTCACAATTAAGTTATTCCCTTGAACTATGTCCTCTAGGTACCAAACTAAATCCCGGCACACAAGGATTAGAAGGCCCTAAGCGAACGTAAACCTCCCGTGATAGCAAGTATGGTAGGTATGTCATACACATAAGATCATATACTAAGCATGCACACATCTTAGATATCTCAATATTAATAAAGGTATTTTCTTCATCCTTATACCATTATTCCAATTGTATACATTTTAAGTCTTCCGATAATATATAATGTAGACTGTCGACATATCTCACGTCATAGATTCTTATACTTAAAACCTATCTCAAAGGGGTTATTAAGTTTCCTATTATTCCCATATAATACATCATTATTCTTAAGGTCCTTACTTCTGCCCCAAACTGTAGTACCCCGCCCGTCCTGGGAGAGCGAACGGAGCGCCACTATCGATAAACTAAATCAATTCCACAAATCACAAGGTATAGAGCATCTAAATCCCACAATTAAACAAAAACTACTATTATCATCTTCAGATTAATACAAAAATCTCTCGAAATAATTACAACAATCTAACTATCTCGAAAATAAAATAAATCTCCAAATGCTCTATACATCAAAATAAATACAAGTCTTCTCATTGTATTCTCGAATATTCTTCCCAAAATATTCCACGCTAAAAATCATCCCAATTGGTCCATAGAACTCAAATCCGTGCTCACCTGCCAACTAAGAAAAAGATGGGGAAGTACACAATACGACAGGAATATGCTCAACAAAGAAGTTAGCGATGAACAAAGCGCAACAATACGACTACGAATACTCAAATCAAATATTGCAAATCTCAATAGCATTTTATCAATAAATTTCTCAACAACACATTAACCGGAGTCACCAGGCCTCACCATACCGCGCCATACTTTATCAAGTAGCCGGAAAAGGAGTCTTGGCGGGTGCCCAACATCAGTGCCATATTAAAATCTCATGACAGCGTGCTCAAAACAGCATGAATAATACCTCATGAATGAAAATAATTCCAACAATTATTTTTCTAGATTTCCAAGAATTTAACAATTCAAAATATGAGTTCAATTAACAAGAATTCAACGGAATAAACACTCGCGAGATTTCAGGAGCATATTGTGTAAAACCCCATACCTCAAAATCATCAAATGAATCATCACATAATTCAACCTCAAAATCTAATCACACCATCACGTTCTTCTCGCGAAAATAATCAAATCTCGTTCTAGCCCAAACTCGAGAAAACACCAAATAAGCCTTATAATCTAAGGTTGAAATCCTGAATAGGTTTGGGGCTATGGTTTGTATATGAAAGGGAGTAATTTTTGAGAGGTCTTCTGGTTGAAAAGTTTGAGAAAAAGTGATTTGAAAAGCCAAGCCACGAATTATTTGATATATAAAGGGTTAAGAGTTTGATTAAGAAAAGAGTTCTAATTAGATACAAACACTAAAATTTTATTCCGGACGATCGACCGTTGGAATCGCTTGAAATTTTAGTATGTTGTAGCGAACGGCGAGACAGGACTTCTGACAAAAATTCAGCTTGATCGGACGGTCGAATTTCTAAAAATATTATTTTTACTAGAGAGTTTTATGTTCCGAGGACTCTTAGAGAGTTTTATGTTTTGAGGACTCTTCTAAATAATAAAAATTCAACTAAAACACCATTTTAATTCCGATTTCGAAATCGTTTGAAATTCTCGCCTTTAAAAATAATAACCAACATATTTGAGCAATAAAAATAACTTTACCAAAAACTTTATTTTCCTCTATATTTTGAAAATACTCCCAAATTACGCGGGTTGTTACACAAACCTCAATTCATCAATTTATTCAAAATTACTCTTTTAACCCTAATATTATCTCACTCATCGAGCTTCATTAGCTTTTAGAATAATTCCTTAAATTAAATTCTAATTAAGGTCCAAACTTTATAACCATACCTACTGGTCTTCCTTAAGTCTAAGGATATTCATAAGGTCTCCAATAATATTTTCCAAGGGTTAACATCATTAAAATTTAACAAGGGGAAATTTTACCCTTTCTGGGAAGGTCGATCGATCGACCTTGACCTTCGATCGATCGATGGTGGTCGATCGATCGACTGATGAATGTCGATCGATCGAACGCACCAGGTAGGCTATGGACTGCTTCGTTTTGCAGTTTTCAAATAATCTCAAAACACCATTAACAAGCATGAAACTCTAAGATAACGTTATAATATCATCATACAACCATCCTACAACAATGTTAACGTTCTAAAACCAATAATTCATCATTCAAGGGCTTTGTTTGGATCAAAACTTCATCAAGAATTTCAGTTTTCTATTTCTTTCAAGAACATTAATAAACTTCTTCTAAAATCCGTTTTTAGATCATCAATGGTTCTGTTTTGAATGCATAATTCATCCAGAATGTTTCTACATGCAATTCCTAACATAGTTCATAGTTTTAATCCTCAAATTCATGGGTCTAATCAATCTTCCAAGATAAATTTGATGATTATCCTAAACATAGAAAAGCATAGCATTGAATCAATTATAATTAAACCACTTGCCTCTAATCTTTCTCTGAATTTGATGTTGAATCTTGAAGGCTGAGTTGTTCTCTCTCTCTCTCTCTGCAGAATTCTCTTCTCTCTCTCTCTCTACAAGTTCTTCTCTAAGGATGATGACAATGGAGGTGGGGTTGGTTTTTGGTAAGTTAGAACTATTTCTTAACTTCTCCCGTAGCCCATTAAGTCCCTTAGTGTAGTTAGTGGGTTTAGTGGATAAAGAATAAGTCAGATTTTTATTTCTAATTTTCGTGGGTTTTAATTCCCAAATTTCCGAAATTACCAAAATGCCCTTTTAAGTTACCGGTATGGCCCAATAATGCCCCGGGACCCAAACTTAACCCCCGGCTAGTCTTTTCTGACTATTTTGACCCTTCCGGACACGTTGGCGCACTCAAAATTATCATACGGTTAATAGAAATAAAATTCACTTTTTAATTAAATAATTACTTTCCTGACGCGACTGTCACACGCGTCTCAACAAATTTCCCAAATTGTCGTATTTCAATCTCGCGACAATTTCAATAGTTTCAATATTCGTATATTGCCATATATACACATTATAATCAAATACTAACTCACATCTCGTTAATATTTTATCCGGATTAATTCTCAATTAATTCACATTTAATTCAATTAATCCCATAAATAAATATCGATAAAAATGCGGGGTATTACAGATTGTTGCATTAATGCTAGATAAATTGTTAAACGTTTTCGAAATTATTTAAAATACATGTATATGTATATTATTTTCGTGGAAAATGTATAGCTTTATATTTCCCACCCTGTTGAGCGTTCGTTCACCATTGTTGTTTATGTTAAAATCCCCACCCTCATCCTAGGTACATTGAGTAGGGATGTTAGTAAGGACGTCGGTAAGGTTCCTGAGGGTAATAATTGTCTTTATAAGCTCTCTCATTTTATTTAAAATTGTCTCTGAAAACATTGGATTTGGAATATCTTTAAATCATTTTATTCGGGCCTTTGGCCAAGTGTTGTAATAATACAGGGATAACTATGGTTTATTTCTTATTTATTAAACTTTGATCAATTTAACGAATTTTCATAAATAAGCCTTGTTAATTAATCTAATTACTTAAAGTAATCACTTGTAACTTAAATTAAAATCGGTAATTTAATCCCTGTCAAATAGGGAAATAAATGGGTTTTTCCTAAATAATAGAATTGGACTCTCCTCCCTCCCCCTTTAACTCCTTGACACAGTTCGGGGACGGTGACCCAAATCTGGGTCGGGGCGTTACAACACCACTCGCTGCAGATAATTAGATTTCATAATAGTAAATCAAATAAATTTTAATTAATGCATTAAAATTACAGAGTATAACATCATCATTATTTTCCAAGATTGACTTGCGCTCGGGATATAAATAGTTACATATTCATGAGGATGACATTTCAAAAATAACTTTTCTGATGCATTGTAGATTGTACAAGTTCTAGCTCATCCCATTTGGTTAACCAATGCTCCAGCAGTATTCCTGGATTTGATTAATCATGTATTTCAACCATTTCTGGACCAATTCGTCATCGTGTTTATTGATGACATCTTAGTGTATTCTCGATCGAAAGAGGTGCATACAGAACATTTACGGTTGGTTTTGCAGACACATCGGGAACATAAGTTGTATTCTAAGTTCTCTAATTGAGCGTTTTGACTCTGAGACGTACAATTCTTGGGCCATGTCGTATCTAAGGCCGGTAATTCCATGAATCCTAAAAATTTATCTACATTTGTAGATTGGGGACAACCCACAACTCCTACAGAGGTTAGGAGTTTCTTGGGTTTATCTGGGTACTATAAGAGGTTAATTCAGGGATTCTCGAAGATTTTTGGCCTACTAACTCACCTCACCCGAACAGGGGTACTTTTTGTTTGGAGCATGGACTGCCATAGGGCATTTGAGGAGCTTAATGAGAAGCTCACTATCATGTCCATCCTTACATTACCACATGGAAACATGGGGTATTTGGTGTATATGGATGCATCACTCTAAGGGTTAGAGGTGTGTTAATGTAGGCGGAGAGGCCTAGAACTTATGCTTCCTATGAGCTTAACCCTCATGAAGTAAACTATCCCACTCACGATATGGATTTGGAAGCGATAGTCTTTGCCATTCGTATTTAGAGACATTACCTATTGGTTGAGAGGTTCACATTATTTTTCGATTATAAGAGTCTTCAGTACTTATTCACTTAAAGGGAGTTGAATATGAGACAGAGGAGATGGCTCGATCTTGTAAAGGAATATCACTTTTTGATTCAATACCAACCAGGGAAGCGAATGAGGTAGCAGATGCATTGGGTCAAATATCGACAGCTATGTTAGCATCTTTATAGATAGAGCATGAGGATGATTTACCTGATATTTGGGTAGTGCATTGAAGTGACACACATGATATGGATTTATCGAAAGCCTTTTTTGAATTGTGATCATTACACCACCCATGGTGACACGAGTGATACAGTCCCAGGCTTCAGACTCTTCTATCAGTAGAAGATACGAGAGTTGCATCCGGAGGGGTCAGTTTCTTCTCGATCAGTTCAGATGGCGAATTGAGATTTCAAGGGCAGTTTGTTGTGCTAGAGGGTCTTCAGTTAAGGAGATCAATTTTAGTCGAGGCATATGGATCATGATTCGTGGTGCAACCCGATGGGAACAAGATGCACCAGGGCATGCATAAATAGTATTGGTGTACTGGGATGACGATACACATTACGAAATTTATGTCTAAGTGTACCAACTATCAGCTAGTAGAGGTGGAGCACCAAAGACCAACGGGGAATTATAGTGTTTAAAAATTCTCGAGTGGAAGTGGGAGATCATCTTCATGAATTTTAAATTAGGATTATCAAGATCCCAGATAGGTCATGATTACATTTGGGATATCGTCGATAGATTGATGAAGTTGTCTCATTTCCTTTTAGTGCGGACAGATTACATCGCCAAGCAGTACGCTATACTATTCATTGTAGATATTGTACGGCTTCATGGGGTACTGCATGACATTATGTCCAATCAGAATAGTACATTTGTATCTCACTTTTGGCGCAGTTTTTAGGATTCTATGGGAGTACAACTGAATTTGCGTATGACATTTCCCCCTCAGTCTAACATCCAGACTGAGCGGGTGAATCAGATTTTGAAGGATATGCTAGCTTCGAGCATGTGTTTTTTATTTCAAAAGGATTTGGGACAATCATTTATCCCTAAGGTAATTTTCTTACAGTAATATTCATCTGCGGACTATTGGTATGTCACCCTAGGAGGCATTATATGGGCGATCGTGTTGTTCGCTAAGTTGTTAGTTGGAGTCAGGGGAACACAAAATGTTTAGGCTATACATTATTCGGGACACCTCAGAAAAGGTGTCACTCGTCCAAGCACTGATGAGGACGACGTAGTATCGGCACAAGAGTTACGCTGATAAGAGAAAGCAGAATCTAGAGTTTCAGGTGGGGATCAGATGCTTTTAAGGGTCTTCCCAATGAAAGGTTTTGTCAGATTCAGATCGAAGGGGAAGTTAGCTCCCCACTACGTAGGTCCCTTTATGATTATGGATAGGGTAGGGTTGGTGGCGTATCGATTGACCTTACCTAACCATCTTGAGCGAGTTCATGAAGTTTTCCACGTGTCAATATTGAGGAAGTTTCTGGGGGACGAGGACACCTATCAGCATATCGACCTCAATGGGATTAAGCTGAAGCCCACAGCGAGTTATGAGGAGTGAACACAATGTATCCTTGATCAAAAGACTAGACTATGCGATCTAAGGTCATACCATTAGTTAGAATCCACTGGGGACACCATGTAAGGCTGAGTCTACATAGGAGAGAGGATGGCATGCGAATGAGATATTCAAAGTTATTCTAGTCAGGTATAAATTCAAATTTTGAGCACAAAATTCCATATTTAAGTGAAGAAGAAATTAATATTCTATATTTTTTGGCATTAAATTAAATTGTGAAATTAGTATATTTGCTTGTAATGACATGAGATGTCACTATTTATATTTTACATATATAATGAGTTTATATAATTCAAAATTGAAATTGGACTTAATAGAATTCATTAATTAAATATTTATAAGTGATTGTGTATTATAAATGACTATGGAATGATTATGAATTTGGTATCGAGGGCTTCTTTGTTTGGATTATCCCCTCGATATCAAGTTCCATCGATCGTGAAGTAGTTTTTTTTAATGTAGCATTGCGCTAAACTCATAAATAACTTAATAATTGATTTTTCCCTCGTACCAATTAGAATATTAGTGTGTTTAGTATTTTATTTAGAGTTAACTTTTGGAGCATGTAGAATGTCAGGTTATAACTTAAAATGATGGCTTTTAAGTCCTACAAGTTGGTATGTGTCTATAATTATAACTTATGTCGTTTGGAGGTGTATTTGGGCTTATTAGGTTGAGGGTTATAAGGGGCCCAAACCTAATTTCGGGATTAGTACTTTTAGAGGGCCATTGGATTAATTTAGTTTCATTCTAAGAACTTGTGGAGAGGAACCCTAAGGCAAGAGAGAAGACGAACCTTGGAGAAAAGAGAAATTTGGAGGTTTAAGCTTGGAATTCTTCTCACTTTGATTTGAGGCAACTTTACTAGTGTAGGAATGTAATTCCTTTTATGTTATAGTATAATTATTCATTGGAATCTAGATCGATTGAGTTATAATCTGATTTTAATAACCAATTATCTAAATTCGAAATAAACTTAATGAGGTAAATAGTGTTAATCTCTATGTTACTAATATAATGTGATTTTAGTAAAATTCCTTATGAATCTGAGATAGGTTTGGCATATAATTGTTAGTATTATGTTATACCCTTAGAATTAATCAAAAGCCCCTTGAAAATTGAACGAATTGATTACAATTTGAACTTAATTGATCAAAAGATATGAATATAGGGTTCTTGTAATGAATCTGAAATCAATCCCTTTAAATCATTATAAAATTGTGTAAAACATTATATATGGGCTATGGTTAATGTTATACCTCTTGTATCTAAAGGATATTGGGCATTATGATATTTAGAGGCTTCGAATTAGGCTTCTGGGTATAAAAATGGCAGATTTGGTATTTTCGTGGGGATGAACTGTGTACATATCATTCGAATGACCTTAGTATCTTGTTTAAACGAGATTATGTAGTTTGTTATAATGAGTGTTAGACTCATTTGAATGAGTTAGGCGTTTTCATTCGAACGACTTTAGTATGTCGTTCGAACGACTTATGTAATCGCATTTGAACAAGATTGGGGGATTCGTTCGAATGACTTTGGAACAGTATTGAGAATTATTCCTAATCAAAAGAGACTAATTTATCTAAGAATTCTAGATTTAAGGCTTAGTAATCTTTTTGTGTTTAGGATTGCTATTCTGGTGTATTTATGTGCAGCATACCATGTGTGAGTGCTCGTGGGATACGTACTAGGGGATATCTTTATGGGGCGCGTACGAAGTCAATCGGGTTGGTGCCGCGATGTTAGAGATGGTCTTTACCTTGGTCTTTTTCTCCCCGTACACTAAGTTCTGAAAGTACCCGATGTATTTCGAGGGAATAATGTGGGAATCCTCTCATATAACCTAGGGTATGGGGTCATATGATTGGTGTGAAGGCAAACTGATTATCCATTGTTGATGATTTAAGGTTATACATGTGGGATGGCCTATAACTATACCTCGTAAGCACGAGTGATCCCCGAAGGCAGTGGGGATAGGCCTTCATTATGTCTGGGCTAGAGCATAGCCTATTTATTATGTACGTGGTCGGTACCGTACTTATGTGGATGTTCGACGTAGAGACTGTTTTCCCTTATATGTTCATATACTTGAGATGTATAGACTGGTACGATTATGGAACCTTTACTTATATTAAGTTGAGATTAATAATGATTAATCATGGAGTTCACTTGGGTTTGGGATTAGACGCATGTGATATTTATGGTTGTTTGGATTGGGATAACTTAAAAGCAACAAAAATACTATTAGAAGATGCGTAGTTATATTGTAGTCCAAACTCAGTTATATTCCGACTCTTCCTAAGCTTGTTGTTAACGTTATTGTTGAATTCTCTTTTCAGGACCTAAGTCGCAACTGTTATTTTACTCAGAGAGTTGGATTTACTTTTTAGAGAGCAATACTTTTAGTGTTGGATTTTATTCCTTTCGTGTTTATGGTATCAAAGGTTTATGTTGGTTTACTCTTATGGTTGTATTTGGTTATTTACTTTATATACATAGTTTTATTTTTCCCGCCATGCTTAGAATGATATCCAATTATTTTATACTCCGGTATTATTTATTTTAGACCAAATCAATCTAGCTTCGATTTAATAGAATGTCACAGTTTGTATCAGATCATTCCATATTATGATATCCTAGGGATCTTGAGGGCGTCCATCATTTTTTGCATAACGTTCTTTAATACTTTAGAGCTTGTCATTTAGATTATTGTACTCTATATTCATACGTGTACTTATACACTTTTGTTTATTATCTTTCAGACGGTGAACACACAATATCGAGCAGCACGACAACCAATCGCGAGCGTGAAGTCAGATATAGCGGCACGTTAATAGCAACTGTAACCATCGTAATAGCCTCAATAGGGGAAAGTGCTAGTTATAGTGACGACCGATCTGGCTACCATCATCACACAGATAGTAACTGTGACTATGATAGCCATGAGCTAGGAGTCGCCACTATATGTGGTTGCAACAGTACATGCCCGTCATACTACTTCTTTTGGGGAGCGAGCCAGGAGTACCTTTGGGAAAGGGCACCTATCGTAATTTTCAGGATCCACTGATCCAATTGTTAATTTATAGTAGAGGCATAACATCGAGCGGAACATACGTCTGGTAGAATGCTTTAACACCAAGAAGTTAATGTTAGCCATCTTCAGGCTAGTAGGGGATGCCCCACAGTGATGGAAGTCTGTTACCACTGAGGAGGATCAATCGTAGTTAACCATTGCACGGTTTTGGTTGAAGTACGAGGGGAAATATCTCTCTCCATCACAATAGACAACTTTGAGAGCACAGTATGATCAATTGAAGCGGGATGACCGCACAGTTGCGGAGGATAAGAGAGAGTTTACTCGATTTGTGCACTTTTCCTCGAACATCGAGTGTTCGGAGGTAAAGAAGATGGACTATTTTATTGAAGTCCTAATGTGGGGATCAGGTGGGTGTTGATGGGTAATTTGGCCTTCACCACATGCATACAGGTTGTGGACGTCACACTCCTGCATTGTTAGGATAAGAAAGACTTTCACAGAGAGAGAGAGAAGAAGAAGAAGAAGAAGAAGAAGAAGAAGAAGAAGAAGAAGAAAGCAGGACACGACTAGGGGCCGAAGGCAGTTAAGATCAGTGAGTAGTCCCTGGGGAAGGGAGGCTCACAACAGCACCCGATGGGTCAGATTCAGGGGGAGCAATCCCCGAATAGATTTAAAAGATGTGATGATCAGCGTTGTCAGGACATCTAGGGACAGGGGCAGTACGGCTAGTAGGGCCAGAGAGGACATGGTCAAGGTCAAAGGCAGTAGGATAGGCCCCAGGGTAGGGGCAACAGGGTCATCGTTCGGATCATCCCATCATGGGACCATTTTATAGTTATGGTGAGTTGGGCCATTCATTTCCTAGATATTGTAGAGGCAACCAGGCTAGTCAAGGCCACCAGCAGTGAGCTCTTCCAGCCCCACCACACTACCAGGCACTGTCACCACCGCCAGTGTACCGGCATTACCTCCACTTAAGGATCAGGCACAGGGTGCGAATAGCTTCATTAATATGTTTGCAGTGGTGGGTTCAACTAAAAAATTAAAAGGAAGTTGCAGCGATCACAATTTTTAAGTTTTCCTTCAAGTAGGAGACTTGGATATAATTACAAAAGAGGAGTCTTTTTCATCTTTATACTTGAATACCCATTAATTCAAAAAAAAAAAGTGAAAGGGTGAGGTTTTACTCAATTAAAGAATTTCGTTCCAAACTAATGATCTTACGAAGAGGTATCACTAAATTCAATACCCTAATATATATAATTCTCTCTTACAAAATATTATTAATTTACAAATGTGTGTGTATATATATATAATTCTGAGCTTAACCTTGGAACGACATTTATCACATTTAGAAGCTACCATGCGTACACTTAATTAAGCTATTTATTAATTTTGTATTATCTAGATTAATGTAGACACACGTGTATTTAGTGAATATATGCATTTAGTTGTTTCATGCATATAAGTGTAAATGAGGTATGTTTACATTAAATTTGATAGATACATGTATTTTGGTAGATATATTTTATAGATCCTATAAATACTCATGTGATGTTGGCATTTGAAGTTAAGTCAAAAATATTGTGCGAGTAGTAAAGAAAAATCATCTCTCTCAAAGTAAGATTTTGTAATTTATTTGATGAGTTCATCTTGAATACTTTAACTTATTTTACGTTGTTTTCTATGTACTTTTAAAGATAATAGTCTCTTTCATAACAGTTTTTATATATTGATTTAATATTTATTTTTATTTATTTAAATTAATAGTAAGATATTCAGGCACATTATCTATTATCAAAATATCATTATACTATGTTAAATATGTTTTTAACACCCCTTAGCTATATTCTCTTTGACAATGTAAGTTTTAAAAAATATCATTTTACGATCACGCAACGTATGACCTGAAAACTAATAATAATTTAATAACACAAATAAAAAAATATGAGTGTCTACTATAGTCATAGCACCATCTTGAGTAATTTATATATTAAATTTTAGGAAAGGGTCAACGCTAGGCACTCTCACATTATTATATCATTCCCAAATTTTGTTTTTCCACAAAGAGCACAAATCGATCCTAAATCTTGTCTTCTATATAATTAAACATAGAAAAAATAATATAATAAAAATGAATGAGTCTAATTAGTCAAAAGTTGATTTTACCTGTAAATGATTCTTACTTGTGAAATAACTGACGAATAAAGTGATTTCCTAGTTTTGTCAAATTATTTAGTTAGTCTAAGCCTTTTTATCGCAACACAAGATGGGTCATGAGCTCGCTTCTATAAATACACCCAACCCTTCCCTTCCTTCCTCACCATTTGAGGTCTGCAGTATATATAAAAATGAAGAGATCTTTCGTAGTCCATATATCCTCTATATGCATACACAAAGTCTAGGAGGATCTGTTAAGCTCAGGAGGGATAGCGCCATGGATAACAATGGTGCACAAGTCAACTCATTTAATTTCATCAGTGGCGCTATCCATCCTGAGTTTAACGGCTTCTTCTGACTATCTCTCTGGTGTTGTTACAGGCATAAGGACGGTTGTTATCATCTGGGTATCTAATAGATATCTGTTTTTCTTTTTCCTTTTTTATTTTGAGATTTTTATTTATCACTTCTACCAAAAATATATGTATATATATACACTTATTTCCATGTATTTAGTTTCCACCCAGAAAATCAAGGTTCTCCTAAGACTACTCTATCTTTTGTATGTATTTTGTGTAATGGGCTCTCTCTCTCTCTCCCACGCACACACCAACACACATCTTCTTTCGTTACTCTTGTTCTAGTTTTGATTTCTCACATTGATAAATAAGTAAATATAATGATGTCTCTTTTCATTAGATAGAGCTAATTGTATCTCATGCTATTCTTGCTGTTGGGTTGTTTTCATTTACAAAATCAAGGCATGTAGTCTTCTTTTTATTCAAAATCATGGATCTTCTCGTCTTAGACTAGATCGAAACTTTATTTATTAAGTTTTGGCTAAATAAATGACATTATTCTTCTTTTTGGCAACATCAATACCGACAAGTGTATGTGTTGGTGTGTTTTTAATTAATCAATGTGAATAAAAACAGACCTGTAAAGCAGGATATGTGATCTCTTGTTCTTCCTCCTCCTGTATTCACATGGATTTGCAAGATTAATATTCTATTATTGTTAGCAGTCTCCAAAACTCATCAGCCCTAAGTTTTGATTTAGTTTTTTTGTTTTCCATTAAGTTTTATATTGGAATATTTTTGGAAGTTCTGCAAACATTGATAGCTCATAGATGTTTCATTTATCGATAAATTTAGTGGTATTTATGGGTAATAAAAGGAGAGTGGTATAATGATATGAATGCAGTCTGAGGTATTTTTCAGCATAAGGAAGCATTTAGAGTAATGAAGGGTAGGGCTTTTGTGCCTCAACTTATATTTCGTGCAGCCTGCAGGCTTTATCTAATAAGAATGGTTGTTATTTACTATGGATGATGTTGACTCCTTCCAACTTCGTTGAGGTCACGTCTTCGTCCCTTTCTTTTTCTTTTTTCACTATTTAGTGTTTACTGATTCATGATACTGAGCCTGACCACTCTATTTAGGGTAGTATTTATGTAATCTTTCTCTCAAATATTTATATTTAAATATAGTTTCATAATTTAAAGGGCACCGTATCATTTAGTCTTAGTTTTGGTTTGATTGTTGTATCCAATCTGCTCTATCTCACCATTAGTTGCAGGTCTCATCCATATTGGTTGCACAAATATATCCTTATTTTATTTTATTTTACAACGACTTTGTGGATGCATGAAAATATTAAGAGGCCTGTTAAGAATCTTTCAGAGACGTATTACTAATTTTTGGAGCATGTTACAAATTTCCAAAGGTATGTTACCAGATTTTAGGAGATATATTACTAATTTTAAGAGGCATATTATCATTTTTTTTTCCCAAGGCATGTTAACTATTTAATGGAGCCTACAAAAATGCTCTAACTTAAACATTTCTAGTTGTTCAAAAAGTTATGTTTTGGTGACATTCGGTTTAAAAATAAATGTTTGTTGCTTCTATAGGGAATAATTATGATATCATAAAGAATAATGATATGAGTCTCAAATATATCCCCAACAACTTCCTCAAAGGGCATTAAGTATTTATAAATTGAGGTGAATCTCATATAGGGTACAAGCACTTAATGGATTTGGGGGATATTTTGGGACGCATAGCATTGCTTTATCATAAAACAAACTAGTGAGGCTCGTGGGCATTGTTATTGAAAAAGGAGAAGATGGGATCGAGTGCTAAAATCAAACTCCAAATAGGAACTACTGCAAAAATTCTACAAGTTAAATACCATGTTCTTTATCAGGAGTTTTAAAGGCACTTGTTATATAGTCCAAATTTGTTGACTCTCTTTAAATAGGGTTAACATAACCCTCGAACGTGATTGGCTGAAAAATGAATGACTAGTTAAAAACTGTGGGTGGGTTCCATTGCTGAGTCATTATTTTTTCCACCAATCACATTTGAATGTCATGTTAACCCTCATTTAGATAAGATTTAGTCATTCTTTTTTCTCCCAATCATATTTGAAGGTCATGTTAACCCTCATTTAGATAAGATCAACAAATTTGTATTTCGAAGCTTAAGAGTGTTAAGAGTATATTTTGGAGGAGGGTTAATAGCATTATATTGTTGATTTTTTAAATTTCAAATAATAATTTAAAAAGCGTTTCAAATATATGCACCACTCATCATCCCACGTGTGGCCTCCCAAATTACAACAACTATTTCTAGACCATGGATGTATCTAGAGGGGCAGAGGGGGGGATCGTCAGCCCAAAAAATTGGAGAAGTATAGATATATTTGGATAGATTTTCAAAAAATATATGGCTTAAGGTTTTGATAAATGTAAAAGGGCCCATCAATAACAATATATGATCAATGTGTGTGTGTGTGTGTGTGTGTGTGTGTGTGTGTGTGTGTGTGTGTGTAGTACTGCTCTTGTGAGAACCAGTTCGCATTTTAAGTGTGCGAATCGGACATGTGTCACCTGACGGTGAACCCAGAAGAGAGAGAGAGTGTGTGTGCTTATCATTTAGAGGATAATTTCTACGCTCACCGTCAGGTGACACATGTCCGGTTCGCTCTCTTAAAATGAGGACTGATGTGTGTGTGTGTGTGTATATATATATATATACACACACACACACACACACACATAGAGTATTGCTCTTGTGCGGACTATTCCACATTGTAAAGATAATGTGAATTGTCAAATTAATAGATAAATATTTTTCAAACCAATGTTTGAATATGTGTTGCTAGATTTCATTCGTACATGCATATACTATGAAGCACGTACACGGACACGAATGTCGTGTCCGACACGATAAAGACACGCCGACACGATAAATTTTAATAAAAGTGGACACGACACGTCGGGGGCACAGATACACATAAATATTTTTTAATAATATTCCATGTCTATTTCGATCTATTTGCACTAAAAAAAGTAGTAGTCAACTAATTATCTAATTTTCTAAAATAACATGATGAGATATGTTATAAAAATATTTAAACCATAAGTCAATAGTTATATATCTACATAAAGTCTTGTATCACAACTAACTCTATTACTAATTGCTAACAAAGTAACAAGTACAATCAAAATACAAAAAGAACTCATTATAAACAAAATTATTAATAATTTCAATGGGCTAAGGAGGTGCTTAAATACTCCTCATTTATCACCATTTCTGGCTACACCATTTCTGATTAGACCAAAAACTCCATCCTCACTCACACAAGTGTCGTAGAAGTGTCTGTGGAGTGTCCGATTGTAACACCCCGCCTAATTAAATACCGGGTGGCCAGTCCCATACCAAATTAAAATAGAATATACAGTTGGCTCATTCTTAGCATCACTGTCGAAAACATTTACAACACACCCAATGCTCAATTAAGCTGGTGTCAAAAACTTTCCAAATTTAAATTTCAACAAAACTATTTTTAGTTTAAGAATAACACAACACATTTTATTCTACTACACAGATAATCGAACAGATAACACAACGAATTTAAATGCAATTGGAATAAACATTCCCAACTAATATAATCCATTACAGTAATCCCAACAATAACAAATGTATTAAAAAGACACGAACACAATAGTACATGATTCCGATAGAAAGTGATAACTGAAGTCCTTTGGGTGACATGCCCTAACTAATAAAATACTGTGAATCAAAAGAAGATAGGCGTCTAAGCAAAACTCCATAGCTCCATAGCTCATCGTAATCCTCTAAGGTTCGCGTCCCTGCTGCTGGACACCTGATATAGGAGATACAATAGAAAAGAAAATATGCAAGGAAACGGGTCAGAGCCCGATTGTGAAAATGATTTTTAAAACATCAAGTATTTAACAAGTGTAATAAAGAATTTATTATGTACATGTTAATAACCAACTCTCACTTGCTATTCTCACCTCTCAACTAGAGTACACACTTAACGTTTCCTATTAACCTCCTAGTTAATGGCTCCTCATTACTAATTTTCATAATATGATTTAATCCCAGATTATAACCCCGTATGTCCCATACCATATGTCGTATAATCATTCATTTGCATTTCTCATTTATATGAATCGTTTCCCCTTAACATGAATCATTTCTCATTAATATGAATTAATATCTTCAATAAATATTCATTATCTCATTTCAATTCTTTTCTCAATTCACCGTTATCCACAATTATCACGCAGTAGATGATTTAACCACAATATAACCATTATATATATATATATATATATATATATATATATAATAAGATAGCATGGATTTTGAATCCAAAAAATATAGAAGCACAATAAGGGTTCAGATTTGGCCACATCCTTCCTTGATAAATGAATGGTTGTGATTGAGTACCTAAATTTAATATCCCGCCTAAACAATTTTTGTATCCCGCCCATACTAAAGCCATCCATTTTACATTTATTAAAACAAATAGTTTATCTTTCCTCAAATGTCTCAATCACACGATTCCCCTCCCATCTCTCTATACCCCCCCCCCCCCCCCATCACGAATCCACCTTTCACAAATCTAAAATCGTTCCTCCAGCACAATGCCCAAAAGGTCACTCTTCGTCTTCTTCTTCCACTCAGCTCAAAGATTTTTTTTTATCTAATCATGTATATTTGCGGTGTTTTCAAAAATTGATTTTTTTGAACTAACTATTGTTGCTATATTCAGTTGTAATTATTTTTTGTTTTGTAGATCTAATTGGATTTCACATTGACGTTTCATGTGGGTTTTTGGTTTAAGGTATGCTCCGTGTTCTGTGAGATGTTTTGGGTTTTCAATTTGTTTCTTTTTCTACTTATAATTATTATGCTTGGATTTAAATTTTAGAAGGTGCATTGATGTATTACAGATCCACCATTCAAATCCCAGGATCTATTATTTCCCGTTTTCATTTTTTCTTCAATTTATATATGCATCGAGAACTATTTTACACACATGTCCTGTTTCGTCTTCAATCTATGTACCCGACACATAAAACTCTTCATATTTTATTTTCTAGATTTCATCTTTCAAACTTCAGAATGGTTTGGGTTTAAAGGTAAATTAAATATGGATTACCTAAATATGGGTTAGGCTTTGATAATGTGGGTTTCAATTAGGGCTGTTTGGTTTCAAAATATGATTGATGGCCTAAAAAATCAATGATTCCAAAATGAAGTGTGTAGGTCACAATGGAAAACTTGGCATTTTATCAAACGCCTATTCTGTGCATATCATTTAATTATAGATGGTTATTTGATGGTTCATTTTTGTCAACAAATGATATTGTAATGGGGTCGAGGTATACATTTTGGATCTCTTATAAATTTCTCTGTTGGTATATTTTGAATTATTTATATATTGACAGTTGTTAGATCAATTTTTATGTTCTTTCCATCTATTTTTGGGCCAATATGTTCCTTACCCTTTAATGGCAGGTAGTGTAATAGAAAACTTGGGGTTTAATTACATTGAACTAGATATGTTCATTAGGATGAGTTTCAGTGCATTTATTGAACCATTCATTAATAATAGAATTTATATTAAAATGTAATTCCAACTTTTGAAAACATGGGACTTTAGTTTTCTGGTCTGATGAATATATTGGGGTTGTAAGCAATGGTTTGTATGTATATATATGCCTCTACTTTAAGATTCATTAAGGGTTTTGTTCATTTTGGAGTTTGTTAATTTAGATGAGTTACTTTTTGGGCTCAACACTTGAGTAGGTATTTGCGAAAACAAGCTCCTTTCGTTGAAAATATGTTCTGTTTTTATTAATATAATGCTAATTAGGTAATGATGAATTTAATTTATGATTCATCTTTCACTTACTTCCTTGAGTTTTTTTTTCTTAAAGGAAAAGAAACGGAAAATATTGTTTTTCGTTCAGCCCCTGTGTTGATAACTTTAGTATTTTCAGTTCAATATACTAAATCTAGATCAAATATCAATCTGTGTTAGTATCACTTCGGTATTTATTTTAACGTTTTTCACATGCAATTAGAATGTTTTTTAATATATAACTTCGAGAAATAGTGGGAATGTATGGGATGTTCAGGGGAGGTGGTTATGGTTGTTCGCATGTGTTTAATTTTAATCGGGAAATTATGGGAATACAGACATAATATTTGTTGGGTTGCGATTTTTGATCAGGTTCACAGTAGTGATTTGGGTGTAGTGTGATAGTTCAAAGAGGGAATACGTGATTTGAAATATTTATTTATTCTTATTTAACAGAAACAAATCATTAAATGACTTGAAAGATGAAATATGAGCTACTGCTCAAATCTTAAGGATATGACGTTTTTGACATTTTTAGAACAATTGAGTTGTATATTCATCAGACTTCCAACGCCTCTTAAGGAGTTGCTTCTTTTTAAATTGTGTATTACTTTTGCTTCTTTCTTTGACATTTTTCTTTCAATTAATCAAGTTTTTCTATTTGTAATTTATTTTATCGGCACTTACCAACTGTATTTTTGTTTTGTATTTTTCTAGCTAAATTTATTAGAAAATGGCTTGGATCTAGACTTCAAGTACACACTCAGAGAGATTTTTAAGTACTTAAGTGGCAGGGGAGGACACATATGTACAACATCTGTATATCCCACATTTTCCTCTCTCAATTGCTTTCTGTACACATCTGTAATTCATTTTAAATTGCTAATTTTGTCTTTTTATTCTTTGCTGCAAGGTTGTTATTTAAAAAATAATTGTGTTAATCAGGTAATGTCTTAACAACAATGTACTCTTTAATGTTGGGGTCGTGTGGTTTGGGTTGTCTAATTACTTTGACGACTTTCTTTATTTTTTTGTTATTTTTGGATTTAATTTGAAACATATTTGTAAGATATAATACTTCATTTCACGCGGACTTACATGGAATTGCATTTCATTTACTGCATTTCAATATTTTTTCAGGTTTTTCAATTTTAGGCATTATTTTGATATTAGGCATTATTTTGAACTAATGTAGTTGCCCTAATGTTTATGAGTTTTTTTTAAAAAATTTAACAGCTTCTTATATTTGGGGTTTCAGATAGTTTAGATAGGATTCAAGTCAAGATAGATTAAATGTGTTAGTTGTGAAGATTTAATATTTAGGGTGTTTACTATATACTAATCAAACATTCTGGTATGTTTTTTTTGTTCGATCGGGTTTTGATGTTTTTTTTAGTTTGGTTGGGTTGGGTTTGTATAGGAGTATTCTAATGCATATAAGTTTTTTGCAGATTTTAGCATAAACCTCAGGTCTGAAGTATGGACTCACTCTCATCCTAGGTATATATTTTTGAATCCATACACTGCAGTTGTAAATTAATGATGCATACTTGCATTTTTTTAATGTTAAATTATATATGTAGTTGGGATATTATTCTACAAACGAACATGTGTTGAACAAACTAAAAAAGTCAGTTCAAATAATGGTATCTAAATAATAGACATGTAAAAAGAAGTATTGAATAGTTATGCGAGAGTATTCATTGGGTATTAGTATCCTCTACATTGCCTTCATAGTGGTATCAGTGCGTCTTAGTCCAGAACATATACATACATTAAGTGCAAGCCTTTAATAGGCAGGTATCCATTTCTACAACCTTTAATAGCCCAGAACATATCCATACATTGATTTAGATGATTATTTACAGATTAACATATGTTTGTTTTGTCAAACAACGTTAACAGTATGGACCTCTTATTTTTTGGTTTACATTAAATGACATCCTACTTTAAATGACATTAAATGACATCTACTTTTGCTTATGAATAAATGGTTCTGGTGTTTTTATGTTAACTTTATCAAAATTGTATTTGTGGATTTGTTTAGAGAAAATTTGGTGGGGTTTAGTATCTTTTGTTTTGTTTTAGAACTAAATCAGGTTTATCTAACTATATATGAATATCCTTTGGCCAGAAGAAGAGAACAGTAAGAAAATATGAGTACAATATCCTATTGGTGCATTTTGATACATGTACCCACAATTTTACAATGGGATGAATAAAGTACGGTGTCATTTAATGTATAGGATGCCATTTAATGTAAGCAAAAGATTCCATATTGTTAACGTTGTAAGAGGTCAAAATTAAACAATCTTAGATCTTTGATGCAGTGGCCTTTATATCAAACATATTAGCTTATGTATTGTAATATGATGCAGTGACCTTTATAATTTTAGGGATCTAAGATGGAATGGTTTTTGTATTGTAATTTGATGTAGTGACCTTTATAATATTTTGCTTACATTACATAATTAGATTATGTATTGTAATTTGATGCAGTGACCTTTAGAGGTCAAACATATTAGCTTATGTATTGTAATTTGATGTAGTGACCTTTTTGTCTACAATTCATCTTACATTCACTAGCACATGAGATATAATACTAAGAATGTTTTATTTTCATCAAACAGAGCATGCTAATTGATTCCCTTATGCTTCTTGACCTGGGGCATGAAAGCATCTCATGTGGGCAATGACGAAGATGCTGCTGCTGTTCGGTTATGCCGATGACGCTATCAATGCTGCTGCAACATCACAGCAGCCATGATGCAACAATAACACAACATTTTTCTTCTCAATTTCAGTTGCAATTAAACTGCTTTTGAATTCAATATATACCCTCAAAAAAGTATATTTATGAAGTGTATTATATATTTTTGTCCCCTATTATACAACACAACATATATATTTTAGTTTATCGCTTTACTTTAATTACTAGACGTATTTGTCTAGATTGTGTTAATGTTTGGTGGTTGTGGTCGCTAACTTTGGTTGGCGTATCTTTATATTTTCCCATGTCTTGATTCTTTCTGTGAGGACATCTGTGACATTAAAGTTTCACATGAATGTTTAATATTGCAAACACATCTTCACAAAGGGAAATATTAATCAAGGGCGGACTATTAGTATCTTTGTTGCAGTATTTTTTTTCTTAAACAAAGTGGATAGTTCTTTATAAATAGAGGTAATTTTGTCAAAAAAATTTAAATTATTTGTGTTATATAAAAAACTTTTTGACTTGAATTATACACGACATAATATGGAGGAAAATTATCATCGTGCCTTCAGGCACGGGCATACCCTAGTATGTATATATATATATATAATACGGCACCCTGTGTCACAGCTGCGGTGCAATGCATTACTCTGCTATCATGTCCCATCATCGCGGGTCTCCGAATAGGGGACTAAAGTTTCGGTAAGGATTCCTCGAACCACAAACATCAACAAACAAATTGGAGGCGAACATAGTTCTCGTATCCATGGGTCACGCACATACCTACGTACCCACAGTCAGCGGACTTATCAACTCCCCGATAAGTCTTTCATAGACTTATGTTCTCGAGCGACAAATCAAAGATCCCATGGATTCATCAGGATATGACTGCCACTACACCAAATCTGCACTATTGTCAAGGTCATTGACCCTGACAAATCACCCTTGTTAAGGTCAATGACCGTGACATTTCAAGGCGAGACAACTTTTTTTGTCACGGTCGTGTCACGGTCATTGACCTTGACACAAAACTCGCGTTTTATGTCACGATCGTGTCGCGGTCAATGACCGTGACACGTTTGTCACGGTTTATAACCGTGACAAAGCCGTAACCCTTTTTAAAAAAATTATCAAGGTCAATGACCATGAGACGCCCGTGACAACTTTTTGTCACGGACTTGTCACGGTCAATGACCGTGACAATTCTGGGCAGAATTTAAAAAAAATCTGCTGGGCAGTATGTCCACTGCCACTGCCCAGTAGTATATTTGTACCTGTTATAGCAACGTCGTACCTATTCCAAACATCATATATCCAAACAAACTAAAGATAATGCAAATATATATTCATGACGATATAATCCAAATATTCAAAATAGAAATAATATACATGATGATATAATCCAAATATAATTAAAATGGACAAACTTAAAAATAATGTTACTACATGTCTTGGGTAAATGTGAGGAGGTGAGTAGGCCACACGACATAGGAATTGACACACCCACTAATATACGTCGTGCCGCATTGTTCGCGCAACCACAATAGGGAGTTCTCCTTCCCGGGTATGACATGCGTGACGAGCACCCTGGACTCCATCTGTTGAAGCGCACGTCCATGAACTATTCCACCCTCGACGATATTCGGGTCCCTCAACCCCCGCCCTATCCGCTGGCCATCAAATATGTCCAATATGAACACACTTGGCCAACCAAGTGTCGACAATGGTCTGTTGAATGGCGCCAAATAGGGAAGTGGATCATCGAAGTACGAACGTGTCGATGATGAAGCAGCGAGGTCCACATACTCGTCATCCTGCGCCTCGTCCTCCCGCATCTCCTCCTCCACCGCCTTCTCCTTCCCTTTCCCTTTCCCTTTACGGTCTCCGCCCAACGTACGCTTCATGAATGCGTACATATCTTGAACCGTCGCCTCCAAACGGGACAGCTTCGCGTCGTGTGAATCCACCGTTCGAGCCAACCCGGTGTCGCTCGTCTCCAATCCGATGATCCTAGATTTGGCCACCCGCGAGCTCACTCCCCTTGTCCTCCCCTTGCGATCAGAGCCAGGCACTTGGCTGAGTGCGTCTGTGGACAAAGATGCCTTGTCGGCATCAGACTGCGACTCATGTACTTCCTTAAGCTTTGCCTGAAACGACAAAAAGTACATGATTAGTAAAATAAGTAAACTAAAAAATTATAACGTAATTAACAAAAATTAAACTGTCGGATTACTTACAATCGTGGCCGCGACGCTCGGGGACACCTCCTTGTCCTTCCCCTTCTTCGTCCGAAGAGCCACATAAGTATCGAGCCTATGTGGCTTACCCCCTGGCCCACTCCCTACCCCCTGAAATAAAATAAATAAAAGTAAAATTAGTATCGACCCCGCAAAGTAAAATAATGAAGAATAATATATTTCTGTAGTTATAGAAAAATTAAATCTTACCTGCATCCTATGCTCTACCTCGGCATAAGAGGTCCGGCCGGAGTAGTGCACGTCCGTCTTTTTTGCCCGATTTTCCCTCCCCGATTGGCGAACAACCAATTGTCGATCATCGATCTCATTGTCAATGAACTTCTGTCATTGTGCCAATGAGATCGGCTCCTTGGGCGGGACGGATTCACGCCATTGGATAATCGACTCTCTTGTTTTCCCAAAGTACCGTGCCCGCATATTTTTTTTCCACGACTTGAGTTGCTCCCTAATCTTCTCCAAGACGGGATCGCGTAGCTTTGGATCCAAGTTGAATTGTTCATGTCCAACAAATACAATGTTAGTTGCGAATAAATATAAATATAAATATAAATATAAATATAAATATAAATATGAAATTGAAATTGAAATTGAAATTGAAATATTCATATAAATATATTACCTGTAGTGCCGCCCAAATAGCTAACTTAAGCTCATATGGCACCTCCTTCCAACTCATAAACCCCGAGCCGATGACCGTCTTTAGCAGCTCGAGGGATCTCGCTAATAGTTCCGACTTGTTCTCGACGGTAATTCCAAATTTTCCATATTTGGGGAGCCTAGGGGCGGAGGAGCCCTCGTCGCCTCCGCTACCACCGATCCCAGACGACATCATCATAAACATCATCATCATCTTCGCCTTAATATCTGAAGGAGACATTTTTGCTGTAAAAAAATGTTATTAGTACAGATAAAAAAAATGTTAATAGTACACATACACACACCCCTACCCCACCCCCACCACACGCACGCACACGTCATGCCACTTTTAAAACTAACCAACCCAACATTTCATCAATTAAACTAACAATTAAAGTATACAATTATTAATTTACTAATTTACAATGAGGGACAATCCTACTTTCATATGAAATTGGCACTAATTATTAATTTACTTTCATCTAAAACTATACAATTAAAATTACAATTAAAGCTATACAATTTCTTAATTAAAGATATACAATTGTTAAAATTGCCCCTCCACACCCCACCCCGACCCCCACCACACCCCTTGCCCCCCTCCCCCCGCCACGCACACATATACACACACACACACCCCACCCCATCCCCCACCACCACCCCCTCCCCCCACCACACCACACCCCACCCCCACTAACCCCCTCCCCCACCACACACCACCATACACACACCTACGTACACACACACACACCCCATCCCCACCACCCCACCCCTCCCCCCACCACGACCGTGATAACTACAGTTATTGTTTATCAATAAAATTATGACATGAGATAATTATAATTGGAGCATAAATTTCATTATCATAATATAATAAATCCAACCAAGTACAGAGATTCTACAAATTAAAGTCAGACTTAGATTTAAGACTTTCTAACAACATGCATCATGTGTATGGATTCTAATGATATTACCATTGTATGGATTCTAACGAAAGTAACTAATGATATTCTTAAAAACATACAATTGGCAACATTTTGTGAATTTACTAAACTTTATATAATATTATCAAATTCTGTTAAAAAATTATCTAGGGTTTTACCTAATTGAATTAATTTCATGAATAAAATTATTATCAATTTAAATATTTATATAATTAAATTTAACATATGAATTCTAGAACTTTTCTAACATTTACACGATTTTAACTATCACTAACATTTACACCATTCTAACTATCACTAACATTTACACATATATATACACACATACACATATACATATACACACATATATATACACACATACACATACACATACACATACACATACATATAGAAATGAAAGAGAAAGAGAGGAAAAAAAGTATACCTTAGAGAGAGAGAGAGCAGAAATCGCGGATGAGAGAGAGAGAGAGAGAGGGAAAACCAAAAGAGGTGGGAAAAAAAGAAGTCTAGGGCTTTTTTTGCTGCAAAAGTTATCACGGTCGTGTCAAGGTCATTGACCGTGACACAAATCTCGCATTTTGTGTCACGGTCATTGACATTGACACGACCGTGACACAGAATTGTCACGGTCATTGATCGTAACACGGTCGTGACAAGTAAATTTGTCACGGCCTTGTCACGGTCGTGTCAAGGTCATTGACCGTGACACAAAATGCGATATTTGTGTCACGGTCAATGACCTTGACAAGGGTGGCCGGCTGAAATGTGACAATTTGGCCATTTTGGTGTAGTGTGCCCTCACGCGAAAACCTCTCGTCGATAGCAAGTAAGCTAGGTATGTCATACACATAATCATCAATCATTCAAATAGGCATTATCATACCTATAATATACTATCAATAAGGTACTCAAATTACCCTTAGATTATTCCCATACATAGCATTATATCTCTTTAAATTCCACGTATTAAAATATCATAACTTTACTTCTTAATTTAATTATCCCCGAGCCTCACTAAATATTCAAGGTTCAAATAGATTTTTCCTCAACATATATTCAATAAGAAGTCACTAATACCCTACTGGTCCATATCATCATATCTCCCGAATTATTATGAATTGAACTCTCCCTTTTTAATTAGGGTTAAAACCGATAGTTTCACATCTCTTATAAACTCATCTTCTTTCACTTAGGATTAAACCCTCTTGTAAACTTAAGGATACCCAGGTGTTATATTCAATCACCCCTACTGGTCCTATATTTAATCCTCATGCATACCAATTAAAATCCAACAAATAAATCTAGCAACCGAAATTCCTTTAAATTGATTATCATTATTCTAATCAATTAAATCTCAATCAAATTAATTCAAACCCTATCTAGGGCTTACTGATCTTCTCTATGTCCCATAATATCCAATTAACAATCACCAAAGATCTACCAAAGTTTTGGGATAAGAACTAACATTAAAAAGAAACAACTATAGGAATTCTGGGGAGGTCGATCGATCGAAGGCAGGGGGTCGAGTCGATCGATCGATCGCTCAGGTAACAACCCAGTTTTCTGCATTTCTGCAACTACGGGGTTAGCCATTTTTTATCATTCAAACCTTCATATTAACATCCCAAATGACTTATAATCCTTACTACATGATATATCAGCATATATGAATGATTTCCAATACTATAAACATCCTAGAATCATCAAGAGATTGAATTAAAAGCATGTTTATATCCTCTTTTTTCAGAAAATTATCAACATATTATCTTCAAGAACACATCAATGGTTTTCATAATTTCTTCAACAGATTTATGATTATTTCGTGGATTACTAACTACCAACAACATGAGTTTGATTCCTATATATGTTCAGTTTCCAGAAATCCATTTAACAACTCCAATATTTCTTCCAAACATGAAATATTATCTCTTTTCATAACTATTCTAACATGGACAATATACAAACTTAAATTGCCATTATAAAACACTTGCCTCTAATGAAGGTCTGATCCTTTGGTGTAGTATATCTCAGGTGGTTCTCCCTTCTCCGATCATCCTCCGGTGGTGGTTGGTGGTGGTGACCCTTGGTTCTTAGTTCTTCTCCTTCCCAAGTAAACTCTTCTCTTCCCAAGCAACCTTTCACTCTCTCTAGGAAGATGACTTCTCTATTTTGTGTAGATGAGATGAATAACCCACGTACACTTAATCCTCAAATACTTATAATAGGACAAAATCCAAAATCACTATTCATCCCCCCTATAAAAATGACCAAAATGCCTTTTTGGGTTGTCTATTCATTTTCAAATGACCCGAGACCCAAATCCAACATCCAAATAGACTTTTCTGACTATTTCAAACCTTCCGGATGCAACGACTCTGTCAAAATGACTATAAGGTTGATAGAAAATAAATTTTCTTTTTAATTTAACAAATTAGTTCCTACACGTCCCATTCCGCGTCTGACTAAAAATCCAAATTACCGAACATCTATTTTTAATAATCATCACATTCATAAATTAGCTAAATATCTTTAAGTAATATTCAGAATCATACATTTTAATATCCTCAATTCGGATAAACCCCAATGGATTAATTAATAATAAAATCCAATTCCATTAATTTAAAATATAACTATTTTAAAAGTCATTAAAATCACGGGGTATTACATACTTCCCCCCTTATAACAGAATTTCGTCCCAAAATTCAGGAATATAAATCATACCAGTAAGATCAACTCCGAGTATAAATCTCACATCGCAAGAAATCTAAGACGTACCGCCCATACAGTACATTATCAAAAATCCCTATTGATGTTATACGCCCAACCTCACCATATAGTTTCAACTGAATCGAATATAACTTCACCCAATCTTTCCTATACCATCCTCGTAACCAAGTTCGGAAAAAAATGATCCTTATAGTTTAAAAATTTTGAAGACTACTACCATTCAGGGCGCCCATACACCCTATCGTACCACTTTCATTATAAGATTTATCCAAAGGTTATAAACTCATATCCCAAAGACCTAACTTATTTCTACTCCCAGTGGTTATTAGTTTCATGCGTGGGGTGTCTCGCAAGCGAAATCCAAACAAGGAACCCCCCCAATACACTACTACCTAAAGTAGTCGGTCATCGGAACTCCTCAGGTCCTTAGTCAATAGTATATAAAAATCAGGTTTATAGATTTAAAAAAAATCAGGTTTATCGATTTAATTTTTTTTAGGTTTTATCGATTTCAAATAGAGTCTACTCATCTACTCTCTTATAGAAGACAAGATGTTGGATAGTACTAGTACATACGCTCTCATATACCACAAGTCAATGCAGGTCGATAGTCACATCATGCTCGAACATGCCTAAAGTAAGTAATCCCATGATAAAAATCAGACCCTCATGATGACATGAAAAATATATGTATCCCCAACCCCTCGGTGAGTCTACTTAAATAACAATGCTATAGGCTAAGTTTAGCAACCCTTTTTCCCATAAAATATTAATTGCTACAAAAATCAATATACGGCTCATAATTCCTTAGATAGAAAACATACCCTCATTCGCGGGTGGTGGTTGTTGATTCACTGGCTGATGGACGTTATATACACGCCCGTACTGACCCTGCTGTGCGGGTGCTGCTGGAATGGGAGGTAATGTTAGCACCGGAGCTGGAAGAGCAGCTGGTGGAAACACTGGTACCTGTGGCTCCTGCCGAGCATGTTGTTGCTGAGGCAATTTGTCTTTATCAGGACAATCTTGTCGTTTATGGCCATACTTGCCGCATACGAAACATTTTTCCGCAAACTTTCCACCACTTTGCCCCTGTTGGCCCCGACCCTGCTGGCCATTACCTCATTTCCCTTGGCCCTGATGAGCCTGTCTCTAGCCCTGTTGGCCTTGCTGTCCCTGCCCAATACCTCTATCCTCAAATCGAGAATCTTTAGATCGCAAACGCTTAGCATAATCCCCTGTCTGGGAACCCTTCTCACCCTGACGCTGATGACTCTGCCATGACTGAGTCCCACTAGAACTGCCCCCAGTAGTCTTGCCTTGCAGGCTTGACCCAAACCCCCGCTAACACCCTAAGCATGAAAGTGGTTATCCTGACGGTGAAGCATTGCAGCATTAAGAACATCTTCATACGTACGTAGTGAAAGATTCCCCAATAAATGCTGGCGAATTTTATAGTTCAACCCATCAGTGAACATTAGAATTCTCCTCTCCTCAGTGGGTACCTCTGCTGGTACCAAATTAGTTAATCTTGTAAATTCTTCCTCGTATTCCTCCATCGTCTTCTCTCCATGCTTCAAATCAAGTAGTTTCCGCCTCATCTCTGTCTGGATGGCGGAAGAAAAATACTTCCCATCAAACCGTATCCAAAAGTCTTGGATAGTCATTGTGTCTCTCTCCTCCATAGTGGTCGTAGCTTCCCACCATTGCAAAGCTGCCCCTACTAGCTTGAATGTGGCTAGTATTTGACGTTGAACCTCGGTGCATTCGAGCATTCTCAAGTGCCATTGGATATCTTTCTTTCATTGGCTAACAGTCACAACATCTGATCCTCCCTGAAACTCATGTGGGTGCGCCTTCTGAAAGGCACCCCTCGCTCGTTCCCATGCAGTATGAAACACTTGCCCTTGCGCGGGTGGCACAACTGGTGCCTGAGCTGGAGCCTGCTGAACAGCAGCTAGAGTTGCATTAACTTCCTCAGCGATAATTACAGCAACTTCGGCCGCAGTCATTATACCCTGAGCTGGGGCGGGTTGAGGTACACATCGAGGAGGCATCTGAAATGAGAGAGCACTATCAGTATTTTATATATAAAAATAGCTGAAGAACGTTGGCGTAAATAGAAAAGCAATAATCCTACTCATAGGGCTTTACATCAAAGAACGCTAAGCTGAAAACACAATAAGCCGTACAGACCCTAAAGGACACTAGAACCTGATGCTCTGATACCACCTGTAACACTCCACCTAATTAAATACCGGGTGGCCAGTCCCATACCAAATTAAAACAAAATATACAGTTGGCTCATTCTTAGCATTACTATCGAAAACATTTACACCTCACCCAATGCTCAATTAAGCTGGTGTTAAAAACTTTTCAAATTTAAATTTCAACAAATCCATTTTTAGTTTAAGAATAACACAACACATTTTATTCTACTACACAGATAATCGAACAGATAACACAACGAATTTAAATGCAATTGGAATAAACATTCCCAAATAATATAATCCATTACAGTAATCCCAACAATAACAAATTTATTAAAAAGACACGAAGACAATAGTATATGATTCCGGTAGAAAGTGATAACTGAAGTCCTTTGGGCGACATGCCCTAACTAATAAAATACTGTGAATCAAAAGAAGATAGGCGTCTAAGCAAAACTCCATAGCTCCATAGCTCATCGTAATCCGCTAAGGTTCGCGTCCCTGCTGCTGGACACCTGATATAGGAAATACAATAGAAAAAAAAATATGCAAGGAAACGGGTCAGAGCCCGATTGTGAAAATGATTTTTAAAACAGCAAGTATTTAACAAGTGCAATAAAGCATTTATTATGTACATGTTAGTAACCAACTCTCACTTGTTATT
This sequence comes from Sambucus nigra, assembly GCA_949130495.1. Taxonomy (NCBI): domain Eukaryota; kingdom Viridiplantae; phylum Streptophyta; class Magnoliopsida; order Dipsacales; family Adoxaceae; genus Sambucus; species Sambucus nigra. The sequence goes on along the minus strand of OX422218.1, from coordinate 295,830,324 downwards.
CTCACCTCTCAACTAGAGTACACACTTAACGTTTACTATTAACCTCCTAGTTAATGGTTCCTCATTACTAATTTCCATAATATGATTTCATCCCAGATTATAACCCCGTATGTCCCATACCATACGTCGTATAATCACTCATTTGCATTTCTCATTTATATGAATCGTTTCCCCTTAACATGAATCATTTCTCATTAATATGAATTAATCTCTTCAATAAATATTCATTGTCTTATTTCAATTCTTTTCTTAATTCACCGGTATCCACAATTATCACGCAGTAGATGATTTAACCACAATATAACCATTCATTCATTTAATTCATTATATATATATATATATATATATATATATATATATATATATATATATATATAATATGGCACCCCGAGTCACAGCTGCGGTGCAATGCATTACTCTGCTATCATGTCCCATCATCGCGGGTCGCCGAATAGGGGACTAAAAGTTCGATAAGGATTCCTCGAACCACAAACATCAACAAACAAATTGGAGGCGAACATAGTTCTCGTATCTATGGGTCACGCACATACTTACGTACCCACAGTCAGCGAACTTATCAACTCCCCGATAAGTCTTTCATAGACCTATGTTCTCGAGCGACAAATCAAAGATCTCATGGATTCATCAGGATATAACTGCCCTCACGCGCAAACCTCCCGTCGATAGCAAGTAAGCTAGGTATGTCATACACATAATCATCAATCATTCAAATAGGCATTATCATACCTATAATATACTATCAACAAGGTACTCAAATTACCCTTAGATTATTCTCATACGTAGCATTATATCTCCTTAAATTGCACGTATTAAAATATCATAACTTTACTTCTTAATTTAATTATCCCCGAGCCTCACTCAATATTCAAGGTTCAAATAGGTTTTTCCTCAACATATATTCAGTAAGAAGTCACTAATACCTTACTGGTCCATATCATCATATCTCTCGAATTATTATGAATTAAACTCTCCCTTTTTAATTAGAGTTAAAACCGATAGTTTCACATCTCTTATAAACTCATCTTCTTTCACTTAGGATTAAACCCTCTTGTAAACTTAAGGATACCCGGGTGTTATATTCAATCACCCCTACTGGTCCTATCTTTAATCCTCATGCATACCAATTAAAATCCAACAAATAAATCTAGCAACTGAAATTCCTTTAAATTGATTATCATTATTCTAATCAATTAAATCTCAATCAAATTAATTCAAACCCTATCTAGGGCTTACTGATCTTCTCTAAGTCTCATAATATCCAATTAACAATCACCAAAGATCTACCAAAGTTTTGGGATAAGAACCAATATTAAAAAGAAACAACTATAGGAATTCTGGGGAGGTCGATCGATCGAAGGCAGGGGGTCGATCGATCGATCGCTCAGGTAACAGGCCAGTTTTCTGCATTTCTGCAATTACGGGTTTAGCCATTTTTTATCATTCAAACCTTCATATTAACATCCCAAATGACTTATAATCCTTACTACATGATATATCGGCATATATGAATGATTTCCAATACTCTAAACATCCTAGAATCATCAAGAGATTGAATTAAAAGCATGTTTATATCCTCTTTTTCCAGAAAATTATCATCATATTATCTTCAAGAACACATCAATGGTTTTCATAATTTCTTCAACAGATTTATGATTATTTCGTGGATTACTAACTACCAACAACATGAGTTTGATTCCTATATATGTTCAGTTTCCATTTAATAACTCCAATATTTCTTCCAAACATGAAATATCATCTCTTTTCATAACTATTCTAACATGGACAATATACAAACTTAAATTGCCATTATCAAACACTTGCCTCTAATGAATATCTGATCCTTTAGTGTAGTATATCTTAGGTGATTCTCCCTTCTCCGGTCAGCCTCTGGTGGTGGTTGGTGGTGGTGACCCTTGGTTCTTAGTTCTTCTCCTTCCCAAGTAAACTCTTCTCTTCCCAAGCAACCTTTCACTCTCTCTAGGAAGATGACTTCTCTATTTTGTGTAGATGAGATGAATAACCCACATACACTTAATCTCCAAATACTTATAATAGGATAAAATCCGAAATCACTATTCATTCCCTATAAAAATGACCAAAATGCCCTTTTGGGTTGTCTATTCATTTCCAAATGACCTGAGACCCAAATCCAACATCCAAATAGACTTTTCTGACTATTTCAAACCTTTCGGATGCAACGACGCAGTCGAAATGACTATAAGGTTGATAAAAAATAAATTTCATTTTTAATTTAACAAATTAGTCCCGACACGTCCCATTCCGCGTCTGACTAAAAATTCAAATTACCGAACAACAATTTTTAATAATCATCACATTCATATATTACCTAACTCTCTTTAAGTAATATTCAGAATCATACATTTTAATATCCTCAATTCGGATAAAACCCCAATGAATTAATTAATAATAAAATCCAATTAATCCATTAATTTAAAATATAACTATTTTAAAAGTCATTAAAATCACGGGTATTACACCGACTTTGTTTAATTACCAAATCAGTTTGACACGTCACGTGACGTGTTGGAGGATTGTCAAGGGAATGTCATACAAGTCTCGTGTTCGCAAGAGTGTCCGACACGTGTACGTCATATCCGTCGAAGTGTCCATGCTTCATTCTGCATATATGATAAGAAATAAGGGCAGAATTTTCCACTCGAGGGAGAAGATGATGGCTAACATTGACTAGTGACTTCTTTAATGTACCACACTTATCCTTCTTTCGTGGTAATGCAGTATGAGATATTTGGTTGGTAACTTGTACCACGTGGAAGGTTGGGATGCAAAGCTTTTGTTGGTGATTGCAAGTGTCGTGAATTTTGATGTCACTTTAGGGTACAACCTGTGTTTTGTTGTATAGGAACAAAGGAACCAGCGTAGCTGTAACAGATTTATAACCTGCTGTTGCTAATCTTATTATATTGTGATCTTCATATTGAAGATAGTGGAGACTGTGCTTGAATAGGAACACCCACCATTCTCTACGCCAAACGAAATTCTACTGTACGCTTTGCGGAGGCTGGTTCTTCATTACATTAGGTTGATGTAATGATAAAGCTTATTGTAATACAAAATTACTTTTATGTTCAAAATGAGATGATTGCAAAAACTCTTGATTTCTCACAACAATTATATATACCCATTTGTCAACTCCCTCTCCAATTCTTGGTTTTGAAATTAGGGTCATATAATTCTCTCAATAAGTTCATAGTATGTCAGATATATCAGATGGGAGAACTCACACAGGCATGAGTTAGAGAGAGAAAAAGCGATATCACTGAGCGTCGCTGGGGTAAATCGAGAGATTTGAGAAACTAGAGCGTAATGGGTGTTGACGGGAAACAAGGACTAATCAAGGATCCTGAATCGCAAGTATTGAAAAACAAGCAAGGATAAACTTGTTGGTGACTACTTGATATTCTAATAATTTATTCGGATTACAAATTTTTTGTCCTATTTTTTTTTAATATATGTGTGTCTAATCTCGTGTTATTATTTTTGTAATTGAAAAATATTTAAGTGTATAACTGTTAGCAAAATGCTTAACTGGAATTCTAAAGGTTTTAATATTAATTAATAAAAAAGATTGAGAAACCTCTATGCTAATTACATTTTGAGTGCTATGGAATGGTTGATATTTTTTCGCTGGAATAAAAATACTAATGTTACGAGTAAAAGAACAGTGTACAGTACATTATTTAACTGCCATTTTCTTTATGCAATTTTGTTGTAATATGGGAAGAAAGTAAAACCTATGGGAATGGACACACAGGGACAAAAACGTTCTGCTCTCGGGAATAAATTCGATGGAATAATTGAGTAAGAATATAGTTTTCCAACCAATTAGAGTGTATCACTATTTTGTCAAAAACATCTTTTGACTTGAACGCATTGAGGAAAGAGCCCAAAAAAAAAGCCTGAACAGTTTTGTTTTTCTAATAACTCCCTTCACTTATTTTTGATACAATCATGTCCATGAATAATGCATCTTATCGCACAGACCTTTTTTAAGGACTATTTGTCAACACATGGGCTTTTGCAACAAAATGCACCCTTCAAAGGCAATTTTTCAGTAAAACTACCTTAGGAATTAATTTAATTTATACCTGGCAGATTGGTAAATGATATATATATATATATATACTCTTGTGCGAACTTTTCATACAAAAGTATTTACGGAACCTCAATGATTCTCTCTATTAATTTCTCCCAGGCTCTCTCTTTATCTTCTCCTAAAATATATTGCTAGGACATACAGTGGAGAGTATGACTGCTACTGTTTTACCATATTAAATATTATACTATTTAACTCAAACTTAATTGACAATATATGAAGAGCGTTGAATCCTTATATACTTGGGTGCGAAGCTTTCTAAGACTTTGTATACTCAACAAAATCTAATATCTAAATATAAAAATGGTATCTCCATTCACCAATCTAATATCTTGAAATGCTTATATATATATATATATATATATATATATAGAGAGAGAGAGAGAGAGAGAGAGAGAGAGAGAGAGAGAGAGAGAGAGAGACTCCCATGCAGGATCCTTACTTAAAGGACATTTACGAGATTCTTTTTAAAAAATCCCAAAAATATTTTTTTATATGGGTTTTAAACACTTTAGGGAACCCCCGAAAGAATCTATTTAAAATGAATTTTTTTAGTATTTTTAAATGAATTTTTTAAATATTGATTCATTTAAAACAGTTAAATATTTTTAAATGATTTTAAAACAGTTAAATATTGATTCATTTAAAATACCAAAAAAAAATATTTTTAAATGATTTTTTTTAAGAATCCCCTGAAATGTTTCAAACTCGTACAAAGAAAAAGATAAAAAATATATGTTTTGGATTTAAAAAATCCAGCATGAGGGTCCGTAGGGAGGGCTGTATGTGTGTCTCTCTCTCTCTCTCTCTCTATATATATATATATATATATATATATATATAGCTCTCTCTCTCTCTCTCTCTCTCTCTCTCTCTATATATATATATATATATATATATATATATATATAGCTCTCTCTCTCTCTCTCTCTCTCTATATATATATATATATATATATATATATATATATATATATAGAGAGAGAGAGAGAGAGAGAGAGAGAGAGAGAGAGAGATGGTATTTTTTAGGTATTCAATTGAACTAACTTCTTTGTCACCTGTTGCTTATTTTATAAGTACATAAAACACATACATAAACATATAGTACTCTATGTTTTATTCAAACAAATAAGTTCTGTTATAGAATATGGTAATTTATGGTGCATGGTAACACCAAAAAAGATAGAAAATTTGAAATATAGAACCATATGAAACCAGAACATGGTATTTATGTGGAATGTGGTCCAATTAACCATTATAGCCATAAAAATACTGAGCGGGCTCATATTGTCAGCTCTCGTTTCCTTTAAATTGTACCCTGACCTGATCTGTAAAATGGCGGCTGAAATATAGCTGCACCCTTTTAATTCCCTTAAAGGGCTGCAATGTGATAGGTTGGTAATTAAGCATTGATGTATAACCAAGATCTGGAGCGGCTGAGTATGTGTCAAGTAAGCGATTGTACAGGACCCTCCGTTCATTTATTTATTATTATTTATATATTGAGGTTCATTTTTTATATCAATACATATAAAATATATCTATTTTATAATTTTTGCACGATATCTTATCAATTTTTCTCAATATCATGACCGACTTGTAGATTTAAAACATCACCAATATGGTAAGGTTGCAATATTATAAATGTATCAGACAGTTGGATTACAGCATAATTCATCTGTTTAGATTAGGCTGCACCCACATAATTCATAGCCAACACTAGCAATGCGTAAAATAATGTACATTTATACTTGAAATATAATACATGTAGTGTTGGATAGTAATTGTTTAGGTGCCCTTAACAACACTTCTAAGCCTGAAATAGAATACAGGTCCACTAATGTGAAATATAATATGGATTAATTTGATAGACATAATTTATCATGGTAATACAAAAAAAATTAATAAAAGAGGATTTTGTTCACTTTTGTGTATATATAATAGGCACAATTTGACATATTAAATGGATCCATGATTTACCCAATTCACCCATAATTTGTCATATTTTGGTGTCAAAATTTCTCACCTCATACTCAAAGAAAATTTTGACACCCTAAATTTGGTAACTTTCTTTTTGTTAAAATAAATTTATTTTTCTACATTGTTAAAATCAATGGTTTGTTTCTATATCACAATAACTTTTTATTAAAAAGTAAAACAGTGTTTTATTGTTTTTAAAAGGTTTATAAAAATGAAAATAAAAATTCTTTGACAGTTTTAAAAAACTTTACATTTTAACAAAAACTGTTTTATAAAAACTGTTTTGTCTTGAAAATTTGTTTTATAAAAACACAGTTTTATATAACAAAAAAATTGTTATGCTTTAAAAAATTGTTTTATATAACAAAAAAACTATTTTAATAAAAAAATGTTTTATATAAAAAAATTGTACATTTTATAAAATAATTTAATAAAAAATACTATTTTGTTAAAAAAACTATTTTATAAAAAACGATTTTTTGTAGAAAAACTATTTTATAAAAAAATTATAACAAAAAATATTTTGTTTAAAAAAAACTTGTTTAATATAACAAAAATTGTTTTATTAAAAAAATTGTTCTATTTATATATATATATATATATATATATATATATATATATATATTATAAAAAACGGTTTCATTTAACAAAAAATATTGTTTTGTTTTAAAAAATTGTTTCATAAAAAAAGTTGTTTTGTTACAAAAAATTATTTTATATTGTAAGGAAAAATTTCACAATGTGTCGAGTTTGTAATATTTATTGTAAAATTTTATAATATTGGCTTTATTCCTTTTGGACAAAACCATTTGAGTCATACGTTATGATTGTGTTATGTTTATCCTTTGAGCCTATGCACGTTGAAGATCGTATCGGCCGAGTAAAAGCGATATCAAGTTTCATGATGAGTTTCGTCCTCATCCATGGGATCTCGAAAAATATATGAATGGTGTATTATGTTAATCCTTGGATTTCGTTTTGGGTATTTATGTTTTTAAACGTTTTATTGAGGTGATTTTCGGAAAAGTTTTTCAAAGAAAATATTTTTTTTAGTTTCGCTCGAACGAGTTTACAATGTCGTTCAAAGGAGTTTCTACATTTCGTTTCAACGGCTAGTACTTTCGTTCAAACGAGTTTGGACTTCTTGTTCAAATGAGTTTCAATCGACCTTCGATTGAGATGTTTTTTCTTAGCTGAAAGTTTCGTGGAAAGTTCGTTCGATCCTCGTTCAAACGAGAATTGGGATGTCGTTCGAACGAGTTTGAGTTTTCGTTCGAACGAATTGTCTTAGGATGCGTACCGCCACCTTTTTCTATTTAAACTTGTTCCCTATAACTCAAATAGTTTTGTCCAAATGGAATAAAGTCAATCTTAAAAAATTTTACAATAAAGATTACAAACTTGGCACATTATGAAATTTGCCCTTACAAATACCTCCTAAGTATTTTCTAAGGGGGAAATGTTTAACAAAGGGGGAGGATTTATTTTTCCTATATAGTTTATATATTTCATATTTTCTTTGCATTTGAAAGGTGTGTTAAGTGTGTAAGTTTAAGCGACAATGCGTCAAAGTTTCACAAGATTAAAGTTACTCAAGAGATATAGTCTATCAAATGTTGGTTTGTACTTTTTTCCTTTTGGGGTTCAGGATTTAGTATTAGAGAGATTGACGGCCTAGTAGTTTTTTTTTTAATTCCAGAATTATCAAAGGGGGAGATTTGTAAGGGTAAATTTCACAATGTGTCAAAGTTTATAATGTTTATTGCAAAAATTTGTAAAATTGGTTTTATCTAGTTTGAATAATTCATTCTCGTTCGAATGACTATGGGTATCTCGTTCGAACGGAAACAAAGTCATTTGAATGACCCTCCAATTCTTGTTTGAATGAGGATCAAGAGAGCTTCCCACGAAAACTTTATGCCAAGAAGAAACATCTCGATCGAAGGTCAATTGAAGCTCATTTGAACAAGAAGTCCAACCTCATTTGAACGAAAGTACAAGTCGATCGAACGAAATGCATAAACTCATTTTAACGACATCATAAACTCGTTCAAACAAACTTCAATCGACCTTCAATCAAGATGTTTTTGCTTTGAAGAAATTTTTCATGGAAGCTCGCTAAATTCTCATTCAAATGATAATTGAGGTGTCATTCAAAGGACTTTGTTAGGATGAGTGTCGTCGCTTTTTTGTGTTTTTATCTAAACTAAGGGGCTATCAAAGTTATTTTCAAGAGCAGGGTTTCGAAACAGATTTATATATCAAACCAAAAGCCTTGTAAAGCCTAATTTACATCATATGTTTGAGATCCAAGAATCTATATAATATGCTTATTTGAGATCTCGAGTTTCTTGCACCAATATTGTTTACTTTTCATCAATTGAGTATTGTTTCGTGGAATGGATTCCGTATTCGTTGCCATGGATATTTGCTAGCCAAGATCGGTGGACACCGAGACATGTGAGGCACACATGTTGTGGCGATCGTGGGTTAATTCATGCGGTGTACATCACTAACCAAGATCGGTGGACACCATGTTGTAAAGAAGGTTCAAGTAGTGAAGATTGCATCAAGAGTTGAAGCGTCGAGTAAATTGGAGTAAGTCTTTACGTCACTATAGTATAAACTTATATCATAGTGAATTTGCATAGGCCAGGTCGTTCGAGGTTTTTTCCGTTGTGAATTTTTCTCGTACATCGGTATTGTGTGATTGATCTTTATTTTATTCTTATAAATCATTTAGATACATGCTCAGAGCAAGATAAAATTAGTTAATAGTTTTCACAACATAAATAATTAGTGCTTGATTAAAATTGGATTAATTACTCATTCGATTAATTTAGTTGGAAAACAAAATTGGTGTATTTGATAAACCATATCCCTAGTAGAACTAACAATTTTCAAATATTAAAAAAAAAATTATAAACAAATTTTTTATAAAATAAACTATTTTAGAAAAAATTGTTCGAAGTATTTCTTAAAATAATAAAATAAAAACAATAAAATAAAAAAATAAAAAAATATTTTATACAAAATTGTACTAATCCTAAAAAAGTATTTGCAAAATAGAAAACTAATGTTACGAAACATGGTCACATGAAAAATTATAGGATTTGCCATGAAAAATTTTACCGTGGCAAAATATTCCGCAACCCAAGGTATTTGCCCACTTGTCTGTCAAATGGACCATATATGTAGTTTTGATAGTAATTATTTTGATGCCTTTAATAATACGTTTAAATCAAAAGTTATACTTTTAAGAATATTTTAAACTTTCCAAAATACTTGACAAATTAACTTAGGGTGTGTTTGGGAACCTAATTGCTTGCCATGAAATTGGAATTAAAATTTTTATTACTTCAACTTTTGAAAATTTTAAATTAATAATTTTCCTATTCCGATTCCAAGTCATGGAATTGAGTTTTTCAACTACAACCTTACCGAATTTCATAGTAACTAAATAAATTTCAATCTAACCACTAGTTACACTAAAGCTTGTATTTTCTTAATAATCTTTACACTCAATTGACAACTCTTGATTTGAGATTTAAAATGTAGATTTTCTTCTCTTTTTTTAAGTAGAAGTTGATTTTTTTCTAAAATACCAAACTTTTAGTATATTCCCTCATTTCCAAATTAAAAGTCCTCACTTGAAAGACAAATATTTGAAGAAAATACGTAAATTTCCAAATTTGTCCTCCTAAAAATAGTGAATACTTTAGAATGCATGACATGTGCTCGTATCATTGCTCTCTTAGGTGTGTTGTTTGGATGAGTAAATTAGTAATTTCACCTAGTTTTATATACTATTTTTTGTAAAACACAAACTTGAGAGGAAAATATGACTATTAATTTAGGACAGCGGGTGTGGAATTTTTGTATATTTTGATTACTTTTTTTCTTTAATTTTTCTAAATCATTAAATTCATATAAAGTATATTGATGAGTATATGTATACTCTTCCCTACTATGATATTGGCTTAGTTACGGGGTTGTATAGGGCCTCCTCTAAAAGGAGCTTAGGATGTGTTTGATACATTATATGAAGAGAAATCCGAATTTTTCATATTATTTACAAAAATCATTTAACAAAAAGTCAATTCAGTTTGGTCAATTTCATAGTGTAACAATTTTTTTAGTAATTTTTATGTGAAATTTTATAATATATACATGAAAATTTATAATGCGAATATATACGGTATAAAGTAAAAATGAAGGGTCTTGGTGTCAAAAACTTATGTCAGTGAATTAGAGAAAAAAATATTGACCAAGAACTAAATTGAAAAAGTTCCCTTAAAATATAAAAACTACATGACAGATTATTTACCATTATAAACCTACTCTCAACAGAAGCGAGGGAAATGGTTGGGAGAAATCAGAGTTGGGATTCAAAAGTCTTCTATGATGCTACGAATTGTTTCAAATTCACATTTCCAAATATACAAAATAAATACTGGATATAAATGAACTTTTTCCTCATGTTTACCTAACACAAAATACTTAAGCTTATGAACCATGATTAAATTTTGAATTTAACAAAAAAAATGATGGATTTTTTTTACTTTATCACATCTTTAATTTTCAATTTTAGGCTTTAATACGAATTAATTTGTTAATTAAACTTTAGTACATTATTCGTTGGTAAATGTGAAAAACTTGTCACTAAAAGTGATATTTGGTGACATGTAGCGACAAAAAATATACTAAAATTTAATAAACTGATTAATTTGTGTTAAAATCCAATATTTGAAATTAGTAATGTATTAAACTAAAAAACCCAAAATAATAAACCTAATTTGTTTATTAAATAATGTTTAATTCAATTAAAAATATTATTTAGGTAATAAGATATGTACAAATAATTGGACACAAACATAGATATTTTTAAGCACATTTGTCACCTTAAACAATGTATGTGCGAGTAAAAAAAAATAAGGGATGTTCAAAGATAGTGTTTATACACTTAAGACCATTTCCAAAATATTTTGGCATTTTGGTGGAGCAAATTAAATGCCCCAATGCAATTTTTTCTTAAATCAAAATTAAGATCTTACTCCATAGCATAAAGCAAAATGAATGAGTATATACACTACACCAAAATAGGCGGATGGTCACGGATTCGGGTCGTGACCACACCTCCGAGTCACGGATCCCATCCGTGAACAAAACGAGCGTGACCAAAATCGATGGTCGAGGACTTTATCCCTGATCAAAAGAAACAATTACAGACCTGAGCATGAACCAATATATGACATGTTGATCGCAGATAAGGGCGTGACCAGCTAGTCACGGACCCCATCCTTGCCCAGGTTTGAAACCTTAGTCACTGACCTAAGCAGTGACCCATTTTCTACACATGGTTAATGTGGTCACGGACCTAGGTCGTGACCCATATCCTACACATGATTTATGTGGTCAGGACCAAAGTTTTGACCCATCTTCTACACATGCTTTAATGTGGTTACGGATCAAATCTGTGACCACATATTTATTACAAAAAAATATTAAATATCGTCACGGTTTAACTCTGTAACCATATTTAGTTGAAAATAATTATGTGTTGTTCCGGTTCTCAAATTTGGATCCCGCAACTATGCGGTCGGTTGTTACGAGTTACGTTGGTCATGTACGAGGTGTTCATGCCCCTTGCGAGACTGTTTAGGGGCTATTCAGGGTTTTCACCCACTAGCGGCACGTTTTAAAACCTAAGTGTGCCTATTTACAAATTGTGGTCATTTTCTCAAATCGGTAGTCCTGCGACTATATGGTCAGTTTCTACGAGTTACGTTAGTCATGTGTAAGGTGTCCATTCCCCTTATGGAGCCGTTTGGGGGTTGTTCGAAGTTTTCACTCACTAGCAGCACGTTATAAAGCCTAAGTGTGCCTATTTGAAAATTTCGATGATGTCCTCAAACCAGGAGGCCCGCGACTATGAGGTCAGTTTTACGAGTTACGTTGGTTACGTGCTATGTGTTCGTGCCTCTTGTGGGACATTTAGGGGTTGTTCAGCATTTTCACCCACTAGCGGCATGTTTCAAAGCCTAAGGATGCGTATTTATAAATTCCAGTCATGTTCTCAAATCGGGAGTCCCGCGACTGTGCGGTCGATTCTTAGGAGTTATGTTGGTCATGTGTGAGGTGTTCATGGCCCTTACAGGGACGTTGGAGGATTTTTCAAGGTTTTTGCCCACTAGCAGCATGTTTTAAAGTCTAAGCGTGTCTATTTGTAAATTTTGGTCCTATTCTCAAATCGAGAGTCCTGCGACTACGCAGTTTGTTTCTACGAGTTATATTAGTCATGTGCGATGTGTTTGTGCCCCTTGCAGGGTCATTTGGGGGTTGTTCCGGGTTTTCGCCAACTAGCGGCAGCCTAAGTGTACCTATTTATAAATTTTGGTCTCGTTCTCAAACTAGGAATCCCGCGACAATGTGGTCGATTGTTATGAGTTATGTTAGTCACCCACTTATTCCTCTTCAAACATAAACCAATCAACGCATATATTATCCACTGATTCTCATCACAATCTTTGTACAACGGTCTAACCGCATCAGCTTTTAACCGTATCTATTCCCGATCTCCTGGTAATTCAGCATCAAATGGTTTATTTACTTGGTCATAATGTGCATTATTTGCATCCATAGGTTGGTGGTTTTTATGGTGGTGGTCTCTGTAAGCATCATCAATTAGGTCGGTCAGTGGACGATGTGTTAGTGAATCATGTACTACTTTCACTCGTTGGGGGTTTAGTTACGTGGTCGGATACCGATAATTCTTCAGGAACATAAGGTATATTTTTCACCATGGTATATACATATCTTATAGTATTTAAAAATTCCCCAGTAAATGCAACTCAATGTAATCTACAGATTTATATTTTCTATTCATACAAATGGTGCATGGACACGGAAGCTTGTCACTATTAAGATTCTTAAAAGCGTATTTAACAATTTCTTGAATGCCCTTTACATGATTATTTGTTATTCAATTAGTCTCGCCCATCCACTCTTTTTATTGTGGGAAATCTATTTAATAATATTCAAATTTCACTCTTTTGTTAATTGGTTAAAACAAATCTCATGTTGCATTAAAGAAATTAAATAAATTAAACAAATTATGGAAATGTCGCAACTTAAACTAAAATTAAACAAATTTTCCATGTGATATTATTACAACTCAAACAAAAAAAAATATTATTACGACAGAAATTAAAAAAAAAGAATTATTTCAACTTGACCAACAGAAAAACTAGCCAAGTAATAAAAGAATTTGCATAATAGTTTAATTATTTTCCTTCTCTGCTATCAACGTACACAGGTACATTTTCACAACCGGTGTATATTTCATCAACCATCACCTGAGCATCACCCTTCTGCAAAGGTCGATTATGTACTTTAGTTCCAACAACTATAGAGATGAGTGTGCACACGTCAACAATTCTACTATTTATCAAGTCCTTGAAATAGAACTGCTTGCCATAGTCACTGTGAGTGGTTGACGATGATCCAGGACCTGTGACAGGTAGAGGCACTAAAAGGAAAATGTTGAAGGAAGTGGGATTTGTGATAGGAATGTTGAAGGAGGCGGCATTTTTTAGGGAAAACTTGCAAAGAGAGAAAAGGGTAAACCTTGAGAAGGAAGGTAAGGGAAACCTTGAGAAGACAATGGGGGACAAAAACCGTAAGTAAAAAAGGACACAAGTTTCCCAATTTCACTCGTCAAGGCTTATAGGTTAGTTTTAATCTCTTGCACATCCCCAACGGTCTTGGATTGATGTTCCTCTTGGGTTTGGATATGATATTTGGTCGAAGAAAGCTCGTCCATGAGAGATGCAGTGTCTTTTAATTTTATTTTTGACATATGTGATCCGACACCTCTCGTCCTCCCTCTCTTATCATTTCCAAAAGTTTTAGCTCATGGCATTATTTTATATGTCATCATAAGGGCTAGAACTTGATTAACTGTTAATGACCTCTATTTATTCCAAAGTCTTACTGATGCGACCATAAATGTGTATCTAATGTGTATGATATATAGGCTCAAGTGCCAGCTTATCACTCAAGTAATAATTCTATGAGTCGGGATTGTCTCCACAGGGAACTAGGATGAAAGTTCATAACGACGTAGGAATAGAAGACTAACCCTACATTGATTCTCAAAAAGAAATGAAAAAGATGATTAATTATGAATTGAATGACTACTAACTAACTGTGAAGGAGATTTAAACTACTGACTAAACTAAGTGCACGGAAATAAACTACTGCAATAAAGTGAATATGAATAAGGGAAAGATAGGTTAGGATACAATCCATCAAACCTAGTACATTTACCATATAGAATACTAGCTTTTGAATTAAAAAGTAGATTGCAGTCTTTATTAATCCTAAGAATTACATATATAAGGGTACTAAACCGCATCATACGTAATCAAATGTAAGAATAAAGCGGTGTCGAGTATCTAACACATGCATCGCACCCTTAAACACCCTAATTACCTGGGGCAAACGAGGTTAAACGGCCTACGATGGTTGTGCGTACTACACAATACGATCCAATAAATTTTCAATTCAAAACCTATTTTCTACATAGATAAATTATATCGGGTTGGGTTCATGCATCTCAACCCTTAAACACTTAGCCGTACATAACTAAACTAAGTGTGAACACAAAATCAAAGTTGCAAAAATTCATGGCTTATGTGAGAAATTGAGAAGAATTTGGAAATAAGAATTGCACCCTAAATTTAATGACTAATTAAGCTAAACTATGAAAATAATTAAAAGCTGAAATTAAAGTATACTTGCAATGAAGAAATTTGGAATTAAAGCTTGGATCTTGAATTACTGCAGAAAAATTTAAAAACCTAGGGTTCTTAAATGCCAGAACCCTTTAAAACTAATAATGATCGAACTTTTCTCCCCCTTTCTAATGTCTGGGAATTAGTTGGAATAAATACTCTACGAAATTACAAGAGTTTGAACTAGATACAACTCTAATTTTGAAAAAGAAAAAATCAGAAATTTGCCACCGGGATCGGCCAAGCCTGGTCCATCGGTTCGGTCTGGTGAATACCGGATCGGTTGGTTTTTTCTTGAACCCGGATCGGTTTGGCCTTTCAATCTATACAGGAACTTTTAAGCTTTTGGACCGGACCATTTTGGGGGATAACCGGATCGATCCAGTTGTTCATTTTATTCAGAAACTCAACCTCCTCCTAATCGGATCATTTTTGGGAATAACCAGATCGGTCCAAAGGTCCTTTTCTCTCTGCTCTGGTTGTGACTTTCTCTCATCTTTGAGGCTTCATAACTTCTGATTCGGGACTCGAATTTGGACGTCGTTTCTTCCTACGTGCATGTAGATTCGAGGTCTTCAAGTTTCATGTTGGTTCATCTTCCGAACTCCATATGTAAAGTTAATCTTTTGCCTCTGACTTTCCTTACTTTCTTTCTTCCTTCATTTCTTGGCTTTAAGTTTCCTCTTCTCTTAACGTGTATAAAATACCTGTAAAAAGCATGAAGAATACATGAAACTCGATGCACTCTATAAGCAATGTCATTAGCAAGGATATGAGATAAATCAATGCATTTTACATATTATGAGGTGATAAAAGCCTCTAAATTAAAGGGATAAATTCAAAAGAATTTATGCTTAATCAAATCCCCCTAACTTAGAACTTTGATCGTCCCGAGCAGTGTAAAAGAATCATAACTAGGTTCAACTCTTGAAAATTATTTTATTAGGATAGAACACCTCTTTCGTGGGCAAGCGATTGCATTTAGCATATGCAACAAGTCTTTAAACCCCTAGGTTACTCTAGTAGGACGAGTGTTGTCTCGTGAGGGTTTGCCGTGAATATACCCACAAAATTCGATTTCGACTCAAACAACATTCAAAATACCTAAAAATTGTATAATTCAAACTTTTCAGAAAATAATCATCATATATTTATATGCTCAGATCTCAATTTTTCGTGTGTATGTGTGTGTGTGCGAAGCTAAAAATGTAACCGCAAATTTTCACTGATTGATCATTACATTACTTTTTCAAAAATTCTATTTTCTTCAAATTCTCACGGGATACTCTCACAAACGAATCACTCAGAATGTGGCTATTTCGCTCGGTATGTGTGATATAAGGAGTAAATACATTGGAACACGAATTCACACACACAAAATTGAAAGATGAAAATTTATAGGTGAAAAGATCTCTTCATCGGGCTACGGTCGTTGGGAAACGGGAACATTACCTCTTATATGCACCGATTAATCTCTTCTATTACATTTTCATGTTTTAACTCTCTATACGGTAATTAATTTCGCAATTTGGACTCGGTTAGGAATTTTTCGGGTTTTAAGGTGTATTGGGTACATTGAAAATGATCTAAAAGTTCAAAATTGGAAAATGTCCTTATAATCTCATTTTTCTCTTCTTTTTCAATTTTTTTTTTCTATTTTCACATTTTTTTTCTTGCTATTTTTATTGAGAATTACTCTATTTTCTTGCCCCAATTTATTATACTTTTTGAACTTAACATTTTTCTCAATTCCGGGCTATGTGGGTTTTTTGGGTTACCAAATGAAAGGAAAAAATTTCTTCAGCTCAAAAAGGGTAATTTTTCATAACTTTTCATGGCTAATATTTTTGGGTAACAAACGATGGCCTAAATTCATTTATCTGAATTACTAATCATATTACCATATGAATCTTGAGATTGATTTAAATTAGAGATGTTTTAGCGCTTTTTTCGAGGCAACTGCACACACTTTTCCCATAACCGATCAAGACAATAATTTTGAGATCACAACGACTTAATTTAGTGCTGAAAAGAACTTCGAGTTAATAATTAACTCGGATTGATTTAAAACTCAAAAAAATCGATAGGCTCGAAATCTCACCGGGTTGATTAATCTCCACACTTATTCGTTAAGTCGTCAATTCTCCTCAATTCCGGCTTAGTGCATTTTGGAATTTACAAATTTGAGACTTTAAACAAAACTTCGGTGATATTTTTATAAACTTTAAATCCCAAATTTATTTATTTTGAAGAAAAAATATTTTTGGATTTTTTGAAATTTTCTAAATTTTGAGACTTTAAACAAAACTTCGGTGATATTTTTGTAAACTTTAAATCCCAAAATTTGTCTATCGTTTCTTGCCATTCGCTCTCTTGTAAATGACTAAATGAGTCCAAAAAAGGTTGGACTTTGATATTAAGGTTCTCATCCATCGGCCTGAACTCTTTCTCAACGTCCTCTAGACTCATATCGCCTAACTCTCCCTCATGATTAATTTCCGCATCCCCTTTCTTAATCTCCTCAAATCTCAATGTCCTGCTCACGCCTCCGTGCTTGCTCTCGCTCTCAATCGTGGTCACTAAACACACCTACCCTACTTCTTGCTTAACTTCACAATCACCGTTCTCACTTGGTGCAACAAAGCCTACCCCTAACGACTCTCCCTTGTGAGTCCTCTCTTGCTCGTGTGCTCCCTCAATAAGATATATTTCTCGCGATTCACTTTCGTTGCCCTCGTTCTTAATGTTATTAAAGATATTCGTCTCGAGGGTCATGTTCCCAAGCATTAACTGCATTACCCCACTCCGAGTATTGATGAGTGCATTAGTCGTAGCTAAGAATGGGCTACCAAGGATGATTGGAACATGATTGCTCGGGAGAATGGATGGCTCCTCATCCCAAATAAAAAAATCCACTGGGAAGTAGAAAGTGTCAATTTGGATGATTACATCTTCAATAATTCCCCGAGGCATCTTCACGGAGCGATCCGCGAGTTGGAGAGTCATGGTTGTGATCTTAAGGGCTCCCAAATATAATTGTTTATAGATGGAATAGGGAAGAATGTTAACACTCGCCCCTAAATCTATTAATGCACGTTCGATTCGGTTCTTACCTATGATGCGTGAGATGGTGGGTGCACCCGGATCTTTATATTTTAGTGGAAGATCACTCAACAGTAGTGAGCTAACGTTCTGTGTTAGAAACAAATTTTTCTTTACCTTTAGCCTTTGTTTCACCGTGAGTAAGTCCTCATGAAACTTAGCATATGCGGGAATTTTCTTTATGGTCTCGAGAAAAGGTAAATTGATCTTTAATTGCTTAAGAACATCGAGGACATCGTCCCCAAAAGTCTCTTTGGATTGAGGGATCAAACGTTGAGGGTATGGGGCCGTACTGGGAGGTTTCACCACCTTTTCTGGACCTCAGATGTCATTATTACCACTCTTTTTTGCGAGGACATATTCGGCCTCTTTAGTGCTGGGGAAAACCTCATTTTCATTTTGCTTAGCGTGTGGAAGAGGTGACAAGTCAACCACTCTCCCACTACACAGAGTGGTAATTTTACTACATTGCTCAGGATGCTCGTGGGACGTAGCGCTAACACTAGATTGGCCTTGGGGTGTTTTTTGTCCTTTGGCTAAAAACTTACCCTTCTTTTGGACACTTAAGGATGCTTGCAACCTAGAGATACTTGTATTCATCTCAGTGAACATGAGCTCAAACTTAGCATTAGTTGCGTTTTGAGATTGGATGAATTAGTTTAAATTTTCCTCAAGAGACCTTCGTGGTGGGGTAATGTATAGTCCTGGAGGTGGTGCTTGCATTTGTGGCTGCATAGGTGGCGCTTGTTGAAATTGAGGAGGGGGTGAAGGTAGAACAACTTGTTAAGTAGGATTCATAGCCGCGTGTTGTTACCCATAGCTAAACCAAGATGGTTCCTCCACGAAGGGTTGTATGAATTCCCGTGAGGGGCATTAAAATTTCATTAAACTCTCCTATTGCTTCCACTTGCTCATTAAGCATGGCTTTGCAGGCAAGTATCGTTGGATGGCCCACCTCATAAATGGCACACACCTCCTCTTTCACAGCACGAGTGGATTCGGTAGTTTCTCTTAATCAGACCTCGAGCATGTCCTTCATACTCTTCTCAAACTAATCAAGTCGGCGGTCTATCAAAGTCTGATTATTCAATTGGTATAAACCATACGCATTAGGAGTGGTGGACATTTTTTTAGGTCAGTTTTGGGCATTAGCATTGTAGGTGTCCCAATCTTGAGTAGTCTCGGTGACATACTTAAGATGAGCCTCAGCATCACTCGTAACTAATTCCCAAAACGGCCTTTCACACATTGTTTGAACAAGTATTTTAGACGCTACAGTAAGCCTGTGATAGAAGAAAGAGATCAGGTGATGTTTCTCAAATCCATAATGGGGGCAAGCGTTAACAAGCTCTTGGAAGTGTTCCCAATATCGATCAAATGGCTCACTATCTCGTTGTAGAAAGGCTTGAATTTCAGCCTTGAAGGAGTTGGTTTTATATGGTGGGAAGAACTTTGAAAGAAACTTGGATTTCATATATTTCCATGATATGATAGAGTTCGGTGGTAAAGACCAAATCCAGGTCTTAGCTTTATCCTTTAAGGAAAAAGGAAAAAGCTTTAAGTGAACGACATCTTGCGTGCAAGCTTGATCACTAAAGGTTTCGCACGCCTCTTCGAAATCTCGGATATGGAGATATGGTTTCTTTGAATCCATTCTATGAAATGTTAGAAGAATTTGTATCATCCCATTATGGAAGTGGAACTGTCCTTCATTGTATGGAATTAGAATGCATCCAGGTGTGACAGTTCGCTCAGGAAATAGGAGTTCCTTCATGGGATGATACGGCAGGTTTCCCTCACCCGTAATGAAACTAGCTATATTCGACTTGTCTCTCTCTCCAATGGACTCAGAATCCTCACTCAGTTTTCTAGATGTGTGACTTGTGATGGAGTTTGGAGGGGTAGGAGGTGGAGCCCAGAATTATGGAACGGGAGGGGTATGGGGGCTATCGGAATTATACTCGACAATGGAATTTTCGTTAATTCTTATTGGAGTATTTTAAGGAGTTTGTTCTTGATTTTGCATGAAAGGACTTTTGAGAGATGATTTCTTTTTGGCTTTTTATTTTCTGAATTTTTATGGATTTTTTATTTTTAAAATTTTTTTGGAATCAAATTTAGGATTGAATCTACTAACCTAAAGTTTACCTAATTCCCCGACGACGGTGCCAAAAACTTAACAAACCACAAACTTTCATATTGGTTCATCTTCCGAACTCCAGATGTAAAGTTACTCTTTTGCCCTCTGACTTTCCTTTCTTTCTTTCTTTCTTCCTTGGTTTCTTGGTTTTGAGTTTTCTCTTCTCTTCACTTGGATAAAATACCTGTAAAAAGCATGAATAATACATGAAACTTGATGCACTCTATAAGAAATGCCAGTAGCAAGGATATGAGATAAATCAATGCATTTTACATGTTACAAGGTTATAAAAGCCTCTAGATTAAGGGGATAAATTCGGAAGATATCATGCCTAATCACTTAGCCAACTGCGGAGGGAATTTATTATCTTTGTTTCATCAGTAATGCACATACAAGTTGGCCTGATTTGGTTGTTTATCATCATCTAAACCTTCATTTTTCCTATTCGGTCACGCGTTCTTCAAATCTTCATACGAGTTGGAGCCCAGCCTGTGGATCTCAGTTTTTTCCCTATTTTGTTTATTTTTCTCCCTCGGGACCAGCTTCTTGTCCTTGGCCTCGTTTTATAAAAATTTATTCCACTGATCAACTGTCTATGCCAATGCTCTTTGTACGTAGTTGTATCCATAACGGGTGAATTTTTTAATGTCTTCTGTAACAACGTAAGCAAGGTCAGAGCTACATAGGGATTATATACGAGGAATATATTATCTATAGTGTCATCCTAACTTTCTGGTATGGAAAATAGAATACGGTCGAACAGATTCTTTTGCTGGAGAACAACTCCACGATTTACAAGGCAGTTAAATTGTTCGATCTTCTTACTTTTCGACCTATAAATAGGAGTACCCTCTAAATGGCACTCACTAATAAAAAAAAGGCATTAGTTTGGTCTAATTGCAACCTCTCTTACTCTTATTGCCTGTGATTATCACCGTGCCTTATTTTTCCTGAGAAAAATATACGAGGGTGTGAATATGAGCTCTACAAATAATGTCTCTAATTAATCATTAACTAGTTATTCTTTTTCAACTAATCCAATTTAATTTTATCTTATTTTAACATATGAGTTATAAGGGTATATTAGTTTGATTAAGGTTTTGATTCATCACTACCCTTCTTTTAACCCCGTGCATGTTGGATCTCACTGAGGTGAAATCCAAACAAGATCCTGTCGTGAGTGTTATGACACATTTTTTAGGGTTTATTATGAGAGAGTTTAAAAGTTTATGTATATTATCAATCCAATCAATCCAACATCACAATCCAACAACCAATAATCATCCCATCTCCTTTTATCATCTACATGATAAAACACATACCAATAATAACAATATCTCATAATACATCTCATCAATTTGGCTCATTAATTAGTGATTAGTAAATAGGGATTAGAGTAGTCTCTCACTAAATTAGGTTCTAGGGTAGTTTCTCACTAAATTAGGGTTTATATAATAGGGTTTAGGGTATTTTTGCACTAAATTAGTTATAAATTAGGATTTAGTAAATAGGTATCTTTTCACAAATTTAGTTTTTAAATAATGGGAATATTTTTCGCCACTTAGGGTTTACGAATTGAAAATTTTAAATATAGAGTTTTGGGCCAATTTTAAATAGAAAATTAGGGCATTTTCTCACGAAATTAGGGTTTAGGGAAAATTTTAATTAGAATTAAAATAAACACACACACACACACACACACACACACACAGATATACACATAAAATATACACACAGACGTACACACACACACACACACACAGATATATATATATATATATAATGCTCATGTGCGAACTAGTCCGCGTTTTAAGAATGCAGACCGGACATGTGTCACCTAACGGTGCACCTAGAAATTATCGCCTAAATTACAGGCACACTCTCTCTCTTTTCTGGGCTCACCGCCAGGTGACACATGTCCAATCCATATTTTTAAAATGCGGACTAGTCCGCACAAGAGCAGGACTGATATATAATAATGCTAATATCTGTTGAGATATATATAGTAATTCTAAACTCCATAATCCCTGCAAGGACTGTTGCGACATAGCAGGCATTTTCCAAGTACCGTGACGGCAAAGGGTGATGCTAAGATAGACCCGACCAACGCAGTGATAATAGGAGGAGGTCTGAAGGATCTTTGAAGAGAACGACCCATGAAAAAAATCTGATAAAACATCAATTGTGCATGTTAACTAATGGAAGTAGAATGTCCAGAGGTTTTGGCATTAAGGATAAAGTAGAAATAATCAGAAGTGAAAATTTGGGTAAAAATTTTCATAAATGCAGCGTGGTGGGGATACCAGTCACCACATCCGAACCGAGGGTCAGTATACAAATACAGGGATCTTAAGTTTAGTATTACCACAAATTCCTCCAATGATGGTTCATAAGGGAAGTAAATGAAAATTTCTGAACCCATCACGTGAAAGCCTGGTAGAGGTCAATTGTGGGGAAGGAATTTATCTGCTGAAGTGAACTTGTACCCAATGAGACAGGTACAGGGGAAAAGATCCCTTGAGAGAATGGACTCACGATTTGTTGTGACCCGTAATTTTGGGAAAACTCTACTTGGACGACTTATGTGTATGATGGCAGTAATGTGCTTCTTACAAGGTTGATGAAAATGCTCCTAAGTGAGTGGAGCTAAAAGAGTTTAAGGATTTAGTCAAAGAGTAAGACTGAATGTAAAGGGGCTAGTGCAAGCCATAAGTAGAAACCCACTAGGGGGATTCATTGATTTGATTCTAAGTCGGGAATATTAAGTCCAATAGCGCATTCCTCTTGGTCAACGGAACTAGGGGAACCATGATGATAGTATTCAGAATCGAGGATGCCAAGTCTGAGAGGAGGAATACCCTAAATCGGTCGGTGTGGCCTGGAAATAAGGGGATTTATGAAAAGATGTCTTATGTGGGACGTGAGACCAGGCATTTTGATCTTGCTCGAAGTTATTTAAGGGAATAATAACTCTGATAAGTTTTGCATTCCGGGAAGGACAAGCATGTTATGTCCGGGATCCATTTGAACCACCAGTGCGATGGGCAAGAAAGTATATGAGTTTTAACCTTGACTGAATGAGGTATATGACGATGTCTCACCTGAAAGAGGGTCGGGCTCGCATCATTCATCAGTATGTTGGAGACTTCAGAGATTATGGATGTCTCATAGTGATTGATCCGGTGTGTAGGGACCTTAATGATGTGATTCAAGGTATGTCGTATGACCGCTGAGCGGAGAGGAGCTCGTTGTTGTGATTAGTGCTAAGGACTTAGTGATAGTATAAGTGTAGTGCCACTCGACTCCTTTAGAGATGTTGGAGTATGGCCGTACATATTATCGGGGGATGGAATTTGAGTATCTCAACTATGTGTTGTTCTGACAATGCTCAGTAAGAATGCATTGGGAGAAGTCCCTTGTTTATGTTTGGTTGCAAAAGGGGATACGACTAGATTTTTATGCACGTCAGGAAAAGAGTTAGATTCTAGGGCATCAGTGGAGCCGGTAGTGTTTTGGGAAAACACTGAAAAGTTTATCGAACCTAGGACTGTACATATATATATATATATATATATATATATATATATATATATATAGAGAGAGAGAGAGAGAGAGAATGTTACCTAAGAGAGTGAGAATGAATAAGTTGGAGAGAGAGAGGTTTGCGATTTGAGAGAGAAAGAATGAGTTTTCGTGTGAAATGGCTGAAGGGTTTTGGGTTTATAAATAAAGAGTTTGGTCACGACTTAGGGTCGTGACCACATGCCATGACCCTTTTTTCCCACATCTCCATCTGTGACCATGTCATCATAACTGGATTGGTGACCCACTATCGTGACTAATTCAAAAATGACCATAGTTGGAGGAAATTTTAGCCGTGGTCATGGATAGGTTCATGGGCGACGACCGTGACCACAGTTGGAGCGAATTTTGGTACAATTTTATTGCCATGGTGGTCACGCACTAATCAAAGAGCATAGCCATGACCCAACCTGGTCACGACCCTAGACCGTGACCAGCTCTAGTTTAGGTCACCGAAGTCTATGGTCATGGGAGTAGTCATGTGTGTTTCTACTTTGGTCACAGCTTTGGGATAAGCCTAGCTTTCCATGATCATCCGCCTATTTTGATGTAGTTTGTTTCTATGTGTGTGTGTGTGTGTGTGTGTACATTCAGGCTCTTGTGACGGCCAAGTATGAGTACCATTTTTCAAAATAGTAAAAAAAATTGAATTGATTTTTTTATGGTATTTAAACATTTCAGAATTTTTTTTGCTACTTTAAAAAAATCAATCAAAATATGTGCGTTTTTAAATAGCTTAAAAACTAATATATTTTGACCATTTTTTTAAATAGCAAAAAAATTATTTTGAGCAAAAAAAAAAAATCGGGTGGTGGTCCCTATAATGTTTAAATGCGACAGAAAGAATCAACTCAAAATTATTTTTTTTACTATTTTAAAAAGATTGTTCGCATGGGAGCCTTACTATATATATAAACCTCTCACGGCGGTTGGATTGTCGTACCAAGGCGAAAAATAATTAAAAACAAAGTGCCCGCTTGACAATTTGGATTTCGCGCGAGCGATGCTTTGCCACACCTCGTAGTGGCAAATTTGGGAGTAAAATTTCCTCAAATTTATCACTTTTTTACAAAACACTTACTCGATTAATGATCTAGGGTGTTATTTATGCTATAACTATTAAGGAAATAGCATTATGTTATATTTATTAATACTTTGGAGATGGTCTAATGAACATTAGATGTGGGTGATATCATATACACATGTGACTTTTCATGAGCATTGAATTAGGTAATGTAGTGAGCACAAGTATTTTAATATATAATAAAAAAATTACTATATGTATGAGTTATATATCATAAATACGGACTTTTGTGTTGAGCATAGGGTGATTGAGACACAGGTTTGTTGCATGCATTAGATCGGAACAAACTTACAAATGTGTTGTTGACACAAGCGCGTCGCGACCTTAGGATATGCACATGTCTGTAACAAAACATAGGGTGACATTAGCATGGTGCATCACTAAGCCCCAAACATAAATATATCAAGATAAGATTATAACACCATTGTAAGAACAAACAATATCAACAATGTGTACACAACACACACACACACACATGTGTGTGTGTGTGTCTGTGTGTGCGCGCGTTTGTGTGGACTAATAGTTTTTCATAGCATGCGACTTAATTTTTTACAATACCAAGTCAATCGGCAAAACCTTTAAAGAATTTATAACCAAATGTATGCCTTAAAAATTATGGGATATTTGCATATAAGTTCCATTTTAACAATATTTCATAAAATAAGTCTAATTGAGTAGTCTTTAATTAATTCATATTACTATAGGTGCATAAAATTTATGAGTATAAATTATTCAATCACATAAGTTAAACAAAATAAAACAATAACCAGGCACACAAAGAGAATGCACATATGTGGTTCAGTAAAACAACATATGTTCATGGGAGAAGAGAAATCTTTTATTTAGTATCTCTTGAGTATAATGTAGCAGAGGTTTTAGGCTCGAAAATTCATGTCCCCCACAAATGGGGTCATTATAATATTTATAGAGGGTGGCTTTGGTGACCCGTAAAAGATGTTTTGCCCCTTATGACTTATTGGTTATTTGTGATAAGTATATCCGGATATATTTAGTATTTATCCATTAATTTCTTTAATGTTTTTAGAGTACATCTGTAGTCAACGTGCGCAACTGTAAGCTATGACTCCACGTTAGTGAATCTCCATGCGAGTCATTAATGTTAATTACATATCCCATAGTTTTCCCCAAGGTTTTATGGACTTTAGGGTAAGAATCCTTATATTGTTTAGAGGGTGTGAAATTCTTTTGCCCATGTTACTAAAGAGAAAATATCTTGTGAATATATTGAACCATCATGAGAGAGATACTTTCAATTATAGCGATTCCATCGGGAGACATGTTAAAAAACTTTGGCACCAAAACCCCTTGAGTGTTGTTAAAGACAGTTCATTTAACACTTCACATGTATTCAAGAAAACTAAAGAGTATTTTGATGCCATTTTCATTTTCATATATCTATAAGTGATCACTATTTTCCTTCTTCATTTTCTTAAGATCTTGTTTTTTCTCTTAAAAATATGGTTTATTTTATCATCGAATCGACTATTAAAGAGTTCAAATTAATGATACGTGATATCACCACCTCAAGTTAGTGATCAACTCAAGCTTCTTTAACTGCATAACCATGGGGGAATAAAGCAGCAATATATAAGGGATGGGAGACAAAGAGAAAACAAGTATTTAATTGGTTCGACCTTATCCTACATCCGTTATGCTACTAAGTAGTGTTTCTACTATAATATGAGGATATAAGCCATTAAATTGTTTACAAGGTCTTTATCTCTCTACAATGGTAATCTAACAGAGTAATAATAGGGTTTACAATTCTCGATCCCTTTAGAAGATGAAGGAACCATCCTTTTATATTGTTGGGGGTGAACATTGTCACCCCTTAATATGTAGTCCGTATGCATGAGGTCAATAAGAAAGTGATAATTGTACCATACATGTGCATTACTTGATGAGAAAATACTCCCCTCGTGGGGGGCTGATTCGTTGTAATGGTTTTATCTATTTGTTTCATTGATGCCGAAATCACATGTTCCACGTGAATTATTGATGTTGGATATACGAGGCCTCAACTAACCGAGAGTGATGAGATGCCATTCCTTGTGGATGGAAATGAGGTTGATACTTGATTCCCAAATGGTATGGCCGACATCGACCTGATGATGTTGCATGGGGATGACACATAATAAAGTCGAGACACGACGATGTCATGACCCAAGTCTAGCAATGGCTTTCATGAGAAATAATGGATGTTCTCGGGAGTTAGTCTCGGAGGCTGAGACTATATGGCCTGGCCAAACATGACGTGAGCGCATATGAGAACGAGTATGGGATAAGCTGTGAGGGGGAATGCTTCTAGGTTTAGCCACGTCTAGACGAGGTCATACTTATGTATATAGATCAACCCTAAACCTTAGTCTTCAATGTTTATGGGAGGCTAAAGTGTAAGGCATTTTGAAAGTTGATGTTCCCTCAGTACTAGATTATGTCTCGATGATGTGAGTGTACTGGATTTTTATCAGACGCACCATTTCATAGTTTAGCAAAAGTGTGGTTTCAATGCCCTAAGTGGACACCTGTCAACCCATGGGTGGTGCGGCGTCTTACCCAAGTAGTGATGACGTCATGTGTGGCACTGGATAATGTGCCCTAATTATTTTGCCTTATTAGTAACGCGCCAATTGAGTTGGTATTTAAACCAACTATTTTATTTATCTCTCCTTCTTCTCTCATTTCCACACTTCGCTTTTGAGTTTTTTGGAAAACCAGAGTTTTCTTTCTCTATCCACTGTCCCTCCTCCTCCTCCAGCGAGATTATTAGCTTTTTTCCTTCCTTTTCGGCTCTCTTCTAGTTCGGGTAACCCAATTTCTCTCCTTCAAGTTAATATATCATCGTTTCCTGATTTGGTTTGCAATTTCCATTTTTTCCCGAAAATTTTATATGTTTTTCGATCACTGTTTCTAATGGTGTTAGAGTTCAAGTGGTGGTTTTAGGGTTTCATATAGGTTGTGTTAGGCCATATATTTTGTATTTTGGAAAGAGTTACGGTTTTTAGGATCTGATTAGGCCTTTTGGTGATCTTTTAGATGAAGCTTTTAGTGTTCTTGACTGGTTTCGATTAATAACTGTTTAACTTCTTTAGTTAGATATTTAAATCAACTGTGATCAAATACCACTTTAGTTTTTCATGTACCATAGATTTACGAGATAGGAGAGGAATTCCCCCATCTCAGAGATCTAATTCTATGAGAGATCTGTAAGGCCAAGTCCGAGGCTAAGAAGAGGACTGAAGTCGAGTCCAGACTTCCCCTGCACGCTAAACCTTTGTCCGTTGTTCATCCCCCTCTGCTCTTAACTTACCCCTCCATGGCCAGGCCTAGGGTTGTGATCACCATTAGTGACTCTATGTCTGCTGCGTTATCTCGGGATTCTCTATCCACCTATTCCCTAGGGTATAGTCCGGATTATATTCCCTAGCCTCCCAATTATTGGTGGGGTCCTAGCACATATTATTTTGAGGAAGGCACGTAAGTCCCTAACTCTCGTTTGGATGAGAGTGAGGTAGTCGAGTCATCCAATTGGGCTCATCCCATAATGTTAGCTCCTCAACTCGACAGCCGTCAGCCTAATATCTTAAACATTTTTTATAATGATGATCCAAGAGTTTAGGTGACATATCATATGCCACCAATGGCTATTCCCATCTCATTCATATCAGAGGCCGAGTTTCCTAACTGAGATTCACATGGCCAGGCTACTGTTGATGTGGAGAAGGAGGAGGAGGATAAAGAAGAAGAAATTGATATAACTTATGCCTCGTCCATCCCGAGCAATATCTGAAAAATGGACTTGATACTTTAGAGTCACCTGTATGGTGTCAAATATCCAGTTTGCATAAGAGACCCTTCTAAGGACAAGAGGTATTTTAGTAGCTAAGTAGAGAGTGAGGTTGTAGTGTATGAGAAGATGTTTAAAATCGTCTTTTGCCTGTCGATTCATACCATTATAAGAGCCATCCTTGCCAATATCGGCCTTTCCTTTGCCCAATTAACCCCCAATGCATGGAGGACACTTCTTGGGGAAGTTCAACTCTAAAAGTTAGCATATGAGGTCAACCTTCCAATTGATGTATTTCGCGCCTGCTACAGCATTTCCACAACTAAGGCTACGTTGTGCTACTTCCATTTCATGACTCGGTTCTCTGAAAAGATGTTTGTTCACATAAAGCCGAATTTTGAACACGACTGGGAATCTCAATATTTCTTCATATCTAATGACTGGGAATTTAATAGTGTTGTCCCTTTCAGTTCCGACGAGCTAAGAGTCCCCCAGAATTGGGATAATGTATTAATGGCGGCCAAGCTTGATCCCGGCCTCAACATAGACGCCAGGATGAGCATTGACCTTATGCGTACCTACGGTAAGGAAGAGGGACTATCCATATATGAAGATCTATTGGATCATAGTCTTCTTGCAAAAACAGGGCTGAAGGTTGACCGCTTAATTTAATTGCCCAAGTTTTAAAAAAAATTAAAGTTTATTATCATTTTTACACAGTTCTGATTTATTCGAGATTAATTTATCTATTTCATTTATAGATCATCCAAAAGGAGTATTAGATGAGATCTGGTCAATGGCTGCTCCAATCACCGATAATCTCTTATCCCGTCTCGCTGGCAAGACAGCAGCGCTGACACAAACTCGATAAAAGACACTAGCTAGTGGTCCCTTAGTCGTCGAGGGATCAAAGAATAGAAAAGATGTGTCTGAGGGTGGTGACAATAACCCTCCCCCTCCAACAAAGAAAAAGAAGAATGCCTTTTGTCGGACGACCAAGGATCTGACCATCCCCCCTTCTTATGATACCGCGATGGCCTCCCGCCTTGCTCAATTGGACAACTGAGACTCTACTCAATAATTAGAAGAGGGTCCGAGAGGCCGTTATTGTGATTGTCCCAAAGTGTGACAATCGATACTTCGACACCTAGGATCCCTCTCGAGTCATAAACTTTGCTTTGCATCGGACTATTCAGGTAGAAATTATTGGCTTTACTTTTTTAATATAAAGTTTTGTGTCATCTAATACTAACTTGTACTCTCGTCTTGCAGTCTATAATCGCACTTCAAAATGTCTATTTATGGGCGACTGAGGTCGATCAAAAGATTAAGGTAGTTGAGAATGTTCTTTCTAAGAACAGTAACTTAAAAGAGCAGCTGGAAACAATCAAGTTTAGCTATAAGACATAGGCTACTGAGCAGAGAGAGTTGCACAGGGAATGGCTAAAGACATAGAGGCTCGACCTTCAAGCCAAAATTGATAACGTGAATGATAATATAAAGGAGTTGGTCAAGGCTAAGGATATTGAAATCAGGGTTACCGTTGAGAAGGCAGTCTCGACCTTTAAGGAGTCTGATAAGTTCTCAAATTACGCTATTCAGTACTTAGAGAATGGTGCCAAATATGTATCCAGACCTAGCATCTGCCAACCCACAACTCACTGAGGTTCTCAACTCATTTAGCCAGGTAGATCTCGAGAGTATAGAGGCAATGAACCGGGTGGAGGGCAAGGGTGAAGCTCTGATAGTGGCGGTCGAGACGATAATTGTTGATTCGAAGGTAAACGAGGGAGCAATTGGTGATCAGTTCATTACGTTTTTATCTTATCTTAAACAGTGCTAAATACAAATTTTCCCCGAAAGGGATTTTTCCTCTATTTTCTTCTTATTACTTTTTGTTTTAGAAATTGGCTTTTCTTTATCTTGAATTCTTATTTTCATGCTCGATATTGCATCAAAAAACTGCCTTCGGGATATTCTCCTCTCTATTCCCCATTGGTGATAACTCGTTACATTCAAATTTCAATAAGAAATCATTATCCTCGACTATTCCAATACGTTATTTATATTAACTTTGTGCATTACATTGAGGAAAAAAGGACCAAAAAAAGTCGTTCAAAAACAAATTTACTACGAAATGCCAAAAATAAAAATATGGACATGAATTATTTATTATTTGTATACCTTAGAGCAATCAGTTCCCAAACTCGGGAGCAGCCTAATGGATTCTTAAAGGGCTCTGAATACCCTTTCTAATAGTTCATCTCGTGCACAATTCAGACTTGCAGATTGCGTTTTACGATCATTTTTTTGGATATCTTTAATCTCAAGCCAATTGCTAATTGGAATGACGATGATTTTAGACTGGGTAAATTTAACTCTCATGGTTTGAATCCTATTTTTGATGCTGTAACACTCAACGAATTTCATCATATAGACTTGATCTTCTCCACTGGTACTCTACATTTGAAGATAACTATATACTTCAACCGGTATACTCGACAAATTCATTCTTATCCAAATTGGGTTGCAAAGGTTTAAAAATCCACACTCTATGGCACAAATTGCACCATACTTTTATCCTTTATATCTTTTTTCTTTTTCTTTTTCTTTTTCTTTTTCTTTTGTCTTTTGTCTTTTCTTAACTTACTTTATTTCTTTTAATTCAAAGTATATTGCAAGGTGAATTTTAATATTCCTTTAAGTCTATGCTCATCCAAAAAGTACTCGTATATGGGTACGAAATCTTTAGGTATGTCTGACGAGAGCCTAGATTAATGATTGGCTACGACGTTTTCTACTCCTTTTTTTCTTTAATGGAAAGATCTAACTTCAAGAAATTATGTTCCTACTACGATACTTGTGGTCCTTTAAACGACTACCTTCAAGGGTAAAACAATTACGTAAATGAAAAGCAATACAAGAATTAGGAAGTATATTCAAGATAATAATATAGGTCTTATTTGTTTAGTAGAAGAACATTCAAATTCACGGTTGTTAGTGTTTTGATCTGATATATCCTAGATATTTAAAGAAATAAAAGTAAAAATTATGATACGAGTGAAGAAGAATGAGGGGAATACTGCCAACCCTCTTGAAACTGGTGGCGCGTCGGTCGAATCTGAGAACACAGTTACTGAGAATTGACTTTTTATCTCTCTACTGGGAGACCACTTGTGGTCTTAGGCCCATTCTGTTATATAACCTTGTTTTGAACAATCTTGTTTTTTTAATATTGATGGTCTATAGCAGTCTTACTTTTAGTTACTTTGAACAATTTTTCGTGTAACCTTTGTCGTCTAGCATGTTTGAATGCCTTTGAATATGATTGCGTCAATTTTTGATATTATTTAATCAAATTTTGCAAGTGTACTATCATCTTGAATGGATGTCTTGTTAAATGGATGGAGTGTTTTAACACTGAGCTAACATTTTTCACCAATTATGGGCGTCTAAAAATTTAACATCCAAACTATTTAATGAACTGTCCCCTCTCTAGTATTATGGAAAGAGAGTTTATAAATTAATTCACCATAATAAATGATTTTACACAACCATATTTAAATGATTTTTACCCTCACCACTTAAAGTGATGTTCAAGGGATGATCCACCCTCTCGTCATTATTGGAAACATGTTAGGAGCCGAGACTCCCCAATCATTCTCATATCATCGAAAGAGAGTTATAAATTAATTTCACCATAACATATGATGTTACACAACCATATTTAAACAATTTTTACCCTCACCACTTAAAATGATGTTCAAGGGATGATCCCCTTCTTGGCGTTATTGGAAAGATGTAAGGAGCCAAAACTCTCTAATCATTCTCGTATCACCGAGATAGAGTTATAAATTCATTCACCATAATAAATGATGTTCTTTAGTTAGGTCGTAGAAATCACATAAAAATTATGGATAAAACAAAAAGAGTATGAGACAACACTTGATATTTTCATTACATTGTAACAATCGTAACAATAGTTATAAATCTCATTTCCATAACATTTACCATGATCTTTTAAACTAAAAGGAAGTAATACATTGAGAAATACATCGGACTTTAGGATAAAGGACATCAGTAGACTACTGTAAAAATCTAATAATAATATCTTTTTAGGTAATCCTCATTCCAAGGGTTAGAAAACGGATAGCCTTCAAGATTTTCAAGCCGAAACATTCCCGGTACAACCTCTTTTGTCACTCTATATAGCCCATGCCAATTTGGGTGCAACTTGTAAGTTTTTTGCCAAAACTTTCTTTAGGACGATATCCCCTACGGCTATAGGCCGAGACTTAACCCTTTGTTTGTATAACCTGGATACTATTTACTGATAGGCTGACTATCTCACTACAATATCCTCTCTTTTTTCTTCTATCAGAACCAAATTTAGTCTACTTTCTTGCAAGTTGGCCTCAGGATCGTAAGTTTGGACCCTATGAGTTGGGAGTCCCGACTTTATTGGGATCACTTCTTTGGGCACATAGGTTGGCATGAACAATGTCTCTCCTATTGGAGTTCTTTTAATGGTTCTATAGACCCATAATAATGTTTTCAAGGTTCTTCTTTATTCTATCAAGGATGGTCCTATTTGTGACCTCAGTTTGGCATTTGTACTGAGGTCATCCGAGCGAGGAGAAGAACTTCTTGATGCCAACCTTTTATATAATATGATTCCAAAGGCTTGTTCTTGAATTGTTTTCCATTATCTGATATCATGGTGTTGGGCAAGACGTATCGGTAGATGATATTTATCCATATGAACATGAAGGCCTTCATTTCGATAATAGTTATCATCGCTTCAGCCTCCATGCACTTTGAAAAGTAATCAATCACCACGATCAGATATCTATAATTTCCTTTCTCTCAAGGAAGATGGCTTATTAGATCTATCTCCCATATTACAAATGGTCATGGGGCTATTATGGACGAGAGTGGTTGATGGGGTTGGTGAGGAATGCTCATGAACCACTGGCACTTGTCACATTTCTTTACGTATTATGTTGAATCCTTGGAAAGTGTTGGATAAAAAAACCCGAGTGACGATCCTTCACCCACATGACTTGCACAGGACCCTTCATGCATATCTCGGAGAACATATTCTGTCTCCGAGGGATGTACACAACTGAGAAATGGGAGTAAAAAACTCTTTTGTAAAGAACGTCACCTATGATGGTGAACTTGGCTGCCCCATACCTCATCTTCTTTCTTTCTACCTTCGACTCTGACAGATTCCCCTGCCCGATACCTCATCTTCTTCCTTTCAGCCTTCGATTCTAACAGATTCCCATCCCTTTGTACTCAATTATGGAGTCCATCTAGGATTCCACCATATTTAAGTTTAGATAAAAATTCATGTTATTCTCATCCCCTTCAAGGATCGGCTTCACTAGTATTACAACAGGAACAGTGCGCCTAATGTTGGTTCTAGTTGTCGATGCAAGTCTTACCAAGGCATCGGCTCTGCTATTCTCCATTCGAGGAATTAACTTCATTTTGACTTTTTCAAAATTTGGCCACATTTTTCTCACCCTATCCAAATATTTATCCATTTCTCATATTTCGCCTCATAGACCCCTAGTATCTAGTTGGCAACCAATTAAGAATCATTTGGGCTATCATTTGGTCGAAATTAAGCGCTTTGGCTAGGGATAGACCTATTAAGAGGGCCTTATACTCTGACTTATTATTTGATGCTTTGAAACTGAACTGCGAAGCGTACTCGATATTTATTCCATTTGGGGCCGATAGTACCAATCCTATTTCCCTACCATTTTCACAAGACAAGCTGTCAATAAATAAGCTCTAAAGGGGTCCTCCTTTTTTGAAGGGTCCCTCCTAGAATATGCCCTTCCTAACCAAGAAATATTTCTCAGTCATTTGGTATGTAACATTGGCCTGAACCTTCTCGGCCACTGTCTCTTTTTGGGCACAAAATGGCACCTCGACCTCTCATTCGATTTTCATCATCATCATCATCATCATTCAAATCCCAAGTGAACTCGACCACGAAGTCTGCTAATTCCTTCCTTCAATTGCATTCCTCGATTGGTAAATGATGTCAAACTCACCTAGCTCTGTTGACCAAGCCATTAGCCTATCGTATTTCTTAGATTTATGAATGATTTTCCTCAGGAAAGTGTCGATGAGCACCATTATTATATGTGCCTATAAATAGGGATTCATTGTCCTTGAGGCATGTATCAATGAATCTGATAACTTTTTTATTTTTAGATAATTCAACTTTACCCCTCGCAAGGTTTGCTATTAAAATACACTAGCTTTTGAACTCTATCATCATCTCAGACATTGGCTACACTGATGGCTGATTCTGAGAAAGCCAAGTATAGGAACAACTTCTCCCCTTGTACCGATTGAGAGAGCATCATTGAAGAGCTGAGATAAAACTCCAATTCTTGAAAAGAGTTTTCATATTCATCATCCCAAATGAAGGCTTTTCTTAAGATTCTAAAGAATGGCAAACACTTGTAAGTTTCCCAATAGACAAAATGACTAAGGGTTGTCACTCGTCCCATAAATATCTACATGTCTTTAATGGTCTTAAACATTTGCATTGCTTTTATCTTCATAGGGTTTGCCTCAATTCCCCTTTGATTTATAATAAAACTAAGAAATTTTCATGCGCTGACCTCGAAGATGCACTTTGATGGATTCAGCTTCATCTTGTACCGATCCATCGTATCAAAAGTTCACACCAAGTCAGCCACATGTGTCTCGGCCTTCAAGAATTGTGTTAATATATAATCTATAGACACCTCCATGGTCTTCCCAATCTAATCTTCGAATATCTTATTGACCAACCTCTGATAGGTTGCTCATGTGTTCTTCAAGCCAAAAGGCGTTACTTTATAATAGTAGGTTCCTTTATCTGTAATAAAGGAAGCCTTCTCAGCATCTTCTTTGTGCATAAAAATCTGATTATACCCTGAGTATGCATCCATAAAGTACATAAGCTCATGTTCGACTATGGCATCAACCATCTAGTCAATATGAGGTAGAGCAAAGTTATCTTTTGGGCAAGCTATTCTAGGTCCATGAAATCAACAAGCATCCTCCATTTCCCATTTTTCTCTAGCACAATGACGACATTAGAGTGCCAGTTTGGATACTGGACCTCTCTAATAATTTTTCTTATTTGTATCTTTTTAACCTCATCTTGCATCACTTCATACCTATCTCTAACAAAGGTTATGCGCCTCTATTTCATTGGCTTTGTAGATATTGAGCCGATGGTAAATAATTTTGGGATCAATCCCCAACGTATCCCTCTGGTTCCAAGAAAATATGTTATGTCTTTCTCTCAGAACTTTATAATTCCCTTTTCACGTGTTTTTTTAGGGACAAACTGATTTGGATGGTTTTTTTCGACTCATCCTCATTGAGGACGATAGATTATACCTCCTTTACAGGTTCTCCCTTTTTAAGATTTCTCTCGTCTCTTGGATCTAGAGTATTAATATTATACGAAGTTATCTTTCTCTTATGAGCATCTATCTCCTCGACCAAGGTGAAATGACATTCCTAAGCTTCTACTTGGTCACCTTGCACTTCCCCTACTTCATAAGGAGTCAGAAATTTCATCATCTGGTGCACCGTAGAAGGTACGACCTCAAACTCTTTCAGCGCCACTCTCCTCAAATTAATGTTATAAGCCGAGAAGATGTGTCCGTCCATCATAAAAAATCTAACTTTCTTCTTTAGGCACATCGGCCAGGTACCTATACAGACATCCATGTCATATACTTCTAGTGGATGGACTTTCTCTTTGCTGAATCCAATCAATGGTTAATGGAACGAAGCTAATCTCTTCTTTCTCAGTTTTAGGCCTTTAAAGCAATCCCATAACATAACATCAGTCAAGCTCCCCCCATCACCAAAATACAAGACACGTCATAGCCATGAACTCGCGTACTGATGACCAGGGGGTCATCATGTGGAGCCAATATCCCTTTAAAATCTAGTCTAGAGAATACTCCCATAAGGCTATCCATGTCTACCTTTTTCAATTTTCTCGGCTTTGCCCCAGTCTCTATAGAGTTTACTTATATCCTCTTCGGTGCCTCATTTGCTTTAACCATGTGAGCATTTCTATCCGTCGGCTCAGTGCCTTCACCTACTAGGCTGCCACACATCATTTTGACATCAAAGGAAATCATATGCAAAGCTCCTTTTATTACTGGGATTTTGACTGAAAGTTTGGGATCATCATCTTCACTGTCATCAGACTCCTCTTTATTTTTGTTAGCCTGCATTTCCCTTCTCGGCTTGTCATCTCTTCTCCCGTTTTATCTTTCCCTTCCTTTATCTCTCCCATAATTCTTATCCATGTACTTTCTGATCTTCCCCTATTTTAATAACTATTCAATATCATCTTTGAGGGAAAAACATTTATCTGTCGTGTGGTTATGGTACTGATGGAACTTGCATCACTTGCTTTTATCTCTCTTATGGGGAAGAGATTTAATCTTTTCAGGCCTCTTGAATTCCCTATCATTTCTAATCTCATTCAAGATCAAATTCGAGCTTATAGTTTGTGGTGTCTACTAAACAAATTTATCATCATTTGATCTTTTATTCCCCTCTTTATCCTTACTTTGGTCGGACATTCCATTACAGTCTCCTTTATGTCCTACCTATTGGCAGCCATGGCCTCCTCCACGTTCATGATTCTCCCGGATATGGCCAAAAGTTGTGTCATGGTTTTTGGAGGATCCTCTGAGAGGTTACACAAAAGTTTTCTTTGTTGTAGCCCTCTAATAAGGGTTGTCATCGTAATGTTATCATTGTAGTATTCCACCTTA
Organism: Sambucus nigra; assembly: GCA_949130495.1. NCBI lineage: Eukaryota > Viridiplantae > Streptophyta > Magnoliopsida > Dipsacales > Adoxaceae > Sambucus > Sambucus nigra. The sequence continues at coordinate 295,792,856 of OX422218.1, read as the reverse complement.
AGTTTCTCCTTATTGAATCGAGAGGTATACTCCCTCAGAGGTTCATTTTTTTCTTGATTGACATTCAAGAGATGTGTTAAGCGCTTAGGCAGCTTCATACCGAAGAAAAAATTATGAATGAAGTTCTCTGCCAATTGCTTCAAATTCTCTATAAAACCTCTTAGCATGATAGTGTACCATACATACGTTGTGCTTGTAAGAGTACTTAAGAAGGCTCAACATTCATCTCATTAGGTGTTGAATAAATATCAACTTCCAACAGATGCTACTCAATGTGATGCACGGGATTTGTGCTCCTATCGTACCTTAGTGTCACGCTCAAAGGTTTGAACTTGGAAGGGGTAGGATAACTGATAATCCTCAGCACAAACGGTGACCCCTCCATGCACCCCCGGCGGATGGGGCTTCGTCTTTTGATCAAATTGCCTATCTTGTCCTTTAAACTTTGAATAGAACTTTTCCATATCTTGTCTTCTTCAACTGTTGTTCCCATCCCCTTCCATCGCAATTACTTTAGGGAATTGCTCTTAGACAATACTCATTTATCGACTGTTGACTTCTCTCTGTTCCTCCCTTTCATGATCTCGACTTAGCCTCTTTCTTCACGGTGATCATTTGAGAGTGCACCAACAATCAATGTCAAACGTATTTAATTAAATTCCAATTTCAGTCCAAACAAGTCTTAACTCTTACAAACAAACGTGATTGACTAATAAAATAATCTAAGCTTGCAAGACAATCACAAATGAGGAAAAATCCCCCACATGGGCAAAACCATATTATTTCCAATATAATTTGTCTATATCGGTTTACATGGATTACAGTGAAAATACAAGTGACATACGAAATACCCGTAGTCTTCAGTTCGATGTCGTCGGCAAGAGATCCCACAAGAACTCCAATTGGTTAGCAATGGAAAAGCTTCTTCTTATCTACAAGTGTACTCTATATGAGTAGAACAATCTTCTTTGGGTTTTAGAGGATTCACATAATGGATTGGGAATTATTTGTGAATCAAAACGGTATGAAAACCTTAAAAAATGAAGTCTAAAAATTGCTATTGTTTATGCAGAAAACGAAGCTGTGCAGACTTGGGAAAATGTGTCGAATGTACATTGTTTAAATAATCATTTTGAGGCGGTAGGTCATTCGAACGACATACGATGTCGTTTGAAAGAAAAAAGCTCTCGTTCGAACAACAAACGATGTCATTTGAACGACATCAGTGGCGTGTCTAAATTCGCCTCTTCTTTTTACAAAATGACATTACGTGATAAACCTTTTTCAAACTTTGTTTTTTATTTAGAAATATTCCAAACTATTTATGCAAATAATAAAAACTCCAATTAAAATTAATTTACCATAAATACGTGTAGTAGTGGGAACGATTGAAGAGCACGATGTATGTAGGAAGATGATGGATGTATGAATTCAGATCAAGTCCGTCGAGGATGATCGTGGAGACATGTCAAATGTAGCGGTATCAGACATACTAAATTGTGATCTAAGACACTTAGAAAATTCCTATATTCTACCCCGGACATTTATAAAACATGTCCTTACAAATCTCCCCTATGTCTATGCTGGTACATACATAAAAAAATCCGAATTATGCTGCCCAAAATGACATATAATTTAATATCCCTAATAAACCCAAAAATTGAAAATACTAAATGTGTGTCTACATAAAATTTGATTATCTTCAAATATTCAACTCTTCAATCTTTCTATGTCATCATCAGGGTGTGCAAAAATGATTCTCAATTTTGATACCTACGCACATGAGATAAGAAGCAAATACCCGTAACGCGCAACAGTTTAAAATATAATGATAAGCATAAATAAATATCAATTATGTGCAAACAAATCATTATGAAATCAAACAAATTCTCCACCATAATTCATTCTCCCCCTTTTTATGATGTCCCCAAATAGACAAATATGAAGAACAAAAACAATGCAAATGGAGAATGTCACAAGGTAATAAACTTTCTCTTTTTGAATTTTTCAAAATTTTTCCAAGAAAAAATATTACACCGTGAAAGAACACCAAGTCAACTAAGTCGGTGATAGCGGAAATGTAGGAATGTGAACAAATTGGATAGGAAAATCAACACATACATCCATAACATATGTGCACAATGAATGTTGGATATTCCTAACGAATGTACTCAACATCTTCCTTAGGTGTAAAAATTGTGCAAGTAAAAGAAATTGATTTAATTAAATCAACAAATCAAAGATCAAAGTGATTTCCACACCAATAACGTCGAAAACGTTTGAAATGCTTTTTCATGACTTTCAAGGACGAGAAAACCCATTTTTCATTTCTTTCCATCCAAACTCCCTCATAAATATTTATACATTATATTTTTCTTTTGAGGTGATGAAACTAAAACCCATTGGCCCATTTGATTTGGCATATTTTCCTTTGTATTGCCATTTAATTTTTTTGGGCTCTTTTTCAAACGGTGGCTTTCTTGATGAGTTAATTTTGAACTCTCGCACCCTTTTCCCATGATTCACTCATCATATTTTACTGCAATTAAATCCTCACAGTAAACGATTTTTACATGCACTACTATCTTGTCAAGTTTTATCGCATTTTGGTCATTGTATAGACAGAAATGAGATGGAAACACTCAAGCCAATGTGTGATAGATTAGTACAATACTCAAATAATACCGTGCATATGTACAATAAAGGAGATAAGGAGCTAAACATGTAGAAGATATCACTAATCACATCTTAAAGACTCCAAACAATGTATAGCACGTGGATGAAATGATGTAGCATCACAAATCACTATCAAAGAGTCACGTGGAATATGGAATGAAGTTGTGACTATGTCTATCTTAAATGTGCATCCATAAGCGGTGTAAACAAAATACAAAACTCTTTTTGTATTTCTAAAAAAAATATAAAAATAAAATCTTTTTGACTTTTTTCAAAACAATTAAAATCCTTTTGGATTTTAATATTTTAGAAAAATAAAAAATCAAACAAATAATAATACAAATGATACAATCTAGAGATAGGAATCAGATGATATGAACATGAAAAATGCATCCTACTCTAGACATGGTGACCACCCCCCAGTCAACTGTGCAAATTCCTAAAGACTTCCTAAGACTCTCGAATCTAAGGGCATCTAAAGGCTTTGTGAAAATAGAGGCTAATTGGAGATCGGTAGATATAAAACTCAAGGATACGACCTTTTCCTCTACAAGCTCACAAATAAAGTGCTTGCGTATCCTAATGTGTTTTGTTCACAAATGTTGGACTGGATTACGAAATATGTGTATCGCACTCATGTTATCACGTGAAATAGTCATGATGTCCTGTTATATCCCATAATCCTCCAACATCTTATTCATCCACAAAAGTTGCGTGCAACAACTCCCAACGGCTATGTACTCTGCCTCTGCAGTGGACAAAGAGATGTAGTTTTTCTTCTTACTCAACCAAGAGACAAGAGCATAACCAAAGAAGAAACACCCACCAGAAGTGCTCCTACATCCATATGCATCCTCGGCCCAATCGGCATCGGAATAGGCAGATAAACGGTCACTGGTATCAAAGGAAAACCAAATGCCAAGTGAGAGAGTCCCACTCACGTATTTGATAAACGTTTAAGAGCGAGTAAGTGTGACTCTTTCAGGGATGCCTAATATTGCACACAGACTCTAACACTAAAGGCTATGTCGGGACGATTGACAGTCAAGTAGAGAAGACTACCTATCATACTCTGATACAAGGTTTGATCTACATCCTTGCCTAAAGTGTCCTTGATAAGATTAGTTGAGGTACCCATTGGTGTACGTGCGTGCTTAGTGGAGTCTAGACCAAATTTCTTCACAAGGTCTCTAGCATACTTGAATTGGGAGATGAGCATCCCATCCTCTAGATGACGAACCTGGAGACCAAGGAAGAAATTAAGCTCACAAACCATGTTCATATCAAACTCACTCTTCATCTCCTCCTCAAAGTGCTGAGCATGCTGGGAGAACATGGATCCAAAGATTATGTCATCTACATAGACCTGGGTAACCAAAATAGAACCGTCATCTCTCCTGACGAACAACGTCATATCAACTCCCCCTCTATTGAAGCCACGGGCCAAGATATAGGAAGTAAGCCTCTCATACCAAGCACAGGGTGATTGCTTCAAACCATACAAGGCTTTCCTCAGATAGTAGACGTGATCAGGGTGCTTAGGGTCTTCAAACCCTTTTGATTGTTCCACGTAAACCTCCTCCTGTAGAATGCCATTCAGAAAGGCACTCTTGACATCCATTTGATATAACTTGAAGCGCAGATGACATGCGATGGCGAGTAATAAGCGGACGGACTCAAGCCTTTCAAAAGAATCGAATGTCTCGTCAAAGTCTACACCCTCTATCTGTGTGTAGCCTTGAGCTACCAACCTAGCCTTATTTCAAATAATAGTACCAGTCTCATCCACCTCATTCTTGAAGATACACTTAGTACCTATCACATTTGTCTCACTAGGTCAGGGGACCACTTCCCATACATCATTCTTTCTAAACTAAAGCAACTCATCCTGTATAACACATATCCAATGTTCATCTTTGAGTGCTTCCTTATAGTTCTTGGGCTCGACTTTTGACGTGTAGAAAACATGGCTAACAATGTTCTCTAGCTGAGCAGAGGTCTTGACACCTAGGGTGGGATCTCCTAAAATAGTATAAGGATCATTACTCTTACTAACTTAAGAAGGAGCGTCCTCTAAGTCAGGAATGGGATCCACTTTGGGTGTGGGAGGCAAAATGGGATTATCAGTAGAAAGTGAGTCAACCTCACCCAAAAGGTGAGAATAAACAAACATTTATGGTTCGTCATCTTGCACGGTGATGGTTATTGACTCCATAACGTTAGAGCTATTCAGGTTATACACCCGATAAGCACTACTGGACGATGAATAACCTAAAAATATCCCCTCATCACTCCGGGAGTCGAACTTTCCTAATTGATCTCTATCTCGTAGGATGTAGCATTTGATCCCAAAGATACGAAAATATGAAAGGTTGGGCTTCTTTTCAGTCCACAATTCGTAGGGCGTCATAAGTGTGTGTGAACAAAGATATACCCTATTCACCGTATGACACGCGGTAGACACCGCCTCTATCCAAAATCTTTTTGCAACTTTGCGATCGTAACGCATAAATCTAGTCATCTCCTAAATCGTACGATTCTTCCTCTCAACAATCCCATTTTACTGAGGAGTCCTAATAGTCAAAATTTTGTGTTTGATTCCGAGGCTATCGCATAAAATATCTATTTTTGATTCTTTGAACTCAGTGTCGTTGTCACTATGTATTTTATTTATAATGACACCATGTTGGTTTTATAGGACACGACACTTGGTCGTAAAAAAATCCACAGCATCGGATTTCTCTCACAAAAAACCTACAATCGAGTAGCGTGAGAAATCATCAACCATCACAAGAATGTACCTCTTATTGTAATACCCCGTATTTTTATGCTATATTAATTTGGGGATTTATTAAATTTAATGTGACGGTTTATTTAATAAAAATCCGGAAATTAAATATGTTATAATTATTAACGTGACGAGAGTTAGTAATTATGGGAAATTTGTTGAATATTACTAATGCGCATAGTGATATACTATATTGGTTATATTGAATGTCATAAGTGAATTAAATGACTATTTCGGAAATTTAAGTCGGGACGTGCCCGTGTCACGTCGGGACTAATTTTGTTAAATAAAAAGTAAATATTTTATAAGTTGTTCGTATGGTCGTTTTGAGTGTGCCAACGCGTCCGGAGGGGTCGAGATAGTCAGAAAAGTATGCCTGGGGGTTTAGTTTGGGTCTCGGGGCGTTTTTAGGCCTAATTGGTGCCCCGGGAGGGCATTTTAGTCATTTTACTTAAGTGGGTAATTAAACCCACGAATTTCAGTCAACCTATATCAGCCATTAGGTCAGCCTCTTAGGGTTAGAACATTCACAAATCAAGTGACGGCCATTGGAGAAGAGAGGAGAGAGCTCCAAGGCAAACCAAGGCCAAAAAGCCACCGGATTTCACCACCACCACCACCACCGCGTAGATCACGAGACAAGGAACACAGCCATACCAAAATCATCCGGGAATCTGCATACCAAAAATCCCAGGCAAGTGTTTAACTTGCTTATTTTCGTTAATGAAATCTTCATATGAGTTTAGGATTGAATTGTGATGAAAATTATGGAAGAAAACCCAATCTTTGATAGGAAAAACCAATGTAGTATTGATGTACATGTTGATTCTGGAAACCCTTGCCATGTAGAGGTAATAATCCACGAAATTTGGTTATCATAATAAAGAAATATTGGAGAAAGATTCATTAGAAATCTGTTTAAGAAAATTCTAGGGTTCTTGATAATTGGACATGATTTTAGGTTGAAAACCCATGTTTAATGATAGTTACACGCATGCTTTACGTTATAAACACCTGGTATAATGTTATAATGATGATAGTAGGATTTTTGGGGCGATTAGAATGGAAACACAACGTTTTATATGAGGAAGTTGGATGAAACCCGTAACTGCATTCTGCAGAATTTTACCCAGACCTGCTTGATCGATCGATCGAGCCTAGAGCTTCGATTGATCGAGCCTAGAGCTTCGATCGATCGAAGGTTTGATCGATCGAGCCCCAAGCTTCGATCGATCGACCCCTCCTGGCAGACTCCTAATTCCTTCTTTAAATGCGTTAAATTCAAATTGTCGTGATATAATTCTTGGGCACTCTTGATAAATTGATTTGGGAGACATTGAGGACCAGTAGGGTATATGAATGAATGTTGGAACCTTTAATCTTTAACGAAAATGGTATTTATGGGATATTTACTTTAGGTTAGTGGATTTATGAATTTAAAGGGTGAGGTGCGTAAGAGAGTTACATTGGAACCTAATAAAGACACTTACTGAAATTCAGATTTGTGAGGATGTAGCCCTTGAGTGTTAGGTAATAAGTGAGGAAACCCTTCGAGTTAAGGCTAGGAATGAAACCTTATGCGTAATTCTATAAATGTGAAATTTAGGATAAATGGTATAATTATGGGTAACGTGAAGAACCTATGTTAATATGATAAAGTGGTATATTTATATGATTGTGTGTACATATATTATATGCATGTGAAAAATCATACCCACGCTACTTGCTATCCTTGAGGTTTCCGCGCTGGGACAAGTCTTATCTCGATGGGACCTTTATGGGGGATATTGACTTGTACCCTAGGAGATAGATATCCTTGGTACAGGCTATCGATGTGATAGTTCAGACGGTCCTAAGAGACGCCGGTATGTGCCATCCTCTTAGAGACTTGGAATCTATGCTTCGCCTCAATATTGTTTGTGTATTTCTGTTAATACAATTCGAGAGTGGTTCCGAATGTATTCCCCTTAATATGAGTGATATGGGGCTTTTGATAGTAGAGTATGCACGCACCATAGTTTTATTCGGGGTGCTATTATATATATATATATATATATTATACGAGTAGTTAATATATGTATGAGATTATGATATTTGAAACTGTCTACTGAGATTTGATAAGTAGGACATGGTTGTTGACTCAAATTATTAAATACTTGTTTTGAAAAAGTATTATATGTCACTGTAAAACTTTATTGATTTTATAAAGTTAAAATGGAAGACTTTGATTACTGTTTGGAACATTTCTTTTTAAATGGAGTCGTGAATTATAAATCTTGCGAGTAATCTAAGTTAAGTTAAATCTTTTAGAAAGACTAGTGCGTTAAATGATAAGAAATCGTGGGGAAGGTTAGTGCGATAGGTGTGCACATTAGAAGAGAGGTGAGTATTTTCTCAAGAGAGTGACGTACTAATATGTTATTGCATTGGCCTGTATCAATTTAAATACTTGCTAAACGTATTTTAAAATCAAACACACTTTCGGGCTCTGGCCCGTTTCTTTTCTCTCTCTCTCTCTCTCTCTTGTATATATATGTATATTTTCAGGTGCCCAGCCACAGGGGCGTCTTGCTTAGGATCCCTTGAGAGGAACGTGATGCAGCTTAGGTGGGAGTTGTAGGTCACTTGAGTAGACGACTTCTTTTATTGACTCCACTTCTATCACTCTCATTTATTGGGCACGTGTCGCCCTTTCCATTATTTATTTGTTATCGGAACATTTATATTTCAGTCATTTCCAGTATTGTTCTTTGGGATTTATTCAGTATGGACTTGTGATTTTAGTTTTCATATGTTGGCATTCGATTGACGAATGTATTATATTATTTGGTTTTTCGTGGTGTGATTCTTAATTGTAGAAATGTTGTTTTATATAAATAAATCTTTTTCTTTAATTAAAATTTGGAAGTTTGCATGAAAAATATTTTTGACACTTAGCTTAATTATTTAGGGTGTTAAATTGGAAAATTTATTTTTATCGACAGTGATGCTGAGAATGAACCAACTGTTAACCTTGATTTAATTTAATAAAGGAGTGATCGCCCGGTATTTAATTAGGCGGGGTGTCATAGGTGGTATCAGAGCATCAGGTTCTAGTGTCCATAGGATCTGTACGGCTTATTTCGCTTTCAGCGTAACTTTATTGCTATAGAGCCCTATTTTTAAGATTGTTGTATTCTTGCTTTTACGTTTAAGTCTTCAGCTATTTGAGATGTGATAATAACTGTAGAATAATAAACTTGTTCACGTTTTAGATGCCTCCGAGACGTGCTCCGAAAGATAGGCGTGCCCAAGCCGAGCAACCAGCAGCTCCGGCACCAGGCACAATGAATGCGAACGAAGTAGCCGCCATTGTTGCTCAGGCGGTGAATGCCGCGATATCGGTGATCCAACAGGCTCCACCCCAAGTTCAGACAGTGGCGCCAGTACCAACACAGCTTCCATCCGCATGGGAGAGGGTTCGGGATGCTTTTCAGAAAGCGCATCCCCCTGAGTTTTCTGGTAGCTCCGATATTGTTACAGTCAACCAATGGAAGAAAGACATCCAGCGGCACCTCCGTATGTATGAGTGCACTGACGTGCAAAAGTAGTTGTTGGCTTCCTTTAAGCTGGTGGGAGCCGCATTACAGTGGTGGGAGTCCACTACTACTTTGGAGGAGAGGGACACGATCCCTATTCAGTTGTTCTGGGAGCGGTTTGACCGCAAGTATTTTCCACCCGCAGTGCAGACTGAGATGAGGCGGAAATTACTAAATTTGAAGCAGGAGAACCTTACTGTAGCTGAGTATGAGGAGGAGTTCACTAGACTTCTCACTATTGTGCCGAATGAGGCACCCACTGAGAGCAAGAAGATTTTGCTGTTTGTCGACGGGTTAGCTTGGAGGATCCGTTAGCACCTTATTGGGAATCTATCCCTGAGTACTTTCACTGACGTACTCAATGCAGCGTTACTACATTGCCAGGATCACCGCTTCCATCTTCAGGGAAGTAAGAGAGCAGGAGAGTCTAGCCAGCAGGGCAGGACCGGGGGTAATAGTGCCAGTGGGGCACCAACTCATGGACAGACTCATCAGCATGAGCAGAGTTCCCATCAGGGGGACCCTGCTAAGCGATTCCGTTTAGGTGATTCTAGGCAGGGATTCAGGGGTTTCAGGCAGGGCCATCAGGGCCAGCCTAATCAGCAAGGCCAACACCGACCACAGGGACAGCAACAGGGCCAGCAAGGCCAACAGCGTGCACATCAGGGCCAACAGAGAGTTCTTGGATCATTTTGTAATCGTCTTCATAGATGACATCTTGATATATTCACACTCCGAGGAGGAGCATGCCGAGCACTTGAGGCAGGTTCTTTAGACTCTACGAGAACATCAGTTGTATGCTAAGTACGAGAAGTGTGGATTCTGGTTGCGAGAGGTACAGTTCTCGGGCCATGTTGTTTCTGAGAAGGGGATTGCAGTTGACCCGAGCAAAGTGTCAGCGGTGAGGGAGTGGGGATAGCCCACGACACCGACGAAAGTGCGTAGTTTCTTGGGATTAGCCGGATACCACACGAGATTCATTCGGGGATTCTCCAAAATAGCGGGTCCATTGACGAATCTGACTCGCAAGGGGGTACCATATGTTTGGGATGATGCTTGTCAGTTGGCTTTCGACGAGCTGAAAGACAAGCTTACTTCAGCGCCAGTCCTTGCGTTACCTAAGCCGGGTGTAGAGTACCTGGTTTACACCGATGCGTCCTTACGGGGACTTGGGGGAGTACTTCAGCAGGAAGAGAAGGCTATAGCTTTTGCTTCCCACAAGCTTAAGCCGCATGAGAAGAATTACCCCACCCACAACCTGGAGTTAGCAGCGGTCGTCTTTGCATTGAGAATATGGAGGCACTATTTATTGGGAGAGAAATTTCGTTTGTTCACAGACCATAAGTCACTGCAGTACCTGTTCACTCAGCGAGAGATGAATATGCGTCAGCGCAGATGGCTAGAGTTTGTGAAGGACTACCAGTTCGATATACAATATCATCCGGGGAAGGCCAACGTAGTTGCTGATGCGCTGATCCGTAGACCGGTATACGATGTAGCGGACGTCTGGAAGGCAAAGTGGAAGGAGTTGGGTTACCAGGACGCAGTGGCACGTTCTTTCATATCCATGATGTCAGTCACACCCGAGATTGTTACGAGGGTGATACAGGCACAGACTACAGACCCGTTTTGCCAGGAGCAGATTGTGCGACTCCTAGCCGAGGGTGTTGAGTCCTATTCTGTTAGTTATGATGGAGATTTGCGGTTTAATGGGAGATTATTGGTTCCAGAAGGAGCGAAGTTACGTCATGAAGTGATGACTCATTCTCACGGGTCCCGATTTGCAGTACATCCGGGAGGTGATAAGATGTACCAAGATATGAGGCGACAATACTGGTGGAGTGGGATGAAGAAGGACATCGCTGAGTTTGTGTCCAAGTGTTCTACCTGCCAGCTGGTGAAAGTGGACCATCAGAAACCGTCAGGATTGCTTCAACCATTGGAAGTACCCGCGTGGAAGTGGGAGAGTATTTCCATGGATTTCATTACAGGGTTGCCTACATCACAGCGGGGCCACGATTCTATCTGGGTGATTGTAGACCGTTTGACCAAAGTGGCTCATTTTCTGCCAGTGCGGACAGATTATACTACGGGTCAGTATGCTCAATTGTTCATTACTGAGATTGTCAGATTACACGGGGTACCCCTGAATATTATGTCAGATAGAGACAAGATTTTTATGTCACGTTTCTGGGAAAGCTTTCAGGAGGCTATGGGTACTGAGTTGAAGTTGAGTTCAGCTTGCCACCCACAGACAGATGGATAGACAGAGCGTACTAATCAGATGTTGGAGGATATGCTACGTATGTGTGTTCTCGATTTTGGAGGAGGATGGGGGCCACATCTTCCACTGGTAGAGTTTGCTTATAATAACTCTTATCAGTTTACGATTGGTATGGCTCCATTTGAGGCTTTATATGGCAGGCCTTGTCGTTCTCCAACTTGTTGTCTTGAGGTGGGGGATAACAAGTTGCTAGGTCCAGAAGTGATTCAGGAGACCTCCGCGAGGATTGAGATAATCATGAGTCGTATTCGGGTGGCCCAGGATAGGCAGAAGAGCTATGCTGATGCGAAACGGTTCTTCCGGGAGTTTAATGTGGGAGATCAAGTGTTATTGCGTGTATCTCCTATGAAGGGTGTGATGAGGTTCGGGAAGAAGGGGAAATTGGCCCCGAGGTACGTGGGACCATTTCCAATCATCGAGAGGATTGGGCCGATAGCATACAGGTTGGGATTTCCAGAACATTTACATCGCATCCACGATGTATTCCACATCTCGTCGTTAAGACGATATCTTCGGGATGATATGGCCTATACTCACATTGCGATAGATGAGATAGATTTACAGTCTGATAGCTCTTACGAGGAGAGACCAGTGGCTATTCTAGACTATAGTGAGAGGAGATTGAGGTCGAAAATAGTTCCAGTTGTGCGAGTCCAGTGGGAGCATCATAATATGGAGGAATCCACTTGGGAGCGTGAGGCAGATATGCGCGAAAGATACCCAGAGTTGTTTTTACCAGGTATGCCTTATTCTCCGAATTTCGGGACGAAATTCCGTTATTAGGGGGGAAGTATGTAATACCCCGTATTTTTATGCTATATTAATTTGGGGATTTATTAAATTTAATGTGACGGTTTATTTAATAAAAATCCGGAAATTAAATATGTTATAATTATTAACGTGACGAGAGTTAGTAATTATGGGAAACTTGTTGAATATTACTAATGAGCATAGTGATATACTATATTGGTTATATTGAATGTCATAAGTGAATTAAATGACTATTTCGGAAATTTAAGTCGGGACGTGCCCGTGTCACGTCGGGACTAATTTTGTTAAATAAAAAGTAAATATTTTATAAGTTGTTCGTATGGTCGTTTTGAGTGCTCCAACGCGTCCGGAGGGGTCGAGGTAGTCCGAAAAGTATACCCGGGGGTTTAGTTTGGGTCTCGGGGCATTTTTAGGCCTAATTGGTGCCCCGGGAGGGCATTTTAGTCATTTTACTTAAGTGGGTAATTAAACCCACGAATTTCAGCCAACCTATATCAGCCATTAGGTCAGCCTCTTAGGGTTAGAACATTCACAAATCAAGTGACGGCCATTGGAGAAGAGAGGAGAGAGCTCCAAGGCAAACCAAGGCCAAAAAGCCACCGGATTTCACCGCCACCACCGCGTAGATCACGAGACAAGGAACACAGCCATACCAAAATCATTCGGGAATCTGCATACCAAAAATCCCAGGCAAGTGTTTAACTTGCGTATTTTCGTTAATGAAATCTTCATATTAGTTTAGGATTGAATTGTGATGAAAATTATGGAAGAAAACCCAATCTTTGATAGGAAAAACCAATGTAGTATTGATGTACATGTTGATTCTGGAAACCCTTGCCATGTAGAGGTAATAATCCATGAAATTTGGTGATCATAATAAAGAAATATTGGAGAAAGATTCATTAGAAATCTGTTTAAGAAAATTCTAGGGTTCTTGATAATTGGACATGATTTTAGGTTGAAAACCCATGTTTAATGATAGTTACACGCATGCTTTACGTTATAAACACCTGGTATAATGTTATAATGATGATAGTAGGATTTTTGGGGCGATTAGAATGGAAACACAACGTTTTATATGAGGAAGTTGGATGAAACCCGTAACTGCATTCTGCAGAATTTTACCCAGACTTGCTTGATCGATCGATCGAGCCTAGAGCTTCGATTGATCGAGCCTAGAGCTTCGATCGATCGAAGGTTCGATCGATCGAGCCCCAAGCTTCGATCGATCGACCCCTCCTGGCAGACTCCTAATTCCTTCTTTAAATGCGCTAAATTCAAATTGTCGTGATATAATTCTTGGGCACTCTTGATAAATTGATTTGGGAGACATTGAGGACCAGTAGGGTATATGAATGAATGTTGGAACCTTTAATCTTTAACGAAAATGGTATTTATGGGATATTTACTTTAGGTTAGTGGATTTATGAATTTAAAGGGTGAGGTGCGTAAGAGAGTTACGTTGTAACCTAATAAAGACACTTACTGAAATTCAGATTTGTGAGGATGTAGCCCTTGAGTGTTAGGTAATAAGTGAGGAAAACCTTCGAGTTAAGGCTAGGAATGAAACCTTATGTGTAATTCTATAAATGTGAAATTTAGGATAAATGGTATAATTATGGGTAACGTGAAGAACCTATGTTAATATGATAAAGTGGTATATTTATATGATTGTGTGTACATATATTATATGCATGTGAAAAATCATACCCACGCTACTTGATATCCCTGAGGTTTCCGCGCTGGGACAAGTCTTATCTCGATGGGACCTTTATGGGGGATATTGACTTGTACCCTAGGAGATAGATATCCTTGGTACAGGCTATCGATGTGATAGATCAGACGGTCCTAAGAGACGCCGGTATGTGCCATCCTCTTAGAGACTTGGAATCTATGCTTCGCCTCAATATTGTTTGTGTATTTCTGTTAATACAATTCGAGAGTGGTTCCGAATGTATTCCCCTTAATATGAGTGATATGGGGCTTTTGATAGTAGAGTATGCACGAACCATAGTTTTATTCGGGGTGCTGTTATATATATATATATATATATTATACGAGTAGTTAATATATGTATGAGATTATGATATTTGAAACTGTCTACTGAGATTTGATAAGTAGGACATGGTTGTTGACTCAAATTATTAAATACTTGTTTTGAAAAAGTATTATATGTCACTGTAAAACTTTATTGATTTTATAAAGTTAAAATGGAAGACTTTGATTACTGTTTGGAACATTTCTTTTTAAATGGAGTCGTGAATTATAAATCTTGCGAGTAATCTAAGTTAAGTTAAATCTTTTAGAAAGACTAGTGCGTTAAATGATAAGAAACCGCGGGGAAGGTTAGTGCGATAGGTGTGCACATTAGAAGAGAGGTGAGTATTTTCTCAAGAGAGTGACGTACTAATATGTTATTGCATTGGCCTGTATCAATTTAAATACTTGCTAAACATATTTTAAAATCTAACACACTTTCGGGCTCTGACCCGTTTCTTTTCTCTCTCTCTCTCTTTTATATATATGTATATTTTCAGGTGCCCAGCCACAAGGGCGTCTTGCTTAGGATCCCTTGAGAGGAACGTGCTGCAGCTTAGGTGGGAGTTGCAGGTCACTTGAGTAGACGACTTCTTTTATTGACTCCACTTCTAGCACTCTCATTTATTGGGCACGTGTCGCCCTTTCCATTATTTATTTGTTTTCGGGACATTTATATTTCAGTCATTTCCAATATTGTTCTTTGGGATTTATTCAGTATGGGCTTGTGATTTTAGTTTTCATATGTTGGCATTCGATTGACGAATGTATTATATTATTTGGTTTTTCGTGGTGTGATTCTTAATTGTAGAAATGTTGTTTTATATAAATAAATCTTTTTCTTTAATTAAAATTTGGAAGTTTGTATGAAAAATGTTTTTGACACTTAGCTTAATTATTTAGGGTGTAAATTTGGAAAATTTATTTTTATCGACAGTGATGCTGAGAATGAACCAACTGTCAACCTTGATTTAATTTAATAAAGGAGTGATCTCCTAGTATTTAATTAGGCAGGGTGTCACACTTATCACCTAAACTCTCAATACGAGTAGGACCCGTAAGATCCATATGTATCAACTCAAGTATACGTGAGGTGGTAATGGAATTCAACTTTCAATGGGGGCTACGAATTTGCTTTCCCAACTAGCAGGGTCCACAAACTGCGAAAGTTAGCTTTCCAAGCAATGGCAAGCCACGTACTAGGTTCGTTTTAACTAATTTCTAGAAATCTCAAAAATTCACATGACCTAAACGTTGATGCCACAGATCCATAGTAGCGACCGTGGCACTGTTGCCGACAAATAAGGACTTAGGCATGATCCCATAGCAATTGTCTTCAAACCTCACCCCTTGCAATAGAAGTTTACCGACTTGATCATAACCGTGGAATTCATTTCGGTCAAACTTTACTGCAAAGTCAGTGTCGTACAACTGGCTAATGCTGAGTAAATTTTCTTTCAATCCCTTGACGTACAACACAGTCTCTAACTTAGGAAATCCTGGTAACTCTACTGTACCTCGTCCTACTATAATAGACTTTCTCCCATCTCCAAAAGTTACTTTACCTTCCTTTCGATCCTCTAGGGAGGTAAACAAAGAAACGTCACCAGCCATGTTCCTGGAGCACCCACTATCGCAGTACCACTGTAGAGAATTATGTGCTTTAAGATCAACATGAACAACAAGGGCTTTTACGTTGTGTTTAGGAACCCAATATGTGGTAACCTTCTATTTCCCCTTGTCATTGTTGACTCTAGTCGGGATTTTAAAAGTGTCCTCTGACGACGTAGAAATTTGTTGGAACTCTTCCATTATACTCTGAAATGTGACGACTAGAAACTCAACTCGCTCTCTAAGACTCTCAAAATTAGTAGTGTCATGTGACGGAGCTAAAGTACGTTTTGTTCGACACAAACTATATCAATACTCACTAAGATGGCCTTTTATTTTATAGTAAGTACAAAAATATGTAGACTTAATCCAACTTCGATTTGTTTTTCTTGGCCGAACTCTCTTCTGATTTTTAGGTGGGTGGTCATATGGATTAGTAATAAACTCGGGAACCGGTTTCAAAGTCATATGGGATGTGGAAGCTCCATCAAAACCTATTCTTTGCCTCTCACCTAAACCCAAAGTCGGGGCGAAGAGCATATTTCCCATCTTACTAAATTGGTCCTCAATTCTTACCTTGACTTCCTGGGCTCTTTCAAGGTCATGAGTGAGTTGGGCTACAAGAGCTTCCAGTTTCTTTCAAGTGTCTAGGGAGGAATGGATCTCACTCATCATATCAGCTACTTGCTTAGTCAAGTCCCCTTTTTATGTCTCAAAAACACTTTCTCTCTCTCTAAAATCTTTCTCTCTCTCCCTAAACATATTTTCTCTCTCTACACAAACTTTCTCTCTTTCAACACACACAGTCTCTCTCTCAACGCAGTGGACATAGAGGTCTCTCTCTCTCTCATATCTCTTAAATACTTCTCTAGAGTTGTTGTCCTAAGAGCTAACGCTTTGTTACGCTTTTTGGTCTTGAAAGTATCAGCATGTAAATCAGCGTACGCGCGTCGAAGATCACTCTCGCTTTCACTTGCTTCTTCTTCCCCCTCACTCACACCAATGTCACTGTCGAGGTGTCACCGTGAGCTTGCATTCTCATCATCATGAGGAGCACTATTAGTACTCAAATGAATAGCCATAAATGCGGTGAAGTTATGCGGTGACTCATCTCCAGAGTCCACCGACTCGACCTCGCTATCGTCACTAAGGGTGGTATTTAATGCAGCTTTGGATTGTTCTGGATGTTTTAACCTAGTTTCACACTCAAACCCCCTATGACGTTTATCGTCGCACTCAAAACATATCTAACCTTATTTCTTAGGGTTGTCCTTTTTATCTTTCTCAAATTTCTTTTCAGATTTATTTTTCTCATAATTCTTTTTATCTTTAAAATTACCATTTTTCTTTAATTTGAGAATTTTTTTGAAATTTTTAGCAAATAGAACCAAATTATCTAAGTCAAAATTAGAATCAAAATCGGACATCTCTTCCTCTCTTTTCTTAGACGAATCACCTCTCTTTGACCCCTTACTCTTTCTGGCCTTGACTTTAAGAGCTACTCATTTGTCTTTTGATTTTATCGTGTTTGGGAACATGTCGATTTCATAGGTCTATAGATCTCTAACTACCTCTTCTAATTTCTGCCTACTCAAATTACCTAATGAATTTAACACATTGACTTTGGGGATAAATCTCTTAGGCAGTGATCTCAAAATTTTCTTAATTACCTTAGCATCAGGAATGTGTTCACCTAAGTTGAAACTAGTTTTCACAATATCAGATAAGCGTGCATAAAATTCATCGAAACACTCATTTTCATGCAAGGAGATATTTTCAAACTGTGTAGTTAAGTTTTGAAATTTAGATTCTTTTACATCATTTGTACCTTCATGGGTAAGTTGCAGAACATCCAATGCCTCTTTAGATGTGGTACACTTCATGATGCGTCGAAACTCGTTAGGTGTGACAGCTCCAAAAATGTCACTAAGCCCATGTGAGTTATATGTGCTACATTTAAATTCATCCTCAGTCCATGTAGTCACATATTTTTACAGTAGTTACGTTATCTACAGTGATAGTGGGAGGCATCCACCCTCTTTCACACACAACCCAAACACGTTCGCCTATGGCTTTTAAGTGAGATTTCATATGGGCTTTTCAACATGCGTAATTTGACCCATCAAAAATTGGGACTCTATTATATAAGTACTCCATTGAAATTGCGCTTTTTCAAAGATCAATTTTTTGAAAAAATTGATATCCAGAAAAATTTTGTGGAAAAATTACACGGTAACATTGTGTAAGTCGCTCTGATACCAATTTGAGAGTGCGCCAGCAATCAATGTCAAACTTATTTAATTAAATTCCAATTTCAGTCCCAACAAGTCTTAACTCTTGCAAAAAAACGTGATTGACTACTAAAATAATCTAAGCATAAAAGACAATCACAAATGAGGAAAAAAACCACACGAGAAAAAACATCTTATTTCCACTATAATTTGTTAATATCGATTTACACAAATTACAATGAAAATACAAGTGACATACGAAATAACCGCAGGCTTCGGTTCGATGTCGTCAGTAAGAGATCCCGCAAGAACTCCAATTGTTCATAAATGGAAAAGCTTCTTCTTCTCCACAAGTGTACTCCAGATGAGTAGAACAATCTTCTTTGGGTTTTAGAGGATTCACATAAAGGATTGGGAATTATTTGTGAATCAAAACGGTATGAAAACCTTAAAAAATGAAGTCTGAAAACTGCTACTGTTTATGTAGAAAACGAAGGTGTGCAGACTTGGGAAAATGTGTAGACTGTACACTATTTAAATAAGCATTTTGAGGTAGTGGGCCGTTCGAATGACATACGATGTTGTTTGAACAAAAACAGCTCTCGTTCAAACGACATACGTGTCATTTGAACGACATCAGTGACGTGTCTAAATTTGCCTCTTCTTTTTACAAAAAGATATTATGTGATAAACCTTTTTTAAACTTTTTTTTTATTTAAAAATATTCCCAACTATTTATGCAAATAGTAAAAACTCCAATTAAAATTAATCTACCATAAGTACGTGGAGTAGTGGGAACGGTTGAAGAGCACGATGCACGTACGAAGATGATGGATGCATGAATTCGAATCAAGGCCGTCGGGGATGATCATGGAGATGTGCCAAATGTGGCGATATCAGACATACTAAATTGTGATCTAGGACACTTAGAAAATTCCTAGATTCAATCCCGGACATTTATAAAACATGTCCTTACATCGATTCCCCTCATGCCACCTAAATTGTGAGATCGGGGGTATCATTCATTTCCTTCTACATATTTAGGGCCTAGGCGATCAAATGTTGATCCACTGCTGAACCCATAAAATGTCAAGCCTCTCTTTCAACTCCTAAGAGTTTGTTGAATGTTATTACCTTGGTGTCGGTGTTACTCAAGGGCGGAGGGTGTTGCTTGAAATCTCATACCTCCCCTATCAGTCTTTTTTATCATAGGCTTAGTCATCTGGGCATCCTTGAATCTTCTTTCCAAGGTGGAGATGTCATGGATCATAAACTCCCCTCTGCACATGATGGTGTTGTGCTTCCTTAACTGGGGCTAGGGGTGGTCCCCCTATCATTGCGTCCTCACCTCTTTGGCCGCTGGAGTTATGATATTAGACATTAGATTATCCAAAATCCTACCCATCACGCTTTGACTGAAGGCCATAAATCGATGTTGTATTTATTATTGACTGGCTACTGGGGATCTCAGTGTCTCCGTCACATCATCCTTTTCAGACTGTTGAGGCAATTGACTGGAGCTAGCCCCGACGTTATATAGCGGATTAGTGGTTATCTCAGGTGAAATTAATCCAAAACAAATTGATAAGAGGTGGAGTAACGGAACTAGAAATGAGTTAATTTAGAGAAATCTTGACAAACACAACTTAAGCTCTTTTAATGGTGATTCATCTTCAGTAGCGATGGATCTGGATCACCATGAGAAGAAAGGAGGAATGTTTAAGTTAAGACGAAGAAACAATCAAGTTCCCACAGACAACGCCAAAAATGATGATACCTGATATCGCTACCTCAAGTTAATTATCAACTCAATCTTTTAAACTGTGTAATAATGGTCGAATAAAGAAATAATATAAGATATACACGTAAAATAGAAGGAATGAAAGACAAATAAAATACTAGTATTTAAGTGGTTCGGCCTTAACCTACATCCATTGTGCAACTGAGTAGTGTTTCTACTATAATAAGAGGCTAGAATCCATTAAAGTTTACAAGATCTTTTTTTCTTTACAATGGTAATCTAATAGAGTAACAGTAGGATTTACAATTCTCCACCCCCTCAGAAGATGAAGGAACCATCCTTTTATAGTGTTGGGGTTGCACAATGTCACCCCTAGCATGCAATCTTTATCCATGAGATTAATAAGCCAATGAGAAAGTGATAGTTGTACAGTACATGTGCATTATATGATTACTAAATATTCCCCTCACTTGGGGTTGATTCATTATAACAATTTTATCCAACTGTTCCATTGATGCCTAGATCACATGTTCCATGAAAATTATTAATGTCGATGCAATGAGGCCTCGACTGGCTGAGACTCATGAGATAGAATTCCATATGGATGAAGTCGAGGGTGATACCTGATTTTGAAATGGTATGGTCGATCTCATAATGATGATGATGCATGGGGTCGACACATAATAAAGCTAAGATATAACTATGTCATGACCCAAGTCTAGAAATATCTTTCATGAGCAATAATGGATGCTCTCGGGAGTTAGTCTCGGAGGTCAAAACTATTTAGCCTGGCAAAACATGGCGTGGGCCCATATGAGGACGAGTATGAGATAAGTTGTGAGGGGGCATGCTACTAGGTTGAATCTCGTCTAGATGAGGTCATACTTATGTATATCACAAATGAAAATATATTCAGAAGTGGGTAAATATTGAGTTTCCAATAGTGGGCATTGACTACTACCACCCTTACGAGGGCCACTAGGTTTTCTTTGCTATGGTTGCTATTTTTGGGACCACCTTCCCTCTGAATACCCTTTTCCATAGGTTTTGTGGGTATTTCAGGGTGATTTTGTCACAATGTTTCCCCAATGTGTTGAGGATCATGATTGATGTTAACTGACTTAACGAGTTATTACATGACACTTACCTAAGTGTCCCAAAAATAAAGTATTACTATCAATGGGTGTTGATGCATGATGGGGTATATTATTTGAATGCTATAAATGAATGGTGGTCTTTAGTTCTCAACCTACTTGATTCCAATAATGATTGTTGGGATCATGGATTCCAAAGTAATAAGTCCCCTATAATGGGCCCAGGTGCCCCAAGGAAGGGAGGAAAATAGGTTAAATATACATTTTTGGTCTTATTTTCCCCCCTTTCACGTTTGTTTACTATATTAGTTTTGAGACAACCTCTAATTGTTTGTTTGTATTATTGTTTTTGCAACTGAATGCAAGAGGAAAGAGCCCAGACCAAACAAAGTCATTTTTTTACTCGAAAAATATTTGGTCGATCAAATAAATGATAGGACAAGTGAACCATCCCTAACATGTTGATGTGTTGCTAGTGTATTCATCCACCACCACTTTTTTGCCAGGACAGTTTATAGCTCAAGGTCCTTAAGGGATACGCTGACCACATCCCCACTGCCATCCCTCTTTGAAGTAGTTCTGATGTTGGGACATTTGGTACTGGCTTAGGCATGACTTCCAGTGCTTTTGATTCTATGGACGTTGATCATATTTCTTCTACTTAAGACCATTCAACTGATAACATCTAAACTAAGAGAAAAATCCTAATTTGGTGGTGAAGGCGCTGAATAAGCCCCCCTTGACTAAGAATAGATGAGGAAGGATATGAAGATTTTATCCACCCCCATCAATGTGGATGACTCTCCACATAAGCAATCAGGGGGGGCTTCCCCCCAAAAGAGTAAGGTTGATAAGGATTATTACTAGACTCTTTTCAGGAACAAAATAGGTGAGTGAAAACATTATGAAATGAAAGGATTTTGCTGAGGACACCTCCATAGTCTCTTTTGTCGATATAATCACGGATCCTTTTGGTCACACTATTTGAGAGTGCACTCTCGAATATTAGAATAACTCAAAATCGAAGATCAGACCAAATTAAAATTTATGTTTTGAATTTCAATCGATGCTGAAACAACAAGTCCAACCTAAAGGTCCATGTGAAAAGGTTTACAAATGATTTAATCAACACATCAAATTTTAATCTTAATTAAGCATTTCAGAAATAAATCCTGTGAAAAAGTAAATCATACCACAAAACTAGATGTAAGAGGAAAAACCCACTAATGAAATAAAACTCGAGTTAATACAATAATCTCACTAAAAACTTGGTATAGAATTACATGGGGATAAACATCTTATTAACACACACCACGCAAACTCACATCTAACCCTTTTTTCAACGATTCCTATTGAGTTGGAGAGGTTTATAACGTCGACGAGAATCTCAACAAAACGATGTCTTGATCAAATGATTAATAATGTTTCCTTTAACCAACTCAAAAGTTTGTTTTGATTTCATTCTTGATGAAACCCCTAAAGAACAATACGAACACAAAATCTCATAAAGATTATATGTCCTAAATTTAAAAAGATGAAGATGACAAAGAAAATTTTGGTAAGTTCACAAATGTAATTCTTCTTCTTTGATATTGACCATTCTAAGATAAGATTGATCAAGTGCAAAGAAGATAAAGACGGCAAAGGAAGAACAAGGATGAACTAATCTTCTTTCTCAAAAAAGGTTTTATGTTCTTAAAACTGAAGAACACAAGAACTATAGACTTTTTTTATCTCTTGAAAATATATTAAGCCTTATGATAGAGTAATGATAAATGGGCTAAATAACTAAGAAAACTTATGCTACCACTTGTCTTGGCAATGAAGGAATGAGTAGGCTAAAAGATACCATCATCAAAAGGTTTTTTGTAAAAATATCATAAACCTGATCTATATTTTATAGAAAAATGATTCTGCTGATAGTCATCATAGATTGTTCGTTGTAGACAACAAATGTCTTCGTTGGAGCGAGATCTTAACGAAGCTAGGTCGCGAGATCCTCCAGGTATTTACTATAAGACAAAAGGTTCAAGCTCACGACCCATGAGATATTTTCCTGGATCAAAGTTCTGCTTCACTGCAGCGAGATATCGATAAAGATACCCCAAGGGATTTTAAAAAACTATATCAGAGAACTCATGGATAGCTAAGGTAAACCTTCACTTTAACGAGTGTTCTAGGACATCACCCAAATGGATTTTCATAGACAAGAATACTATGACATTCGGACACAAAGAACAAAGAAAACACTATACAATGTTTTGAAAAGGATTTCATGGATTTAAATTTCGAAACCATAAAAGTTAAGTCTGTTAGGTCATGTTTACCTTCATTCTAATGTTGGTGACGCGATAATAGGATGAAAGAAGTCGGATTCCATATCTTAATCATTGATGAAGCTTTCAGGAGACATCTTGGGCATAATGTGTTTTGGACACCAAAATAAGACAGTCTATCTAAGCGAAGGCATAACGAGTATATAATAATTTTACGATCTCCTAATTTTTTATTCCATGACAAAATACAAAAATGAGAAACAAGTAAATAAATAAACCTAACACCTATTACAAGCCTAACTTGAGGAACATAAGGTAGATCACATTCACATGAATCTAAAGAGAACAAGAAACACATCAATATTCAATAGAGCACTTGAACACTACTTTTGTACATATACTAGCAAAAGGTCACCAACGTACCAATGTGTAAATAAAACATTACGCTAAAAGTTAGTGAAGTTAACAAAAGATATAGGCAATAATGTCGGGTCATATCTCTCATCCTAACATAACTTTCGTAAATATTCCCCCTCAATAAGGTATATCCCACATAATTTCTCCAATTCTCCCGCTTTTTGTGAACCATAGACAAAGGAAAGAAATCATGGAAATAAGGAAACAAATCATAAAGTCAGTTCAACACAATACTGAGAATGAACAAGAGTTTATGAGCAAATAAAAGCATGAGGTTGATATTCTAAAAAGATAATCAGAATCTTATATAATTTTTATTGCTAGAAATCGGTATATGATTTATCTTATCTAAATATACTAATAACTAGAAATTCGCATATAAGTGATTGAATTACTGAAATGCTAACACAAGATTAAGCTAGAGAGAAAAAAGAGAAAGGAGAACAACCAGATTTAAATAGTTCATCCCCCAAATTGGTGCCTACATCCACGGGTGTAATGTTATTTTTATTGAAAACTGGGCAAACACCATTAACAAGTACATAAGAATGCTCTCAAGTTCTCTCTGTATTTTGGCATATAACAATTAGGATAAATCTCATAATATGCTCTCACAAATGGTTGTTTGATATTTATAGGTTGTTAGAGGAGAGAGAAGAGAGTAAGACACGTAGATCACCTTTATAGGTGAGGTGAGGGCACATTTTACAATCATAGTGAGTGAATAAACACAAGTTAGTTACTGGCACATGGGAGAGAATATTTGCATATATTCCTTACATGCACGTGTATTCTAGGAGCTGACATCATTCAGTTACAAAATACATGCTTACTTTAATGGTATTAACTAATGGTGTCAATATACTGTGTTAAGCCATTTTGTTAATCCGGGTCAAGTGGACCTCCTGATGAGTCGACCAACCTATTCATCCTGGCCAACCACATTGCATGAGGCTCTTTAAGGATTGGTTCCGCCTTCTAATTATTTTTTGGGCGTCCCATATTTATGTTATAGCAATATCCCCCAATATTTTTCTCATGGTCATTGCTTGTAGCAGATTCCCAAGAGAGTAGTGTCTTTATGGGTAATGCTAAGAAAACTGATTGAGTGAAGTTCTAATTGCAGGAATCTCATCGACTAGTCACTTACCGACCACATTTACATGAGAATTTTGAAAAATTTTGTAGTTATGGTTGCATCGTGTGTCAATCGTTGACTGGAGCAGTACGTAATAAGTATTACGCGTGTGCATTGGACAGTGTACACGTAATTTTGAAGCATTAGTTAACTTTTCATGGCTTTATGTCACGTTTTTTTTCAAAAAAGGTAATGATTACTTTTAAAAGTTTGTAAAGGCAATGTTCACATCATTTAAAACCTTTCGTACTTCCAGTCATTATTCCACCCCAGTTCATTATTTTCGATAAGAATTCCTTTTTCTAACATTCGTTGTTCGCTTTGGGAAATTTCCTGAGTCGTTTCTAGTTTTGGGGTCACCAGCTACTCATTTGTTCCCTTTCCTCTAATCTTTAGTTTTTTTTTTTTGCAATGTTTTTGCTTTTTGGTTGCTATTCTTTTAGATAATGATATATGTTGCAGTTGGGTCATTCTGTAGTGGTTTAACTGGTAGATTAAGGAAGTTAGCGTCAATTAAGTTGGTTGTCCATAGAGTTTCATGGATTTTAGGGTTTTATTGCCCTATTTCCTCCCTTTATGTCAAGGAATTATTTGTGCGCTATTCTCCTTCTCATTTTTCATCATTTATGAGTCTTTGTTCGTGGGTTAAAAGATTGTTGAGGCCAATTCATGAGTATAAAGAGATCTAATCTCTTGAACCCTTGAGTCCTACTCTATTGTCATTTATTCATCCTATTAGTTGTAAGGACCTCAAATTCATTCTTGAGATCCTTTCTTTTATTGGGTCGGCTTCTCAGCCTCTAAATATTCAATATAGTAGATGAAAGTTCATAGAATTTAGGGATTAATATAACACCCCACAGAGTATAACATGTAGGATTCCTGCCAAGGATGAGAGGGATTATAATATATATTATACCAACGAGATTTGTTTCCACTTTTGACCTTAGTCGTAGGTCTTTATCTTCCTCTTTACCGAATCACTAGAGGAATTCTGAAAGGTTATGGAGTGTCTTTGACCTAACTTCCTTCGAATGCGTACATGTTAATCTTAAGCTCCATAGTCTATTGGAGAGAGCGTTCGGGTTTGACATAATCGAGGAGATATTATCATTCATCTATGGCATAAAAGATAATGCCAAAGAACCTGGGTACTACTATATTTATCCTCTAAAAGAACATCAAACGTTGCTAAAGGTGGTTCAAAACAACAATCACTTTTAGAAGCACAAGTTTGTATATCTAGGTGGCGGCTGGGAGTTCAGTCATAATGATGTGAGGAAAATGACCAGAGTACCTCCAGACTAGAGTGGATAAAATACAATTGGTATATACTTCTATTATTTTATATGTTTATTTCTCATCTGATTTGTCTTTTGAGCTGCCATGATGATTTTATAGTGAAGGTTTCCCATAAAACCACTACTGTCGAGAAGAGGTTGGTAGACAGGATTTGTCTAGCCTATCCTCCTATGTTTTAAGATAAATTCAACTTGGGAAAACTCACATAGTTTGGTTATTACAATCCCTCAATCTAGGTCTAAGCTTAAGATGAATCAAATGCACTATCTCCATCTCCAGCCAAAGTCAAGGTTGAGCAAGAAGTTGAAGAAGGTGTGTGAAATTATTTCAAGTGTAAGTTTTAATTTCTTTTAATTCATACTCTATCACCTACACATTCGGAACAGTGTTGATTACTAAGTATGACCTGATTGGTCCCATCCACAATGGTCTCATGTATAGCTCCATCACTTACACGTTCTCCTCTTTGATGATGTGCTGCAGTAGTATTCCACTAGCACTATTCTTTTTAGTTCAACCCTAGTTGATGACACCAAGCGAGCCAAGGCATGATCTAGGTAGTTATCGATCCTTGGTATTATCACCACCTGTATAATAAAAAACTTGGGTAGTAGAATCTTCACCTTTGCTAGGTACTTGGACATTTTCTCTTCCCTTTTTTTAGTATATTCTTAATAATTGGTTAATGACTAGATGCGAGTCGCTAACAACTGCTGAGACCCAAGTTATGAGGCTAACCCCAAGCCCAGCACTATGGCTTTATATGTTTCCTCATTGTTAGAGGCTTCAAAATTGAACCTTAAAGAATACTCCACATTTGTGCCTTCCAAACTGGTAACTATCAAACTTATTTCACTACCATAGGTGTAAGAGGATTCATTAACCAATAATTTCCACACAGGAGGTTCCTCATCAAAGCTGACATCAATCAAAGAATAATTCATTAAAAACTTTATCTTCTCTAAATCACGGTCTTTTTTTACTGGTCTCACAGATAATTCTGCCTTATCATTATTGGAACTAGCGCAACCTCGGCTTCGGTCGATTTCTCCACTACCTCTTCATAAGTAAACTATGATATAATCTCTGACACCGTTTTACCTTTTATGGTTGCTCTCGACTCGTACATAATATTATACTCGCCTATCTCCATAACCTAGGCCATCAACCTTCCAGACTTCTTAGGCTTGTGAGTGGAATTTAGTAGGGGTAAGTTGGTATACATTATAATCGTGTGTTCTTGGAAGTAATGATTCATTCTCCTTGAGGATTCAATCAGTTCTAGTGCCAATTTTTCTAGTCTAAATTATCGTATCTCTTTTCCACTATAGGCCTTGCTTGTGTAGTAGACTAGATTTTGTACCCCATCTTCATATATCAACAAGGTCGAGCTCACGCCAAACTCGAATACAACTAGGTAAAATATAACTTATCTCCTATGACTAGCCTCGATAGGAAATGGGGGATCCCATTCACCTCTTCAAGTCCTAAAATTATTTCACATTCTTCGTTCTATTTGAAGGTTTTTCTGAGAACCTTGAAGAATGGAAGTCATGAGTCTGTGACCCATGACACAAACCGATTGAGAGCTGGCATATGGCCTTTCAATCTCTGAATCTCTTTCTTAATTTCTAGAGACTTCACATTAGTCAGGACTTTAATCTTATCGGGGTTGGCCTCAATACCCCTTTAGTTGATAATAAACCTTATAAATTTACCTGCTCTGGTGCCAAAGACATATTTTGCAGATTTTAACTTTATTTAATACTTGTCCATCACATTGAAAGTTTGGTCAAGGTCACGAATATGATCAGTCACTTTCTTTCCTTTGGTCAACATGTGATCGACGTAAATGTCCATAATCTTTCCAATCTTCTCCTTAGAAACCTAATTGTCCAACCACTAGTATGTTAACCTAATTGTCCAACCACTAGTACGTTGTGCCAGCATTTTTTATCCCACGGGGCATAACGTTATAGTGGGAAGCACCTTGGCTGGTATTGAAAGAGGTTTATCTATGTCTTCTGACTTCATCTGGATTTGATTATACCTCGAATAGACATCCATAAAACTGATAAGCTCGTGCCCAGTAGTGTGTCGATCGATTGGTCGATTCAGGGTACTAGATAATGATCCTTTGGACAAGCCTTATTGAGGTCTTTAAATTCAATGCACATCTATCATTTTTAATTATTCTTTTTTACCATCACGATGTTTGACGGGCAACTCGAATATTTCACGTCCTCTATGAACTTAACTTTTTTAAGTTTGACCACATCTTCTTTAATGGCCATATTCTTATCCTAGGTGAATACTTATGCTTTTGTTTCACTGGATTCTCTTAATTCATTATACTGAGCTCGTGATAAAGTATATCAGGATCAATATTGAGCATTTCTTCATAGCTCCATGTAAGTACAATTTGCCTTTACTTAGGGAAATCTGCAATCTCTTTCTTCAAGACTGAGTCTAAGGAAAAGATGATATGTTCTTTCCATTATGGATGTCCATAGTCCAGGATCATGAGCTCTATCTAATTGGTTGCCTCGCTTGTAACAAATTTATCTACCTCTTAATGATCTAGAGTATCGATCTCATAGTCTGTGTCATCTTCTCATATTACTTGATTGATGGGTAGTATAATTATCATGCTACCACTTGACTTCCTTTTACTTAACCCATTCCGTAATGTGTTGGGAATTTCATGACCTGGTGCATTGTAGAGGATACTGCTGAAAATGATATTGTAGGCTTAGTCCATGTACTTATCCATCACAAAGAAATGCATCATTTGTGTTTAATAAGTTATCCATGTCCCGGTTGTAACTTCTATCTCAATGTTTCCCGGGGGTAGACCTTCTCCACTAAGAATCTAATGAGTCGATGATGATAGTCCTATAACTTTATTTTGGACAGTCGAATCTTTTTAAATAGTCATAAAATAATATGTTTGTTAAAATCCTATTATATACCAGAATCCTATGAACAGACCTTTCATGGACCATCATGATCACAACTAATGGCTCATCATACGATTATAACAGTCCACATAAATCACCTTTAAAAAAATAATAATTAAACGATCTTATTTACCTTATGACACAGAGTGTCCACCGCTACAACCATGTTTGCCTCATTTTTACCATTGAGTGCACAAGATTTTATCTCATTCAGATATGATTTTATTTTGGTAAAACCATCAATACCACCAGCGTCTCCACCGGTAATAAACTGCATTCCGAATGAAATCAAGCTAATATTTTCTTTTGTCTCCTTAGGATTTTTGGGCAAGTAGGGGTAGCTACCATCGTCTGAATCTTCATCGACGTGCTCGCATTTCTTACTATCCCTTCCCTTGCAAGGAACTTTGATCATTTCCTCGGCTTAGGGTCATCTCTGAGTTTGTCTAGTCCACCGAACTTGTTTATGTTATTTAATAACTTTCCCCTACTAATCAGGGATACAATCTTATCTTTCAATTCCAAGAACTTATCAGTTGAGTAGTTGTGGTTTTTGTGAAAGTCGCACCACTTGCTTTTAACCCTTTTGCTAGTAGGAGTTTTTAACTTCTTCGACCACCTCAGTTTTTCATTTCCTCGAATCTCGTCGTGGATTTCGTCTACACCCATAATAAGAGGTGTGTACTCTTCGAACTTCTTCGACTTATCCTACTTTGACTTTTTAGCTTATCTATCTTCTTCGAGATTCCTCTAACATCAAATTTTGTATGAGAAAACTCATTCGTAGTCATTGCGTTATCAACATTAATAATATTCCTAACGTTATCTAGGAGCTATGCCATGGTGTTAAGAGGTTCTTTTGTCGAGGCCCAATATAGTTTATCAAGAACCGAACCACTCATAATAGCAGTAATTGATATTTTGCATCATAATCCACTAAAAATAGCTTTTCAATGTTGAACTTGGTGATATACTCCCTCGTTATTTCACCATTTTTCTATCTGATGCTAAGTAAATGGGAAACCCTCTTTCCAAGTTTCATACCAAAGAAGAAATTACTATCAAAGTGGTTGGCTTGCTTCTTAAAATTGGATTTTTACCGCCTTAGTATCCCATTGTACCACGTGTGGACCTATCTAGTCAAATTACTAGAAAATGCCCTGCATCTCATCTCGTTCGGGATGGAATATATATTTGAGGCATACCTTGGAGTTATCACTAGTGTCTTGAATTTTTTCAAGGTTGGATAGCCCATGACTTCTACTGCAAAAGGAGATCCTTATACATAACCCATATGTAAAGGGTTTTAGTCTTGATAAAGTCACCCAAATAATCCTCAAGACACTTAATAGACACCTTCCATGGTTGATCCTTCTCTATTTGCTCATCCTTCCCAGTCTTCTCATCCTTCTCTCCTCATCTGTGACTCTCAAATAAACTCTCCCCGTGATTGGAAGTGTGCTTGGGCCTATCTGATCCTCTTATAATTTTCCTGGATCTTGTCGAGCAGCAAACTTTTATGGTTTCAAATCTCCAGGATTCCACCCATCTCTCTCTACATGGATGTCCTCATGCTACCCTTATATTTGGGCCGAAGCAATCAAAGGCACTCCCCTTGTTTAGACTTTCTAAGACACCGGGTCGCTCAATGGTATTGGATAGATCTTCATCATAACTCATCGATCATTGAGGTTCTCCCTAGCCTGTGAGATAGATCATCGCCACCCAATTCACTTAGTCCTCCAACCAGACTTGCCCCTCTCTCCTACTAAATCTAGATCCATCTGTCTGGGTTTCTCCAAAACTTGTTTACAGTGTACTAGCCTCATGTCCATATGTGGAGATAGAGGTGAAATATCTTTCAATCGGTCTGAGTTCTCCCTAACAGCAGGGGCAAAAGAATTCAGTTATGGATGGTTCTTCCCAACAAGGATACTCTAAATCAGTTGTTTCATATTTTTCTGCATGGACTCTTGGCTTTTGGCTAGGCTTCGCAGGATGGCTTCAAAATAACCTAAACTAGCAGTTTTGGAGGGAGTCATTCCCTCTCAAACTCTACTACACTCTATATTTTCAGACATTTTTAATTGAATAAAAGGAAAAAATGGAGTATCATAACACAAAGAAAATAAATTCAAAGGGAATACAACTTTAAAGAAAAATAACAGAGATCTAAGGAGGGATCTACGAAATTTCTAGGAATCAAACTGAAATCTCTTTAGAGATAACTCTAGCCCTTTGAAACTAAGGTGAATTGATTCACAATTCATAGGTTTATTAAAATCGGGTATCCTTAAGCCCTGGTAATTGACAGTGGTGGAAAACAACATTAAAAATCATTTCCAATGCATGGTTCCAATCTGTTATTACTAGGAATTGGTATATGATTCATCTTTGATAAATATACTAATGACCAACAGATTTACCTATAAGAGATTGACTTAATAAAATGCTAACATGGGAATATTCTAGAAAGTAAAGAGATAAAGAAGAAGAATTGAATTTACGTGGTTCGACCTAGATCGGTGTATTTGTATTGATTATTAGGAAAATGCCATTAACAAGTACATAAGAAAGTTCTCAAGTTCTCTCTGTATTTTGGAAGCATAATAGTAAGGATAAATCTCATATTTTGCTCACATAAAGTGGATGTGTATTATTTATAGGTTGTTAAAGGAGAGATAAGAGAGTAGGATATGTGTCTTACCTTTATAGGTGAGGTGAGTGTGTGTTTTACAATCTTAGTGGGAGAATAATCACATTTAGTTATTGGCACACGGGAGAAAATATTTGCATAATGTCCCCACGTGAACATGTATACTGAGTTATAATATCATCTAGTCATGAAGTACATACTTGCTTTAATGGTGTTAACTAACGGTGTCAGTTGAAGAATTTAAGATATTCTATTAATCTGGCTCGAGTCAAGCTCCTGATGAGCCGACCACCTTATTCACCCTGACCGACCACATTGCCAGTGCATCTTTAAGGACAGGTGTTTCCATCTAATTAGTTCATGGGTCCTCCCATATTTATGGTATAACAATAACCTAACCTTTAAACAAAAGGGTTCAGAAGGATATATCCATAAAGATATTCAAGAGATATACTCTCCTAGATAAGTTTTTAATAAGGAATCATATAATAATATTTCATCCTACTTACCAAACAATTGAGATAATGATAATGGTTAAATCAAGGAAATATTATCAATGAGGGAAATAATCACCCACATGTGGAAAGGGAGCACATTCCCTACTGACTCATTCAATCACTCTCATTGTGCAAATAAGAACTGTTAAAGATAATCGACCTTGGAGAATCAAGGGAAACGATACGGCCTATTCACAATGGATAACTACCACATTTATTGAAGTCCAAATGACTCAATCACCCCCTCTTATAAATGTAAACCTAACCCCTAAGCAAAAGAGGAATGTAACAATGAGTATTGAAACTTTTTTAATGACAAAGTAGAACTTACCGTGGATGTGGGCACATTGCCAAACCATGTACATCTTGTTCTTGTTAGTGTGTATTATTTTGTATATTATGTTCGGATGATCTTTGTTAAACCATAATCAATGAGATTTTACCTCATATAATTGGCATCGTCTATGGGAAACAAATTTTCTTCTTCAACCCTATTAGCTAATGGTGACCATATCTCATTCACACAGTGAGAATTATGCATCTCACGGTGATCATCAAGATGACCGCAATGAACACATCCCTACCAGGATCAAATTTGTTAGCATACCCAACCAGAACTAGATGACCCCTTGCTCCCACTACTGTCCACGTGAGGAGTAAACGATAAAAATCAATGTGACACTACGGTCTACCACATATCATGAGCTATAGATGCTTACGAGTAGTGTCTACGTGAGCAGGAGGCAACCACCATCCACTAATAGGAAGAGAATGCCCACTTTAACACCACCTGGAGAGGATTAATCAAGAGATCCAATGGGATAAACTTAAGCACCAAGTGATCACGTACACCCCTATCCCTTAGGTGAGTAAGACTCCCAAGGAAGGAGTTCGTGGCGTGACCCAAACTCTCTCATAAAAGGAGATCGCAAGAAAGGAGGGATCGACCCAACAACTGCAATGGAAAGGAAGACCTTTATAATCTTATACGAAGGGAGATTTACAACCACCAAGATCATAGAGGAGCTAACTCAAAGTGACCTTATCTTCCACGTCGTTCACTCAATCAATCGAAGACTTTGAACCATCGAAGAAGTTTATTATGCCAAGATTTAAAAAATACGATTGTA
Organism: Sambucus nigra; assembly: GCA_949130495.1. Lineage (NCBI taxonomy): Eukaryota > Viridiplantae > Streptophyta > Magnoliopsida > Dipsacales > Adoxaceae > Sambucus > Sambucus nigra. The sequence continues at coordinate 295,759,669 of OX422218.1, read as the reverse complement.
AAAAAGATCCTACTAACCATGTTTTTAAGTACCACCAAGACATGACGTTCTTTAAAAATAAAAAAACCTTTGATCTGTCAGATATTTCCCTTAATATTAGGGATATAACGTAAAAAAATTCAAAAATCTATTTCGCATATCCAATTCTAGCTTGAAACAGCTTACGGAATCCTTTACCGTAATATTCATCCCAAGAGGTATCCATCCGAAGAGGATGGATTCACTCCTCATGATAAATAAAAAGCCTCAGGAAACCCTATGTTAGCATGCCCAGTGATTTTCGAGGACTTATAATGAAGTGGAAGATTGCATCAAACAAGATTTAGTAGCCTCATTCAAGATTGACCTATTGAATAAATTCATGGTGTACAACTCCCTCACCAAAAAGAAAACAACCTCTATCGACAATCTAATGTCAAGAATCGAGAATTATGACAAAGTAAATATATAGTCACATCAACAAACTAGGATAATGGTAGACTAAAGGAAAATAAAAATGTGAGAAAAGATGGTGCTACCAACAAAGGGAGATAAAAATTTTGATCCGAAGAAAGCTCATCACACCATCAATTACATGTTCAAGGAGCCAATATATAAGATATTAACTAAGATCAAGGACCAATGATATTTCAAGTGGCCAAGAAAGACGACAAGAGACCCCTCCAAGAGAAACACCGTCTTGAGATATTCTTACCATAAGGAACATAGGCAAACAATAGAGAATTAAAAGACATTGAAATCACACCCGAAGGAGCTAGACCGGGAAATACACCGGATAATTTTATCTAAAAGAAGAATGGAAATGGTTTAGGACATCACGATCAAATGAAAAATAATTTCCTGGAAGATAAAAATTAGGACACGAGTTTGCGGTGATCCATGGAGCCTTAAGCCCGAATCTGATCGAATGGAATGATGTGATAATAGAAATGAAAAGGATCACTGGGGTAGTAGAGGCTTTATAAATTGATATACCCAATCCCACCGTTCAACAAACATCATCGAAGAATAAGTGTATCCCCCGCCGATAAGGTCATGGAAGATAAGGTGGAGAACGTTAAGGGGGTCATACCCTACGAATAGCTGCTAAAGTATGGGTGGTCGGGGTAGAATATATAAGTGTATCCCCCGCCGATAAGGTCATGGAACCACTCCAAGAAGTTTTGTTCGACTATTCTCACCTGGATAAAAAAACTTCAAATTAGGCAACTCGCTTATCGATAATGATAAAGAAGAATATATATCCTTTATTAAAGTGAATCAAGACGTGTTCTCGTAGCATCCATATGACATGCCTAGTGTATATCTTCAAATAATTTATCACAATCTTAAAGTTAATCCAGCATTCCCCCCAATAATACAAAATGCTCGACGAATACCCCTGAGAAGGTAATGGCAGTAGAAGAATGGTAGGGAAACTTTGGGGGTAAGATCCATCAAAAAAGTTAAATTCCAAATGGATTTCAAATCCATCCGTAGTCAATAAAAGTAATGGAAAGTAGAGAATTTCATTAACTTCACCAAACTTTATAAGGCATGCCCCAAAGATAGCTTCCCCCACGAAAGATTAACATGTTGGTCAATGCCACAACCAACCATGAGTGAATAAGTTTTCTCGATGATTATTTTGGCTACTATCAACTCCCTCTTATTGGACCAACAAGGAAAATATGTCTTTCATCACCACGCCTGGACTATAATATTACACAATTATATCAATCAGACTCAAAAATCTAAGACTAGCCTACCAGCGATTAGTCACCAAAATGTTTAAAAAACAATTAGTGGATATCATGGAAGTGTATATCAAGAACATGCTTGTGAAAAGTAAGCAAAATGATGATCACATATCAGATCTTGTGAAGACATTTGAAGTCATTCGATATTACTCAATGCGGCCAAGTGCTCCCTTAGAGTACAGTTCGGTAATTCTTTAGCTACTAAGTTAGCCAAAGATTAATTGAAACAAATATCAATCATTTCGCCTTCTAAAACTATTTTGGAGGTTTAAAAGCTAAATGGAATTCTTGCGGCACTCAATCGGTTCATTTTTAAATCTTCTGAGCGATGTCGTCCTTTCTTTAAATTATTGAGAAAAGATAAAAATGGATTCTGGAATGATGAATATTCGAAGGTGCTAGATGAAATTAATAATTACATTAGTCTACCACCCTTGCTCTTAGTTCCCAACCTATGGGATCCGTTTTACTTATACCTCTCAATGTCTGATCATGCAGTTAGCTGGACTTTGATCTGCGATAAGTAGGGATGTCAAACCCCATTTGCAATGTCTCCCATTTGAAAAGTTGACTTATTTTATAGTGAGAGCCTCATGCAAGTTAAAACACTACTTTGAGGCACATTTTATCATTACTATAACCTTTTTTTTGTTAAAAGTGTTCCTCAAAAAGTTTGACCTCTCTGTACATATATCCAAATGGTCAGTGGAGCTGGAGAGGTTTGATATCCATTATCAACCTATAATCTTAATGAAAGGATAGTTTTTGGCAAATTTCATCACAAAATTTATCAGAGAACGCTGACTTGAGGAGAACCCCAAGTTTAATGATCAAATAACTTTGAAAAGATTGAAACAACATAATAGATGCCCCATTTATGTGTACGGACCATCCAACACAAAAGGGATGAAGTTGAGAAAGTTTTAGTCACCCCAGATTACACTATCCTCAAATTGGCTATACGACTTGGCTTTGAGGCATTGAATAACAAGGCGGAGTATGAAGCTCTTATAGGCAAACTAAGGAAAGCCTTATCCCTAGGCACCAGTAACCTTGTTGTATTTTACGGCTCAAGGAAGGTACATAATCAGATATCAAGAGACTAGAATTACAAATATGAGCGTATGTCCTCCTACCTTGAAAGTCTCAGGAGTTAGTCGCTAAATTCTACCATTTCTATATACAATAATTCTAAAGGGTAAATAACAGCCATATGGAAGATTTGTCCACTTTAGCTTCGATTGTCAAGTTCGACCTCAAGAGTGTGAAACATGTGGAATACCTGGTGCAAATGATCTTCCAGATGAAACAAGACGTTGACCAGGTTTTGGTCGGGGAAAAAAACCTTATTTGGATGGACTATATAATAAAGTATTATAAAGAACATGTGTTTCCCCCCGAACAAAAGAGAGGCCTATCAAACTAGGGTTAAAGCTTCATGTATTTATTTATCAACTAAAGGAAATCATAAAATATCATTCACTAGATAATATTTATAATGTGTCATTCCCAGTGAAATCAACTATGTCATGTACAAACTACATGAAGGAATTTTCAAAAGTCATGTTGATGGAAGGTTTCCAGCATTTTGACCAATTAAGAAGTAGTATTGGTGGGCCTATCTGAAGAAAGACGTCTTCTTCTATGTGAACAATTGAAAAAAAAGTGCCAAATGTTCTCGCCAATAATCTACCATCCATCCAGCGACCTCAAGTCTCTTACTAACCCATGTCCATTTGATCTGTGGGGGTGGACATCATAGGACCATTGCGTACTGCCCCTGGAAATGGGAAATACCTTATGGTTTGTACAGACTATTTCATTAAGTAAATTAAAGCAAAGATATTAGAAAACATCAAGGATGCCTATATGATTAGGTTTGTTTGGAAAAACATCATAACCTATTTTGGTGTGCCAATAACCCTCATCGAACTTATTAAAACGCAGTTTGAAAGAAAGTCATTTCGATATTTATATAGAAATCGTGCAATAAAGCACTATTATAATTCAGTAGATTACCCTCAAAGCAATGGACAAGAAGAAGAACTATAATAAAAACAACAATTTGGCACACCCTGGTATTAAAAATCTATCACAGTTTAAAACTGTATCAAATTCTGGCACGATTTAATGACAATCTTGCACACTTTAAAATAGTGCCAAAATTTGGTACTGTTTTAAAGTGTGCTAAAAATGAGTACACTTAACTAAAATATAAAATACCTAAAAAATCGTTATACTAACTTTTTGCCTAGGTTTAGTTTCCCCCTTCTCTCTCCCCTCTCATCTTTAATCTCTTGCTCACCTTCTTTCTCTCGACCAAAAAGCTTCCTCTCTTTCTTGGATAAACATTCTCTCTCTCTTCAAAGTTTTTGGACCAAAAACTTCCTCTCTCTCTCTCTCTCTCTCTCGACTAAACATTTATCAATTAGTTTTTTTTAAGGTCTTTAATTGTTTCTTTTTAAGCGTTAATTTCCCATACCATTTCTGAAATCTTGTTTTAATTTATCGCAGGTGAAAAAATCTCGTTATGGCTCATAGCTATATATATCTTTTCTTCATTTCCTTTCATTGTTGATGAATTTTATATAATATATATAGTTGACTTCAATTTTAGCATGACTTAAATTTTGTTAGTTTGATAACATGGAACATACCCACATGGATTTATTTGTTAATTCATATATCCTTGTTTTATCAATGTCTATATTGATGTGGTTATGTGCATTTCAATGGTTCTAAATAATCTAATGCTTCTTCTATTGTTTGTATTGAGATTTAATTTTACTCATCATGGATAATTTGTAAGTTGGGTAAAGGAAAGTTAATGGATTTAAGGAAGAATGTTAAGTCTAGATTGGTTGAGTTTTTTAAACAGACTCTTAATGAGAATGGGTAGAAGGCTAGGGGAATTTGGGTATTTTTGTATCTTCGTATGTACCCAAGGCATTAGTGATGTTGTCCATGTCGTCGGTGAGTGGGAGTAAGGATTGTGAGGGGGGAGTGTATAAGTGAGTTGGTGGGGTTGAGTAAGGATTTTTTTGGCAGAGGGCTTGTATGAGTATTACACGCCCATTATTTTGGAGTTTTATAGGTTGTTGGGGAGATGGAACCCATGTAGGCATTGTGTCAGATTAGTCTTAGTTCGATGGTTGAGTGCATCGGTATTGGGAGAGTTTTGAAAAGTGGGGTTAGGGTTCAAGATATTATGCCTTTTATGATTGAGATCGCGGGAATTTAGCGAAGGAGTTGGAGTCGTGTTTAAGGTTACCGCTGGCGACGGATGTTTAGGATTTTGCGAAATTTTTGGTTCCGTTGAGGATGGTGGTAATGGGGCAAGTGGGTTTTGAGTTTCGAGTTTCTTTGCCTCTTTATGGTGGGGAAGTGGTTAAAATTGTGTATGGTATATATGTTGTTTTGTTGGGGAAAATATAGGGGAGTTTTGAGGGGATTGAGAAGTGTTTGATTGTGAAGGAGAAAGGAGAGGTTGGCGAAGTTGTTCATGGTGGATGGATCCAATATCTTGTTCTTTTGAAAGAATCGAATAGTATTTAAAACCTTTACGAAGGTGTGGAGGAAGAATTTTGGGCTAAGTTAAGTCAGAGAAGTGTTTCTTTGTGTTATCTTATTATTAAATTTATTATGAGGGTTGATGATCATCGATGGATTCTTAAACACTCGGATGTGATAAATTCTTAATCCAGGAGGAATTTTACTATGTTGATTCTTCCATAATTGACTTTCGTAATTTCTGAACAGGTGTGTGATGTCTATAGACGACCAAATTTGGACCTGATTAAAGTTATATATCTCATTTCTCATATTTTGTGCAGGGAAAACCTAATTCACATCATGGAATCTCCCATCTCCCATATTTTATGGTATACCTTTTATGCATACCCAACCTGATTGAAGTTTATATCTCTCTATGTTGTTTTTTTAATTAGTTGTGTTTTAAAAATAATTTGACTTTGGTATGGATAATGTTCAATTGTATGCATGTTTCTTGGAATTTCAATTATGTGAATGTTTCATGGAATTTTAAATGTGTTTTTTTGTTTACTTTGGAATTTCAGTTGTGTTTTTTGTTGTCTCTTTGAATAAAAAGTACTTTTTATTATATTGTTGATAAGTATTTCCATCTTTTATTTTGTTCAACATTGTATATCATATTATTCTCATTTAATAAGAAGTACCGTGGTTGATTATGGTACTCTAATTTGTTGATTATATTTTATAATTTGTATTTGATGGATTTGGAATTGTTCTTCAGTTCATTTACAATTTGGAGGGACGATTTGTATGTTAACTCTTCAAATATCAGGTTTTATCCAAGATCTCTAATGTTGGTGGATGAAATCAATATTGATAATACACCATGATTACATTGATATCTATACTTTCAGTAAGAAATTGTATTTTCTTTGATCGTTGGAGACCATATGATGCCGAATAATGATTTTGATTTACAATGTTGGTTTGATTTTAATTCCAGATGTTTGTCTTGCAAAAGATGCTCAAGATTTGTTGATTGAATGTTGTGTAGGTGAGTGCACAGTTATAATACTTTCTATATGAATGACCCCTACTATATGAATGTTTATTAAGAAATCCGCGAACTATTTTTATTGAAAAAATCCCCCACGAAGAAAAACAATGCAGGCGGTGCTAATGTGTAGAATAGGCTGAATTTGAATGACAACAATGAAAAAGATGAAAATATTTCACACATTGAGTATTTTGGATGTAAGTGTGAGGTTCAATGCAATGGGTGTAGGCGAGTGGACAAGATACTGTCCAGCACCTAGGTAATTAAGTACTGCCTAGCACCCATGTGACCTTAGTTGGGGATTTTTAAGAACATCTTTCCATTTATATATTTTTATTTGGAGTAGCATTATGACTATTCTTTACTTTTTTATAGATTGGTATTGTAGTTGCTGGAATTAAAGGCCAGTCTTTTTGGAATGAAATTTAGTTAGCAACAGATGAAACCAATAAGACCGCGAAGAAAATTTAGTTAGTTAGGAATAGTTGGGGCATTATTTCTCTTTCGTTCTTCGGAAGCATGCCAACGAATGCCTACCCCCATTGGTAAATTTCCTCAACTTCTCTACCTTATGTTCTGTTGTGGATAAATCTTATTATGGAATAAAATGATATATATAAGAAATCGTTATGTTTTTTAATGTTGAGACAAACAAGTTGCATATATAACTATCTATATGAGTGAGAAATAGGTGTGTATTATGTGTTGTTTAGTTATTGGTTTGATTAGGAATTCGTCGCATATATAACTATCTATACGAATAACAAATAGGTTGCATATATAACTATTATCCTTGTAGTGACAATTATAAGAACTAGAGATTTCATAAATATGAATATGCTAAAACAAAGTTGTTCAGAACAATCCTTTCCTACTCTTTATTACCAGTTGTAGAGGGGACTTGAAGGTAATCCTGAGATTAGGGATAACCCACCCATTAACAACAGTGTTTAGGAATAAGGCAGCTCAATCATGGCAGCTCAAGCGAGGCAGTTCAAGCGTGGCAGTTCAACGTGGTAGCTCAAGCGAGGCAGCTTGGCGTGGCAACTCATACTTTAGTCCTGTTGGTCAATTTAGTCTTGTTGTATATTTTATTTATATTGATTATGAGCTATAACGATTGTAAAGATGTAATTACTATGATGAGTTTATGAGGTCGAACCGTACTCGCGAGAGACCAAGCTTGGCAGGGCCTGGGATAGCTTTCATGCTCTATCGAACGACCTCGCTGTGGGAACTTTCGAGGGACTTAGTTTTGAGGATTGAGAAGTTAGGCACCGCTGGGGCTTGTCCTAACCATCTTAGATACACCTGGTAAAACACCGAAGGACCCTGATCGTGAAACCTTGGATGGAGCAGCTTGGAGTTCCATCGGACAAGCAACCATGTACTTAATGTCACATTTATTATAGGTGATGTCACTATCCATCTAAAAAATGTCAGATCTACACTTGAGTAAACCATCGTGGTATTTGGGGTTGTCAGACAGTTGGTGAGCCACCTCTATGACAACAGCCCCCTGACACACAGTGGTTTGGCCAAAGGCATGTCTTGGCATATAATGTTTATGACGTGGAGACAACTAGTGCATCAAGTATTTAATGTTTATGACATAAAGTATGAGGGATGTCTTTCACATGCACTAATGGCGGAGTTGCCTCGGGGGTGATGTGGGAGGATATTTAAGGACCCCAACCACCTCTGAGGAGAGGATGATCTTTTGAGAGTTCAGAAGTTATTACTAGAGAGAATATACATCAGAGAGAGTTATTAAAAGACCATAAAGTTTATTCACCCACCATTGTCATTTATTACAAAGATTTTAATACTTGATAGAGATTCTTGAGGGTGGTTGGTGTGTTTGGCTGCCTACCAAGGTGTATCTAGGGTGCTTACTTCTCTCTCCCTCTAGCTAAGTTACTTCCAAGTTCATTACTACCTTATGAGTTATACACGAGAGATTTGTGAGCTCAAGCTGAGTCTACCTTCATTGAGTTGTGTTTGCATGTCTTGTGGTTAATTAATAGTGTTGCTATTTAACTTATCATTACTGTACTCAAAAGGGGGTTACTCTTGCATCTTATCTAAACTGCCCTCTTACACCAGTAGAACCCTTCCATGTTTTAGGACTGTGAACCACCTTATTACACCTCCTCTCATTCAATATATTGACCTACATGTTTTAGGATTGTGAATCATTCTAATAGATCATGAATTACCATTGTTCAAACATGAATTACCAGTGTTCAAACATGTTTTAGTCCAGTTTTACTTTTATTTTGTTTTTATGTTTTGTCTATTAAAGCACGTCAATTACATTACCTTGATTGACAAACAAACCAGACCTCACACTTTTGAGACTTTGATGCTGGTTTCCAATTGGACCCATTATGTGATTTCTCCATTGGCTTCATTTGATACCACAACACGATGTAGACCCCAAATCATTGGGACTCACACAACATTCTATGATAAAATTATGGTTACTATAGATTGAGATGTCTTTATGATGAAAAAGTATTTGATAGCCCTCTGATAAGTGTCTTCAATGCCTTCCTAGATACTTATGGATGAAATGTGGATGATGTATATGGTTTTTTACTTTAGTTGATGCTCCTGGACCATCACCTCCCCCTCCCCCTTCATTAGTATGCCTTGCACTAGTTTGTAAATTGTAAGGCAATTAGGATCAATAATAATTTAACTAATGACGTCTGTAAGCCTATTTCAACTTTATATTTTATTAAAACTTACTAAATCCATAATAGTTGTACCTTTTAAATGGTATTGAGAGTGGCCTATTATTCTTCTCTCTATGATAGGTCATAGAACACCTTATTTTCCTATAGTTTCTTGTATTTTATCTCATAGAATAGTACCAAAATCTTAGTAAGACAGTTATACTTAAATAAAGTGGTAACCCTTTATTCCATGAATAACTTTAAGATCTTATTCTCTATGAAAATGATGAAGTGATGTCCAAGCATGTAATATTTCCATTTGGTGATGGCCAAAATGATTGCAAGCATATCCTTATCATATACAAAAATCCCTATGGATGTTGTTCCTATTACCTTGATTATGAAAGCAATGGCTATTTGATTTTTCATTAGCAGTGCTTTGACTCCTTTTCTACTGGAATTAATTTCAATTACAAAAGATTGATTAAAATTAGAGATGGACAGAACTAGTGCCTTGGTTATTCAGAGTGTCGGCTTGATTTGTGATAGGATTAAGTTAACTCTCTATGATGATCTATGAGATCAGTTTTCTAATTGTCCAAGTCTGGCTCGACCATGGCCTAGTGTGGTCTATTTCTGGCCAGCCATGGCGTGGACGTTTCTTGTAGTTTTACTTTGATGCAGGACTAGATTCTTTTAATTTTATTTCTGGATTATTGTTGTTGTTACTTTGATGCCGGACTGGATTCATGTAGTTGAACTCAATTATGAGATAATTTTCCATTTTATAAATAGAAGAAAAGTGAAAATACTTTTGAAGGTTAGATTTGTAGGCAATCCACCCATCGTAACCTCTCAATTAATGAGAACCAAATTCAATAGTCTTTTTAATTTTATATTGTGTGGTGCTTCTTCCAATGAGAATTGGTGGCTTTTATTTTGTTCAATTCATGCATTCATATGCAAGTCCACTTTGTTTAGTATGAATCTTTCAAATTGTTCTTCTAAAAGAAAAAAAATTCAAACTTTTTGATAGTACATCCTTACATGTTTATATTTATGATTACCTTTTTTCTTGTAGATTTATTGGTTTCTTAGCCACTAGTTAATGATATTCAGGTCATATACTAACGCCCAGTTATTTTCATAATCACCCTTTTTATTTTTATTTATATTTTTTGTAATGAAAACTGATATATGTGTTGTGAAAAAAGGAGAATATGAAAATAATGTTTTTTTTTGTGTGAAGGAATGTGTTTAGGCTAATCTTGATATTTTATGATTGTTTATAGTGAACTTTTATTGTTCACATGGGTTAAGTCTATTTTGGACTTCTATGGGTTTGTCTAAATGTCTAATTATCATGGGGTAAGTAAAAAATAACCCTTTATTTATTTATCTAAATGTCTTATTATCATGCAATGGTAGGTGCTTGGAATAAGAACCTTTTATTTGTTAGGGGTTTGTCTAAATGATTAATTTGCGATGGGTTGGTATTGTTTCTCGCTAGTTTGGGTCAAGAAGATCGCACCACACAACAACATCGGGTTTATCAAGTGTAGTCAAATGTCATTGGATGGACTATATGAGTAGTTCTTTTGTTGGCTAGTTTGGGTCAAGAAATGAATAATCCAAAAGAACTATTTCAGTATTTCTTTTATTGGGAGGAAAATCCATGTGAACTCAGTGTCAAATGTCGTTGGATGGACTAAATTCTATGTAGTAACTTTAACAATTACTCAACTGGGATAGGTAGCCATACACTTGTAAACGCACCTATTTTTTAACACTAGTTATCCACTACCAAAGCTTCTCTGGTATTAAAAATTCCCAAGCTTAAAAACAAGCCACTAAAAGGGTGAAAACCCAAATCGGCCCCCAAACGGCCCCACAAGAGGCATGAACATCTTACACGATACCAATATAACTTGTAGGAATTGACCGCGTAGTCACGGGTCTCCCAATTTGAGAATATGATGATAATTTAAAAATATCTTGATTAGTCTTAAAAACATGTTGTTAGAGGGTGAAAATCCAAACTAGTGCTCAAACGGCTCCGTAAGAGGCACTAACACCTCGCACAAGACCAATGCAACTCATAGGAACTGGTCGCGTAGTCGTGGGACTCTCAGTTTGATACTATGAAGATAATTTGAAAATATCTAGATTACGCTTAAAAATTATCCGTTAAAGGGTGAAAACCCAAACCATCCCCCAAAAGACCCCGTAAGAAGCATGAACACCTCTTACGGGACCAATGTAACTTGTAGGAACTGATAGCATAGTCACGGGTTTCTTGGTTTGAGAATATGATGATAATTTGAAAATATCTAGATTAGGCTTAAAAACAAGTCGTTAAAAGGGTAAAAATCCAAGCCAGACCCGAATGGTCCCGTAAGAGGCACGAACACCTCGCACATAATCAATGTAACTCGTAGGAACTGACCGCGTAGTCGTGGGACTCCCAGTTTGAGAATATGACGATAATTTGAAAATATCTAGATTAGGCTTAGGAACATGTCGTTTGAGGGTGAAAACCTAAACCAACCCTCAAATGGCCTCGTAAGACGCACTAACACCTTGCACGGGACCAATGTAACTCATAGGAACTAATCGCATAGTCACGGGTCTCTCGGTTTGAGAATATGATGATAATTTGAAAATATCTAGATTAGGATTAAAAATAATCCGTTCAAGGGTGAAAACCCAAACTATCCCCCAAACGGCCTGGTAAGAGGCATGAACACCTCATACGGGATCAATGTAACTTGTAGGAACTGACTACGTAATCATGGGTCTCCCGATTTGAGAATATGACGATAATTTGAAAATATTTAGATTATGCTTAAAAACATGTCGTTTGAGGGTAAAAACTCAAACCAATCCTCAAACGGCCACGTAAGAGGCACTAGCACCTCGTATGGGACTAATGTAACTCGTAAGAGCTGACCACGTGGTCACAAGACGTCCAGTTTGGGAATATAATAATAATTTTAACTTATATATGCAATTTTTCAGCTTGAATAAGATTTTTTTTAAATTACTTGGTTACCAATATTATCTCTTTTTTATCCTATGTTTTTACAGGATAACATTTTATCATTAGCTTTTATCTGCGTGGAACACACAAAGAAGTCAATGGTTTACAACAACGGGATTATTTATTTAATGTCATTAATATTCAGGATTCTATTTGTTGTGTTACGGTCGTGCGGGCTTTTGTAGTTTTATTGTTAACTTCTATGGTCGTGGGGGCTTTTGTAGTTTTATTGTTAACTTCTATGGCCGTGTGGACTTCTGTAATTTTATTGTTATATTTTATGGTCGTGCGGCTTTACATTATGCAGGTTTTAGATTAGCAGATTTTAGAATGTCCAGAAAATAGAGAAAACTGTGAGTGCAGAAAAATTCACAATAAAAGAGTATACGAAAGCAATCACAAATGGCAGAAAGTAAATGGAATCACACACAACAAGGATGTACCTGGTTCGGCAACTTGCCTACGTCCATGGAGAGGTTACTTGTTGTTATTAAGTGTCTCTCAATGATTACAATTTTTCATCCCTTTGCCCCGAGTCAGGGTGTACAATTTATAGGTATTTTTGTTATAGAGTTTGAGTTGTTTAAGGAACTCCATCATAGTATGTGGATTAGCCATAAGGTGCTTGAATATCTTGATCGAGATTCTTGGCACCTGATTTGACCATATCTGCGAGTACCCTCCTCTAACCAAACTGCCCATGTATAAATTAAGTTATAATTTGGGTCGGACCAAATAACTCAAGTTATCTTGGTCGGCTACTCTCATGGACTTGTAAAAAATACGCTCCCATAATTTCCCCTGAAATCTTTGGGCTGACAACTATGGGCCAATAGATTTTAACTGGGTCGGAGGTCCAAGGCCTTAAAATGTAGTGAGAGTCCGCGATGGCATCTTTGTAATAGCAAGGCTTACACAAATGGCACGCTTGTCTTAAAAAAGAAATTGAAGTGCCAAAATCTTACTGGGAAGTTGAAACTCATCATTAGAGTATTGTGGTGATTAGGTGTTGTGTACTTAAACATTTGTTCACTCTCTCTCATCGTTCTTGTGCATACTCCGTTCCTAAGCTCCTCTTCTGCTTCAAAATTCGAAGCTACCCTTCTCTAGTGCTTTCTTAAAGCCTCTTTACCGCCTGTAAGTTATAATCGTTTCTCCTTCTTGGTTCTTTTTCTTTATATTAGCTAGTTACTGTAGCTAGGGTTTCTTCTTACTTGTTCATTTATGGCGATGTTAAATGGTAAATCTGTAGAAGAGTTTAGGCGCAAGTATAACATTCCTGACTGGGTGATTATCGATTGTGCCCCCTTCCTCGTAATGTTCATGAAATTAATGGGGGCACTGGATTCACACCCTGTGGATAACTCAAGGGGGTTTGACATTCCCCCAAATGAGTTGTTTCTTAGATTTTTTAGGAACTTTTCCATTGTTCCTACTCAATGTGCCCCCAATATATGGAAGATATTAAACGGTGTCCATGGGATAAATACACTTTATGGGAAAAGGTTGAGTCTTATTGAGACATGTTACTGTTATATGTTCTCAAAGACCAAAGAGGGTTTGTTGTATCTAAAAACTAGAAGAGCTGAGCGAGTTCTGGTGGTAAATCTTCCAGATTTCCACAAAGACTACTGGAAAAGTGGGTTTATTGCAAGGAACTAGAAGCATCCTTCATTGTTGAAGGGGGGGAGACCACGTGGCACTACCATTTTTTAATATGGAGAGGCCAAAATAGGTCGCTTCCTCTTTTTTCCTTTTTACTAACTTCTTGTGAATTCTTCTCACTCTTATGGTTGATATTCCTTTTCCTTATTATTACAGCTCGTGCCACAAACCAAGAGCCTAACGTCAGTGAAATTAATACTAAAAAGCTCATGAAGGCCTAGACCATAAAGGAGAAATTGGCAGAAGTTGAGCATCTTAGGTCGGTGGTCTTTTCTTGGAATACAAGAACACAGGCACGAGCTTTATTTCTCGATCGGTTGATCAGGTCCCAATTTTAAAAGCTCCAGAGGTAGATCCTTATGATCTAATTCTTATTAAGGAGGACAGTTCTAAAGAAGAGGAAGAGATCGAAAAAGAGAAAAGAGGAGGAATAAAAGTAGGAAGAGAATAAAGGGAAGAGGAGGAGGAGGAGGAGGATGAGGAGGAAGAAGAAGAAGAAGAAGAAGAAGAAGAAGAAGAAAAAGACGAATACATATCTCATTTAGTTAAGAAGATGAGGTTAAGGCTTCCTGATGATGATGACGATGATGCGATCCTTTTTGATAAGATTCCAACTCTGAATATTTCTGTAGCAGGCTCTCCCAAGGGCAGTGGTTCCGGCCCATCTGATAAAGGGAGAAAGCAAGAGAATAAGAGAGAGAAGAAAATAAGAGAATAAGAAGAGAAGGAGAGAGAGAGAGAGAGAGAGAGAGAGAGAGAGAGAGAGAGAGAGAGAGAGAGAGAAAGAAAGAAGAAGAGGAGAGGAAAGAAAAGGAGAGATCTAAGTCCAAGAAGAAATTAGTCTAGCAGTCCTTTGGAGTGCCCACCGTCCCTAGTTTTGAGGGGCCTAGTATGGGTGATTCCCCCTTTTTGGCCCCTGATCTTCGAAGAGGTCTGTGCTTGCTATTGATTGTGAGCATTCCTCTAGGATAGGGTCTGATTAACTCGACCTCAAGACTGCACAAGGGATGTATCTGGTGAGTCTTTCCTACTTGTTTTTTCTTTACTCTTTCTATTTCTGCTCTGATTCTCGGTTGTTCTCTCCTATTTGCAGATTCTGTCTAATTTTAGTACTCTTCTAGACAATCAATCTGATAGCTTCAGAAGGGAGGAGATGAAGAAAGAACTGGAGGCCGAGAAGGTGGCCTTTGTCAATGCTCGCCAATAATGGGGGCGTAAAAAGAATGAGATGTTTAAGGCCTATGATGCTCTTGGGGCTACTCAGAATGTACGGATTGCTGAGAAGTCCAAACTGGTGGAGGCTAACAAAACTTTTACTGACAAAGTTGCCAAGTTGGAGGGTGATCTTCCCCAAGCCAAGGATGACAACTACCGTGGGGGCTTTTACAAAGCTTGTGAGGATGTTGAGCGTCAGATGACTTATGCTTGCAAGGTTTCATTCAAGAAGGGATGGGACTAAGGTTTGAAAGCTGCTAGTGCTTCTGATGATTCTAATATTTTTAGCCTTCATTCTCCTAATCATGACCCTTATATTGAAGAAGAAGAAGAAGAAGAAGAAGAAGAAGAAGAAGAAGAAGAAGAAGAAGAAGAAGAAGAAGAAGAAGAAGAAGAAGAAGGGTAAGGTGGTGACCATGCTACTAGAAACACTGAGATTGTTTATGTTGTAGTTGGCGGGAGTGCAAGTGATGACCAGGAGCTGTAGGTGGTCGATAAGGGGAAAGCTATAGTTGAGGAAGACCAGGTGAAAAAGTAGGGCTCTGTAGACTATGAGTTTTTATTTCCATTGTATAATTTTTATTCTTGTCGATATGTATCCTTATTTTGAGAAATTCATGTATTGTCCATTGGCCTTATTTTTATGTTATGTGGTAATGAAATTATCCCCCTTACTCATGTGTTGTTTTCTTTTATGCTAATATACTTACTTTCGATTTTGTGTGTATCGTTTGTAGTCTGCTAATTTAGATCGTTATATTTCTCCTAATTCTCAACTGGGGAGAATTCTCGGACCTGGCACCAGCCTACAAGCTCGTAAAGCTTTTGTGAAAATCTGCAAGTCGCTAAGATTAAGGAACGAGCAGTTCAAAAACCAGACTGAAGTGATTGATAAAATGAAAGACGATCTCTAGGAGATGGAAGAAATAGGGGAATCTATACAGGATGAAGTTAACTCCTTGAGGGACAAACTATTAGAGAGGACTGAGGTCGACCAAGTGGGCGAGGTCTTGTAGTCTGAGAATGATGCTCTGAGAAAAGAGGTGGCGAGCTTAAAATATTTTAAAGTTGTACTAAAAGATAATGTCAAGAAGCTGAGATACTCATTTAAGGTGGGACCCAGAGAGGTATGAGGAGAAGGTTACAATGATGGTTGGGCATATGCCCCAGCAAAACTTAAAGTGGCTAAAAGCATTTCTTTTTATCAAGGGTTGTTTAGTGCTCTTAAAGAGGCGAGAACTCCAAAAGAATCCAAGCTTTGGTACAAGTATCAGACTAAATATTCTGCCTATAGTCATAATCCCTTCTCGATAGATGATGAACGGATTACAACCGATGCTATTCCTCCCTAACTCTTGGATCAAGATCTTGACCAAGATGTCGAAGAATTTTCCCTAAAGCGAGATGATGGTCAAAGGGTAGTTGTAGCAGAATATCTTGCTCGACGCTCTGGCCCCTCTTAGGCACGTATCTATTTCTTTTTGGTCTGTGATTGTAACCTTATATTCTTAATAAATAATTTTCTTATGTTTTGAGCATATGCTGACTAAACATGTCTTGATTTTTCCTGGTCGAATGTTACTTAGTACTTTTATTGACCAAAATGACATTGATTGATCAATTGTAGGCTTTAGGTAGACTCATACTTAGTTTGAATCATTTTGGGCTTTTATAACCGAATAAATGATGTTTAAGTCTTCGCATTCCGCCTTTCATATTTTTAAACATTCTCCCAGTCCAATATTCTTGAGCAGTATCATTCCATTCATTGTACCTTTTAGGTCGTGTCGTCACACTTACTTAGACCTAAGTGAGATGATGACGAGAATGTACCTGGTTATTGAGAGATCCTCCCGAGTAGTTTCTTTCAACCAACATATGTTGGCGACCAACCATAATTGGCTTTATTGCCTAAGGATCCCCTATAGGGATTTTGTTATTGCCAGGGAAGCTCATGAGGACTCTTGTGTTAGCAACAAGGGCCTGAGGGTTATTTGAAGTCTTTGTATTTAACTTGCTAACCCTGTTTATTAAACATTTTGGATATGCACAAAGGAGTTATCATTGGAAAAGGTGAAGAATAATGAGATCTAATCAAGACGAGCTAAGCAACCAATGTAAACTCCAAGAATAGATGGGCCAATTTGGCCTTTATTCATTACAAATTGTCTTATCAAGCAACAAAAAACTAAAAATTTTACTAACTTAAAAGATAAAAAAGGAGATCTAAAAGTAGAATTTCTTGAGATTTGTTGTGTTCCATGCTCTTGGTATCTCCCCGCCCTCCATCATTTCCAAATGATATGCTCCTTGAAGATTATTTGATTACTCTGAATGGTCCTTCCCAATTTTATCCCAGTTTGTCGCCTTATGGTTTTATATCACTACCGAGGACTTTTTGCATGGCATAGTTCCCTATTGAAAACTTCCTCGGGTTGACCCTTTTGTTATACTACTTGGCTAGTTACTATTGAGAGGAAGCCAACTTGATCAAGGCTAGATCTCGTCGCTCATTTGCTAGGTCAAGTTCAGTGCATAGTGCTTCATTATTGAGGTCTTGGTCAACCAGGGTGGTTCTCATAGTGGGGAGGGATGCTTCCAGAGGGATGATAGCCTTCATGCCATAAGTGAGGGAAAATGGTGTTTCCCCAGTTGGCCTCCTGGGCGTTGTGCAATAATCCCATAGAACATGAGGGAATTCATCCACCCAAGCGCCCTTAGCTTTTTCTAATCATTTTTTCATCCCATTGATCATGGTTTTGTTAGAAGTTATCACTTTCCCATTGCTCCTGGTCATGTCAGAGTCTCGAATGTTTTCCAATGGTTCTTCCTATACCCATTTGATGAAGTAGTCAGTGGCAACCAAAAGATACTTACGATTTTTGGATGAAGTAGGTAGTGGTTTCACGATGTCTAATCCCCATTAAGCGAAACACCATGGACTAGTAAATGATTTTAGGTCACTGGCAGGCTGGTGAACCATAAGAGAATTATTTTGGCACTTTTCACATTTGCAAACATATGTATTAGTGTATTTTTGCATGTGTGGCCGCCAATATCCTTCCTTGATCACTCTAAAGGCTAGCAATCTTCCACCTGCGTGACTCCCACATATGCCCTTGTGAAGTTCACTAAGTAATTATTCGGCATCTTGTGGGTGAACGCACTGGAGGTAGGGGCCTGTGAATGACTTCTTATAAAGTTTCCCCTCGGGACTAAGGTAGAAACGAGCAACCTTGACTTTGATTTAGTAGGCCAACCTCTTATCGTCTCGAAATACGTCGCTCTATAGATAATTGATGATATGATCCATCCAACTTGGGGCTTTATCTGTGAGGAGGAATTGCTCAGCTACGACTGTATGACCGATACTGGGCTATGCGAGAAACTCAATCTAGATTGTCCTTTTCAGGTCAGAGTCAATTACTAAGCTTAGTACTACTAAGGCTTCAGCGTGACTGCTCTGTCCTCGCGGGAACTGTTGAATTTTCACTTTCTTAAAGTCTCCCATGAGTCCTCTTATTACATTGAGGTATGTTGCCATTCGATCGTCTTTAGCGTTTAAATCTCCACTTACCTGCTTAGAGACCAGTTTGGAATCACCGAATACATTGAGGCATTTTGCCCCCAGTATTTTGGATTTTTGCAAACCGACGATCAAAGCTTCATACTCAACTTCGTTATTGGAGGCTTCAAATCCTAGCCTAATTCCCTGCTCACTTATGGTGTATTAGGAGGTTATGAGAGAAATCATTACTCTTCCCCCCTTGGAATTTGAGGCTCCATCAACATAGAGTGTCCGGTCTTTGGATGTTACTTCACATGTTACCAATTGTACTTTGTTCAGCTGATCTATTGGACGATAGCCTATGAACTCAGTAATAAAATTTTCTAGGATTTGTCCCTTGATCGTTATTCTGGGCTGGAAGTGGATGTCGAATATCCCGAGCTCAACTGACCACTTTAAAAGATGCCCAGGTGATTAATGTTATGGAATGGGATTCGAAGTAGTGCTTTAACTTCCTTGAAGTGGTCAGTAAGGCATAGGCGAGCTTTTCCAGAGGCAAGTACCATTGTTCAGCATCTAGGAGCATCTTGTTGGAGTAGTAAATTGGGTGTTGTTTTCCCTCTTTTTCACAAACTAGAGTAGAGCTCATAGCATGGTCTGATACTGCTAGGTAGAGTTAGAGTTATTCTCCATCATCCAGAATTACCAGTAGTGGGGGCTTTCTAAGGTAAGACTTGATCTCTCCCAGAGCTTGCGAACAGTCATCATTCCATACTATGCCTTCGCCTTTCTTTAAGAGCTGAAAGAATGGTCGGTGGCATTCCGAATACTTGGAAATGAAGTGATTGAGATCCGCATGCATCCCAGTAAGATTTTGAACATATCTCAATGTCTAAGGGGGGTGGACCCTAGTGATAGCATCGATTTGATCCGGGTTGGCCTTGATTACCCTTTTTCTCACTACGTAGCCTAAGACTTTTTCTTATTGGACCCCGAATGAACACTTACCTGCATTATTTTTCATTTGATACCTCCTGAGGATTTCGAAGGTCGCTGCTAGATCGGAGAGGTTATTGGCCTTGTTCTTGCTTTTAACGGGCATGTCGTTGATGTACACTTCCATCATTTCTCCCATCTGTTTGCTAAAGATCTTGGTTACCAATCTTTGGTAAGTTGCCCATGCGTTCTTGAGACCAAACAGGATGACCTTACAGCAGTACAACCCAATCGAGGTTATAAAGGAGGTCTTATCCTGATCCGGCCCATATAGGGGAATCGGATGATATCCTTAAGCATCAAGGAAGCCCATCCTCTCTTGTGTCACTATGGCATTGACCAACTCATCAATCTTCAAGAGAGGTTCGGTAAAATCGATGCACAACCTCCAATTCCCACTACTTTTGGGTACTACCACTGGGTTGGATAACCATACAAGGAACTGAACTTCCCTAATAGATCATGTATCCAGTAGTTTCCTTACCTCTTTCTCTTCTACCATAGCCTTATCAAGTGATGCTCGACAGGCCTTTTGAGCAATGGGATTAAAAGTGGGATTAACATGTAGGCGGTGGCATGCCATGATAGGGTCAATTCTTGGTAAGTCGTAAGGCTCTCATGCAAAAACATATATGTTGCTTTTAAGGAGTGCAACCAGCTCCCTTTTTCTCTTTATTGATGAGAGCAGATCCAATCAAAAACTTCCTTTATGTCAAGTTATCATCGGCTACAACTTCTTCCAGACTCTTGATGACTCTATCTACGAGGTGGACCCTGGTACCTTCCACACCTGGTCGACCATACCATAGTTACTATTTGGAGAGAACATCCCCTTCCTGGCCTTTATCCTAGGTATTCTCGAGCTCTTTATTCAGGTGGATGGCTGCGATAAAGCACTTTCGAGCTGTAACCTAGTCACCGCGGATCCCAGCCTCTCTATGATCTGTGATGCATTTCAACTTTTGATGATAAGTGGATGGAACGGCCTTCATAGCGTGGAGCCAACCTCTGCCCAAAATAGCATGGTATGGGTACTCGATGTCCATAACTAAGAACTTGATTAACTTCGAGATATTTCATGCCCTGATTGTCAAGGTGATCTTTCCCAATGGCATGGTGATCCTTCCTGAGAAGATTTCCAATGGAACGGTGGCTTACTTGCGTTCGACGACATTCAATTTTAGTTTATGAAACAGGTCCAGAAACATCACTTCAGACGAACTCCCCTAGTGCACAAGTATCTTATCAACATCCCAATTATCAATCCTGAGTGTGATCACTAATGCGTCATGATGTGGGCTCCTTACCCTGGCCAAGTCTTCCTCAGTGAACACGATATGCTTCATAAAATCAACGTCTTCTGGTCACCAACATTTTCTACCTGAGTTTTGGAATGATGGATTTGAAAAGATTCCATCAAGGTAGTCACCTTCTTGAGTTCTATTCGAATGGCGTTGCCCTGAATCTATTTGAGGTCTATCATCCCATGAATTACTGCAAACTCGTCTCCTGTATCTTTGTCGAGGACATTTTTTGGCTTTTGGTCTCTATTGGCTACGACTTTTTTGACTTCTTTTCAACATACTCACTGAGGTTCCCTGCCTTAACAAACTCTTCCATATGTGACTTCAGAGCTTTACAATTCTCGATTCGATGATCGCCCTCCTTGTGGAACGCGCATCTCAGCGCGTTGTTCCTTGTAGTTGGGTTGCATCCCATCTTCTTGGGCCATTTGATAAAAGGTTCACCCTTCATCTTGTTAATAATTTTATAGATGGGCTCCTTAAAAATTGTATTAACATCCTGGAACACCTTAGAGGGGTCACTCTTGTTTCCACCTTTAGAGCCATTCTTTCCCTCATTCCTGCTTCCCTTCTTCTGGGTATCATTCTTCTCTGTCCCCTTGTTCGCTTTTGCTCAACCATTGTCTCACCCATTAGGATGGACCACGTCTTCAACCTTGGCGTACTTCTTGATTAAAGCTATAAGATCATCAATGCTTATGGATTCCTTCTTGGTGAGGGATTGGTGAAGCAGAGAGGTGGTCAGCAAGCCGATTTTAAAGGACGCTACGAAAACCTATTCCAAGAAATCCTCGATCTCATTAAAAACTTTCCAGTATCTCTTTGTGTAATACCTGAGGTTCTCATGTGGCTTCTTCTTCATAGTAAGCAGTATATCCATCCGCTTGAGATGGGATTTGTTTGTTATTAACCATGTCGTGAAAGCCTATGTCAATGCTATGAAATTCCTGATTGATCTGTAGGGAAGCCTTTCAAACCACTTATGTGCTATATCGTGTAGGCTAGAAGGGGAGATCCTTCACATGAGTGCGTTATTGTGACTCCATAAAGTCATTACCTACCGATATTACCCGACATGATCTATAGGGTCTATTTTCCTATCATAGATCTTGAACCTGGGGACAACGAACTTCTTAAGGGCTCCTCTCATTTGTTGCTGGATGCTCAGTGTGCCGGGTGTTGTTCCATTTACCTACGAACCAGGATCCTTAAATCCTTACTTGGTCGATCATTATTCTGGTGGGTCCTGTCCTACTAGCCATGCTCCAGTTGTGCTCACTCTGATCTGTCATGTTCAGTTCTCTCTGGGTCACGCCTAGTGCTCCTTCATCGACTGGGTGAGTCTCCCCCATGAGGGCTAGGAGTCCTGTCACGACGCCGCCTCATTTTTATGGAGAGATCTCTCTTCATTATTTCAAGATGCCTATTAAGGTGAGCATTATCTTCTTCTTAGCGTCACATCACCTATTCTTGTTCTCGAAGTCTGACTTCATAGGCATCGACCATCCTAGAAATCTGAGTGGACCTTGGAGGCCCATGGCTTTCTTCTGAGGGTTGCCTTTCTTGGAGAAACCTTGGGTTTGAATTTTGGAGAATATCACACTGACCCTAGGAGGGGCTAGGTGTCCTTCCTGAACATCGTTGGCTTATGGAATGCTGCTGATGTGGTGAGACATTATTGGTTTTCTGGTAATGAATTATTTTGTAGGAATAAAAGTCGATTCCCCCAAGCGACGCCAATTGTGAGTGCAGAAAAATTCACAATAAAAGAGTCTACAAAAGCAATCACAAATGGAAGAAAGTAAATGGAATCACACAAAACAACGATGTACGTGGTTCGACAACTTACCAACATCCACAGAGAGGTTACTTGTTCTTATTAAGTTTCTCTCAATGATTATAATTTTTCATCCCTTTTCCCCGGGTCAGGGTGTACATTTTATAGTTATGTTTGTTACTACGGCCATCCTAATCGGCGCGGCGTTCATTCCGCGTGGAAAGAGGAGGATCCCCCCCTCGAGGAGGAAGAACTGCATCGCGATCTCACACCCTTTTCTTTAAAAAGGGGGCTTGGGCCATCGTCAGTGTGGGGTTAATGTAAGAGATAGAGTCTCCATCCTATTTTGCTCAAAACAAGCAAAAGAATATATTACCACTTCGAGAGAGTAGCATCAAGGACAAACCGATGCATGGGAAACCAATAGATCGAAGGTCCGGGGGCTAAGTTATGGAATGGGAAGGTGTTAGGCACCCATCCCTCCCTTTCGGTCTCTCATGGAAAAATGTTAATATTTTCCTTTATCCCTGTGAAGTGTGTGTATGTGTTTATATAATGGAGATTGGAATCGTTCGACCCATACCATGGAAACAGAAGGGTGAGGTCATCCACATGAATATTCTCAAAATAATAATAAATGTAGAAGATAGAATATAAGCGTTCATCGCGATATTGATAGTTATTGGGAAATGATAATATATGTGGGATGAGACGCGAACAAGTACATTATATATATATTTATAATAATTATTAACGTGAGGGATTTTGGGGATTATGAAAAATAAGAGAAATTGAAAAATTAGAAAATTGGACTCGAGTCTCGAATTTTAATCTAAGATGCCTATGTAGCCTATAAAGGCATCAAAGTCCACGTAGTTCGAATGTAGAATAGGGGTGGGGTTTATCCCATAGATTCGAACATAATTTTATTACGTGTGTGCGTGTAGAAAGTGTATTTTTAGTTTTGATAAAGTGTGGTGGATAATTCCGTTCAGAATTTACAGGTGTAACCCTCGTTTATTTTTATTTTTTTTATGAAAAATAGAGTACGTGCAATATACTAACAAAAGAGTAGATGTTAATTTGTATGAACTATAATGAAACTAGTTTATGAATCTAAAGTAATTTATGCAAAAACAAGAGACTTAAGAGAGGGGGAGAAGGAATTGGACCTTCTTTGGAGCTTGAGATTGGATCTTGGATGAAATCCTTTGAATGTTGATGGATGTTGATGAGAGAGAATGATATTTGCCAAATTGGATGTGAAAAGGATGGGTATTTAGGCTTGAATGGAATTTCTCATATGGAACTTCGATGACTTTGAGAGAATGTTGCTGAGATCACTGATGCTGATGGTTTTTCTGTGTCTGTTTTGGCAATGAGGTCATGGACCTTATTTATAGGGTCAAGGGGTGCCGATCAGCGTACCCCTAGGGATGCCTATCGGCGGGTCACCCTTGACACTGTACCAATAGGCAGGGTTTAGGGCCTGCCAATTGGCAGTCTCATGCGGACTTTTCTGGAAAAATAACTGTAGAGCACAAATCGTTGATCCAAATCGTGCATGGTGTATACCATTAGAAAGGCATTTCAGAGGCCTTCGAGAGTCCTTTTACCGCTCCTAGGTCCGGGAGTTGACTTTGGGTCAAATGTGGCTCGAAAGCGTACATCGTTCCTTTAGACATGAGATCGTCGAATGCAAACGGATCGTTCATCCGTGTGGTAAGTCAGAATCGCACACAGGGAGGACCGTAGGAAAGGTTAGGAGATGTAATTCGACATTCCAAAGATTTTCACTCGGTTCGAAAAGTTGACCTTAGTCAAACGGGGCTCGGAAACTCCCGATGACCTCTCGAAGTAAAACGGCTCTTTTGTCCACACTGTAGGTCAGAATTGCGCACGGGGTGGATCGTTAGAAAGGGTATTCATCTCCCTTCCAAGATTCATTCAGTCCCATTTTATTCGAAGAGTTTACTTTGGTCAAACAGAGTTTGGGAGCATCCAGTGGCGGCCTCCAGATCGATTTTTAAGGGAAAACTAATCGTTCGTCTGAACGGTTATGTTATTTCGCGCACGACGCAAACTGTTGGAAAGCGTTTTCAGTGCCCTTCGAAGATTCAAAGATCTTTCGCTCTGACGGTGGAGTTAATTGGGGTCAAATGGGGCTCGGGGGCGCCTGATGGTATCTAGATTGGTACTTAGAATGCGACCTAGGTTTGTGATGGAAATGGGAAGTGCTAGGAGTCTAAGGAGAGACTTAGGGGTTCCTAGAATGTGGTGTCTACTTAGCCCCTCGATAGGTGAGAATGGAATAAGTGATGGCCATCGAATAAACACCACATAATGGAGGGAGGTCAGTTTTGTGAACCTATGGGATGTGGATGACCGACTCAGAGGGTCGGGGTAAATTTTGACCTAAAAAGAGTAACGACTGAGGACCGAGGTCAATTCTGACCTAACTGAGGTGACAATCCAAGATTGAGGTTAATTCTAACCTAAGAGAGATGACGACCAAGAACCGAGGACAATCATAACCTAACTAAGGTGATAATATAAGACGAAGGTCAATTCTTACCTGAAAGAGGTGATGATCAAGGATCGAGGTCAATTCTGACCTAACTGAGCTGACGATCCAAGATCGAGGTCAATTTTAACCTAAAATAGATGACGATTGAGGTCAATTCTGACCTAACTAGGGTGACGATCCAAGATTGAGGTCAATTCTGACCTAAGAGAGGTGACGATCGAGGACTGAGGTCAACTCTGACCTAACTAACGTGATGATCCAAGACCGAGGGTCAATTCTGACCTAAAAGAGGTGACGACTGAGGACTAAGGTCAATTCTGACCTAACTGAGGTGGTGATCCAAGACTGAGGTCAATTCTGACCTAAAAGAGGTGACGACCGATGACTAAGGTCAATTCTGACCTAACTAAGGTGATGATATAAGACCGAGGTTAATTTTGACCTAAAAGAGGTGAAAACCGAGGATCGAGTTCAATTCTGACCTAACTAAGGTGACGATCCAAGACTGAGGTCAATTCTGACTTGAAAGAGGTGGCGATCAAGGATCGAGGTCAATTCTGACCTAACTAAGATGACGATCCAAGATCGAGGTCAATTTTGACCTGAAAGAGGTGGCAACCGAGGATCGAGGTTAATTCTGACCTAAATAAGGTGACAATCCAAGATCGAGGTCAATTCTGACCTAAAAGAGATGACGACCGCGGACCGAGATCAATTCTGACCTAACTAGGGTGACGATCTAAGATCAAGGTCAATTCTGACCTAAAAAAGGTGACAACTGAGGACCGAGGTCAATTCTAAGGTGACGATCCAAGACTGAGGTCAATTCTGACCTAAAAGAGATGTACTTTCCTCTGGGGAATAAGGGTATTCCATTAGGGATGATGATTAGATTTTAGGTTCCACTGGGGAATAATGAATGATTCGAGGATTTTGTAGCTGGGGAGGAAATTTGGAGCATCCTTTCGAGACGTTGTTAGGGATAATGATTCTCTAAAATTCCACTGGGGGTGCAAAAAATGTTTTCCTTGGTGAACAAGGTGCTAGAATGGATTTGGCACTTTTAGGAATTTTTCGGGAATTATTCGGGAATTTCCAGTATTTTTTGGACTTTTTATACAAAATTTTAAAGGGTGTGCCGATCGGAATGGATGGGGGTGTGCCAATCGGCATTGGCACGAACTTATGGGATGCCTCGAGCAGGTGAACGGCTCAGTAACGATCGGTGGGTGGAGGGGCTACCGATCGGCATGACCCTTAGCCTTTTATAAAAAGGGGGCAGGTCCTCCTTATTTTATACAGCTTTCTAACTTCTTTTCTTGTGCTATAAACCTTTGCAACTTGTCCTAATGTCCAAAATGGTTGACTTCTCAAGCAGTGAAACCCATATGGCGTGGCTCAATGCCGATGACTGGGTCGGGTTGGAGTGGAGGGCTAGGGTTCCCCTTGCATTGGGTAGCGAGAATTCTTTTGACTCGTTTGAGCCTGTGGCGGATGATCCGACTCTTTTGTGTGAGCCTTCGCGTAATCGTTGTTCAAGGGTGATAAGTCTTACATGACTCTTGGTATTCCTTTCTTCTTTTCTTGACGATATCGCTTTATTTATTGAATTTGATAAGGATTTTCTTCGTTTCTTGACAGTCTGACATCTCCATGTTGACTATTCATGCCCGTGGTACGACAGGGCTCAAGGACATTTGGTAGTTCCATCCTGCTGTGGTGAGCTGGATGGTGTCCTCTACGGGTTTGGGGAGGCTAGCGTCGGCTTTGGATGAGAACCCCCGCTCCACTGCGGTTATATGTGTTTTGGGAGAGAGGTGGTTAGACACTACCCACACCTTCCATTTTGGCTTCAGGTAGATGACGGTGACTCCCATTGATGTTCAGCAGTTGCTGGGGCTGGACTGTGAGGGTGCCCAGATTGAGGTGGACAGGACGCTGAGGGTGACGCCGAAGGCGGTGACGGCGGCTCTTCGTGACGTGGAGAGGGTAGTTTCTGGAGATTCCATCCACTTGTCTTCTTTGAGGGAGCTTTTGCTGAGGAGGAGGATTGATAAGAACGACGGGTAGCAGGTGCGTCAGATGGCCCGCCTATTTATCTTATTGGTGTTAGGGGGTTTTCTGGTGGCGATGAGTGGCGACGTCATCCATTTATGGTTTCTGCCATTTCTGAGGGTATTTTCGAACATTCGCTTCTATAACTGGGGGAGCCTGACTTTGGCGACCCTTTACTATTCTTTGGATGCATTGATAAGCACCCAAAAATGTATATTTTATACCCCGAATAGATACATTTTAGTCACTCATTTTCATTAAAAATGGCCTTATGTTCGTATTTATCTACATTGCAGGTCACTCAGCAGTCGCAGAGTTAAATAATGCTAAATCGGCGTAATTTCAACACAATAGCGGTCAAAAGCGTTTAACGAAGAGATCAAATGAAACCGTGGAGTTTGAGTTCCCATTTGAGGTTGTCGGGATCATTTTCGATGCCCCGAACCCTATCCCCGGACCAAACCTAAGCCTACATCAAGCCCAGTCCCTACCCCGAGCCTCATGTGTGTTTAGTTTATGTTTTTATTATTTTTATTTTGCGTCGTTTTTATTTTTTAGGATTTATTTTGGATTTATTTATAATTTTTTAGGATTTATTTTCTATTTTTGTATATTTCTTTTTATTTAGTATAATTTTATTTTTTTTATTTTATTAGTTTTTAATCTTTATTTTATTTTATTTTATTTTTATTAGGATTAGTTTTTAGGAATTTATTTTCTAATTTTATTAGGTTTTATCTTTCTTTAGTTTTATTATATTAGGATTATATTTTTTTAGTTTTAATATTTTTTTATTTTTATTTTTATTTTTTTTGTGTCTTTTATACTTTTTATTTAGGATTTTAGTTTTTTTAGTTTTATTAGATTTTTGATGTTTATTTTTATTTCTTTTTATTTTTAGGATTAGTCTTTAGTAGTTTACTAGATTTTTTATTTTTAGTTTAGTTTAGTTTTTATTTTTATTTTACTTATTTTTATTTTATTAGGTTTATTTTTATTTTTTTAAGGGTTCAGATTAAACACATACACACACTAATTATCCTACACCCTACCTCACACAACACACTCACTCACACACACTATTCCATACACACCATTTACACCTAAACTAACCCACTCACCCTCACCATATTCTCCTACACCTCACCATACCCAACTACACCGACTCCATCATCAACCTCCAACAAACCCACCTCTCTCTCCTCTCTCCTCTCTCCTCTACCTCCATAACCACACAACCTCATCATAACCAAACAAACTAAACCCCCTAACCCAACAAACCAAAACCCACGTCAATATGCCCATTACTGGACCACCATTGCCATAGCCCACACCGAAGCCAACAAACTCCTAACCCGGAATCAAGTTTGGCATTACCCGACCCCTAACCCAAGACCTCCTAAGCCTTATACCCCTCCAGTCTAACCACCAACCCATCGGCCTAAACCTACCCACAACCTGGAGCCCCGAGCTCCACATTGCTGACCTGACGAGCATCACCATACCGAAGCCAGATCGCGACCCATTTTTACCTGTTAAACCCGGATGCAATCGCAACCCACCTGCCATGTCAGACCCGGAACCTAACCCACTTAACTCGAGTTCAACCTCAGGCACCCCCATAGCACGACCCAGTGTTAACCCAAAATCTGCCCCGACCTTACCCGAGCCACCATCTACACCTTTCAAGCCATAAATTAAGGACCAAAAATGAAAACCTCTTCCAATAAAAAAGCCACGCACAAAGCCATCTCTAATATCCTTTGACTTGGTTTATTCAAATCCCACAAAATCTTGAAATAAATCAAGACTTGAGAGTTATAAAAGAAAGGGGCAGCCGACTCTCAAACGGGAAGAGAACTCTCAGATAGAGACGTAGGAGACACAGAAACAGAGAGAGACACTTTGTATATTATGTACATTGTAGGAACATAAAAAAATTCAAAAAAAGTTAAAATATTATTTTAGTGTTAGAATAGTGTTTAGATTCTGTTTTTCAATTTTTTGTGTAATCAAGTGCTGGATTTGTGAGAACATTGGGACACACGTGCATGAACGCGATTCAAGGAATCAATTCAAAGGGAGACTTTTGTGTATTATATTTCTTGTTTTACTCTTTAAAATATTGTTCCATATTTGTGACAGTGATTGATTGTTTAATTATGCTTGGCTAGTCACCCTGTTCAAAGGGTGGGATGCACTGTGTAAGATATTATATTAATTAATTAATTTCAATAACTGCTATATTTCTAGAAAAATTAATTTAGACTTGTCACAAATTAATTTATGTGACGAGAGATAGTAAATTAATGTCTGAATTTATGAATCAAACTAGATATAGGTTTTTTCGAAATTTGAATATTAATTCTGTGTTGAAATTTAAGAATTCATACTGTTTTTATTAAATTGATCCTAGCGGGTAATTTTGTTGAAAATAGTATAGTTCCGAAAATCTGTTACTAAAGTCGTTTAATATAAAATTAAACTATTTAAGTAACTCTGAACTGTTTTTTGAGGAAACTCTTTTCTTAAAATCAAATCAAATTAATCACAAGATGTGTTTAACAAAAATATGTACGAGATCTGTTCAAGATTGGTTTTTGATTCAGCAACAAATCCATCAAAACAGTTTGAGTTATTTTCAAATTTTGTAAATTTTTTTAAAACAGTTGTTGTCTTTTCTTTAGTTTGTTCCAATTCTAACAATGTCCCTTTGTATTTTTTTCTCCAGAGTTTCATTTGTTTCAGTCAAATTTTTCAGTTTTTGATCAGACATTGTGATTTCACTTTCATGAGTAAGACATTGGGTAGTATACTCTTCAGCATTAAGTTTGACCATCAGACTTAGATCTTCTAGTTTCTTAGTGAGATCTTTCACTATCTTCTCTAGTCTAGTGCTTTTCTTGAGAGTTTTGGCATAAAGTGTGTGAATATCAGGGAGGTCTTCATTGTCCGAGTCACTAAGTGTAGTGTGTGAAGTGACCCCTAAGGCTTCATTTCTTGAACTCACGCACCCATGGACATCGTCATTATCGCATTCCCTTTGACTCACACACCCCGTGGTTGAGCTAATAATATTCTCAGAAAGTAAAACATCTAAACCAGTAGTAGCATGATTCATAACAGCACGAGTAGTAGCATGATTCATAACAGCACGAGTAGTGATACTATCATCATTCTCATGCATAGGCATATCATCATTGTAAATTATCTTAGCAAAGAAAGACAAGCAAGGATCAAAAACATCAGATGACTCAAGTTCCTCATTTTCAGAGTCACTTGAATCATCCCATGTCTTGCAGATGTTGGCCCTAGTATTCTTATTGTGAGTGTTCAGTTTCACTCTACAGTCTTGTGCTATGTGTCTTAGTTTTCCACATCTAAAGCATTCAATCTTCTTAAGGTCTTTGTTAGGTCTAGTATGAATGTCCTTGTGATGTTTGTCTTGACCTTTCTCAAGAGGTTTGTGATTAGAGTGAGTTGGATAATTAGACTTTCCTTGTTTGTTTGCCAGGTTATTTCTAAACTTTAAAATTTTCTTAAATTGTTTTAACATCAAGGCAATCTGATTGTCCAAACTCTCTATGTCACATTCCTCATCAGAGACATAATTAGGGATGTTAAGCTCAGTCTTAATCAGCTTAGAAGAAAAACTCAGATTAGAACTAGTCTGTTTCCTATGGGACTGGGTCAATTGTTTCTTAAATTCTAATTCAATTTCCACAGTTCTTAGTTTACTACTGAGTAATTCAGGAGTGAGATTTTGTTCACTCATTTCCTCAATAGCATATCTTTTGTTGTCAAATTTCTGTGGTAATGATCTTAGAATTTTAGATACAATTTCATGTCTGTCATATGTAATCCCATTGGCATGCAGTTTGGTCACAATATCAGTCAAATTCATATAAAAGTCATCAAATGACTCATAATTAGACATAATTAAAGAGTTATACTGTTGAATGAGCATTTGTGTTTTAGCAGCCTTAACTCTAGTGTCACCTTCGTGAGAAGTAACTAAAGTGTCCCAAGCTTCCTTAGAAGTGGTACAGGATGAGATTCTTTTGAACTCATGTTCATTTATGGACATAAATATGGAATTCGTTCCTTTGTTATTGTTGCGAGAAACTTGTTTCTCTTCTTGTGTGAACTCACTTAATACTTTCTTAACCCTCTCATTACTTCCTTCAGTGGCTGGTTTAGTAGGATAAATGTAACCATTTTCAACAATGTCCCAGACATCATCTCCCAAAGTTCCTCGAATGAAAGCAATCATCCTTACTTTACAGTATACAAAATTGGTTCCATCTTAGATAGGAGGTCTGGTCAAGTTACCAAATCTTTCATTTTTCTCGTCCATGTTTGATTTTCAGAAAATAATTTCAGAAACACAGAATCTTTTAAAAGAAGTTTACAAAGCTCTGATACCAATTGAAAATCTGTTACTAAAGCCGTTTAATATAAAATTAAACTATTTAAGTAACTCCGAACTATTTTTTGAGGAAACTCTTTTCTTAAAATCAAATCAAATTAATCACAAGATGTGTTTAACAAAAATATGTACGAGATCTGTTCAAGATTGGTTAATAGGTTTAATAAATCAGTTTAAAAACTTTAAACTCAGCACAATCAAGAATTAGACGAGGAGATGTAGAAAGATTAAGAACAAAGATTTTTAACGTGGTAAAACCTCACCCAACTGAGGAAACATCCACGACTCCCTCTACGGAGTAAATAAAAAAAATTCACTAAAACAAATTATAACAGTTACAAACTATATAACACACATGCATGCAAATCAGACCTATAAGTTTAGGAATGCACCCACCGGTGTCCTTATAACTTCTCAGCAGTTCTGTTTGTTGATGTTGTTCTCCTAGTTTGCTAACTTCCAATTTGTTCAAGTTCTTTACGTCGACTCTTGTTCTTGAGATCTTATTACCAACACTTTTAATGTGGCAGGGTGATAGTGTTTGTAAAGGTGCTAACACATGCATGCACACACACACACTTATTTTATACAAATAGTCCTATCAAATTACATATAAGATCTATATGCTGTGATTTTCTATTTCTCTCTTCTTAGAAAACTTAACCTCATTTGACCTTTATTATAATCCCAGAATCCACGGCTATCTTGCTCGGAAGACGTATCAAGATCTTAATCAATCTCAGGTTTTGAAAATATTTTTGAGATTGAAAATCACCAAGTGCGATTCCAACTAGGTCAAAGGTCTTGTTTCAAAAGGACTAGAAACAGAAAACGATTTTGTTGATTTCGAAGTGAAAAACATTTACAGAAACAAATCAACAAAAATTTTCTCAAGATGAGAAACAATATATGCAAATCTATGTGTACTATAACATGCAGTGACTTAGATCTAAGATTTCTATAAAAGTAGAAACACAGATCTAAACAGATGTTTAAGTTGATGACAAGATCTGAGAACTAAGAGATTACAGCAATAAAACTAACAAACCAATCACTCAAAATCTCTCAAACACTCAAGGTTGCGTTTGGTATATACTGGTTTTGAAAGAGGATATGGTTTGAATCTAGTTTTGGATGATTTAGGGTTAGGGTTTCCTAACTCTGTTTTCTCTCTCTCTCTCTCTCTTCTCTCTCTTCTCTCTTTCTCACTCTAATGAACGAAGTGACAAAAGTCTCTTATGGCTGAGGGAAGGGCTCCTTTTATAGGAGGCTGAGAAGATTCGAGATAACAATTCAAAATCAAGGGCTACGATCTGGTATTGGAGGATTTACTTTGATCCAATGGTTTAAACAGGGGCGGTGATTAAAATTCTTCTGATTGGCTCAAATTGGTTTCACCAGGATTGTATAAGAACGCATGTAGGTCATTGATTAAATCTAATCCAAGGGTTGAAATAACACACAGCAATCGTCTCACTAAGAAAACAGAATTAAGGTCGTTTATAGCTTGACAGGTGTAGGCAATTAATTGGTTGTTACATGCACGTCTAAACTAATTACCCAGCATGCCTTATAGTCTCTGGTGATTTCGGATTGTACATGACTGAACTTTCATCCAATAAAACCAACAATCCAAAATAGCAGATTGACCCCAAACTTTTAAAACCAAATTTTAATTAATAAAATCCTTATTTTAAAACTTATAAAAATTCCCAAAAAATATTAAAAATTAATTTTAGGGATTTAAACACACTCAACATATACGCACACACTTATATACAATATGAAATGTATGAATGGAATTCTAATGTGTGTGAGTGTTGGTAATTATACCTAGATCAATCAAGCAAGAGGAATAAAATGAAAACCAATCTCTGAGGTTCTTTGGTTTCTAGGAAAGACATAATTTTGTCACTATTTCTAAATTAGATGAACACTTATACAATACAGACTCAAGTGAGTCAAGGTATAAGGTGCTTCAAGTTCTTAATTTTTCATCGTGTGAAATTTTTAAATTAGTTTTCTGAAAAAGATCTTATTACATTTATAATTGTAACGAGAGTTAGATTATTGATTTAATATTATCTCGAAATATTTCAAATTAATAAATTGAGAAATTAAAATAACTGAACACGCTATGTAATCCCATCTCTTAACATTCTCACGTTTTTCACACTCGATTGCTCATTATTTTTCGTTATTTAGTCATTTCATAATTTTTAGCATTTATAAGTTAATTTTCCCTTGAAGTTGTTTTAAATAAAAATAAATAAAAAATATTTTCAGAAAAAAAATTGAATTGCAAGTTTTCGCAATAATTATTTCACCTTGGAAATTAGATTGATACCCGTACTTACCGTAATACGAGTTGTTTTAGACAAGTTTTGTAGGTAATTCAAGGGATTTTGAGATTGGGTTTTGAAGACAACGATCATGCGCAAAGAGCTAAGTATCATGCATTCAGTCGATGCTGTCAGCCGACTTTTACTGGGGCCACACATCTTCTGGAGGTATTCTTTATTTTGCGCATTTTCCATTCATACACTTCTTTTTTATTTCTTGAATGCTGATCCTTGTCCTTTCCAGACGTGGTTCTATGAGGTGATTGGGTTGAACACCCAACTGATTTCTTTGAAGTATGACTCTGTGGGGGACTTATGTCGAATGTTCCGAGGGCGGAGGTCTAATCGGCAGTCGAAGAAGAATATTTCTCTAGAGACAATGCGTCAGGTCTTGAATGGCCTGACGAGTGAGCGGGTAAGCTTTATTTTGTCATTGAGATTGTTATTTTCCTTTGATGATCTTTCATTGGTACTGATCCTTCGCTTTTGTTGGGTATTTGCAGGTGACCTTTTATCCCTGGGGGATGGCAATTCAGCACACTGGGGTGACTAGGGGACGTGTGAAAATATGGCACCTTCTAGCTCATGAGTTCGGCTACTCCTGGTATCCTGGGGAGAGGATAGTCGGTCAGATTATGGAGGACGAGGTTGCGGTGCCGCCAGCGAGGTCCCCTATATTCATGAGATGGGTGCGGGAGATGTCTGATGATGACCGGGTGGCTGCGATGATGGGAGAGTCATACTCTATGTATACTAACATGGCGGTGATGTATGATTATCTGGACTTCTTCACGAGTTAGTTGATTCCTCTTAGCATATATGAGGTAATGCCTCTCCCTAGGGCAGGAGGTGGGGTCATCTCATAGCGCAGGTGGTGCGGCTATGTCAGCAACGGCAATGACGACTTCAGGGCCTTCTTTTGTGCGGTTGCATTCCCCTAGTTACAACCTTCGACGAGTTGATGGGGGATTTTTTCATCTACCACATCGCCCTCATGTGATGGACCCAGAGGATTTGGGTCTGATGGAGGAGGTCCTTCGGCCTGCGGTACGTCTTTTTTTATTTCCTTGACATGCTTGACTGATTTGATCTTTTCCATTCTTCCTTGCAGCATATTAGTGTTTCGACCACTTGGCTGAAGGACATCAGGGTTTGGATATGTTCGGCGACTGCTCATATTCGTGAGGATATTCCGATCCCTTCCTGCTTGGTGTTGTCTGCCTCATCCGGGGAAGGGCCTGGCTCTGGAAGTGGTGGTATGTCATCTCGCCGCAAGGATGGGGGATCCTAGAAAGAGAGAGAAGAGAGAAGAGAGAGAGAGAGAGAGAGAGATTGGGTTCGGTCTGAGTCCCGTTGTTTTTCTACTTTTCCTGCAAAATGTTAACGTAACACAGCAAATATATGCAAAAGAAGAATTTTTTTTGTTAATTTTCTTTGTTTAGTGATTAATGCACATGCTCTTTTTACTTTGCTGCTGAGACCGTAAAATGAATTTTGAAGATTTTTTTGAGAAAGACTTTATTTTTTAAAAAGAGACTAGTAACAGTATAAAGGAAATTCGGAATTTCCTTAAGATAAAAAATATTTTTATTTTGGCAAAAGAGGAAAAGGGGGATTTTCCCAAAATAGGGGGTTGTCGATCAGCATGACCCCCATCCTGCCTATCGGCATATCAGTCCAGTCCAATCAATCCAAGGATTTGATTTCACTTTCTTTAATTGCTTGGTATTTGATGGGGCAAGTTTTTCTCCAATTTCTGCAGGGTTCCTTATCTTGGATTGAGAGTTTCTAAGTATAGAAGGGGGTATGGATGAGGCTTTCCTCCTCACACTTTCACTTTCTTTCTTTTCCACATTCTTACTTGGTTACTATCTCTTAGTCTTGCAAGATGGCACTCCCTGGTAGCATTGAGTTCGCTAACTATCTCGACGCCTTGGAAGCACTGTGTTCTTACAATGTTGATTACGACACCTTTCACATGCGGCGAGTCTCTTTGTGGCGCAACCGGGCCATTGAGTGGGACATGCTGACGGCGGTCGTCGAGTTTTGGTACCCCGAGGATCATGTCTTCCACTTCGTGTTGGATGAGATTTGTTCCACCTATGAGGAATTTTCTGCCAGGCTGGGGACAAATCCCAGCGTTGCTGCGGCTCTACCTGAGTTTTCCCATTCTACCAGGGAATTGCTGGATGGACTTTTTCATATTTTGCCTTCGGCGACCAGGGCCTTGGTTGAGGGGGGAATGATTTCCCTTCCGATCGTTTTGCAGTTCGTGCATTCGCAAGACGTAGGTGATGTTGGATATGTCAGGGCCATTATCCTAGATATTGTTTCAAAAGTTATGTTGGTGACCGGGGAGACGCTGGTGGACCCCCAACTGGATGTTATTATTTCTTATATGTCATATTATCACAATCCTGAGGCAGTGATACCGGTGGAGACTCTGAATGGACTGGATGCCTGGCGGGAGGAACGTTATGACTTTCTGTGGGGTAGCCCTGTAATGCTATTTATGTGTCTATCAGAGAGGTTTCGTATGGCGGTCCCACCTAAGTATCCTTTATTGGCGGTGCCAAACTTCTTCTCGCGTTATTTCATTAACGTAGGCGTGGACATTGAGAGTTAAGGGAACTAGTTTGTAGAGCATGGGGCTCGAGGCTTATGCTGGTATGTGCCTTGGTGGGGGGAGTTACTGCCCATTCTGGAACTCGAGGAGTACCAGTACGTCATACTGGTTGGCCTTAGACACACCTCTTTCTACCTTCCCTGGCGGCTGATGCGCCAATATGGTTGGGATCAAATTGTGCCACCACGGACACCAAACTTCTTTCTTGTGGGGGATCTGACAGAGCGTATGCGCATGCTCTTTGGTTCTCTATGGGAGAATCATCATCTGTCGACCTATCCTTATCAGTCTACTAGGCAAGTTTGGCATGTCTCCAAGGACTACATGAAGTGGTTGTAGAAGAAGGTAGTGGACAGGATGCTGGCTGTGGAGACTGGTCAAAGGTTTTTTGCCATATCTGACACCATGTAGGGAGGGGTTGTGGTCTACCCTAAGCTGGTTCAGGCTTATCTCTCTATAAAGCATCTGCGATACTCCATTCAGGCAAGGGACGTTTGGGAAGTCCAGGATGCATGCAGGTGATGATGGTGCTGGTTCCTCTGGCAGCTGTGGGTAGGGTTTTGTGAAGCTTCTTGTAATAGGTGTTGTTTTGTGTTTTGTGGGAAGAATTGGCTTGTGATTTTTAGGAGTGGTGGGGCTTATTATTATATGGGTTTTTTTTAGTAGATGTAGTGCTGGCAAGGGAAGTTTTTTGACTCCTTACGCCGATGTAATCGTGCGAAAATTTCACATAATGAAATAAATATGTTTTTGATCATTCAGTTGTGCCTCTTGATGACTTTTTGCGTTTTGAATTATCTATACCAATCGCTAAGGCATACATAATCCTTTTATTCATGTATATGTTAAAATAAATTATCGTTCTCGGGGATAGGAAAATATAGCGTTTTGTGAAAAAGAAGGGGGGTCGTGCTCATGTGAAGTGAACGAGTTGCCTACGTACTTCTGAGGGTTTTGAAAAATTTTGAAATTCATTTTTTGAAAACGTTTTTAGAGGATCAGGCCCACGTAGTTCTGGGTAGGGGAAAAGAAGATATTTTTTTTAATAGAAGGGAGATGAGAAGAGTCATAGCGCACCGAGATTTCGGACTAGGGGTAAAATTGCTTGAGACGATCTAGGTTTATTTGACGCGCCATTTATTCTCCGTCGAGATTGGTGAGCATAGCAGCGCGGCCCGATAGGATCTTCTTCACAATATAGGGGCCGCTCCAATTAGGCTTGAATTTCCCTCTGGGTCCCAGATAGGCTCTACTATTTCTTTGAGGGATAAGTCCCCTTCTCGTACACCGCAGTCCTTGACTCTCTTATTGAATGATCATGCTATACGGCGATGGTACCCCTGTATGTGATATAGAGCTTTCAATCTGGTTTCGTCTAAGAGGAATAGCTCGTCAAGACGGCTTTAGTACCAGTATTCTTAGCTGACCTTGCTTTCAAGCATGACACGTAGCGAGGGTATTTCCATCTCCATGGGTAGTACTGCTTCCATGTCATAGACTAGAGAGTTAGCCTCAGTAGAGGTTCAAACTGAAGTGCGGTATCCCCAGAGGGCATAAGGGATCATGTTGAAAAAATCACGACAACTCTCGGTCATCTTGTCGATAATGACTTTGAGATTCTTATTGGATGCTTCAACTGCTCCATTAGTTTGAGGTCAGTATGGAGAGGATTTATGTCTTTGAATCCCATACTCGTCGACCACTTTCGTAACCTTCGCCTCAAAATATAGCCCATTGTCTGATACCAGCTCGTGTGAGACCCCATATCGGCAGATGATATTTTTCTTGATGAATTTTGCCATTTTCTTGGCATTAAGAATTGTGTATGACTCGATTTTGACCCATTTAGTGAAGTAGTCCATAGCGACTAGGATGAACTTATGCCCATTGGAGGACTTCGGTGTGACTTTCCCTACGATTTCAATGCCCTATGTGGAAAACGGCCAGGGAAAAGTCGTGTTGTACATTTCTCGTGGAGGCAGAGCTGTAAGTTGAAGAACTGTTGGCATTTGAGACATCTTCAAATGTAGGTTGTGATTTCTTGAACCATGGTAGTCCAATAGTATCCCTATCGAATGATCTGTTTGGCGAGCATATAGCCGCTCATGTGCGGTCTGCATTCCCCGTTGTGGATTTTCTACATCATTTCTTCAATGTCAGACCCTGCGATGCAGTCTAAATGGGTTCCATCGAAGCTTCTCTTAAACAGTTCTTTATCACAGACAATATAATGGGTGGCCAGTCTGCGGAGAGTTGATCGGTCTTTCTTATCAGATCCTTAGGGATACCTACCGTGTTTTAGAGGCACCAAATGTCATAGTACCAGCAGTGGACTATTTTTGGTTCTTCCTCCATACAGAGATCGATGTGTTAGCAGTGGGTTAGTTTGTCTTGTTTCTGGACGAGGAAGGGAGCAATGGTTATTTCTTCGAGCATGTCAATCATGGAGGCTAAGGTGCCAAGGGCGTCAGCTAGGTTATTTTTTACTCGGGGACGGTAGTGGAAAATGATTTCTTGGAATTAGGAAGCCAGTTATTCAAGGTGGGCATGGAAGGGTAAGAGTTTTTCATCTTTGACTTTCCGTTTCCTGAGTACTTAATCGATGATGAGGGTTGAATCCCCATAAACATCGAGGTATCTAATTCCTTTCTTGAGGGCAACTTTCAGGCCTACTGTGCATGCCTCGTATTCAGTCATGTTGTTAGTGCAGGGGAAATCCAATTTGATGGTAATGGGAGTGTGGGAGTCATCAGGGGCAATTAGGAGAATTCCAATGCCATATCCTATTTTGTTGGTAGCACCAGGAAAGAACATTTGTCATCAAAGATCTTCATGGGAGGCGCAAACGATATTATCGTCTGGGAATTCAAAAATCCAGACATCGGCCTCTTCCATAGCGTGGTCAACAAGGCAGTCAGAGATGGCTCTTCCTTTCATGGATTTCTGTGTGACATAGGTGATATCAAATTCGGTTAGAAGCATCAACTAATAGGCCATTTAGCTGGATAGGGTGGGTTTCTCGAGTAGGTACTTGATGGGATCCATTCTAAATACGACTCTGATGGAGAAGGTGAGCATGTAGTGTTGTAACTTTTGGGTAATCTAGACAAGAGTGACACATGCTTTTTCCAAGGTGGTGTAGTTGACCTTGAAACCGACCAATTTCTGACTAGAATTGTAAATATCTTTCTCTTTGAGGGTGTCTTTAAGGTATTAGCTAGTAGAGCCCCGACTGCAGTATCATTTATGGTTAGGTATAGGAGTAAGGGAAGACCAGGTTGTGGTAAGGGAAGACCAGGTTGTGGTGGCATGAGCACCAGAGGTTGGGTTAGGTATTGCTTAATTCGGTCGAAGTCTTCTTGGCAAGCTTCATTCTAGACCTTGGTTGAATCCTTTTAGAGGAGTTTAAAGATGGGTTCACAGATGGAAGTCAATTGGCTAATGAATCGA
The DNA here is from genome assembly GCA_949130495.1 of Sambucus nigra. Taxonomy (NCBI): domain Eukaryota; kingdom Viridiplantae; phylum Streptophyta; class Magnoliopsida; order Dipsacales; family Adoxaceae; genus Sambucus; species Sambucus nigra. Next base: position 295,719,766 of record OX422218.1, on the reverse strand, counting down.
CTGATGTACTGTAATTTCCCAAGGAATCCTAGGACTTCTTTCTTCGTTCGAGGAGGTGAAATCTAAAGTATGGCTTTCATCTTGGAAGGATCTACTTCTATCCCTTTCTCACTAACCATGAATCTCAAGAGTTTCCCTTTGGTAACGCCAAAGACACATTTTTGTGGGTTAAGCTGCATTTGGTTCTATCGCAGTCGTTCAAAGAATTTTTGAAGAGTGGGAACATGACCTTCTCTAGTCTTGGACTTGATAATCATGTCATCTACATATACCTTGACTTCCTTGTATATCATATCATGCAGAATGGTTGTGCCAGCCCTTTGGTAGGTAGCCCCTACATTTTTTAGACCAAATGGCATGACAGTGTAGAAAAAGGTTCCCTAAGGGGTGATAAATGCAGTTTTCTCTTGATGATCAGGGGCATCTTGATCGGGTTATATCTGGAAAACCCTTTAATGAATGACTTGAGAGCGTGGCTGGATGTATTGTCCATAATCATATCGATGTTAGGTAGCGGGTAATCATCCTTCAAAAAGTCCTTATTCAAGTCTCGGTAGTCGACACACATACGAACCTTTCCTCCTGATTTTAGCATGGGTACGATATTGGATGGCCATGTAGGATATTCAATTACTCGAATGAATCCTACATTCAATTTCTTGACTACCTCTTATTTCACTTTGAGTGACCATTAGGTGCGGAGCTTTCGCAGCTTCTATTTGACTGTTTACATTTCGGGAGAGTTGGAATATCATGTTGTGCTATCTCAGGGTCAATTTCGGGCATTATCATCGTAGGACTATGTGAAGACATCCACGAATTCCTTCAGTATCTTTTTGAGTTGCGTGCACTCGTGCTCATTAAAGGTAGCCCCTATCCTAATCTCGTGCATTTGACTACTCCAATCGAGATTAATAACAACAGTTTCATCTTCATTAATTTGACCACGATTATGTTATTTGTTATTAACCTTATTTAGATTAGTTAAAAATTGTTCATTTACAAAGTCATCATCATTAAGAGTTTGATTGGAATCAAGATAATTAATGTAAGGCACAACAAGATACTCAAAATCTTCGTTTATTTCATTAATAGGAAAAACAACATTGAGAACCTCGTCAAAGGAGGTCTCGATTACATCAGAGTGAGAGGAAACAATTAAAGGGGAAAGGGGATAAATATCAGGGTTAGGTTGAATATCAACAGGTGGCACATGTGCGAGATGCCAGTTGAGAAGAGGTATATCATCATCTTTGATAAGGTAGGATGGATCAGATGATGTAGTCCCTGAGTGGATCAGGCAGAGTGCCAGCCCCAGTATTTGTAAGTTTAAATAGTCCTCAGAGTCGTTGTCCTTAGAATCCCTGGTATCAGCTATGGTCTCCTCAGTGAGTGGTTGTACATGGTGTTGGGAACTCTTAACCCCGGGTAGAGGTCTTGAAAAAATATCTCCATTCCTGTTTTCATCCTTTTGTCTATAGGGTCATACCAAGGCTCAGGGAAGTCGCAGAAGAGGAAATTTTCACCCTCTTTGATGAATATTTCGTTTAGGGAATCCCCTGGGGTAGTCTTGGTACTATCTAACTTTCTCTTCAGTCAAGGCTGGCGGATCAATCTGAGTTCTTCTTCTGATGGTTGATAGCCCAAGGCATAGGGAGGAAAGGCCTCCTTCAACACAATAGGTTCATTTATACCTTGTTGTCTTTTCCCTAGCCCCATTCTGGGCATGAAGTGCATATTGTTGAACATTTGGATTATATTGACATTTCCATGAGGATCATATTCAGTACAAACCCTGTCTTTTAAGTCGTCCTCTACTGGGAGTAGGATTGGTTCGACCTGGAAGCCTTATAGTAGCATATCGTTCACCCCGTATTGTATCTCGAGTACTGAATTACTTGTGCTTGCATTCTCAGTGTTGTCACTGTCTCCCAAGATGGTGATAACTTATCCATTAGCAAAGAACTTCAATTTCTAATGAAGGGAAGAAGATACCCCTTTGATGCTGTGGAGCCACGGTCATCCGAGCAGCAGATTAAAACAGGTTGGGATGTCGATGACTTGGAATTCAACAATAAGATTTATAGGGCCATCCCCTATTGCAAGCTTGATAGATCCCATTACTTCTCGATGGGTGTTATCATAGGCACGCATGGCAGCATAGGTTGGATCAAGGTTGTTCACTTTCATCCTAGGCAATTAAGGGTTCTTAACGGGCAAACATTCATAGTTGATTCGTTGTCGACAAGTGAGAGGGGTACAGTATTCCCCATAACTTCGACATAGATATTAAGAGCATGATTGTGGTTGTGACCAGTCTTAGGGATCTCCTCTTCGGAAAAAGAGAGCATTCGAGTAGAGGTCAAGGATCCAACTAGGTTCACTGCTTCTTCTGGCATGGTTGAAGGTGGAACTGTGGGTCCTGTGAGTAGCTTAATTAAGGTGTTTTGATGTAGTTGGGAAGACATGAAAAGTTCCCATAGAGTGATGTTAGCTTGGGTCTTCTTCAGTTGATCAAGGACCTTACTTTCTTCAACTGTCATTTCTGGCATAGGGATATTCCTAACATCTTTCCCTTTATTCATTGCTAATAGTTATAAGCTCGGATTCGGGCAATGTCTCCCCAACCTGGTCATGTGGTTCACGAAAGAGGGGAAAACATAAACCCTACTTCTTCATCGATATCGAGTTGCTCATCTACCTAGTTGATCTCTCCTAGTAGCTCATCGAATGATATCACTTCACATAGGTTAGCTATCAGACTAGTCTTTTCGAAATCCCCCCATCCAGTGGCAATGATATTATCTTTCCATGCAAAGTTAATACACTCCATAACTTCTATGGCCTCTTCATATAATTCCTCCCATTCGGTAGGGAAATGCAAGACTAAGGGGACCAAGTGCCCTTATAATTTCAAAGTGTCGAGCGGCTCGGATATACTACAAATATCACCAGTTTATCGAAAAAAATCTGCCATGATCTGGACCAGTTCTTCTAGACTGACTTCGTTAGCTGGTACTACCTAATCGTCCGACTCTCAGGACCATTTTCGAGATTTTAAGAAAGACCCACTGAATCTATGATAGTCGATGGTCATCTGGGAGGGCAATTTCAGCCCGAACTCTAGGAGTTGGTTTAGTACTTCTGATAATTCCATATCTTTACCTCCAGAATGGGTACGGACAGTGATGCATGCTCTGGTGAGGAGTGATAAGGTTTGATCGGCAAGGTTGGTAGGATGCAAGAGAAAATATGGGGATATTTTGAGAGGTTTAGGAGAGTATATAGGTATGGCTACTGATTTACTTGGCATGATTTGGGTAGATGGGTCGAGTTTTGAGTCTTCTTTTAGGAAGATGGCATTTGTATGATTTGGGAGGGGATTATGTGTAGTGTTTGGTTTAGGATTAGCTGGTGGGGCGATGATACCTCGGTCAATTAGGATTTGGATTGTGTTTCGGAGATGGAAACATTGGTCGGTGGTATGGACAGCGGTTTGGTGATAGTCATAATGGGCATCAGCTTTGAAATTCTTCGAAAGTGGATTTGGTAACGAATGAGGGTCCAAGGGTTTGATCAGGTTTCGATTTAAGGGAGCTTGGTAGACTTTGGAGAGAGGAGCATGAAGATCGATATATTCCTTTCGGATTGGGTTTGGGCGACTTTTTGGAGCCCACGAAGCGACAGGCTGAGAGATGTTATTGATAGTAGAAACTGTGGTACTAGTAGGCTTTTCAAACTTTCTAGGAGAAAACTATCCAAAGATTTTCTTCGATTTGACTTCTGTCTTGACAAGACCTTCTTTGATTTATACTCCTGCTTTTCGGAGGGCTCGAAATTGAGGGTAATATTGTCCTCCCATGGTTGCTCGGACATGAGGTAGGAAGTTCTTCTTCATAATGCTAACTTGTTCTTTGGATGGCCGATTCGTCATGGTAGTTGCTCTTTCTCTCCATCTTGCTATGAAGTTTCTGACTAATTCCCTAGGATTCTGTTTAAGTATCTCTAAGTCACGGAGGGTAACCTCTAGCTCCTCGTTGTACTTGTATTGTGACATGAACTCACGGGCAACATCTTCCCAACTGTGAATTATATATTCTTTAAGGGATAGGAACCAATAGAGGGAGCTATATTTTCCAAATTGGATGTGAAAAGGATGGGTATTTAGTCTTGAATGAAACTTCTCATATGAAACTTCGCTGACTTCGAGAGAATGTTGCTGAGATCACTGATGCTGATGGATTTTCTGTGTCTGTTTTGGTAATGAGGTCATGGACCTTATTTATAGGGTCAGGGGGTGCCGATCGATGTACCCTAGGGGGTGACGATCGACAGCTCACCCTTGACACTGTGCCGATAGGCAGGGTTTTGGGCCTGCCAATTGGCAGTCTCGTGCTGACTTTTCTGGAAAAATGACTATAGAGCATAAATCGCTGATCCTAATCGTGAACGAGGCATACCATTAGAAAGGTATTTTAGAGGCCTTAGAGAGTCCTTTGGACCACTCCTGGTTCCAAGAGTTGACTTTGGGTTAAATATGGTTCGGAAGCGTACGTTGGTCCTTTGGACAGGAGACCGCCTGATGCAAATGGATCGTTCGTACATGTGGTATGTCAGAATCAAGCACGGGGCAGACCGTTGGAAAGGTTAGGAGATGAACTTCGACATTCGAAAGAGTTTCGCTCGGTTTGGTAAGTTGGCCTTAGTCAAACGGGGACCAAAAGCGTCCAGTGACCTCTAGGATTAAAATGGCTCTTTCGTCCACACCGTAGGTCAGAATCGCACACGGGGTGGATCTTTAGAAAGGGTATTCAGTGCCCTTTGGAGATTCATTCAGTCTCATTTGAGCTGAATAGTTGACTCTGGTTAAACGGAGTCCGAGAGCGCCCGGTGGCCTTCGGATCGATTTTTGAGGGAAAACTGAACTTTTGTCTGAACAGTTATGTTATTTTGCGCACAGGGCGGACTGTTGGAAAGTGGTTTCAATGCCCTTCGAATATTCAATGGGCTTTATCTCTGACGGTGGAGTTGATTGGGATCAAATGGGCCCAGGGGCACCCGATGGTCTCTAGATCGGTACTCAGAGTTCGACCTAGGTTTGCGATGGAAAGGGGAAGTGCTTGGATTATAAGGAGAGACTTAGGGGGTCCTAGAATGTGGTATCTACAGTTACAAACTTTAAGTTTTTTAAGGAACTCCATTATAGTACATGGATTGGCCATGAGGTTCTTGAATATCTCGATCGAGATTCTTGGCACCTGATTTGACCATATCTGCGAGTCTCCTCCTCTAACTAAACTGCCCATGTAGAAATTAAGTTATCATTTGGGCCGGTTCAAATAACTCAAGTTATCTTGGTTGGCTACTCTCATGGAGTTTAAAAAATGTGCTCCCACATAAACTATGCCCAATTTTTTTGGCCTGTGAATTTTTAAGACTTGTAATATTTTGAAGTTTGTATGTACATTAGTTTATCAACAATGTACGAGATTCGCAATTTGTGAATTTTCTTGTTTTCAAACAATTAATTTTTTTCTTTGATCGTAAAATTTGGCACAGTTCAAAATCGTGCCAAAAGTGTATCAAATTTTGGCACGATTTTGAATTGTGTCAAAAGTGTACCAAAATGTACTCAATCTGGCACAACTATAAACTATACCAAAAGTGTTCCAGAAATATCAAATTCTGGCATGATTTAAAAGTGTTCCAGAAGTGTTCCTGTTTGACCAAATCTGGCACACTTTTAAACCGTGCCATAAAAAAATGACCATTTTGGAACACCTGATTCTGGCATAGTTCAAAATCATGCCAGATTTGATTTGGCAAAGTTTTAAACCGTACGAGATTATTATTTTTGGTGTAGTGAAGCCTCCAATAATATGGTTCTTGATGAAATGAAGAGGAGGATAGAAAAGGGAAAAGGTACATGGGTGGATGAGCTCCCCCACATACTATAGGCGTATCGAACAACTTCCAGGAGGTTATCGAGGGAATTCCCTTAACCTTCACCTATGGAATGGAATCCATATTGCCTTATTTAATTGATTGAACTCCTGGTCACCACTCTAAGGCTATATGTTTCATCAACATAACACAAAAGTATAAGGTATTGCCAATAGAAACAAAAAACCTATGTGGGATCCCTAGGCACTTAGAATTCCAATCATATTGGTCGAATGAAATCCTGAATGGGTGTAAAACCCTAGGAATAGGTGCATTATCACTAAGAGTTGGTAGTAGGCCTAATGGAGAGTATGAAAAAACTACCTAAGAGGTAAGACTAATAAAACATGCTAGGGAAAGGGAGAATACTAATACAAATTGAAAACAAATGAGACAAGTTTCATTTCATTCAAACACTCATTAATTTCAAATTATTTACAAGTACAAATAGCTACTTAATCTTTGAGGATTAATAGATGGCCTAGACCTAGACGTCAAGTGGGAAGTCTCTGAGCTGTGATGAGGCATGTCATCGTTATTGTCATGGTCGACCAAATACTCCTTGATCAGTTATAGAGGGACCACATCGATTAGCAGTTATGAATCCTCACTTCCAAAAGGAGGAAGCTTATAATAGGGTGAGTCCATGATGTACCCATACCACAACTCAGAGTTATGAGGAACTTTAAGGACTATCAAATAATCCAAACATCCGTGCTTGTAGGCCAGATTTCGTTCCTTATTTAAATGAATTGGCCCATTCTACAGGCATATATCATATCCATCAAACCAAACTATACGGTGTTGCTTCCTGAACTGATATTGTATCCTTACAATCATGCGGTTCCAGCCTCTGTTGATTGTTTTATTTTGACAAAACGCTTATTTGGCCTTGCAAAGCTCCTGCCTTACACTATCATTCTCATTTTATAGGAAACTAGAAATTTCCTTGTCTTTTCAAGCTTGGCCTAGAGACTCGTGAGATTCCTATTTTAATTTCCATAAATTATCATTATCCTATGGAGTTCTTAGCAAACAGCCAAGAATTCCATCTTAGCTCAATCAGAAGCATCAACCCTAAGCACATAGTCCAAGTAATTATTATCTTAGACAATTGGCATGAGAGCCAAGCAATCATTAGACTACAAAAAAAGAAAAAAATTAGCTTATTATTTAAGAAGAACAACAAGATATAAGACACGCACACGAAATGTGTAAAGTGATCAATCCATACAAAGAAGTAAGATGCAAAAATTCCTTTTCATTTCAAAATTATTTGTGGGGAAAATCCCTTACATGGAAGAAGGAAAGAAAAGAGAAACATTCATAATTACAAGAAGTCCCTAGAAAAGTACTAAACTAGTGGAGATTTCTCCTTGGGATCTTTTGTGACCTTAGTCTGGTTAGACATTTCTTCTCTCTCTTCTTCTGCTTCTTTAGGTTGGGAGGAATACCAGGATTGTGCTCGACAAGCATCTCAGAGTCCCCAGTAACTCCATCTTCACCAATGCCTCATACCAACCTTTTTCAAAAGGCCTTATCGACAAATCTTAATTGCTTTTGAACATTGTCGAAATATTTGTACCAACATTTTTCAAAGGCAACATTATTTTCTTTCAATGTTTTTGCAAGGTTCTATGCGAACTCTTAGTTCTCCTAATTCAAGTTTTCCACCTTGGACTTCAACTAGAGGATCTCCACATCATGGGCCTTTATTTTAGCCTCCCCTCAATCTCCTTAGGCCTAAAAGCATCCAAGGCCTTTTGGATTTCTTTTAAAGAGACCCCCAGGTCACAAAACTCTTTCTTCTGTTTTCCACTCTTGTCAAGAAAATTGAAAAAGTCCATAATGAACTTTCAAGCGAACAAAATAATGAAGACAGCATCAGTCAATTAATCAAATTCACTAAAGATGGATCAGATAAAATAAAGAGGATGCAATATTTATAACAGATAACAATTGAGAGGCATAGGTAGCTAACAAGTCTGAGGTCAGACTAAGGGCTGAAGACTAGTTTCTAGAGAGGTAATCTCCCCTCAAAAGTCTAAGATCCAGATATGGTCTCTTGGTAACTAAGCCATCAACAGGGTCCTTCCCCCTAATGATGCAACATCCCCCGACTTGGAAGTTGGGGAATGGATAATAAGGTCACTAGTTGGAATGCTCTTCTTTGCAAGGTTATCGAGCGCCTTATCAGGGAAACCTTCCACGATAATATTATTTGAAGTCACCCCAACTTCATTTATCTTAGTTGGGCGGGAAGTGGGAGAAGTTGGACAGATAGCATCACCCATCAGATCTTCCATTTCGGCTCCATGTCATCTTTAGAGGGGGTGGGGTGATAGCACGAATTGCAAAACTATCTATAGGCTCAAAAGAACATAGGCGCTGCCACTGGAAGTATTTTGATCAGTATGTCCTTTTGGTATCTCTAGGTCCCCGTCGACTGGTCGGGAAGTGAACGATGTGATTGATAAAGTGTAAGAAATTAACAAAGATACTGACCTGGGATGATCATGATCTACATGCCTCTGTTTGATCACCCAAATCTTTTCAGTATAAAAAAGTTAACTTTGGCTCTTTCTTCTTTCGTGGAACTTCGCAATGAAAAGAAAAAGTGTCACAACAACACCCAAATTCAATAAATGTAAATATAAAATAGCATTTTAGATGATACTAATTTGAACCCAAGTAATGGCCGTAAAACTATTGCATGTCCCCACTGGGGCATCTAGGGCTGCCCCCTTATAGGGCTGAGAGGTCTATTGGGAAAAGTATGGATACGAGTTGAGATTCTCTAAGGAGGACCAAAATTCAAGGCCATACTCTTTTAAAGAGAGGAAATCCTATGTCTCGACTATTGAGGCTTTGACCATGATGATAATGAAAAATTTCTCAAAAATATCACAATGTTAAGGGGAAGGGACACCTCAGCCAACTCATAGGAGCTTGCTACACACCCCCTATTTTCCACGCCTGGTTGATTAGGATGAATTCCAAATACAGGGAGCGCTAAATAATTTTATCATTCTCAACATCAACGTAAACATATCGATAGTTTCTCTTGATCCTTTGTTCTTCCTTTTTAAAGCTCTTCCCAAATTCTCCCAATTCTTTAGAGCATCTAGGGTTTTTGTTTTGTGTGTATAGCTCTAAATTCATAAATATATAAAAGGCTTAATTTTAAGGATCTAGATGAGCCAAAAATACTTTCCAAACTAGTTTAAAACTTAGCCCAAAGGTATACCTAGCCCATAGGCCCAACGCAAACTACTAAAAACACATATTCAGGCCTTCGTGACACTCCCGAGCCCAATATAAATGGTAATACCTTACAACACATAGTAATACCTCACGACATAAATAAAATATACACTTACTTATTATACACATAACACATAGTCCAATATCATATAATTAATGTCACCAATTAAATATTTATTATACACGGCGCAAAAATCACATCACATGCAAAATTTAACTATCATCCAAGTTATGCATTTATCAATACTAAATCACACAAGTAATAACTAACCCCATTTATTTATTTATTTCTCACTTTATAAAAAAATAAATAAAAGCCATGAAAATACGGGGTATTACACTTGCCAACATTCTTGGTGCGCCTTTTAATTTTTGCTTATGTTTCTTTTCTATTGATGTTATCCTTTTGTGTTTCACGCTCAACACCTCACTGAGGGACTTATGGCAGATGCCATTGAGGGTCAGAGGGATTGGAGAAAGACCTTGGTGGTGGCGGAGCAGTGGGGTCTATAAAAAATGGGCTTGACCTCCAAAACATTTATAAGAGTTGGTATTTTAAAACTTAGTATACTCATCCTTTGGTTTAAGTAATTTTTTGAACTTTAATACTTGCCCCAAAAAAATTCTTTTGAAGTTAAGGCTGAAAATTTTGAAATTTTGAAACATATGGTTTTTTTAAAAAAAGATCCATATATAAAGTCTGTAGAGGGAGCTTGAAGATATAACTATAATTATAGATAATTCCTCACATTAGAGGAATTCAAAGATTCAAGTAAGCTGGATCATAAGCTATCTCAAGAAAAGAGCTGAGGAAGTTGGAGGAAGCACAAAGGTCGCTGGAGTAAGAGCGGAGGAAGCTGGAAGCAAGTAAGCCAGTTCAAGCATTTGAAGTAGTCGCGAAGATTTGTACTTTGTGGAATCTTTGTATTTTGTTTTTACTTATGTTATGTGTATTTATGATAAATATTGTAAATAATGATATGGATTATAATATTAGTGAGGTTAATCGGTATCCATGAGGGACCAGGTTTAGCAGGACTTTGGAGAGCTTTCATGCTCTATTGAACAACCTCACTTTGGAATCATGTGAGCGAGCTGGATTGGAGGATTGAGAAGCAAGGCAGCGTTAAGGCATGACTTAACCTCTTTATATACACAAGGTAAATCACCAGCTCGTCCGATAGAGCAGAACCCCAAAAAGCATCATATGAGCATCCATGAGTTACTTTGTCCACTAGGTTTAGTACCAAGTGATCTTTTACCAAAGTAACAAAACAAATGTCCTAGTGATGTCATGCGAGACATACCCCATATCCAATCCAAACTTGAGTAAACCATGATGGTCTTGGGGATGTCAGATAGCCTGGTAGGCTACCACATGTGGGTAGCCAGCTGACACATATTTGGTCACTAAAGCCTTATATTGGCATTTAATGCCGATGACGTAGGAGCATGCTAGCACAACTTTACATTTTATTCCAGTTACGTAAAGTCATAGGTGGGTTATTCTTACATTAAATGAGACTGAGATTACTTTAGTGTACCTAACAGACTATATATACCCCAACCACCCTTTGAGAGGGTAAAGATCATAGAGAACAGACATTATCACACCTCAGAGCGTCATTACAGATAACTAGAGCAATTATTTTCCACCATTAATACCTTTGTTCAAGCTCCCTACCAAGAACGGAGGCGTTTATTGAGTTTTGACTTATATTCCTTGGTACCTTGGCCTTTGAGCTGCCTACCTAAGGTGTATCTAGAGTGCTTGATTCTCTCTCCCTCTAGCTAGTTGTTTCAAAGGTTCATTTATTTCTTTAAACATATCACAATTATTGCTTATCATTAAGTTATACTTGAGTGTTTGTGAGTTTATATTAAAGAGTTTGTTCTATTTTAATTGAGTCTATTCCATCATTGTCAACGGCGTACTATTTGGTAAATTATCGTCATGATTAGAGGTTACACCTCAGTTTATATTTAAGCACCCTATCACAAAGAGAGTTGCTCTCTTACATTAGGTGAGTCTGCTAAGGAGGTATTATTTTAGCAAATGGTTTAGGATAATATTACCCGTGCTATTAACGTTGATGAGATTCAAAAGAGATACGAGGTTCTTAGAGACGGACTGCCTCAGGTGGAGGTTCCTCCAGTTCCAACTATCACAGAAGCTGTCATGATGACACATGCTTCCATGAGCACAGTGATAAGGCCCACTAAGATGGCCCATCTCATGGTAAAATTCATGGAGTTTTTACAAAGGCCAATGGCCGTGACGAATTTTGGGGCAGCTATGGACCCCATCTCATTCGTTACTCTTATGGCACCTTCTGCAGTTCCTTCGAGTGGAATTTCTTTTACAGTTCCTTATATCATTACACCTAACATGGGAGCACCTATTTCTACCAATATTATGATAGTAGTTGTTCGACCAATGGCTATTACGACAGAGGTAAATTCCTCACCTTCTTTGATCGTTGAGGAGTTAAAGGAGAAAATATTAAAAATGATGGTAGCATCCTTATAAACGATCAGTGAGACTGCCTTAATATATGATGACTTTTGCACTATATTTGATGTACACTGAGAAAGGGGGTATCCGAAAGAGCACATCAAGATGTGCGTATTGAATTTATGTGCTCATTGTAACAACAAAAAGTTTCACTTTAGGGAGTTTTCTAAATCCCTTACAGAAAAATCTTACACGTGGTACTCACACTTATCTCTAAGGAGTGTGGATATCTGGGAGTACATGCATTTCTTATTCATCCAAAAGTTCTTTCTAGTTGAGGGTGAGTTCCCTTTAACCTAGCTTGTACAAAAAAGAGAATGGTCGGGTGAAGAAATTGTGGCATATATGCGAAGGTTTAGGGAGAGGTCTCTTGGGAGAAGAGGCCAAGGAATAAAAGTTACTCCAACTTTGTGCAGAAGCTTTGCACCTTAAGTATATTTTCCATTTGATAAATGAAACACATGAGGGTAGATTTATAGCTTTCTTGAAGTTTGCACAAAACATTTCATTGGTTATCCATCCAAATCCAATTACGACTAATTTGGAGTTTAGGCCACAAGCTGGGGCAGAAATAGGCCAGGACCCACGAGTGGGTTATGCGGATGGAGGCATTGGAACTGGGCCAAGGAATAAAAGTTACTCCAACTTTGAGCAGAAGATTTGATCCTTAAGTATATTTTCCATTTGATAAATGAAACACATGAGGGAAGATTTGTATCTTTCTTGAAGTTTTTACAAAACATTTCATTGGTTGTCCATCCAACCCCAATTATGACTAATTTGGAGTTTAGGACAAAAGTTGGGGAAGAAAGACGCCAGGACCCACAAGTGGGTTATGCGGATGGAGGCATTGGAACGGGGGAAAAGGTATGACAATAAGATAAAGTTTATGAAATAGAGAGAAAACCCTCCACCATTACCTTACACTATTGAGGAGGCCATTAGATCTTATAATGCCATGCTTCATGGTAGGCAGTTTATGCACCTAAGGATGATCCCCAAAATGCGTTAGGAACAGATATTCAAGTTGATCCCAAATATTATCATATACATTGGTGCGTCTTCCAACTAACCAACTCATAATTTACATTGAGAATAATTAACAGCAAGCATTTATTAACTAGAATGCTACAAATACCTCAAGGAAATATCAACAATAACGCATTGTCATCTCACGGGGTAAATTTTATTGTAGTTTATGATGAGGAGGCTGAGGATTATGTGAGGGGGTTGAGAAAAAAAAGAGGAGTTTGATGTGGCATTAGAAGATTTCATGGTGGGAATGACAAACGTAATTATTTCCTATGATGAGTTGAGCTCTAGAGACATGGAGGAAGTGTTAATTGTGGAAGGTCACGTAGTTGAGCCCAGTCTTCAGTACAACTGTGTTGAAATCCACCCAAGTTTGCATAGTTCTTTTATCAAGTTGGTATGCCTTCAGAAAGTAGATTGTAGATCTCTCAGACGATACTATACATCTCCAAGAAGAATGTCGTTCCTTCATTGAGATGGAAGGGCCCAATGGTAAGGTTAGTGTTGATGTAAAAAACTAGATCGCTCTAATTATTTAATCACAGATAAATAAATAAGACAAAGATTTTTAAAGTGGTTCAGCTAGGAATAAAGCCTACGTCCACTGTTATGTTATTGCTGAGTGTTTATGGAATTCTTGATTACAAGTTCTTTCAAGAAATTCCGGTCCCCTTGAATGAGGATGATACAAGGTATTTATAGCCTTGAGGCTGTACATGAAAGGGTCGATACATTAAATGATATACATATGAAAGGGTAATACATTTAATGCCCTTAGGCTTGTGCGTCAAGGATAATCATTTAATGAACCAGTTGGACTGTTCGTTATCTGGCAATCAATGCTGTGGCCGAGATGCAGCTCGGACCGCCTTATTTGCTTGTCGTTAAGGAGTTCCTCGGAGCGTTGGAGTTCCTCGGAGTGTTGTGGTTTCTCGGGGTGTCCTTGTTGTTCGGAGCGAACATGACTTGGTCGGGGGGAAATAAACTTCCTCGTTGCTATTGTGCCATGTAGATTGACACGTGTCTTCTTATTATTGGTCCACGTCAGCAGATTAAATTTGGTATCAACAGAAGCCCCCAATGCTTCATGCTTGATAGTTTACTTGAAAGGATGGAGTATTTATTCTGCAGTGTTGCTCGGTGCTCGTGAAATTCTTGATCTACCTTCTTGATTTGTTGGACATAAAGGGCATTATCTCCTGGACGACATATGATGCCGCTTGTAGCTTATCATAATCTTCAAGTATGTTGATTGGTTTGCTAGCCGACCTACTGCATTCTGTGAGCTAGTGGTGGACTTCGAAACATTTTCATATAACTTCTTCTTCAATATTGGTCGAGACAGTATTAGCAAAGATCTCAGTGCTGTAGATGATGATTTTGACTTCTACCTCTGCTCGGGGACGAGCAAGAGGTTCTCGGGGACTAACAAGTGATTCTCGGATAGATCATCTGTGATGAATATCAGAATGTTGAAATATCTTAACTTCATAAAACTCCCATTATGCTTTGGATGATCTTCCTGCTGGCGAGGAACCTGTTTCTAAAGCAGAGGGAGAGAAAACCAATAGAATAGGAATCTCAATGTAATAGTTAGTACACAATTTAATATCAATGTAATAAATTTGGGTAATTCATTTTCAATTCAGTGAAAGAATTTCATTTTTGTTCGCAAATTTGAATTTGCTATTTATTTTGTAAATATCAAACACATTATTATTTGTGCTTGCATAACAATATTGTACGGTTCATCGACCAAAAAAGTTACAAGTATTGGTAATGTTGCTCGATCACTTAATAATAAAGTAATGAGTATAATTTATTCAAACTGTTTCCAACCAACCAAGGTGGATAAATAATGTTTGTCGACCAACTACAGTTGATGGGTTTTTATCCCCGACCAGCCATACTTGATTTACTTTCAAATATAAAAATGTGCCCGACCAACTAAGGTCAATAATTTGTCCTTGTCGACCAACTACAGTTAGTGGGTTTTTATCCCCGACCAACCATATTTGGTACAGTTTGGAAAATTTTGTTCTTCAAAGAACTTTTTGTAATAATGTTACCTCCCGACCAACATGAGTTGTAATGCGAGAATATATAAAGTCTTACCAACCGTAGTTGATCATGCTGGTGTATACCTCCATGCTCTAAGGAGTTGTTGATGTAAAAAACTAGATCGCTCTAATTATTTAATCACAGATAAATAAATAAGACAAAGATTTTTAAAGTGGTTTAGCTAGGAATAAAGCCTACGTCCACTGTTATGTTATTGCTGAGTGTTTATGGAATTCTTGATTACAAGTTCTTTCAAGAAATTCCGGTCCCCTTGAATGAGGATGATACAAGGTATTTATAGCCTTGAGGCTGTACATGAAAGGGTCGATACATTAAATGATATACATATGAAAGGGTAATACATTTAATGCCCTTAGGCTTGTGCGTCAAGGATAATCATTTAATGAACCAGTTGGACTGTTCGTTATCTGGCAATCAATGCTGTGGCCGAGATGCAGCTCGGACCGCCTTATTTGCTTGTCGTTAAGGAGTTCCTCGGAGCGTTGGAGTTCCTCGGAGTGTTGTGGTTCCTCGGGGTGTCCTTGTTGTTCGGAGCGAACATGACTTGGTCGGGGGGGAAATAAACTTCCTCGTTGTTATTGTGCCATGTAGATTGACACGTGTCTTCTTATTATTGGTCCACGTCAGCAGATTAAATTTGGTATCAACAGAAGCCCCCAATGCTTCATGCTTGATAGTTTACTTGAAAGGATGGAGTATTTATTCTGCAGTGTTGCTCGGTGCTCGTGAAATTCTTGATCTACCTTCTTGATTTGTTGGACATAAAGGGCATTATCTCCTGGACGACATATGAGGCTGTTTGTAGCTTATCATAATCTTCAAGTATGTTGATTGGTTTGTTAGCCGACCTAATGCATTCTGTGAGCTAGTGGTGGACTTTGAAACATTTTCTTGCAACTTCTTCTTCAATTTTGGTCGAGACAGTATTAGCAAAGATCTCAGTGCTGTAGATGATGATTTTGACTTCTACCTCTGCTCGGGGACGAGCAAGAGGTTCTCGGGGACTAACAAGTGATTCTCAGGGACGAGCAAGAGCTTCTCGGGAACGAGCTAGTGCTTCTCGGACAGATCATCTGTGATGAATATCAGAATGTTGAAATATCTTAACTTCATAAAACTCCCATTATGCTTTGGATGATCTTCCTGCTGGCGAGGAACCTGTTTCTAAAGCAGAGGGAGAGAAAACCAATAGAATAGGAATCTCAATGTAATAGTTAGTACACAATTTAATATCAATGTAATAAATTTGCGTAATTCATTTTGAATTCAGTGAAAGAATTTCATTTTTGTTCACAAATTTGAATTTGCTATTGTTTTGTAAATATCAAACACTTTATTATTTGTGCTTGCATAACAATATTGTATGGTTCATCGACCAAAAAAGTTACAAGTATTAGTAATGTTGCTCGATCACTTAATAATAAAGTAATGAGTATAATTTATTCAAACTGTTTCCAACCAACCAAGGTGGATAAATAATGTTTGTCGACCAACTACAGTTGATGGGTTTTTATCCCCGACCAACCATACTTGGTATAGTTTGGAATATTTTGTTCTTTAAAGAACTTTTTGTAATAATGTTACCTCCCGACCAACATAAGTTGTAATGCGAGAATATATAAAGTCTTACCAACCGTAGTTGATCATGCTGGTGTATACCTCCTAGCCAAAGGAGTAGTAGGGTTCTTTAGAACTTTTTGGCTCCTTAGAGCATGGCTCCGTAGAGCATGGCTCCGTAGAGCATGTCCTCCTAACCAAAGGAGGTTGGCTACTTATAGCACTTTTGCTCCGTAGAGCGTGTCCTCCTAACCAAAGGAGGTTGGCTACTTATAGCACTTTTGCTCCGTAGAGCTTGGCTCCGTAGAGCATGTCCTCCTAACCAAAGGAGGTTGGCTACTTATAGCACTTTTGCTCCGTAGAGCTTGGCTCCGTAGAGCATGTCCTCCTAACCAAAGGAGGTTGGCTACTTATAGCACTTTTGCTCCGTAGAGCTTGGCTCCTTAGAGCATGGCTCCGTAGAGCATGGCTCCTTAGAGCACTTTTTGTTGATCCTGTAACATCCACAGGTTGATCAGCGAGCAACGTTTGTTTCTCGGGAGTATTAGGAATCCTCCCAACCATTTCTGCATTGCATCCTGTAACATCCACAGGTTGATCAGCGAGCAACTTTTGTTCCTCGGGAGTATTAGGAATCCTCCCAACCATTTCTGCATTGCATCTTGTAACATCCACAGGTTGATCAGCGAGCAACTTTTGTTCCTCGGGAGTATTAGGATCAGTAAACTCTGCTATAACTTGTATTAATGGCATGTCGGTATGCATGGTATGGGCCTGGAAACACAGCCTCCTTCTTCTACTTGCTTTAATTAATGCCACTGCCAATTTTTCCAACTGTGGGTATCTGATCTCTGTACCTCTCCTTCGTCGTTGGGGATCGTAACCCTAAAAGGGCTTTGATCTTGTCTGGATTTGCTTCAACGTCTCGCTGGTTGATGATGTACCCGAGGAACATTCCTTCTCGTACTCCAAATGAGCACTTCGTCGGGTTGAGTTTCATTTGATAATTATCCAGTTGATCAAAAGTTTGACTCAAGTCAACCAAATGATCAGCAGCTTTCTTGCATGTCATCAACATAGACTTCCATACTGCCCTGATTTGCTCGGCAAAAACCTTGTTCATCAGCCGTTGTTATGTCTTCAGGTTTCATTTTAATCTGGTTGTAGCCAGAGTAAGTATCCATGAGCAGTTCGTGTCCCGAGGTAGCATCCACTGCCTTGTTGATATCGGTGAAATCAACACACATTCTTCATTTATTGTTTTTCTTCTGCCCGATAAGGAGATCTAGATCTCTCTCTTGCTCGGTCTTCATTTCCTCTTGTATAGCTTGATTCTTCTCGGGGCTGGATACTCTTCTTCTCGTATGTCATGTCAATAAGTGGCTCAGCTTCTATCCACTTAGTAAAATAATCTACTGTGATGACGAGGTATTTGAATCTTCCTCGAGTCGTCGGCAATGGTCCAACCAAATCAATCCCCATATGGCAAATGGCCAAAGGGAGTTATGGGTGTCAACAATGCTTGTGGAATTCTTCGGATGGAGGAAAAGCGTTGGCACTTGTCACATTTCTTGGCATAGGCTTATATAGTTAGCTCTCATCGTCGGCCAGTAGTATCTCTGCGTCATCACCTTTTGCAAAAGTGTCCGACCTGCTACATGGGCTCCACAGGACCCTTCATGGATCTCTTTAATCAATTCTTTCACCTCGGAGGAATGTACACATCTTTGCAAACCTGCCATAATTCCTCGTCTATACAAAATACCATTAATTAATACATACCGAGCAGCTTTAAACTTCCATTTCTAGGCAGCGAGATTATCCTCCGGTAATTGTTCCTCCTCAATATATGCTCCGACTTTCTAATACTTCAATTGGTATCGTTCTTCGCAGCTCGGTACAAGTAGCTGATGCTAATCGGGCCAATGCGTCTGCTCTAGCATTCTCCATCCTCGGTGTCCTCACCAATTGAATAGCATCAAATTCTGTCAATAACTCCATCACCTTTGCATGGTACTTGACCATCGACTCTCCCTTCACTGCATATATTCCCATCATTTGATTCAATTAATTGAGAATCACTGAAAACAATTACTTGCCGTGCCTCCATGACTTTCGCCAAATGAAAACCTGCTATCATAGCCTCATACTCAGCCTCATTATTGGAAGCTTTGAATTGGAATCTCAAGGCATACTTCATGTCAATATCATCTGGGGTGTTTAAAACAATCCCTGCTCCACAACCAGCTGTGCAAGATGATCCATCTACATATAATCTCCATGTAGGTACCTCGTCTTCAAATTTCTGGTCTGACAGAGTTCCTCGGTGGAATACTTGTCGCTTTCTTTCATCATGTCGTGATACTTCTGAATACACCTCTTGAATTTTAATATACCTCCTGAACTTCAATATTCCTCCTGAACTTCAATATACCTCCTGAACTTCAATATTCCTCCTGAACTTCAATATATCTCCTGAACTTCAATATTCCTCTTGAACTTCAATATATCTCCTGAACTTCAATATTCCTCTTGAACTTCAATATACCTCCTGATTAGTCGGGGTTGAATTTGATGCTCGACTGCATGATGATATAAGAATGTGCCACCAAATGAACAAATATATCTGTAATATAAGCCCCCAACTGTGGAATGTGAACTTTGAATGAGATTTATCGACCAATACCAACCGGAGTTGGATTTTATCTACCAACCGGAGTTGGATTTTTTTCTACCAACCGGAGTTGGATTTTGTCTACCAACCGGAGTTGGATTTTATCTACCGATCAGAGTTGGTGGTAATTGATAATAAATGATGAAGACTTCCTCGGAGCTGACCAACAAATTGTTGGGAATAAGATAATATAAATACTGGAGACCTCCTCGGTGCTGACCAACAGATTTGTTGGGAATAAGATAATACAAATGCTAGAGACCTCCTCGGCGCTGACCAACAGATTGTTGGGAATAAGATATAATAAATGCAGGATACCTCCTCGGCGATGACCAACAGATTGTTGGGAATAAGATATAATAAATGCAGGATACCTCCTCGGCGATGACCAACAGATTGTTGGTAATAAATATAATAAATGCAAGATACCTCCTCGGCGATGACCAACAGATTGTTGGTAATAAGATATAATATAAATGCAGGATACCTCCTCGGCGATGACCAACAGATTGTTGGGAATAATATAAATGCAGGATACCTCCAACAGATCGTTGGGAATAAGATAAATGCAGGATACCTCCTTGGTGATGACCAACAGATTGTTGGGAATAAGATATAATAAATGCTGGAGACATCCTTGGAGCTGAATAAAATATAATAAATGTTGGAGACATCCTTGGAGATGAATAAGATATAATAAATGTTGGAGACATCCTTGGAGCTGAATAAGATATAATAAATATTTGTCGAGCTCCATGCTGAAATGAGAATAGAATATGCATCCAAATAGATATAAAGAATAATTAAAAATAATAAAGTGCCTCGCCGATCAGTCGAGGTAGAATCATATAATGCCGAACAAGAATAAGATCTTTCAGAACATAATAATATGGCCGAGAATGTTGTCAGGCTTGAATATAAATAAGAATTATCCGAACGAATGTTGTAATTCTCCTTAAAGCTGAATAAGTATCCTGTCGAGGCATAATTGCAGAATGCCGAATAAGAATAATATTTTCCAGAATATAAGAATATGGCCGAGAACTTTGTTGGGCCTGCATATAAATAAGAATCACCCCGACCAACTATCCGTTGGGGGTGAAATATAATAAATGTTACAGTTCTCCTCAAAACTGAATATGATAATAAGTATCTCGCCGAGCTCCATGTTGAGATGAATATAGAATATGAATCCCAATGGATATATAGAATCATTTGTGCTGGAGCAGATATCATAGCAATAATAAAATCAATAGTTCCTCGTTGAGGTGAAATTTCATACTGCCGAGCTATGATAATATTTTTCAGAAGAGTAAGATTATTTCCGAGCATTCGTCGGAGTTGAATCTTGTACCTGTAAAAATTAATATCTTGCTCTACCATTTGTGTAGGCTGAATTGATTAGTCATGAGAATAATTTACTCATCCAATCAATATATGATATGTATATGCTTGAGAAATAAAAATATTAATTTCAAAATATAAAATAATATGTTTTATGCCAAATGTGTGTGAGATGGACAAATTATTATCAAATATGCATCATAAATAAGACGTAAAGTTTTTTGTAAATTTATTTAATCTCCAACAACTAATCAGGTATAAGTTGCTGTTTGAAAATTATTTATCACTTGGTTTTAAAAATATTTTTGGGGTGATCACAAGTTAAAAAAGACTTAAGCCCCCTGTTTGTCCCCAAGCTGAACTCGTGTTTAAAGAAATATCTGGGGTGCTTCGCATTTTTTAATACCCCAAGATTCTAATGCTACCGACAAACGGCATGGATTTTGCCAACCAACATTTAAGGATATCTCAAGTTATAGAATATATGGTTGGATGACCAGAATATATCGAATCTCTAGATCAAAAAATAACATTCAATGTAAAATTTAAGCCTTAAGAATGTTAATTAAATGAATAAATACATAACCCACTAGATCGTGTGATTTCGACAAAGAAACCTTGTGATGTGATGAACGAGGGGCCAACATATCAAATTTGTGCCTAGAGTCTTGATATGGTCATGATTATTTTAATGATCCTCTTTTACAAGAGGTGAGTAATGATTTTTCAGGTGAGAGAAAATTATTTTTTATATTGATCCCTTCCTATTCCATATTTGGAGAGATAAAAATATGGTGAATGATTAAAGTTATTACCAAATTTATATAAAAAATCAATCAATTTGACTTTATTGACATAGATGGAAGATGAACCAAATTAAGTATATAGTTCATAAAAGTGAATGCAAAGAGACTCAAACTTGAAGAGAGAGAAAATGGATCTGGGTCATGATTTCCATGAGAAAACTTTTTATTGTCTTTAACCTTTTCCCATTCTCTGATTAAAAATATAATGGGAATTTGAATAGGCATCAAAGATCTTACAAAATTTGTAATGAAAATTATCAAATCTTACCACCGTCACATATATTGGTATATGTAATCATTTAAAATATTTATTCCATGATATAAAATTGAAACTTGAGAATCAAGCAAACAATTTATGATTTATGAAATCCATTATTTTTCAGATTTCTAAATAAGGATAAATCTAATAGTTATGATTTAAAAATCATGATATGCAACATTTTGCAGATAAAAATTGGACAATTAATTTATGTATGTAAACATAAAAATCATGATTGAATCAAAAGATATACGTATAATATATAATTGATTATACATAGAGAAAATAAAAAACTTAGCTTTTGATGGAGAACAATGCTTGTAACACGTTCCCACAGACGGCGCCAATCTGTTGATGTAAAAAACTAGATCGCTCTAATTATTTAATCACAGATAAATAAATAAGACAAAGATTTTTAAAGTGGTTCAGCTAGGAATAAAGCCTATGTCCACTGTTATGTTATTGCTGAGTGTTTATGGAATTCTTGATTACAAGTTCTTTCAAGAAATTTCGGTCCCCTTGAATGAGGATGATACAAGGTATTTATAGCCTTGAGGCTGTACATGAAAGGGTCGATACATTAAATGATATACATATGAAAGGGTAATACATTTAATGCCCTTAGGCTTGTGCGTCAAGGATAATCATTTAATGAACCAGTTGGACTGTTCGTTATCTGGCAATCAATGCTGTGGCCGAGATGCAGCTCGGACCGCCTTATTTGCTTGTCGTTAAGGAGTTCCTCGGAGCGTTGGAGTTCCTCGGAGTGTTGTGGTTTCTCGGGGTGTCCTTGTTGTTCGGAGCGAACATGACTTGGTCGGGGGGAAATAAACTTCCTCGTTGCTATTGTGCCATGTAGATTGACACGTGTCTTCTTATTATTGGTCCACGTCAGCAGATTAAATTTGGTATCAACAGTTAGTAAGGAAGTTTATGTCCGAAAGAACTTATTCTAATGTTGAAAGAGCAGTGAAGTTCCCCCATAAGGTTGTTCGTCACAGTAAGTGTAAACGAAGTAAGCTTTGTTAGAACTTTGATGGAAGGGGGTGCCTCTATCAATATCATGCATATTAGCTCTTTTTATGCAGCTAATATCTCAGAGGAAAGGTTTGTACCAATGCCACTGGCTATTTATGGTTATGATAACCAGACTTCAAAATCCACTGGATATGTGAACATTGGGATTATGATGGAGAATCTCATATCACACATTAAGTTACATGTGATTGAGAGTTCCACTAGATACTATCTTTTGATAGGAAGTGTATGCATGTACAACCATAGCTTAGTCTGTTCCACGTATCACCAATGCGCCAAAGATAATGTGAAGGGAATAAAAATAGTGATCCGAGCAACCAATAAGCCTTTTGCACAAAAGGAGGCACACTTGGTAGATGTTACATTTTACACAGAGCCGGCTGATGATGCGTGTATTCTAAGACGGTGTATGGATGGAGTAAGAGTTCCCACAACTAAATAGAGGTTGGGGATGATGAATAACCATGTTGATGCAAGGTAAATGTTGAACAAAGTGTTGAGGAGTCACACAATGTCATTCCTAAGCCCCAAACTATCTCCAAACAATTAATCGATAGGATGAGGCTTAGGATTGATCCAATGGAGAATGAGGTGAGTCAATAGATCATCCTCAATAATTTTTTAAGAGCAAGGTTAGATGAGGCTGAATAAGAGACCTAAAGAGGAAGGAAGTTGCATCACTCAATCGCCAATTCAAGAAAGTACACTAAAGGATGGAAGGTTGGTGTATGGCCTCTGAAGGTGTGTGCGGGGAGCCGAAGAAGCTAAAGAGGAAGTTGACCCGGAATATGAATTTTTCCTGGTGGATGATCAAGGGAAATATCTTGTCACTGATAATTTTAACATTCATGAATTTATTGAGGAGATTTAAGATGAACCATAATATATGGTCGATCGTCCAAAGCCGTAAGTATAAGAGTGGGAGCATAATTATATGGCTGAGGTTGGAGAATATCAAAGGTCAATCTTCATTTCAAAGAACTTAGGTGCTGAGAAGAAAAGGGGGTTGATTGAGCTTATTTGGGAGTACAAAGACATTTTTGCTTTGAATTTCATAGAATCAAGAGGTGAAATGCCATAAGTTAAATGTTATGCTTTAAGGCATACTGATGAAGAAAGAAACCTGAACAGCCAAAGTTGGCTCTTAAGATCAAGGAGGAGGTAAAATGGTTACTAGCAGTTGGATTTTTTTTTTAAGAAAAGGAGATCCCTAATTTATTAGAAATCAAAAGTGGGAAAAATCCCCCCACCAGTGGATAACATCAGTGATAAGTAATATGAGACCCTATATTAGAAAAGGTTTCTATTATATCGGTATAAAATCTAGATCTATTGCCCTTAAAAGGAAAAATACAAAACGCAAGCTCAATTTTCCCATAAATGAGATGAAAAATAGATGATTCATCCAAAGACACTCCATCAAATATGCATTTGTTCCTTGCACACCACAAGTGCCAACAAATGAAGGCGAGAATAATACGATAAAGAATACCTCTAATTTTGTCACCTCTAGAATTAACCCACCACAACATCAAGTTCCCACGAAATTTTGAAGTACAGCTTCTCAATCCAATATAGTTTTAGAAACGATTCCAAGTAGCTTGAGCAATCCTCATTAGCCAAAATACAACATCTACATTTCAATACAATTGGAATTTTAAGCCCTTTTATATACTCATCTATCACAATCCCTTTATGAAGTAAACATCACATGAAAATTGAAATTTTTGGGGTAATTATTTTATCCCAACTAAGAGAAAAGGAGCGTTGAATACATACTTTATTCCTCACCAAATGCCAAGTAGATTTTAAAGTAAAATTCCCATTTTTGGTCCATTACCATTTTTTGGTAAAAAAAATCATAATTTTTCGTAAAGTCTTCCCAAACCATTTTCATTCTCCTCCAAACTTGAGATGATAGAGATATTGAACCCCTAAAATTTTTTGCCTCTAACTTCTTGTATTTTTTAAGCATAAACTAGGACCATAAAGAATTTGAATTAAAAAAAATTCCACCACAAATTATGGGAGTAAGCAAGAGATAAATCAAATACGGACCTTAAGTTTAAATCGCCTTCTTCCTTTGGTTTGCAAATATCGATCTACTTCACCTATTGAAATTAGCTTTTGTCTTCTTTTTTAACCCATAAAAATTGAGCCAAGAGTTTTTTTATGTG
This sequence comes from Sambucus nigra, assembly GCA_949130495.1. Lineage (NCBI taxonomy): Eukaryota > Viridiplantae > Streptophyta > Magnoliopsida > Dipsacales > Adoxaceae > Sambucus > Sambucus nigra. The sequence continues at coordinate 295,695,075 of OX422218.1, read as the reverse complement.
GTTAAGAATCGTCCCAGGAGGATTATTAGCTTCAAGAAGATGATGATTCATGGATTTCGCTACCATTTTGATGAGGGTTAATCTTCCCTCTTGAGAAATGTTTTGATGGTTCCAAAAATTCAGCTTTCCTACCAGCTTGTCAATGAAAGTCAAAAAATAAGAATGCTTTTTTCTCCTCGAGAATAAAGGAATCCCCAAATAACTGATCGGGAGATTTTTATGCTTGAAACTTGTAACATTTTCAATAATTATATTTCTTCCACAAGTCTCGTTTCTCGGTAGATAAGAAGAACATTTATCGTAATTGACCACCTGATCGGACGCCATTTCATAGGACTTCAAAATTTTCATGAGATTTTTAAGAGAACATTTATCTCCATTAGCAAAAATTAGGGTATCATTTGAAAAAGAAAGACAAGAAATAATAGGGCGACCCCTTGTTAGAGAAAATTGAGTCATATTTCCATCCTCCATCATTTTTTGTATCCCCCTTGTTAGCAGCTGGATTCATTAGGCCAATTCAACATCCAATTTGGCTTTCCAGTTTGGTGCCAGTGGGGAAGAAGGATAAAAACCACATATGTATTTGTGTTTGTTTTAGTTATCTTAATAGAGCTTGCCCACAAGATGAGTTCCCTCTGCCATCTATTGATACTCTAATAGATGCAACGGTGAGCCAAGAAATGTATAGCTTTATGGATGGATATGTGGGCTACAACCAAATTAATATGGATCCAACTAATGGAGAGAAAATTGTCTTTAGGACTCCATTGGATAATTTTATGTATAATATCTTGCCTTTTGAGTTGAAAAATGTGGGGGAAACTTATCAAAAGACGATGATGGCCATTTTTCATGACTTATTTCATGAATTTTTTGGAGTTTTATGTGGATGATCTGGTTATCAAGTCAAGAAAAGAATAAACCCAATTGATTGATCTGAGAAAAGTTTTTAATAGGTGTAGGAAATACAAATTAAAAATGAATCCACTCAATTTTGCCTTTGGTGTAATAATTGGGAAATTCTTAGGCTTTATGGTAGATCGCGAAGGAGTCCAGATGGACAAAGGCAAGCAGAAGGCTATCCTTGACATGCGTTGCCCAAGAACAACGAATGAGCTTAAGAGATTCCTCAAAAAGGTTTCCTACCTTAGAAGATTTATCCTAAAATTTGCGGATATTACTCATCCTTTGATGAACTTGTTGTGTAGGGATATGAAGTTCAAATGGGAGTAATCTCATCAAGAAGCTTTTGGAATGCTCAAGAAATTACTCACTTCCCCAGAGACTATGATTACTCCAAAAGTGGGAGTACCGTTGTAGCTTTACCTTACTTTCACCACAAGATATATTTGTGCTTTATTAGCACAAAAGATTGATGGATAAGAACGATCGATCTACTATCTGAGTAGAATGATTCACGATCCAGGGACAAGGTACACTAGTGTTGAAAGGAATTATTTGTCCTTGGTGTTTATTGCTCAAAAACTTAGGCATTATATGCTATTCTCACTATTCATTCCATTAAGGTTTTATTGTCTTGCACAATTTTGATTGGGAGGGCAACAAGGTGGTTTCTTATCCTCTCAGAGTATAACTTAAAGTGTGTAGTTCCTCGTACGATCAAGAGTCAATCTTACGCAGATTTACTAGCAATGTTCCACTCTGGGATATTTGAGACACCACATAAAGACATTCCAGGTGACAATTTATAAGCCAACTTCTTGGAGGCCAACCGTGAAGAATGGACTATGGAGTTTGGTGTCTCATTGGCTTAAGGAAAGGGGAGGTAAGGAGTCATCATTTCAAGAGTAAAAGAGGAAAGAAGAAATTTATATGTCTCTTAAATTGGATTTCTTTTGCTCCAACAATGAGGCAGAATATGAGGCTTTAGTGTTAGGTTTGCTAGAGGCTCTTCAAAGAGGCACCCGTTCACTTTGCATCAAAGGAGATTCTAACTTAGTGGTCAAGCGATTGAATGGATAGTACGCATTGAAGCAACTTGGAACCTTATAGAGAAATCATCTGGAGGTTTACTGGAAAGTTCCATCAAGTTAAGGTAGGAAGGCATCCCATAATGATGAATAGACACGTCGATGCCTATGCCCTCATCGTACAAAAAGTTATTATAAATAGGGAATTAACAAATACGATGATCCAATGAGGAACATCTCTAACTCAGACTGAAAGGGGGAATTTGAAATCAGCTCGAGTTTGGGGATTAAAAGATGGAGCTCAGAGAGTTAGCAAAATATTTCATTAGCTAAGGGAATTTATACTTTAGAATTATTGGAGGATAGTTGGAGAGGGGCATCGGCCTAGAAAAATCAAAGCAAAGGTTGAAAAGAACGCTCAAGGAGAATTGAGAGACTACTGGGACCCCTCTATATCAAAGAATTCAAATAAAGTGATATTTTTGGCCAATAATGAAGCAAGATGTTGCATTAATACAAACAAAATATATGCTATGTGTCAACTTTTCTTTTAGTTAGTCGATTTTCTTTCAGGTAGTTGAATGCAATTTCATAGAGACTCAAAAAGATTGAAGGCGGCCTTATATTGATTTTATCAAAAATGGAGCTATCTCTATAGAGAAGATTGATTCCATGGGGATCAGAAGGAGATCCCCAAGGGTCTACGTTAAATAAGGTCATCTTTATGACAAAAGATACTTTAATAGACCCTTGAGGTGCATCTCAAGAAAGAGGCAGGGGAAGTGCTTAAGCAATCCCACGATCCAGCTCACATCGGGAGAGCCAAATTATATGATAAACTTATGACTTTGGGCTACTATTAGCCAACAATAAAGAAAGATTCAACTGAGTTGTTTAAAAGCACAAGGCATGCCAATTACATGGAATATGATCCATGCTATTTCGATGGACCTTCATTCTATGGCACCTCCCTATCCATTCCATATTTGGGCACTGAACTTGTGGGGGAAATCATCCCTTCAAGGGGGTAAATTTGGATACTTATAGCCAGGGAGTATTTCATAAAATGGGCAGAAGCAATACCATTAAAAAGAGCAACAGTAGGCGTAGTGGCACAGTTCATTAAAGAGTACATAAATTGTCATTTTAGCATTCCCACAGTTCTTTTATCTGATAATAAAAATACATTTATCAATAAGGAAGTGACCTTGCTCACATATAAGTACTCAATCATACACCACACTTCAACAATGGCCTACCCCAAAGGCAATGGTCAAGCTAAACTAACAAATAAGACCTTGATCGATATCTTATCCAAAATAATTGGAGGATTTTCCTAGAGCGTGGGATGATAAAATTCTGACAGTATTATGGGCTTATCGAACGACCAAAAAGAAGCCAGTCGAATATACACCTTTCTCTTTGGTTTATGGAGTTAAAGTAATTTTATGAATTGAACTTGAAGTTCCTTCATCCAAATACGACTTACGAAGCATCTTTCTCCCTTAAGATAGGCACGTTCAACTAGAGGCTTTGGATGACGCAAAAATAACATGAGGCGGCACTTCTAAATGTACACAAAGAAACTCTCTAGGGCTTATCATAATTTGGTTAAGCCAAGAAGGTTTGTAGGAGATTTAGCTCTAAAAGTAGTTGTTAGAAACATAAGAGGACTCTCATTACCTAAGTTTGCATCCAATTGGGAGGTACCATTTATAATTAAGGAAGCACATGACTCAGGCTACTGCTCGATCTCAAAAATAGAAGAAGATAATCCTTCCAAGGTTAATAACAGATTATTGAAATTTTACCATGTTTAGAGTTAGTCAACCTATTTTCTTTTAGTTCCTTTTACTTTTAAGTTTAACCGTGAAATCCTATGAGATATGTTTAGAGATTATGAGCAAACACTTATATACTAGAAGATTCACAGTTTTATTATGAACACAAGTGCCGAAAGTAAGTATATGATCAAGAGTGTATACAAATGAGAATGCCAAAAATATTGCTTTCTTTTGTATTTCAATTTTAATGGAGTTACATTACACATGGGGACTACTGCCCAGAAATACAAGAAAATAAAAAATCCTAGCCTAAGGAACCACAGGTTCGGGGAGGTGAAATAACCACCAAGTAGTACAAAGACACCTTTAATGGAAGATTGTTGAGCTTCCACGGTGTTCTGAAGCCTTGTTTGAGCTTGACATCTCTGCTCCAACACAGTTTCACGGCCACGCACAACCTTGGCTAAGGCTTCTTTAGCCACTTTGATTTGTTATTAAAATCCTTAACAAGGGGATCAAGCTCTTTCAGGCTAACTTCTTTAACTCATTGAGCCTCAATGATCTTGAGATACAGTTCACGTTGAGTCTCCAGACGAGAATCCTTTAGGAGTTTTAAATGATTGATGAGCCAACTGAAGTTGAACCCATCCTTACACAAATACCTTAAATTGCTCAGATACTGGTTGATCATGGACCTATCAAGGTTAGTCATTAGAGTATTCATGATCTTTGCCATAATTATTTCCATGCTTTGGAGTCTGTACCCCATGATAATATGAGGCACTCTACCACAAAAGGGTCTGGGTGGTGACGAATGAGTTTTTCTACCACCGTATAATGGCAACGTTAAATGAACAAGCACTGTTAAAGCATTTATAAAATTCTAAAAGTGCAATGCTTGGTAGTGAGATATCATAACCAGATTCACTATCAGAGGGGAAGTCATTAGTTTTGGAACCATGGTCACTATCTTTGGAAGACTTAGCATGAGAAAGAAGCTATGGAGAAGGCGTAATGGCTTGAAAGGGAATAGTTTGAAATAACCCCCTCCTTATAAGAGTTTCCCTCAAAGCCTACGAAGAGATGAAAATAATAGTTAGCCATATGTTTAAGCATTCTTCCTATATTGCCATAGATATAACTCAGAAACAAATCTTAGCAAAATATTTTGCTAATTTGCCAAGAAGGTATGAGATTAAAGTTAAAATCTTAGCAAATAGTTTGCCAAGTCACCAAGAAGATGTGAGATTTGAGTTAAAATCTTAGTAAATATTTTGGTAAGTCACCAAGAAAGTGTGAGATTCGATTTAAAAGCTTAGAAAATATTTTTCTAAGTCACCAAGTAGGTGCGAGATTTGAGTCAAAATATTAGCAAAATTGTGCTTAGTCACCAAGGAGGTGTGAGATTCGATTATTTTTTTATACGAGTGTATTTTCAAACACTTAATTTAAAATATATCTCATAATATTGATCACCCCCAATTAGAGCTGAGGGAGTGTTGGCATCCCCAGCTTCACCGATAGGACTTTGGATGGAAGAAGTTTCCTCTTGAATTGGTATAAAAATTTAAGCTTATAATGGCACGAGAGACATGCTACACGCAAGCTCTGCTAATTAAGCACCAGCATCAGGATAGGATAAGCCCATTTTCACTAATGGCAGAAGAACCTCATGGCCAGTAGTTGTTGAATCATCCTGGTAAAGATGCATCAATAGAGAAAGAACAGAAGAAACTTACTAAGAGTTAACGTGTGGTACTACAAGGAAATGGTTATAACAAATTGAATCTTTACCCCTTAAAAAATCCTCTTGTGGAATTCAATTCACGATGAGCCTCATTATTGGGAAAGGAGGAAGAGACTCGTTGAGCACCCAAATAGCTACCTGAACGTTAACCTGGGCAATAACATATCAGTAGAGTATTATCAGCATAACAGTTTGAGGAAGCATACCTAGAATTCTTACGCGCAAAGAAAAATAAGGTATCTCTGGCAAGTAGGCGGGAGTAATCATATCCAGGAGTAAAACGATGGATGTTAGTGAGTCAGAGGCCATTGGGAAAGCATTCTCAGGAGTGTTTAAGGCTTTATCAACACTGTCTGTAGGCCCAACAATGTTCTCTTCTATAAAAATTCTATGTGCTACCTCATTCACACGAGTGGAGGAATCATGCCTGGAGTATTTAATCCCAATCATTGATGAATGACAAGGTTGAGTTAGTTTGACAGCAATTTCATCAACGATGGGTCTTGGGGGTCATGGCAAGTAACTAGGGGATGGAACTCCTAAAGAATAAAGAGAGAAATATATAGAGTATAAAAAAAATGTGTTAATAAATGAACAAAATCGTACAAATTGCGTCAGGAATTACCTCTTGAATAGGAGAAATAGGTGGCATTAGGAGATCCTGTAATGAAGTAAGTGCAACATCTTCCTCCACGGGGTTGTCATATAAAATAATGGGTTCAGATGAACCTAGTGGTGTTAGAGTTAAGCTTTAACAAGGAGGTATCATCACATTCTCTTTAGTTACGCTTTTCCTTAGTACTTTGGTGCCCAGACATTTTATACGTTGAGATAAGGCATCAGAGGAAGGTTCCTCTTTGGATTGGACAATATGGGAACTTTAACCACGTATAACATGTGTAGCAACAGCGGGATAAGCATGGAGTGGCACAGGGAAAATATTTAGTAAAGGTTGGAAGGCATGCAAAACCTTTTCAGCCTTCAAATGACATTTTTCTACTAACTCGGGGTATGTTGGTCGAACGGCCTCCAAAGTAACACTAACCAACTCGTTGGCGCTCTTATTTAATTTAGATTTCTTTGGTGCTGGGATAAAAGCTTCATCCATGTATGAACCAACTGCAAAGGAAGTTGGTCTTTTAGTAATAAATGGGGTATGTGCGGTAGATTTCTTTTTACCCTTCTGAGGCACATCGCTCAACGAGGCTAGAGGAGGCAACTCATGAGGAAGACTTTTTTTCGTGGCACTGAATGGAAACTCAACTCGTATCAATGAGTTATTTTTTAGACCCAAGTCATTTGGAGGATACTTATTGATCATGGGGTAAATAAGAGGATTCTGGATCCACTCCTTTATTTTGGTAAGCTGCCTTAGCTAGAAATCCATGAACTAGCTAAAGGATATATCACCTTCCCTTTTGTGGTTTGGAATAGTAAGTTTGCCTCTCAACTCCTCACACATAACTACAATAACTGAAGATGTAAAGCTCTTGTAAACTTGGGAGAAAGTCTCATCACCACTACTATTTTGATAGACCACTGGGGCCCCTTGATCATACACAAATTGACGAACATAGCAGTTGTGATTATAGACCTCGACTGCAATGCCCCTCTCAGTAAATAAGGGGAGATGGCCTGGAGTTAGAACGAGCACAATGGCCAAAGAATATTTATTTGTGGCCATTTCCTCAATCACTATTGGAAAAATAAAGTTGTCACAGTTAACCCCAATATGCCACGTGGCCTTTCGGTGACAGAGATGTCGAAGAATTGGACTTCGGCAATAATTGATGACATGAACCAAAAAGGTGGCAACTTGCACACAAAGGAAGTATTTTGCTGTTTATTTTTAAAATCATTAAGTTGTTTAAATTTCAAAATCAATTAAGCTTCCTCTCCAGAAGTACACCCGGGTCAAGTCTGTTCATGGTCACATATGAGGAGTTTAGTCGGAGTAAAGGTCTATCAACTCAAGGTGTTTTTGTAAGGAAACAACTTTCCAATTGAGTCCTTTGTAGTTATGTCTCAATTCCGGACAAAAATATTTGAGTCATAGGATAGAGTTCTTTACCATCCTTCAAGCCTATGACATACTAAAGTTAAAGACGTAGCAGCCAAGTTTAAAGCTTTATTAAAATGCCGAGTTTATTGTGCCTCGTTTCTACGTCAACAACATTTTTTCCGTTTACTCCTAAGGTTAGGTAGATCAAAGTTGATAAAGGGGAGAATTAATTTAGGGGGAGTATTTATTTATATGCATTTAATATTCTTGATATTCCCTATGCGTTTGATAGTTTGCTTAAGTGTGCAGGAATTCTTCTATATGGAAACTTTCAAAGTCGACAAAGATATTGATCCTTGGGTCTTGAGTCAAGTTTGGGTGGGATGTTTGAGTCTAGTAGAGATTGATGGCCCATTAGGATTTTTGTTGGTTTTTGTCCCGGAATAGCCAAAGGGGGAGATTTGTAAGGACACAAATTTCCAATTGAGTCCTTTATAGTTTTGGCTCAATTTCGAACAAAAACGTTTGAGTCATAGGATAGATTTCTTGACCATCCTTCAAGCCTATGACATACTAAAGTTGAAGACGTAGCGACCAAGTTTAAAGCTTCATCAAAATACCGAGTTTATTGTGCCTCGTTTCTACGTCAACAACATTTGTTCCGTTTACTCCTAAGGTTAGGTAGATCAAAGTTGATGATAAGCACCCAAAATTGTACAATTTATACCCCGAATAGATGTATTTTAGTTGCCCATTCTCGATAATCTGGGTCTTATGTGCTTAAATGTTTATCTTGTAGGTCAAATTGTGCATTGCAGAGTTCAAACGATTAAATCAAGGCAATTGTGCAAAAATGGTGCTAATTACCTGATCCTTAAACCTACCTAAACCCTTACCCGAGCCTAAACCTAGCATAAACCTACCCCGAACCCCGTGTGTGTCTAATTTGTCCCTTTTTAATATTTTTTAGATTTTTAGTTTGAGTCATTTCTATTTTTAGGATTTATTTAGGATTTCTAGATTTTGTGTTCTATTTTTCTATTTTATTTTTATTTTATTTTGATTTTTATTAGCTTTTAGTTTAGTCTTATTTTATTAGGATTAATTTTAGGAGTTTTTTTTTTTAGTTTATTAGATTTTATATTTTAGGACTTTTGTTTTCATATTTTATTAGATTTTTCATTTTTTTTATTATTTCTTTTGTTTTATTTATTTTTTAGTTCTTAACTACTCAGGATTTTATTTTCTTAGGTTTTAGTATTTTTATTTTTTACTTTATTCTTAGTTAGATTTAATTTTTATTTTTTAAATTTATTTTTGTTGAGTCTTTATTATTTTAGTTAGGTGTCCAAATTAAACACACACACACATAAACTCCCTCACACCATAACCACCCAATACCCTATCTTACACCATAAACAAATCCCTAACCCTCAACCCATTACCATACACACTCACACACCCCAACACCCTCACCCTCATCTTCCCCAAGACCTCACCCTCTCTCCTCTCTCCTAACCTCCATAGACAAAACACACACTACCAAACCCACACCCCTCGGCCAAACCAGCCATTAAACCCCAGTCGCCGAAACTCGGACCTCCGGCATCGACCCGGCGGTAACCCATCTTTGTCCAACCTTTCCCGTCACCTGAACCCGACATCTCCGGCCAGAATGGCCCTCAAATCCCACCTGCGGCGACCCAAGAACCAACCTCCGCATGACCTGCCACCCAAACCGGAGTTGACCGCCGGCAGGTCATAGCCCACCAACCCGTCCCGAATCCAACTCTCTGTTCCGAACCAACCCGGCCACCCTCACCCCTGAATCCGACCAAACACCTACCCGAGAACCCGCTTACTTAACCCGTGTCCGACTCACGAATGAAACCAAACCTCCAACCCTTAAACCCATTTCTCCTCTTTGAAACCCACAAAAAGTCTTGCACGATCTCTTCACCTGCCAACAAACAAACCAAATCCAAAAAATCAAAACTAAAATCCCACATGTGTTAATACACCCATTAAACCTTTTACCCATTTTACCCCCAACTACCTACTTAACCCAACTTTCCATTATACCCTCTAAACCAAATCTGATTGTGTCACCCCATTTAACCCACATGACCTCACACTCCTCTCACCATTTCCATGCACACTCATGTCCATTTCCAAAATACCCCCATGCTCCATGTGCCTACTATAAATGAAGAGGAAGACCCCATTTGAAAAAGAGCTTGGAGATAGGAATTTGTAGAGAGAGAAAATACCATTTTAGTGTAGGTTTTAGATTAAAATTTTTATTTTATTATTTTTGGATAGTGAGGGGAAAATAAATTGTTGTGAGAATTAATTTGAGTGAAATATTTGATGTAATTTTATTTGGATCATTCAAATTGAGGGATGTTGATTTCAACTCATGGATTGAAGTTCAATTAATCATCAAGAGATTGGGTTTCATTGTTCTTTTCTCTTCTCATTTATTTTATGCCTTTGATTATTAATTTGTCAAATTTCATACCATGTTAGGCTAAATCCCCTTTCAAGGGGTGGGGGAAAACCCTTATTTGATGTTATTTTTAGTTTAATTAGTTTGATTACTTAAAAATTCCCTTTGAATGTTAATTTTGATCCCTCACCCTTAGATTTACGCCTCGAGAGAGGATAAATGATTTCGAGAGAAAATCGAAATTCTAGTTATAATACCCATTTTAGATTCGAACTAGAGATAGGGGTTTCTTAAGTGGGGTATTATAACCTGAATTTCAACTCTAAATTTATTTTCTAAGATTGACATAAATTTTAATTGGTCGATCCTAGCGGGTGATTAATTAAAAGGAGTGTGGATCTATTTTCTAGAGTTGTGGGGTGTTAAACTTAATTTTTTAAAAGGTTACTATTAAAATTACATTTGAAATGAGAGTTGATTTGTAGTTTTGATATTAATTTGGGAGAATTCAATTAATTCAATTAATTAATTAGAATAGCTAAAATTTGTGGTGTAATCCCACTCCTTGATTGTTCTCACGATTATTTACCTCACTTTATCTCTTATTTTAGTTTAGACTTTATTTTTCATTTTAGTTACTTTCTAGTTAGTTGTTATCATATCATATTAGTTTAGTTTAGTTTAAATCATCACCTCACCCAATTGTTTTAATATTTGAAAAGGCTAAAAAAAAGTAGAAAAGGGAAAAAGAACAAAAAGAAAATAAAAAGTGAATTACAATTGAATTTGTCTCTAGCTTACCCCCTTGGAAGTGAATTGATACCCTTACTTACCTCTACACTTGAGTTTGTTTTATTTTGTAGTTATTTGAGGTTTTGACTAACTTGGATTTCAACAACAACATACAAAAAGCAAAGTTATCAGTTGATAAAGGGGAGAATTAATTTAGGGGGAGTATTTATTTTATATGCATTTAATATTCTTGATATTCCCTATGCATTTGATAGTTTGCTTAAGTGTGCAGGAATTCTTCTATATGGAAACTTTCGAAGTCGGCAAAGATATTGATCCTTGGGTCTTGAGTCAAGTTTGGGTGGGTTGTTTGAGTCTAGTAGAGCTTGACGGCCCTTTAGGATTTTTGTTGATTTTTGTTTCGGAATAGCCAAAGGGGGAGATTTGTACGGACACAAATTTACAATTGAGTACTCTTTAGTTTTGGCTCAATTCCGGACAAAAACTTTTGAGTCATAGGATAAAGTTCTTGACCATCCTTCAAGCCTATAACATACTAAAGTTGAAGACGTAGCGGCCAATTTTAAAGCTTCATCAAAATGCCTAGTTTATTGTGCCTCGTTTCTACGTCAACAACATTTGTTCCGTCTACTCCGAAGTTATGAATGCATTACATATTTATATAGGATCTTAGAACAATTTTAATTGGGTGGAAGTTTTGTTTAAACTGTTGTTTGTTTTCAGAAAGTTTCTTTAAAACTTTAAAATAAAGTTTATGGGCTAAAATTGAATTTTTAAACATTCTGGAAGGTCGTTCGAACGAGAATTTTGTTCGAATGAGTTTGCCAATGAGATTTCCCCATTGACCACTGGAACTTCGTTAGAAGGTTCGTTCGAACGAAAATCTCGTTCGAACGAGATTTCAGGCGGGAAATTTCTTTGACAGTTTTGAGCAGTTTTTCCCATGTTTCCACTCACCTTTATCCACTAACTTTTGAACAGACTTAAGAGGTGTGTGAACCAACTTTTTCAACTCAAATTTTTCATATTATTTCATCTCCTAGAGAGAGTTTTGAGAGTTCAATTTTCCAAGAAAAATTTCATGTTTTTAGCGTTCATTTCTTCAAGAAAAATCTTTTAAACACTTGTGTTACACCCATATTGTTTATTCCAAGTTTCAATATATATATCATTGCTTGGAGTGTTTGGCACCGGGTTTTACTCTACCATTTAAAGAGTTTTCTTTGGTTTCCCTCTACATCCTATAAAGAAGAAGTTCATTTTCAGCTGCGGTGTTCTCATGTGGTGAAAGGCACCATATGTGGTTGACGGTTTTTTCCTAGAGCCTCATTGGTGGATTCCAAGGTTCCGGTAGAGTCCGGGATTGTCAACGAAGCGGAGGTCGGTATAAGAAGGAGCATCAGATCTTGAAGGGAGTCAAGTCGAGTGTTGTAAAGTCTTTTTGCTTGTACTTGTAAAATACCATACTTAGTGGACTTAAGGCTAGGGTCGCCCGAGGTTTTTTTTCCCGTTGTGGGTTTTTCCTCGTACATTGCGGCGTAGTGGTTATTTGTTTATTTTATCTTTTTCAAAATCACCTAGAACGCATGCATAGGGCTAAAAGATAAAATTTGGTTTAAATCACTACTTACTTAAATTTCTGCTAATTTAAATAAGGGTATATGTTAATTTAATTTAATTTGAGAGAATTTGGTGTGGCCTAAAATTGCAAAAATGAATTAATATGACTTAGGCAATTTTCTAGGACTTGGATTGAATTAAGTTGTTTAAGTGAAATATGTATTTCTTGTTTAATTTAATTTCACCTGGTTTAATTTTAATTTGAAAGAAAATTAAAATTTGATGTGTACTTGTTTAATTGAATCATCTCGCTTTCGCGTCTCTTTAAGAGGAAATTGAAATATCTTTTTGGACAAGACTATAAAAATTGGGGGTCTCGTACGCTTTCAGTTTTGTACAGACATTTATTGCCCACACAAAAAATCTCTCCATTAAGGGAAAAATATAGGGGGTCTTAAAGATAAACTCTAATTAGAGATAATCTCTCACGTTAGAGGGATTCAAAGATTCAAGTGAGATGGATCATTAACTAGCGCGATCAAAGAGAAGAGAAAGCTGGAGGAAGTAGAGAGGGAGCTGGAGTAAAAGCGGAGGAAGCTGGAAGCAAGTAGGCCGGTTCAAGCAGTTGAAATAGTCGCGGATCTTTGTATTCTATGGAAGATTTGTATTTCGTATTTACTTAAGTTATGTGTATTTATGAGACATATTGAAAATAATGAGATATGTTGTAATATTAGTGAGGTTAATTGGTATTCGCAAGGGACCAGGTCTGGCGGGACTTGGGAGAGCTTCCATGCTCTATCAAATAACCTCACTTTAGGAACCTATGAGGTAACTGATTTGGAGGATTAAGAAGAAAGGAAACGTTAAGGCACGACTTAACCTCTTTAAATACACTAAGTAAAACACCAACTCGTCTAATAGAGCATAGAGAATCATCCGAGCAACCATGAGTTACTTTGTCCACTAGGTTTACTACCAAGTGGTCTTTTACCAAAGTAATAAAATAAATGTTCGCGTGACGTCATGCGTGACATGCCCCATATTCAATCCAAACTTGAGTAAACTATGGTGGTCTGGGGATTGCCAAGTATTTTGGTAGGCTACCACATGTGGGCAGCTACCTAACACATAGTTGGTCACTAAAGCCAATTGTTCGCATTTAATGCTAGTGACATAAGAGCACGCTGGCACAAGTTTACATTTAATACCAGTGATATAAAGGCATAAGTTTTTTGTTCTTGCATTAAATGAGCCTAAGATTACTCTAATGTACTTAAATGACTATATATACACCAACCACCCTTTGAGAGAGGAGAGTTCGCAGAGAATAGAGATTATCACACTTGAGAGAGTTATTACAAAAGAATCAGAGCAGTTATTTTCCTCCATGAATACCTTTTTGGAAGCTTTCTACTAAGAATAGAGGCATTTATTGAGTTTTGACTTATATTCCTTTGCATCTTTGTGTTTGAGTTGTCTACCTAAGGTGTATCTAGAGTTATTATTTCTCTCTCCCTCTTGCTGAGAACATTTACTGCTTATCCTAGAGTTGTACACGAGTGTTTGTGAGTTTATATCAAAGAGTTTGTTCTATTTTAATTAAGTTCATTCCATCACTTTCAATAGCGTCTTATTTGGTAAAGTATTGCCATTATTATATGTTATTCCTTAGTTTATATTCAAGCACCCTAGGACAAACATAACTGCTCTCTTACAGAGTTATTTGGAATGATTGTCTTGGGTCCTGAAACCTTAATTACCTTTTATGGAATCAAGAATTAAGGTCTTAAAATTATTTAAGGTTGGTGTGTCTGGGGTCTTTTGACCTCAGACCATTTGTTAGAGTCAACAATGAATGCCTTGCAACTTTTATTATCATGGGTCCTTGGACCTTAGAACATTCTTTTAGGAATTAATGATGAGTACCTTGTAATAATTAGAGTTATATGTCTAAGGTCATTGGACCTTAGTCTCTTTTTCGGAGTCAATGATGAATGCCTTATAACTCCTTATGTGAGTCATATGACCATAGAGTTTATTTGGGAACCAAGTATGAATGCTTTGAAGTAACTTTAGTTTGTTAGTTAGAGGTCCTTGGACCTTAGACTTTGTTTAGAGCTAGATATTAGCACCTGTAACTCTTCATTATACTACAAAGAAGCAAATATAATAGGAAAAAGGTTCCTTTTATTCCTCTCCAATAATAAAGTACATCATTAGAAATATTTTTTTAAATGCTCAATTTCTAGGGATAGGGGAGCTCATATCCCTCCATATCCTTCAGGTAGTATTAGCCTGGACTAGTGATTTTGGTAACCACATAAGGGCCTTCCCATTTAGGGGATAACTTCCCCTCGCTTGTTCGGATTTCAATAGTGACCTCTCTTAGGGCCAAATCACCCATTTGGAACTCTATGTGTTGTAATATTTTTAAGTAGGACATTGTTGTCTTCTTGTATGATACCATTATGATTAATTCTTCCTCCTTGCGTTCTTCTAGCTCGTCTCAGGACAGTTCAAGTCCTTTATTTTTATCTTATGCCTCAAGCTTATCTGCATTTTCTGTTAAAATTTCTACCTTAATGGTAATGACTTCCTCCGTGCCATATGTCAGGGAAAAAGGATTCTTCCTAGTAGGACCTCTGACAATGGTCCTATAGGTCCAAAGGATTCTCAAAAAATCCTTAGCCCTATATCCCTTATAATTTTCTAACCTCTTCTTTAGGATTTGGAAAATGGTCTTATTTTTTACTTCCATTTTCCCATTTTATTGAGGGTGACCTGGTAAAAATTAGTGTTTATTGATCCCATAATCTGAGAAGAATTCTTTAAATGTGGGGTTATCTAATTTGAGCTCAGTTCATCAGTTTCCATATTAATCTAGAACTGAGTACTTCTTGGTTTATCTTAGTTGGTTTTAGTTTTAATTGTGAGTGTATTAGGCAAGGTTATGATCTTGCCAACCACAATATCCTAGTCGTGTGATAATATGAGACGATTGTGAACCGTTCAATGCTTCAATTAATAAGGCTTGTGCTTTCCTTAAGGAAGACTCTGGTGAGAGTGCTAAATTAGTAAGAATAATTAAAACAAGAGAAGTTTTAAAGTGCATAAACTAAAATAAATTAAATCTTTGAAATGAAAGAAAAGTAAATGCTTGAAAGTAAAAGATTATGCCATGAAATGTAAAGCAAGAAAGTAAAGATTACACTACAAAATGTAAAGCAAGAAAGTAAAAGAAATCAAATGTAAAGCCAAGGATCTTTAATAAACTTGAAATAAAGGTACAATTTACCTTATAATATACTTCGAATTGAATGAAATACAGTAAATAAAAGAAAAGAAATAAAAGAAAGGAAAGAAGGGATAAAACGAGTAAATGTAGTTTTTTGTTGAGGGAGTCCTCCTTTCCTTTATCTAATCATTGCGTATTTATAGAGTTTATTTCCATGTAAAGTAACTACTTTGGTAATAGTTGGTTGGTTATTCATTCTAATTTTTCCGTCTAGGTGCACTAACTCCCCCATATTGGTTATTTTCCTCAAATTTCTACCGCACGTCCAAATTTTGATAGGTGTCACACATGTGTGATGCCAATTGCCTTGAATTTGTGTATTATAATTCGGTTATTATTATCGATTTATAATCACAGATGCAAACACCTCATTGGGCAACGATAATACGGTGTAAACATACCCCCCGTGCTAATTTATTTTTGGAAAAAAATTAATTAGTGGATTGTTAAGATTGCCACTCCATCACACCATGCCTGATAATCATTACTTCTAAAGCATAAGTATTTATTTTATGGCGATGAGAATATTTTCATCCCAATCAATTAATATTTTAGTCTTCTGACTTGAGCCCCTTGTCTTTTGGTCTTCTCTTCCTCTTGTACACAACAAATGGCTTATTTGGAGAATAGCAATGGAGGTTTCAAACGTACTTATGAGCCTGGCTCCACATCTAATTAGACCACCACTATTGAAGACCTCATGGACTTAGTTGTTATCTATGCTCATTCGTCAAATTATGCAAACCAAACTGATGATGACGGTTAGGGTTATTAGGATATAATTATGCCTACTGAGTGTGCCTCAGACTCATAACCCATTGGACCTCCTATACCCATATTGACGGGGTTCCTTTTTATGATGCCATCTTTGAAGGTCCCTCCTTATCCTGTTACTATATGATAGGTCCTCATTTTTTTTTAATGCTAGTTGATCATGTTTTTTAGTGTCCTGTTCCTTGTGAGTCCACTAAATTATTTTTTCCGATCAATAAACCTCAATCTAACAAAGCCAAACTCCGCTAGGGAAACCAAACAGGGTCTTAAGAAACTTGTTGACGATGGATGCCATCCTATTTTGGTTAATTGTGACTTTCTACCATCTCCCCCTCTTGATGATTTGAGTGGTCATCGTATTGTTATATTCCATCTCTCTCCTCTTGAGTATCTGCCTCAAGTGGCATATCATTCATTTAATCATGGCATTATCGGGGATTACTTTTAGTCATTTCCAATCAAACCCTTTTATCCTTTTAGGCAGAGTGCTAGTGAGTATGTGAACCTCTTAACTGTTTGGCATTGTGACACTTATGACTCTATTAGGTGTGGAAAAGTTGACCCTCCTTCTCACATTTTTTTCCATCCATCATGCGATGTTGTCTCAAAAGGTATTTTAATTATTTTTCTCTATTTTTATTGGGAGCATTATTTTCCCTATCAAATCTTCATATGGATAATCGCTTACCATTGTTGGTCCCTAGTTCACAAAGGAGCATCCATTGCATGTGTCTCCTTACTATCCCAGGTTTGGGGACCATAATCTTCTCAGCTAAAACTCTATTAAACTTCAAGCACCCCTTTGTATTCAAGTTAAAGTTTTAGCCCAAAAAATTGGCTAATTACGACTGACCCAAATAGGTGCATCGGTTGTTGGCCACCAGAGCATCAAATATGAAGAAATTATTCATCTTTGAAGCCATTAGAATCAGTTTAAAGGATATTGAGATTGACCCATTTGTTATCCCAAATCCCATTTATTTTGCAATTCAATATTTAATTGCTTGTATTTCAACTTTAAGATGGAAGGATCCAGTGTACTAGATGTTTGTCAACTGGCTAGGCTCAAATCTTTAGGAGAGGAGGTTCATCCATTTATTGCATTAGGTGAGATTCCATGGAAATTGAAAAGTGCAAACATTCAATTGGAATATTCCATATTTATGCATGAACAAATGAAAAACACTCCAAGCATAAATGATAAGGACTATTTTTTTCCTTATATTTTAGTTATTAATGCATGTCTTATGTTTTAAGTCTCAAAGAGTAATGCCAGGACAGTCTTTTTTGGCTGCCAATCTTATAAAAGGTAAGGAAGTTGATCTTATGCCTAATATTTTGGGATTTCTTTATAAGATTTTTTTATCTTGTTGAGAACCCTTTTAAGTCCAAACAAGATGGGCCATTATGGGTCCTTCAAATATGGATTCATGCATATTTTTCCCGAAATTGTCCATACCAAGCATGATTCTAACTTTAGCCATTATCGTGTTTATTATTGCTCTAAACTTGGGAACAAAAGCTTTAAATCTCTCATCATCATATTTGGAAGTCTTACAGTTAATAGGTCAAAATTCTATTTGCATCCACTGTTGGCATCCACTAAAGCATCACTTTGGCTAGTCCCAATCTTGGCGGCCCCTCACACTGCAACACAGACTAACCTCTATTGGGGAAGACTCTTAATTCCTATAGACTTGTATTGTGTAATATCACCCCCCATCTTCCCCTATTTCTAAGTCTTTTGGGGAGATTTACTTTCCCACCCAATTTGTAAGGAAATTTGCCTTTTTTCAATCTATTCCAGTTACAATGAGGATCCAAGCAATCCTTATGTGTTCCTTAGGTTCTATCAACTTTCGAAGGCAGTTACTTTTCAAGTAATAACAAAGTATCAGAAGATTAGAGACACCTTCAGCATATCAAGATCTAATTTTAATGCAAGCGTTACCCGAATTTTTAAGGATTAGTGGTACAATTACATCCAATTCTTCTTAGCAACATTACAAGTAGCCACACAGCCTTTAAAGCCTTCTTCCTCTAGTAAGGCTTTAGCTATTTCTTATAATTCTATCCTTATTTATATTGGCCTTAACTTATCCATTTAATTTTCTTATTGAAGTTCCATCTCCTAAAGATTATAGATCTTCCTGCACAAGAAAATTAGCTCCTAAAGAGAAGGAGGCTTTAGAGGAAGAACTATTGAAGGAGTCTAGAGAGGAGGAAGAAAAATAAGAAGCTCATTTTCTTCTCCTAAAAATCCTACCAGCACTTCTTTAGGTACTTTTGGGTCTATTGAACCTCCCATTTATGCTATGTTCCTAATTTATAAGAAGAAGTGCATAAAACCCATAGCTAGAAAACATTTGCATTAAGCCAAGTTACAGGTATCCCGATGCCTTTTTTTAAGAAATTCATCACCTTGGCACTATTACACCAACAAATTTGACTTCAAAATACTTTTTTCATTTTTACATGATCAGTTGGTTCTTCAACTAGTGTGGACAAGACAATCTTACTTGGATATCCAAGAACACCTCCTCTATCATCCCCAATCAATGAACCCACTAGCTAGCTAATTGATACTCCTTCTTCACTAATTAATCCCACTTTAAATCCATATATTGAGAGGAAGATAGTCCCAGAGACTGTTGATACTTCCATCCTCAATCCCACCTCTCAAGATAAGATGGTTGAAGCTACAATTCATTAGGGAAAAAATCCCATGTAGGATCCTAATCTTCTTAGAAATACCTTAAAGTCACCTGCCCTCTCACCCATTCTTGAAGATGTTCCAGTTTTAAGGGCTTTACCATTTATAGAATCATTTCCTACGACGGGGTTCAATCCTCTAATTGGGGATATTCGTAACTCAATGACACTAACTGATGTCACTTCCTTCCATGGATAACTTCAGGAGATTTTGTCTATGTCCCCAATTCAAGCTTGGAAAATTATTTCCAGTAGTATAAAACAACAGTCGAAACATATCATCCAAGTTTAACCAACTCCTCCATCTCTAAAATTGGAAACTTCACAAGCTTTGGAGATATTTCGAAGCATTCTCAAACTACTATTTGAAGACTTTATTGGCTTTACCTTTGCCAGTGGTCTTGGAGAAGTTTTCTCTTGTGTTTCCTAATTTGAAGTCTTGGAAGAGAGTGTTGTGAAGGCACTAAACACTAGGACTCACTCACTTCATTATCACATCATAACCATTGCTCAAGCTTAGGCTGAAGATAATGCCTTATCTATAGACAAATCTCGTTTCTTATGCCAAAGAGCTAGAGTTGCAAGGAGATTGGAGTACTTAAGGGCCATTCGAAGCATAAAGACTACCCTCCTTTCAGAAAAATAGGAGTTGGAGAAACAACTAGCAAAAGTCATTATTGCATTGGAGGTGGCCATCATGGAAGATGAAGAGTGTCAGTAATGAATGGGCCAATTGGTTAGTGAGATATAGGTCTCAACTAATGATGAAACTCGGTTTGATGAGAGGAAGATTCAAATCAGAACAAAAATCTTACTTATGAAAACTTTTGGACCAATTTTTGGTCTCTTTTATTCAAACATTTTCATTAATATGTGACTGTAAAGGAAACTTTCCAGTCGAGTCAATTTGTATGTATATTGGCTTAATGTCGTTTGGATTGTTTGTTTTTTAGTCTTTACATTTTTATTTAATCCATATTTTCCATATGATTCCTCTTTGGTTAAAATTGGCATGTTTTATGATTATATTGGTATCTTTTTTTGCTTGTTTACATTAGTATCTTATGCTGCATCAAAATTGGTATCATTTGTTCATTGTTTAGATTATTTGTACTTGTGTTACTGATTTTTATTGTCGTTGCATTTCACTCCACATCATTGCATGATATTTCTTTTTTCCTTTATGTTTACATGTTTTACATTTAGAGGGAGAAGTTGTTTTAAGTTTTGCGTCTTTATCTTCATCTAATCCTGAACAAAAAGGGAGAGAAATGGTATTAAATCTTTAACTCAGGGGAGAAATTTGTTACCTTATGGGGAGACATCTTACCTTAGGTGGGGATTATTTAACAAATAGGGAGTGTTTTTTCATATTCAAATTTGTATCTGTTATATACTAGCTTTGCATTTGAAAGGTGTGTTTTAAGTCTGCGGGTTTTCCAACGATACGGCAAAGTTTTGATAATAGAAAAGAAACTCAAAGTTTGTGTGTGTCAAATGTCTAAACTTTTTTCTTTGGGGTTGGTATTGAGTGTTTAGAGAGCTTAAAGGTGCATAGGCTTTTGTTTTGCAAGTTTTGTCCCTAAATATCCAAATAGGGAGATTTGTAAGGATAAATTTTCGTTCAAGTAAATTTGTATGTATATTGGCTTAATTATGTTTGGGAAAAATCACTTGAGTCATAGCTTAGGACTTGAGTTTCTTATCCATTAAGCCGATGATGTGTGATTGAAGACCATAGCGGACAAGTTAAAGAATTTGCATTATCATTTCATGTTTCATGCCACGTTTAGTCTTCAAAGTCCATGGATCTCTAAAGTTATGAATGTGTATTATTTTTTATCCTTGGATATTTAGTTGGGTGTTTGTTTTAACATGTTTGAGGCCATTTTTCATATAAACAGTTTTAAAAACAAATTTTATTTTTTATGAACGTCGTTCGAACAAGAATTTCACCATATTCGAACAAGTTTGGGAAAGTCGTTTGAATGACCTTCTAACGAGGATCAAACTATATTTTTCTATTAAGTAGAGAATTATCGTTCGAAGCTCATTTGATGTCTATTAAAACTAGATTCACTATGTCATTTGAACGAGATCTAGTTTCTTTCAAATGGTATTGCATACTTCATTCAAACAAGCCTATAATTTTTGTTCGAATGAATTGCCTCATTTTTTATGATGCCTAGATTTTTGAGTTTTTTATAAATATGAGTGTTGTCACCCTATTTTATAAAGAGGTCTTTGCAAAAAACACTTCCAAGAAATATCTAAGAACCTCCAAACCCTAGTTTTACCCAACTGGTTTTGAGATTCCAGTTCTAATCAAATATGCTTGTTTGATATCTCTTGCTTGTAACCAAATTTTGTTTACTCGTCATTTTTCTTGAGTATCATTTCATACGATAGATTTTGTGATTGTCGTGGTTTAACGTTGTGGATTCTGTGTTGCAATGATGGTTTCACTAGCTAAGATCAACGAATATCGATACGTATGAGGAGCACACCTTGTGCAAGTTAATAGGCGGATTCCTACGTGCTGTTGTGAATATGGTTATGGGAACAACACGTGTCAAGGATGGAATATAGTCAAGTCGATTTTGTATGTCATATGTCATCTTGTGCAAATTCCTAGATCATAGTGAATTTTTTGTGGTTGGGTCGTCGGATGTTTTTTCCATTGTGGCTTTTTCTTATACACCGGTGTGTTGTGGTTTGTTGCCTTTATTTTATTCTTTCTACCACCTAAATGCATGCTTGGGTAAGATAAAATATGTCTAATTGTTTTTACAACACTTGTTTTGTATGCATGTTTGAAGTTTATTAATTAATTTGTGAAAATTAAATAATTGGTCTGTGTTTGACAATCCATATAATCTCTAGCACTTTCAGTAAGTTTGACAATATCAAATAAATTATGTTGTTGCCTTGCTTCCCAAATGGTTGGGTAATATGGTTTTAGAAATCTGGTATTTGTTTTTCTCATGTAAATGTAATTATTTATGTCTCTTAGATGGTATGATCCATCCTTGAATGATCTATAGATTTGGAGTGGTCCTTCCCACTTTAGGGACCATTTTTCATAAGTTGGATCTTTTGATCCTAAAGGCAAGATAGTTTTCCAAATTAATTCTCTCCTTCCTTAATGGTCCTTATGCCCACCTTTCATATTATAGTTGTCAGTTATTTTCTTATTTTTTACCAAGATATTATTTAAGGCTCTGACCCCATCGGCATCTATATTTTCCAATTCCATGTGAATAGGTTGGTCATAACACTCTACTAACAATTCATTTTGGGCTACCACTCTTAATGAATTAAGAGTGATTTCAACTATTATAATAGCAACATGACCATAGGTTAAGGAATTAGGAGTTACCCAGGTACTTGTCTTTTTAAAGGTCCTATAAGCCCATAAACTTCTGGCAAAAAATTGTGCCAACCCTTGGATTTTTCTCAATCACTTTTCTCAGGTTGCTCTTGATTACCGTATTAGTAGTCTTTGTCTAGCCATTTGACTAAGCAAAAGAGGGTGCAAATTTTTTCAAAGCTATTCCTAACCTTGAAGTAAATTCTTGCCTCATCTCTAGTTTGATTGTCTGAGGTTATTATTTCTGGGATCCCAAACTTGTATACAATGTCTTGCAAGAAATCCACCAATTCATTCGGGGTAACTGCCTTTAAGCCTTTACTTATACCCATTTGCTAAAGTATATTATTGCTACTAATACAAAACTGTGTAATTTGGACGATGGAGGATAATTTCTTTCGATGACATAAATAGACAACCCTCTAAGTGACCATGGCTTAGCTACATATTATAGATCCATAGCAGGGACATGTTTTAAAGTACCATATAGTTGTCATCTCTGGCATCCTTTCATAAAATCAATACAATCTTATAAAATGGATGGCTAATAAAACCCTTACCTTCTTAGCAACCACCTCACCTTAGGAATAGCCTGATGAGCTCCAAAAATACCTTTATGGACTTGAGATATGGTTGTTAAGCCCTCTAGGATCATACCATTAACCCCTCTTATGAATAACTTCCTAGCATACATAACATAATTAGTTGTCGTTAGTTTGACAGCCCTATCACTCTTGACATATGGGTCAGTTATGTATTCAACTAATGGTGTTCTCCAATCTTCTTGAATATAAATATTCTCAATCTTAACCAAAGGACACCTATTATGCAGTGATGGTAAGAAACTATCAATGGTACTAAACTTTAACTTGGCTTCGAAGTTATCATCAAGTTTAAAATCTGAAGCATTTTGAGCCATTTCATTGCCTTATTTATTTAGATATCTGGGAACATAGTTTAGTGTGACTTCATTAAATTTAAATAATAAAAGACGCTTGGTTATGTAAATTTAAACCATCATGAATATATTTGTATTCACCAGTTAACTGTCTTATAGACAATTAGGAATTATCACAGAAGCATTACAACTTCAAAGTGTGTTAGGCCCATTATCACCACCTCATATTCCACGTGATTGTTGGAGCATGTGTTCTCTTTTAACCTCTATCCATTCTTGGTTTTAATATGCTCAAGATATTCAATAACCAACCATATTCCTGACATTATTTCAGTTTTCAAACCATAGAACCATGACTTCCATGGGTTTAGAGATATGTATCAAATCTCATATTCCCCTTTTGTCTTATCCTCACATAGATGATCAGCTAAAAAATCAACCAATGCTTGGCCCTTTACTACTCTTTGAGGTACATAATCTAGCCAAAACTCAGATAAAACTAACACCCATTTACCAATTCTATTGCACAAAATATGTTTAGTCAATAAATATTTGATTAAATCAAACTTCAAAATGACAAATACCTTTGTAGGCAATAGATATTATCCTAATTTCATAGTATAAAAATACATAGTTAAACTTAGATTTTGCATTATTGAATATCTACACTCACACTCATTTAGAAACCTACTAAGGTAATGCATAACTTTTTGTTTGTGGTTATGATAATATTGAGACAATAATACTCCAATATATGCGTAAGAGGTTGAAATGTACAACTTCAATGGCTTGTCTTCCCTTGGAGGTGCCGAAATATGTGGCTTGAGCAAGTATCTCTTGAGTTCTTGGAAAGCCTTATCATTCTCCTCTTTTCAATTTATATTTTCTTGGTCATTTAGCTTCAAGAAAGGAGAAAACAATTTAGTTTTTCCTGCTACATCAGGTATAAATCTACGAAAGAATTTAACTTGACCCAAAACCTTTGTAACTCTTTCTTTTTGAGGGGATTTGTGCTTTCAAATATGGCTTTGGTTTTGTTATTATCAACTTGTATTCCATTTTGATGTATAAATATCCTAGGAATTTTACTATAAAAACTCCAAATGCACATTTTGAAGGATTCGTTTTAAGTTGACAATTCCTCATCCTTTGAAAATATTTTTAAGGTATGTTATATGATTAGCTACTATTTTTTTATAATTACATCATTAATATAATACTCCAAAAAGGTGTCAACCATGTCATGGAAAATGGTATTAATTCCCCTTTGGTATGTGACCCTTGCATTCATTAAACTGAATGACATTTTTATCCATTCAAATGTTCTTAGATTACAAAGACACCTATGAGTAGTTTTATGCACATTTTCCTAATTTATTCTTATCTGGTTATAACTAGACATGATAACGTGACTAGCTGTCTATCAACTAATAAATCTACGGCTGGAATTAGATATTCATTGTTTAGAGTGGTTTTATTTAGACTAAAATCAATTCACAATCCCAATTTGCCAGTTTTCTTCATTACTGGCACTATATTGGAGAGTCATTCAACATAAATATCAGTTCGAATGAATCCGGCCTTCTGTAACCTCTCCATTTGTTCTTTTATTTTGGTTATGACTTCTAGATTGATTTGTCTTGGAAATTACTTGATAGGTTTATAGCCTTCTTTGGTTGGTAGTCTGTGTTCCACTAATTTTCTGTCTAAACCAGGTAGTTTCTCACATTCCCAAGCAAATCAATCCTTGTAGTGATGTAAAAGGTCTACAAACAACTCTTGGTCTTCTTTGATTAGGTTAGCACTGATATAGGTGACTCTCTTATTTTGTTAGGTTCCTAAACTAATTTCTATAAAGGGATATGATAGATACACCATAACCTCATCATGTTCTATTGATGATCTATCTAATTCACAACTATCTTGAGAACTTTCATTCTCAATATTTTCTTATAAGACATAATTAGTCCAATTAATGGCCTTTTCCTCACCAATTTCGCGCTCAACCCTAATTATCTGAACTTATATAAAACCATGGCCAAACTTTCATTGGCCTACACATTGTTAATGAATGTATTATCCATTAAACAACTGTTTTTTATTCTTCAATTGTTCTCATCGGACCAAAAACTAACTCATCCTAAGCCTTATATGATACATATCCTTTTAATGCTTCTGGAACCAAAGCATCTGCCTTCACCATTTCCATATTCTCTTGGTATAGTCCTGCCTTCATACAGATGGAGCTAGTGTGAAAAGAAAATGGATTATATTCCACCTCTTACACAATCGCATCCTGTTTCATCAAAAGCTTCTTTTGATGCATAAAAAGAAGGAATACATTTGTTATAGTGAATTCTTCCCCTACCAAGTAATGCATTAAATCTTGGTTTGCTATTAATAATAAAGAAGGTAGTTGTGAATTCTCCTATGTCTACTTCGATATCAATAAGCAACACATATTTGTTCGACTTTTGATCTCTAGCAAAGCTTGAGATAATTATTTGAGTCTCGACCAGATTGGTGTTCTGTTTATTTATTTTATGAAGCAGGGAATATGGCATTATATTAATAGATGCGTCGTTATCTACCAATATTTTATTAATTAGAATCTCATTTTTCCAAGATTTTATAAACAAGGGTTTGATATGATTAATCATATTCTTAGTAGGATCTTCGAACCTATATATTATATTTAGAGCATACATAAATAAGTCAAAGTTGAATATCTCTTACTTCTCTGATTCATCCACTTCCATCATGGGGACTTCATGTTCTTCTTTATCTTCGAACCTCTCTGAGAGGATCGTAGATATATTGACTAGAATTTACTAAGGCATAAACCCAAACTGGATGAACTGTTGCTTCCCAACCTCTTATTCGGGAAATATGGCATCTACTATCATCACTTCTTCATTTTTTTTTCTTTATTAGAATAATTATATCCAGACTAACTATCCCCATCCACACTTGTGGATTTTTCCAACTCTTTGAGCCTTTCAACCAATAAGTCTGAAAAAGAATTACTTACCTCTGGTTTCTTGTGAAACCTAGGATTTAGCTACGATGATGAGGAAGAAAATCCCTATAATCTAGTAGTACACACAATCTCAGAGGCTTCTTGCTAAACCCTATACTTTTTTACGATCTTTCTTTATTGGGTTCGAGAAATCACCACATTTGGCTCCTTTATCTTTGACTTGGGTGGTTGGACCACATGCCACATACCTGGGGCCACCTGCTAGGGATTCACTATCTTTGGATTCTTTGTCATTGAATTGAGTTGTTGTGTAACCTTTGGTTCGTGTACTACAAACTAATATGACACTCTTTTCACCATTAGGATAGACTTTAGAACTTTTGTAAGCTTGAAACTCCCCAAAAACTGATGTAATTTGGCCTCTCGGAGGCGAGGTCTAATGTATTGATTATTTCGTGTCATCTTAGCATTATCCTGATGATAGTAAGGACCAGAGAATTGCCTCACCATTCCCATGTCCTTACTTTGAACTTTCTCTGGACCTTAGAACATTGGGGCTTTGGCAGCAAAGCCATTATTTCCATGCATATTTCTTTTGAGATATTATTTTCCCTTCAAAGCCATAAATTGGCACATCTCTGCATAATGTTACCCACACTTGATGCATAGGTGCTTTATGACCTTTTGGTTTGGGTCCTCAGTTATTTGAAGCTTCAAAGCCTTTAATTTAGACATAGTCTTCATTTTAAACTCAACATGGCCCTTATTTTAGACAGTTAAATGGACTACATACTTAGTTGAGTACAAAAATACGACCACCAATTTTATCACATGCCCGATCGATAAGGTCCTAAACATGAAGGATCCTGAAGTTGGAAGAAGGAAGAAGAGGAGGAGGAGGAGGAAGAAAAAGAGAAATACATGGCTCCCCTAATTAAGAGGAGAAAGCTAAGGCTTGACGATGATGATGGTCAGACAGCCTTGTCTGATCGGCTCAAGTCTTAAAAGATGTCTGAAATTGGCTCCCTTAGGGCCGGAAGTTCTAGTCTAGCAGGCAAGAAGAAGAAGAAGAAGAAGAAGAAGAAGAAGAAGAAGATAAAAGAGACAGAAAAAGGGAAGAAGATAGGATAAAAGAGAGAGAGAGAGAGGGAGAGAGAGAGGGAAGTGGCCAAAAAGAAATTGGTCTTAAAATCTTCTTTGGTCCCCTCTCATGCTGCTGAGTCTTAGGGGGCTAGAGTGTGCGATATCCCCTGATTTACCCCCAGTCTGCTAAGGGGCAGTGCTCGTGACTGATCATGAGCGCTTTACGAGGTTAGAGTTATCCGAGCTCGCCCTCAAGTCTACCCTAGAAATCGCCTTGGTAAGTATCTTCTTGGTTTCCTATAATTTTCTTATCTTTCTGTATTATTCTTTCTTCATACTAACTTGCTATTTTCCTTTTTCATGAAGTTTTTATCTGACTTCACTACCCTTTTGGAAGACCATGTCAATAAGTCTAGAATTTCCCAAGAGCTAAAAGATGCTCTGGAAAATAAGAAGATGGCCTTTACTGATTCTCGTCCAGCATGGGAAAAGGAGAGGGAGAAGTCGACCAAGGTATGTGTTGAACTTGAGGTATCCCTGAAGGTGGTGGTTGACAAAAAAGAAAAGCTAGTCGAGGAGAATCAAGGCATGTCAGGAAAAGTTCTGGAGCTGTAGAAGGATCTTCCTCAAGAGGAGGATAACAGCTACCTTGAGGGCTTCAACAAATCCTAGGACGATGCCGAGCTTCAACTTTCTTACGGACGAAAGGTTCCCTTCAAAAAAGGTTGGGACGAGGCCTTGAAAGTTGTGGGGGACTTATGTTGACTTTGAACTTTTTGGCCTTCATTCTTCTTAGCCTAACCCCTTTGTGGATGAAAAAGATTCTAGTTAGCCTATCGTCAATGCTAAGGATGTGCCAGCTGAGGGTGACGTGAACACCGATCAGGAGAAGGGGGCATTGATTAGGGGAAAACGATAAATGAAATTAAGTAGGTGCAAGAATAGGGCTTAGGAGATTTCCTTTTTTGTACAACCTTTTAAAGCCTTGTAATTCTCTTTATTAGTGTAAATGCACTGGACTTTGGCCTCCCCTTTACCAATAAATGAAAGAAAAACTTCTTTTCTCATGCTAATTTACTCCTTTCATTTATGCTGATATATTGCTTGTGATTTTACTTATGTTGTTTGTAATCTTATATATCCCCTAACTCACATTTGGGGATCATCATTGGGGCCAATATTAATGCGAAAGCTCGCAAGGTATTCGTGAAAGTCTACAAATCTCTGAAGGTGAGAACCGAACAGTATAAAGATCAGTCCGAGCCAGTTGCCAAGCTAAAAGATGACCTTCAGACTATAAAAGAGATCGGGGATCCAGTCCAAGATGAAGTGAACACTCTAAGGGCCAATCTCGTGGAGGCCAGTGAGGTGGGCCAAGTTGGTGAAGTCCTTTAAGCAGAAAATAATGCTCTGATGAGGGAGATCACCGAGCTGAAAGATGGTGTTTGAAAAGTATATGTAATTGTTGTAGGACTCCACATAGATGTGACAAGGTGGAGGCACCTATTCAGAATGAGACCTCGAGAAGCCTGGGGAGATGGCTACAACCAAGAATGGACTGATGCCCCAACAAGGTTAAAGGAGGCAGTAGATCTTGCCTTTGCTCATGGATGGATCAGTACCCTTAGAGATCTCAAAACACCTAAAGAGTCTAGCCTATGGTATGAGTACCAGGTCGAGTGCCCAGCCTATAGCCACAACCACTTCTCGAAGAATGACAAGTGGCTCCCAATTGATGCCATTCCTGTCCAACTCTTGGAACATAACTTAGCAGATGATACAGAGGTATTCTCCCCATACCCAGATGACGATCGAAGAGCACGCATTGCAGACTATCTTGCTCGCCATCCTGGGCCATTTTAGGTCTTTTTGTATTTTAGTCTTGATGTAATTGTAATTCCACACTTTTGTTAATAAAAAGTTTTAATTATTAACCTTTTCCATATTTTGAGCATGTGTTGACTAAACATGTGTTAATAATTATTGCTCAGACTTGAACCGAAAAGAGTTGTTGCCCATCAGTTACTCAACATCTTTGTCGACCAAACAATACTAATTGGCCATTTTCGAACCTTTATTATTTAAATGGACTAGTACTTAGGTTTAATCATTTTGAGCTTTTCAACTGACTAAGCGATATTAAGAACCAGTGTTAGACATTTGTTACTATATGTTTGAACATTATCTCAGTCCAATATGCTTAGCAGTATCATTCCATCTACTTTACCTTTTAGGTTGTGTCGTCACACTCCCTTAGGCCTAAGATAATGGTGAGAATGTACCTGGTCGATGGACCATCTGCCCGAGAAGGCATTTTGCGACCAACAAAGTTAGCGACGAACCTGAGTTGACTTTATTACCTAAGGATCCCCTGTAGGGATTTTATTATTGTCGGGGAAACTCATGAGGTCTATTGTGCTCGCGACAGAGACCTAAGGGTTGTAGTAATTGAAACACTTTTACTAATTTGTCCTAATTACTATTGACCCTTCTCGGCATGTGAGATTCCTTTATTTAAACAAGTTGAATAACTTGTTGAGATACCCGGGAGTTCTGCTATACACGAGGGAGTTATCATTTTAAAGAGGTGCATAATAATGAGATGTGATAAAGAAATATTAAGCAGCCAATATATAATATCAAAGTGTGAGGGACAACTGGCCTTTATTCATTGAATAATAACTAGCAAATTACATAAGTTTGAAAATGAAAATTTTCTTAAACTAAATGTGCTAACATAAAACTAAAAGTAAAACTTCTTAAGCTTGGTTGCGTTCCAGGCTCTTTGTATCTCCCTTCCCTCCAACGTTTCTAAGTGATATGCTCCTTGAAGGTTGTCCCTTATCACCCTAAAAGGTCCTTCTCAGTTTGGTCCCAGTTTGTCATCTAATGGTTTTACAACAATGCCGAGGACTTTCCTTAGGACATAGTCCCCTACCACTTCCTCCGATTGACTTTTTTGTTATACTGCCTGACTAATTGTTTTTGGTAGTAAGTTAACTTGATCATGGCCAAATCTTTTTGCTCTCTTGATAAGTCAAGTTCAGGCGTAATGCATCATCATTAAGGCCTTGGTCGACCAAGGTGGTTCTCATAGTAGGGAAACCTTCTTCTAGCGGAATAATATCTTATATTACATAACTGAGCGTAAAGGGTGTTTCCCTAGTTGGTCTCCTGGGGGTGACACGGTAAGCCCATAAAATGTGAGGGAGCTCTTCCACCTAGCCACCTTTGGCTCTTTCCATCCTCTTTTTTAGTCCATCGAGCATGGTTTTATTGGAAGCCTCTATCTGACCATTACTTTGGGGATAGGCAATAAAACTAAAGTGGTGTTTGATACCATGCTCATCACTGAAACCCTAAAAGAAGCTACTTTCAAATTGCGTTCCGTTATCGGTGATGATAGTCCTGGGTATCCCAAAGCATGTTTTAATGTTTCTTCAGATGAAACTGATCATATTTGAATCGCTAATGTTCGCCAGCGGTTCTTCCTTTATCCATTTGGTGAAGTAATCTGTTATAACCATTAGATACTTATGATTTCCAGATGTGATAGTTAGTGGTCCCATAATATCTAGTCCCCATTGCACGAATGGCCATGGGCTTGTCAGGAATTTCAGGTCACTAGTAGGATGGTGGACTATAGGAGAATGCTTCTGACATTTTTCACACTTGCGAACATAAGTGTCTGCGTCCTTTTGCATATGAGGCCAACAATAACCCTCCTTAGTTGCTCGAAAGTCCAATGATCTCCCACGTGCGTGACTTTTATAAATGCCCTCATAAAGATCATTAAGTACTTCCTTGGTGTCAAGTGGGTGACCGCACAGGAGATAATGGCCTGTGAATGACTTCTTGTAGAGTTTCCCCCGGGGTAAGGTGAAAATAGGTAGCCTTGACCCTTACCTGATGGGCCAACCTCTTATCGTCGAGAATTATGTCATTTCATAGATAGGTGATGATGGTATCCATCCAACTAGGGGCCTTCTCTATAAGGAGGACTTGATCGACTATGACTATCTGGTCAATTATTAACTGCGTAAGGAATTCTACCTGAATAGTTCTTCTTAGGTTAGAGCCCACTGTTGAGCTCAGGGCTTCTACGGCATCTGCGTGACTGCTCTGCCCCTGGGGGAACTGTTGAATACCCACTATCTTAAATCCAACCATAATTACTCTTACCACGATGGGGTAGGATGACATTCTATCATCTTTTGAGTTAAAGTCCCCGCTTACTTGCGTAAAGACCAGTTTGGAATCGCCGAACATGTGAAGGTGTTTTGACACCAGTAGTTGGGCCTTGTACAAGCCAGCGATCAATACTTCATATTCAGCTTCCTTGTTAGAGGCTTCAAATCCCAGTTTAATTCCTTACTCGATGACAGTATTTTCTAGAGGGATGAGGATGATTCCTACTCCTATGCCTTAGAATTGGAGGCTCCATCAACGTACAGGGTCCAGTCCCTAGGTTGCACTTCCTTATCTGTTAACTGGTTCGTTCCCTATTGGTCAATTGGCTGGTCCCCTGTGAATTTAGCGATGAATTCTGGTTGTACTTGTTCCTTAAATGTTATTCTTGGTTGAATATGGATATTAAATCTCCCAAGCTCCACCGACCACTTTGAGAGTCGTCTAGAGAGGTCGGATTTTTGAAGCATAGCTTCGAGGGGGTATAAAGTGATTATTGATATTTAGTGGTCCTCGAAGTATTATTTTAGCTTCTTGAGTCCACCACCAGTGCATAGGCGAGATTTTCCAGGGCAGGTAGCCATTTTTTACGTCCAAAAGTGTCTTAGTAGCGTAATAAATCGGGTGCTACCCTCCCTCTTTCTCACATATCAGAGCAAAACTAATAGTGTGGTCTGTTACTACAAGGTAAAGATATAATAGGCCTCCATCCTTTGAAATCACTAGCAGGGGTGGTTTTCTAAGGTAAAATTTTATCTCCTCCAAATCTTTCAAACAGTCATCATTACATATGAGGCCTTTGTCCTTCTTGAGGAGTGGAAAGAATGGTTAAAAGCATTCTAAAGACTTGGAGATCAAGCGATTGAGCATCGCAATACCAATGAGATTTTGAACATCTTGCAATGTCGGAGGAGGCTGGACCCTGGTGATAGCATCAATCTAATCTGGATTGGCCTCAATTCCTCTTTTAGTGACTAAATAGCCCAAGAACGTTCCTGATTGGACACCGAATGAACACTTACTTGCATTAAGTATCATCTGGTATTTCCTGAGGATCTCAAAGGTTCTGTCTAAGTCGGTGAGGTGGTCTCCCTTGTTCTTTCTCCTCACTAGCATATCGTCGATAGACTTCCATTGTGTCTCCCATGTGTCTCTTAAACATCTTGGTGACCAAACTCTAATAAGTCACCCCTACATTATTTAAACCAAACGGCATAACCTTGCCGCAGTATAACCCAATGGGGGTTATGAAGGATGTTTTTTCCTGGTCGAGGCCGAACAACGGAATCTGATGGTAGCCTGAGGAGGCATTCAGAAAACTCGTCCTTTCATGTGTGGTCGTAGCGTCAACAAACTGGTAAGTTTTAGGCAGGGCGAATCTATCCTCGGGGCATGCTCTATTGAGATCTGTGAAATCAATATAGACCCTCCAATTACCATTGCTCTTGCATACCACTGTTGGGTTGGATAGCCATTTAAGTAACTGAACTTCCCTAATGGATCATGCATCCAGTAGCTTCCCCACTTCATTCTCCAACGTTTTAGCCTTCTCAGGGGCTGTTTGGTGGGATTTTTGAGTGACGACTTGAAGGTTGGATTGATGTACAGGTGATGGCAGGCTGGAAAATTATATGATTGCCAAGTGAAAACATAGAGATTTATTTTCAAAAAGGCAATTAGTTCTTTTTTCTTGACAGCAAGTGTGGCTCCGATCAGAAATTTATTCTCCGATAAGTTATCGTCGGCTCCAACTTCCTCCAGACTTTTAAAGATCCTATCAGCGGGGTGTACCTTTGTCTCTTCTACCCCTTGTCAATCATACCATAATTACTATTTGGAGGGTGTAGTCCCCTCTTGGGCTTCCTCCTGAGCATTCTTTAGTTCCTTCTATTTCTCCTTTCTGAGGCGAATGGCCACGATAAAGCAATTTCTGGTAGTGGCCCGATCGCTACGAATTTTGACCATGTCCCCCGTCAGTGATACACTTCAACTTTTGGTTGTAGGTGAATGGTACGTCCCTCATAGCATGCAACCATCCTCTGCCCAAGATGGCGCTATATATGGACTCTATATCCACCACTAAGAACTCAATAAGCTTTGACATGTTGCTTTCTCTGACTGGCGGGACTATCTTTCCCGGCAGCATTGTAATTTTCCCAGTGAATCTGACCAATGGAACTGTGGCCTCCTTAAGGTCAGTGAGATTCAACTTCAGCTTATGGAATAACTCCAGGTACATCACTTCTGATGAACTCCCCTGGCCTATGAGTAGCTTGTCAACGTCCCAATTAGCAATTCTGAGGGTAATCACCAATGTGTCGTGATGTGGGGCTCTCACTCCGACTAAATCTTCTCAATGAAGACAATATGCTTAGTATTGTAGACTTCCTCTTGTTGTCGGTTCTTACCAGCTTAGGTTTTGGCAGGGTCAATCTAAAATGCCTCCGTGACGGCAGTAACCTTCTTCAACTCCATCCGAATGGTATTACCTTGGATTTTCTTAAGGTCTGATGCCCCGTGGATTATCATGAACTCATGTAATATGTCATCGTCAAGGATGTTGTCTGGCTTCTAGTCGCCATTATCTACGACCTTATCTACTTTCTTCTTTATGTACTCATTGAGGTTCTCATCTTAAGCCATCTCCTCCAAGTGTGACTTTATAGCCTTGTAATTTTCAGTCATGTGGTCGCCCTCCTTATGGAATCTGCATCTCAATGAGTTGTTTCTTTTTATTGGATCACCACCATCTTCTTGGTCCACTTGATGAACAGTTGGTCTCTAATCTTGCTCAAGATCTTATAAATGGGTTCCTTGAAGATTGTGTTAATAGCCTGAAATGCCTTGGAAGGATCAGCCTAGTTTCCATTCTTAGAGCTATTTTTCCCTCATTCGTGTTCCCCTTCTTTTGGAGTATCACTATTTTCTTCACCTTTGGTTGCCTTTGCTCGATCTTTGTCCCCTATATTATAGTGAAACACATCTTGCTCCTTGGCGTATTTCTCAATACGAGCCATGAGATCATCAATAGTGTTGACTTCCTTCTTAGTCAGGGACTGGTGCAGCAAATAGGTGGTTAATAGACCAATTTTGAAGGATGCAATGGTAACTTGCTCCAAGCAATCCTCTACCTCATTAAAGACCCAATATCTTTTGGCATAATCACATAGGCTCTCTTACGACTTTTTCTTCATCGTGAGCAGTGCATCCATCCATTTAGGATGGGAGCTACTGGTTATGAAGAAGGCATGCCTATGCTAAAGCCTTGAATTTTCTGATTAACCTGTGAGGCAATTTCTCAAACCAATGTTGTGCTACATCATGTAGGTTAGAAGGGAAAATTCTACACATTAGTGCATCGTTATATCTCCATAAGGTCATTGCTTATCTGTATTTATGAACGTGGTTTATAAGATCTATCTTTTCATCATAAATTTTGAACCTCAGAATGGAAAACTTCTTTGAGGGATCCTTTTTTTATCGCCCTTGAGAAAGGGGATTTCATCTGGGTATTGAGAGCTCTCCTAGCTACCTCCCTGGTGGACCTGGCTCCATGATGGGTTGGATGTTGGTCTATCTCTCTACGGACTAGAATCCTAATGTCCTCATTCTATCGATCATTGCTCTTATGGTGTCTCTCTGAATGGCCACACTCTGATCGACCATGCTCTGATCGACCACATTCAGTTTTATCATGGTCGTGCCTAAAGATCCTCCTTTGACTGCAAGTATTACTCACCTAAGGACTATAAGTCCTATCACGACATTTCCTTATATCTTTACGAAGACCTATATCCATTATTTCAAGTCGCCTCTAGAGGCGAGCATTCTCTTCCACTAGGAGGCATGTGGCCTCCTCTTATTCTCGAGGCCTAGCTTCGTAAGTGTCGATCAACCTGGAGATCTACGTAGACGTAGGTGGTCCCTGTCTCTCATTATAAAATTGCCTTTCTTGGTGAAACCTTGGATTTGTATACTAACAAATTTCTGAACCCTGGGTGGGACTGGGTCTTCTTTCACATCGCCAACCTTAGGAATGTTGCTACTATAGTGAGACATCACGGGTTTTCTATTTGTGAAGGTTTTCTCAGGAATATAAATCACTTCCCACAGACGGTGCCAATTGTGTGTGCATTTATTATCACAATAAATATCTACGAAACAATCATAAAGAACCGAATGCAAAATCACACGAACAACAACGATATACGTCGTTCAGCAACTTGCCTACACCCACAGAGAGGTACTATTTTATTATAGTGTCTTTCAATCCTCGAGATTAAATCCCTTTGCCCCGGGTCAAGGTTTACAATCTATAAATACATAAAATTAAAATATTGAGTTATATAAGGAACTCAATTAACATGTGGATAATTCGTGGTGTACCTGAATATCTCCTCCAAGATTATTGGTAACCAATTTGAATATATCCGCGAGTGTTCTAGTGTATTTTGAATACATGTGAGTAAATTAAATTTTGATTCGGGTCGGGCAAATTTTTGGACAATCCAAGCAGGTCATCTACTCCCATGGACCATATTGAATGGGTCCCACACCATCCAGAAGATCTTATCCTTGTGATAATATCAGAAGATTGTGTGTTATTTGATACTTCAATTAAGAAGACGTGTTCTTCCCTTAGGGAAGACTTTGATGTGAGTGATAAATTACTATGAATAAATAGAATAAAAGAAGTTGTAAAGTGTATAAACTAAAATAACTAAAGCTTTGAAATTAAAGAAAAGTAAATGCTTGAAGGTAAAGGATTATGCTACAAAATGTAGAGTAAGAAAGTAAAAGATTACACTACAAAATGTAGATTAAGAAATTAAAAGAAATCAAATGTAAAGGCAAGAAACTGTAATAAATTTGAAAGAAAGTTACAATCTACTTAGAATTGAAAGATATTCAGTAAATAAAAGAAAGGAAAGAAAGGATAAAATGAGTAAATATAGTTTTTTATTGAGGGAGCCATCATTTACCTTTGTCTACTCGTTGCTTATTTATTGTGTTTCTTTCCAGGAAACGTAAGTTCTTTAGTAACTACTGGTTGGTTATTCATTCATATATTTCCCTCCTAAGTGCACTAATGACCCCATATAAGTTATTTTCCTCAAATTTCTACATTGTGTGCAAACTGTGACAGGTGTCACAAATGCATGTAGCCAATTGCCTTAAGTTAGAGTATTATAGTTCAGTTGTTATTACCGGTTTATAATATCACATAGAGATAGCTCATTGGGTTATGATAATATGGTGTAAACACTAGTGTAACCACCAAGACATTTGGATCGACCTCATTTAAGGAGGATACACTTTCAAGAAGACCAACTTTTGAGTTTTCCACTCCAAGGATCCTTCTAATGTTGAACTTTGGGATTCTTTGGATGAGGTTCTTATTAATTTCCAAGTAATCTACCATGAGATCGCCTTCACAAATCTCAGTGACTTGACTAACCACCAGATGAGAATCATTAATGGACACAACTTGCTCTATATATAGGTGGATAGCTTTTTTTTTAATGGGAGGGACCCTTATTTTATATAAATACTTTGGTATAAAAGCCCTACCAAGGTGTCTTTAACAAAGCTTGAGAATGATAATAATTACAAACAAAGATAACTTTCTAAAAAGAAATGAAAATTATTTAACTGATCTAATGGAAGGTAATCCTTGCTTGTCCAGAATTTAGAATCCTCTATTTGGTCTAGAAAGTTCTTTGATTGATTTGGAGTGTCAAGGTCAGTTCTGAGGACCTAAGGAGATGAAGGTGATCGATTAAGCAGGTTGAGGTCGATTCTAAGGACCTAAGGAGACGAGGATGATTGGTTTTACGGGTTAAAGATGTAATAAGATTGGTTCTAAAGGGCTAGGGAGACCAATTCAACGGGTCTAGGTCAATTCTGAGGACCTAAAGTAATATTGGGTGTGACCGATTCAGCGAGTTGAGGACGAAATCTGAAGACCTACAGTTGTAATGACCAATTTTACGGGTCAAGGTCAATTCTGAGGACCTTAAGTTGTGACGATCAATTCTAAGGATCGAGGTCAATTCGGAGGACCTTAAGTTATGACGACCAATTCTTGGGGTCGAGGCCAATTCTGAGGACCTTAAGTTGTGATGACCAATTTTGAGGATCTTAAGTTGTGACGATCAATTCTGAGGGTCGAAGCCATTTTTTAGGACCTTAAGTTGTGATGACCAATTCTAAGGGTCGAGGTCAATTATGAGGACCCAAAGTTGTGTCGATCAATTCTGCGGATCGAGGTCAATTCTGAGGACCTTTAGTTGGGATGACCAATTTTGAGGGTCGAGATTAATTCTGAGGACCTTAAGCTGTGATGATAAATTTTAAAGGTCGAGGTCAATTTTGAGGACCTTAAGTTGTAGCGACCAATTCTGATGGTTGAGGTCAATTCTGAGGACCTTAAGTTATGACGACCAATTCTTAGGACCAAGGTTAATTTTGAGGACCTTAAGTTATGATGACCAATTCTAAGGGTCGACCTTAAGCCGTAATGATTGATTCTGCAAATCAAGGTCAATTTTGAGGACCTTAAGCTGTGATGGCCAATTCTGAAGGTTGAGATCAATTCTTTGGACCTTAAATTATGACGACCAATTTTGAGGATCAAAGTCAATTTTGAGTACCTTAAGTTGTAGCGACCAATTCTGAGGGTAGAGGTCAATTCTGAAGATGTTAAGTTGTGACGACCAATTCTGTGGGTCGAGATCAATTCTGAGGACCTTAAGTTGTAATGACCAATTCTTTAGGTCGAGGTCAATTCTGAGGACCTTGAGTTGGGATGACCACTTCTGAGGTTTGAGGTCAATTCATAGGACCTTAAATGGTAATGACCAATTCTAAGAGCCGAGGCTAATTCTGAGGACCTTAAGTTAGGATGACCAATTCTAAGGGCTGAGGTCAATTCTGAGGACCTTAAGTTATAGCTCATGAGATTTCTCTCCTAGGGAATTTAATTTACCTGCAGTTCCGTTGGGGAATATGTTGTTTTAAGACTCCATTGGGGGTATATTTAGGATGAGAATTATTAAGGATTGGGGTGTAAAATTAATCATGTTGGGGGTAAGAGCGTAAGACTAATCCTGCTGGAAATTTTAAGAGTTTATAAGTGTTTGAATCTTCTATTTTCTCTCTCTAAAAATCATTCCTAAGTCCTTTTTACTTTCAAGACTTTAAATGTCTAGTTCTTCGAGCGAGGGATACAACACTGATTGGTTGGTCGTCGATGACTGGGTTGGCCTGGAGTGGCAGTCTAGGGTACCCCTTACTTTGGGCACTGAAAATTCCTTTGATTTATTTGAGCCTATAGTCGATGAGCATATCCTACTACGCGAGTCGTCATACCATCGTAGGTCTAGGATGATGAACCCTAGTGACTATGTAAGTATAATGACCTTTGGTATTCTAGTTCATTCTTATCATTCTTCTTTGTGCTAATGAAGGGTTTTTCTTCTTCTTCTTTGGCAGACTGACATTGCTCCTTCAGATATTTGATCTCGGGGGACGACGGTGCTGAAGGAGGTTTGGTATAATCTCCCTAATGTGGTGGGTTGAATAGTTTCCAATACAAGTTTTGGCTATTTGGCGCAGACTTTGGATGAGTCACTGCGTTCTACAGCAATTTTGTGCCCTCTGGGTGACAAGTGGTGGGACACTACCCGCACCTTTCATCCTGGCTCCGAGGAGATGATTTTCACTCCCATAGATGTTCAATAGCTGACGGGGCTTGATTGCGAGGGGTGTTAGATATTAGTGGACCGCACATTGAGCGTGATAGCGAAGGCAGTGCAGGCGACAATGGGGGATGTGGGTTGGATCGTATTTGGGGATTCGATTCGTATTTCTACTTTGAAGGAGACTCTCTTGAAAAGGAGGGTGGATGTAAGTGATGAGCGGTAGGTGAGACGGGAGGTCCGTCTGTTTATTTTACTTTTGTTTGGTGACTTTTTTGTGGCGACGTCGTTCATCTTTAGTTCATATCGTATCTGAGGATGCATTATGACATCCAGTTGTACCATTGGGGGATCCTAGCCTTGGCGTCCCTATATCCTTCTTTGGATGTTTTTAGCTGGCATTACCGACAAACTTTTACGGGAGCCATATATCTTTTGGATTTATTTTTCCTTTTTACGCATTTCTTTGCATTCTTCTTCTATTTCATTTTTATTAATTCCTTTCTTTCGCAGTCGTGGTTCTATGAGGTGATCAGTCATAATGTGGGGTTGATAAACCTGAAGGATGAGGACTTAGGGGACTTATACAGGATGTTTCGGTGGTGGAAGTCCAACCGACGGTCAAATAAGTTCTTGTCTTGGGCAGACGTGCGGCGGGCTCTAAATGCCCTGATGAGCAACCAGGTTATCTTTTGTTTTTTCTGAGTTCTCTTTTGGCATCTTAATTTCTTAAGTAGATACTGATTCTCTGTTGGGGATTACAGGTGACATTCTACTGTTGGGGGTGAGTCCACGGGATACTGGAGTAATGAGCCTATATGCGCAGATGTGGCGATTGATAGCACATGAGTTTGGGTATGTCTAGTACCTAGAGGAGAGGGTGCGAGGTATATTTTGGAGGCGGAGATGGAGGTCCCATCGTTTGTGCCCCCTATATTCAGGAGGGTGAGGGATATGTCAGATGATTCCCGAGCGGCGGCGATAATAAGTGATCCCGATACTCACTATACGAATACAGTGGCGAGCTATGATTATCTAGATTTTGTGACGAGCTAGCTGATGCCCTCATGTATCTATGACGTGGAGAACATGCCTAATCCCACCATGTCTTTGGGCAGGGGTACTATCGCACCCATGGGATTGGCCCATAGCACGGGTGATGGCACATTGGTGGCGGCGACAGAGGAGACTCTGATT
The DNA here is from genome assembly GCA_949130495.1 of Sambucus nigra. Lineage (NCBI taxonomy): Eukaryota > Viridiplantae > Streptophyta > Magnoliopsida > Dipsacales > Adoxaceae > Sambucus > Sambucus nigra. The sequence continues at coordinate 295,654,646 of OX422218.1, read as the reverse complement.
ATTTTACTCCCCCTTCGTATAACTTTCGGCTGAGTAATAGAAAATCACTGAACATGTTGCACCATCGTAATGTGTCGGTGTCTGGGTTGAAAGGGATTAGGATGAGGCCCCTGGGCGTGAGGTATATTTTTCCTCTCTTTTTTAGTTGATTCATCTTTGCTCTTTACTGATTTTTTTGCCTTTTGTTGTTTCTTATTTGCTCAGTATGTTCGGGTGTCGACCACCTGGATGAGGGACATCGAGGAATGGATGGCCTCTATATCGAATTATATAAAGAAGTCGATTCCTCCATGCTTTGTGTCATCTGTCATGTCATATATAGGTTTTGGTTCTTGGCGTGGAGGATATACCGCTCGTCGCAGGGGATAGCATGTCCACCGTGGAGGTTAAGGGCTTGAGAGGGTCAGTTGAGGGTTCGGGCGAAGTCCCATTTGTATTTTACTGGTTTTCTTTTCTATATGCAATGTGTATCCAAGTGAAGAAAAATATATCAAGAAATATGCGTTTTCCTTTGGGCATTTTTCTTGATTTAGTGACCTATCCTATATTACTATTTATTTTAGGCAAAGGTATTTATTTAGAAAATGGGAGTGAAAGTAATTAACTCTGAAAAAGATTTTTGAGTAAGAATTTATTTTGAGAATTAAAAATGATTTTTTTCTTGAGAGAAAATGAGTAAATAACCCGGGGGTAATTTATCAAACGGGGGACTTTTCTAAAATTAATTTTGATAAAAGAGGAAAGATGGAATTTTCCCAAATAAAGGGGTTGTTGATCGATATACACCTTGACATGCCTATTGGCATGCCATGGGGGTCAAGTCAAATCGTCCCTAGGCATTGATTCCACTTTTCTGCATATCAGAGTACTCCTGTAGGGCTGAGAATTAATCGAGTTCCTAGAGTTCTTACTTTTGCCAAAGGTTTAAAGTATAAGAGGAGGGGTGTGGGATGTGATTTATTCCACCAATACCCACATTTCTCTTCTTTCTTTATATTTCTTATTCTCAAATGGCTCGTCCCATATATGAAGGATTTGTTTCTTACCTTGATGGTCTGGAGGCCATGTGCTTATACAATGTGGACTACGATACTTTCAACCTGAGCCCGCTTTCTCTGTGGCATAACCGAAACATGGACTGGAACCTGTTAGCAACGGTAGTGCATTCTTAGTACCCTGAGGACCATGTCTATCATTTTTTCCTTGACGAGGTCTATCCCACCTATGAGTAAATCTCACCCATATTGGGGGGTTAGCCCTAGTGTGGCGACAGTTATGCCCATTTTTTTCGTTCTCCCCGGCCGTTTCTGACAGAGTCACTTCATATTTCTCCTTTGACGGATCGATCGTTGGTTATAAGAGGGAATATTTCTCTTCGGGAAGTTATGTATTCAGTGCACTTGAGGTGTTTTGAGGATGATGGCTTTGCCAAAGCTATCGCCTTAGGCCTTACTGCGAGTCTTTAGCTGGTGATAGGGGACTTGACAGCGGATCCCCAGGTGGTTGAGATAACGGCATGGATGACTTACCTCCTTAATCCTATGGCGATGGTGCTGGATGAGACCCTGAATGGTCTGGATGCTTGTAAGGAGGGTCACTCTAACTTTTTGTGTGGGGTCCCAGTAACAAACTTCTTCCCAATGGAAGATTTGACTAAATCACAAAGGATGATGTTGGGGTGTTTATGGTAGTGCCATCGATCATCTATCCATCTGATACAATTTGTGAGAGGGGCATAGCATGTGTCTGGGGACTACCTAAAATGTCTATGGAAGCAGGTAGTAGAGAAAATAATGGTGGAGAAGACTAGTCAAAGGTAGTTCATCGCCTTCAACACCATGGAGGACAGTGTTGTGATTCTGTCAAGGCTTGTCAGGGCGTACTGCTCCATGGAGCGCATACGAAGTGTCAACTAGGAGTTGGAAACTTAATGACCTTCGGGATACAGAAATGATGATGAAGAGTGGCCGTCAGGAAATTAAAGACAATGTCTTTTGAAGCTTGTGTGATTTTTTTTGTGAAGCTATGGTAATTTTGGTGTTTTGTATTTTTGGGGTTTGGAAAACTTTTTGTTGTAACTTGGTTCATGGTTAGGTTCATTTAGGAATGGTAAAATCAGTTGAAGGAGGTGGTTTATTTAACTCCCTTCAATGATACTTCATGTAACATCGTTGTATTCCTTATTAGAAATAAAAATTGGTTTTGATCATATTTTGATATGCCTCTTGATGAATTTTGCATTTGAATTATCTATACCGATCGCTAAGATATACATAATCCTTTTGTTCATGTAAATGATAAAGTGGACTGTCTTTCTCGAAGGTTAAAAAATAATAGCATTTTGTTAAAAAGTAGGGTACCGGACCCATGTATGGCATATGAGCTGCTTACGTACCTTTGGGGGTTATGAAAATTTTCTTGAATTCCATTTTGAAAAGAACAGGTTTTTGAGAGGATCAGGTCCCTCTGGTTAGGGGAAATAAAGAATATTTTTTTTAGAATAGAAGGGGGATGAGAAGAGTCTTAGGGCATCAAGATTTTGGACTAAGGGTAAATTTCTTGAGATGGTTCTAGTTGACTGGATGCGCCATCTATTCTCCATCGAAGTTGGTGAGTATAGCGGTGCCTCTTGAGAGAATTTTCTTCACGATGTAGGGGTCGCTCCAATTCGGTTTGAATTTATCTCTAGGGTCCCAAACGGGTTTTATAATCTCTTTGAGGGTAAGGTCTCCTTTATGGATACCGCGGTCCTTAACTTTTTGGTTGAATAATTGTGTTATCCGACGATGGTACCCCTTACTTCAATCTCATTTCATCCAAGAGTGATAATTCGTCCAAGAGGCTCTGCTGCCATTCTTCTTCGCTAACCTTGCTCATGAGCATGATGCAGAGGGAAGGTATTTTTATCTCAACGGGTAGGACTGTTTCCATGACTTACACTAGAGAATAAGGGGTAGTCCCGATAGGCGTTCTTATTGAAGTGCGGTAGTCCCTATCGACCCAAAATTCCTAGAGAATAAGGAATTCAGTCAGCCTATTCTCTACAACTCTCAGTCATCTTGTTGATTATGGTTTTGAGGTTTTTATCAGCAGCTTCGACAGCACCATTAGTTTTGGGTCGATAGGGAGAAGATTTGTGTCTCTAAATCCCATATTCGTTGACTAGTTGTGTAACCTCAGCTTAGAAATGGATCCTATTATATGATACCAACTCATGAGGAACTCCATATTTGTAGATAATGTTCTTTCTGATGAAGTTGTCCACTTTCTTGGCATTCAGTACTGCATATGACTCGGCTTTGACCCATTTGGTGAAGTAATAAATGGAGACCAGGATGAATTCGTGACCGTTTGAATCTTTGAGAGTAACTTTCCTTATAATATCAATGCCCCAGGTGGAGAAGGGCCAATGAGAGGTCATGTTATATAGTTCTCTAGGAGGTAAGTGTTGGATATTCAAAAATTGTTAACATTTGAGGCATATGTGGACATAGGTCGTGCAATCTTGAACCATGGTGATCCAATATTATCCTTGACGGGTGATCTTTATAGAAAGCATGTGATATTCATGTGGGGCCCACATTCCCCGTTGTGGATCTTCTACGTCATTTCTACAACATCAGCCCATATTATGCAGTGCAAATGGGTTCTATCAAAGTTTCTATTAAATAGTGCTTTATCACAAATTATGTAATGGGCAGCCAATTTGGGAAGGGTTGCACAGTCTTTCTTATTAACGTATTGGGGATACCTATTGTTAATACCAAAATTTGCCATCCTACGTGGATTTATTACAAGTCACCACGCGTCATTCAAGGTGGCATAATTCCAAGTCAGAATGATGGAAAAGCCCAACCAACAAGGAAACCAGAACAATATTGTTACCCGACCAACTGGGAAGCCCGACCAATAGCCTAAAATCCATTATGTATAGCCAACCAAGTGCCAGCAGTCTTACAGCCTATATTGCCAATGAAGCGACAACATTCATATATTTAATTCTCATTATGTATTGATGTAAATGCCTAACAAATAAAGGCATTCCATCCTTTCTCATGAGAACTATCAAGACCCCTCTTGGGCTATAAATACATTGTATCACCCTCATTGCAGGGGGACCCGAAAAATAACTCAAGGCAGTCAATACATAATAGTGGACGTAGGTTATTCCATTGAGCCGAACCACTTTAAAAATCTCTTGTGTCTTGTTTGTTTTACTTATTTTATATGTGCTTAATTAATTAGGCTTAGTCTAGTTTTTTGCATCAACAGATTGGCGCCGTCTGTAGGAACGTATTGCTAAATGTTTTCATTCATTCATCATTCATCAATACATGGCTGAAATCCTAGAATCAAGTACCAAAAATGGGGGAATTCTGCTTACTCCCTCTGTCCCTCCAAATAACAATGATTTAACAGGAATTTTGGCTAGCTTGGCAAAGGGTCAAGAAGCTATGCAGAATACTATACGACAGTTGGCTCAAATTTTGTAAGCTGGAGTGCCAGTACAAGTTAATCAAAGGAGTATGCCACTTCCGCCAACAAGGAGCATTAGGCATAGCTGTTCCAAAACTTCTAGGTATCCTTCATACCTTCCTGAAGAAACTTCTTCTATTAGGATCACTAATTCCTCTGATGGACAATCCCTCAACCTAGAAAGATTGAGTGCCTTAGAAAGACTAAGTAGGTCCTCTCCTTTCGATCGTTTGGAACCCTAGGGAAATACCTTACGGGTTGCGTCGAGAAATTCACGATAACCAAGCGATTTAAGGGAAGGTTCATCCCTATCCAGATTAAATACTCGATGAACTGATAGGTCCAGTCAGAGAGAAAGTTCGCAGAAAAAACTTCAGCATGATTTATTGGTTGGCATAAAAAAGCGGCGATCTATGGTGCTAGCAGTGATGCTTAGAAAGGCTACATTCAACGTTTGGAAGACAGATTGGGAGAAATGGCCAAGGCCAAGAATCCCCTCCAAATAAGTTTTATTAAAGGATCCCCCTTTGTGCAAACCATCGTATATTTCCCTACGCCGACCAAGTTTAAATCTCCAGTGGTCACTCCCAAATATGATGGGAAGATTGATCCAGTTCTTCATATAGAATAGTACCAAACAGCTGCTGATATCTATGGTGTTCCTGATGAGATGAGATGTAGGGCATTCTCAAGAAAAATCACTAAATCTACTCAAATTTGGTACAACATCCTTCCTCGGGGGTAGATTTCTTGCTTTTAACAACTTGTCGAGCTATTCATTGGTAATTTTTGCTTTGGAACAAAACCAGTGAAACCAGTAGCTCATTTGCTCAGTGTAAGACAAAAGGAAGGAGAAAATACCAGGGATTACATCACTCATTTCAACAATGAGAAACTGGAAGTCATTGATTACGAAGAGAAGACTGCAATCACTGCTCTCATGACTGGTTTTCTCCCTAATAAATTATATTAAACATTGGCAAAATATCCACAAAATATGATGACAGAATTGATGGCTAAAGCAGTGAAGATTATGAATGTCGAGGAAGCTATGGTTGCTAAAAAGAATTCAGACGCAAAGGAGAAAGCAAAAACATAAGGTAAGTCAGATAAGAAGGATCACAAGAATCATAATGAGCGCAGGAGTTCAAAGGTAAAGGAAGGACTAGATCGGCTCTGTAAATTCACTAATTATACTTCCTTAACGGTGGATATACATCATGTGTTGGAGGAAATCAAGCAAAACAATGATTTGAGTTGGCCTAAAAAGTTAAGGTCTCCTGCTGATAAGAGGGATAAGTCTAAGTATTGTGAGTTTCACAAAGATCATGGTCATACTACCAACCGTTGTATTGCCCTCCAGAATGAGATAGAAGTGATCATCCAAAGATGAAAGTTGGACAGATTTGTTGATCGGAAAAATAGTGGAAGAAATGGAGCTAGAGGTCGACAGAGATCTAAATAGCCAGTTAAGGCCGGGTAAGAGAAGAAGAGGAACCATGACGATGATCCAGAAGATGATCCTGATCTTACCAGGAAGCCTAGATAACTGGAACGCGAGGTATTCACACTCAGTTTTGGTTCTTTTGATTGTCACGTGATTACAGGGGGTGTAAGGACACAAGTCTCCGATTGAGTCTTAATGTAGTGTTGGTTCAATTTCGAACAAAAACATTTGAGTTATAGGATAGTGTTAAAGTGTATCCATTCAAGCCTATGACGTGTTTGTTGAAGACGTAGCGACCAAGATCAAAAAGCTTCATCATATGCCAATTTATTGTGCCTTGTTTCTACGTCACCAAGATTGTACCAATTCCTCCTAAGTTATGAATGCATTACATATATATATAGGAGCTTGGAACAATGTTTATTGGGTGTAATTTTATTTTAAACTAATGTTTATTTTCAGAAGGTTTCTTTAAAACTTTAAAATAAAGTTTCTTGGCTAAAAATTGAAGTTTAACCATTCTGGAACTTCTTTCGATATTGTCCTTCGAACGAGTTTGCCAACGAATTTTTCCCATTTGCCTCTGGAACTTCGTTAGAAGTGTCGTTCGAATGAGACTTCGTTCGAAGGAAAATCTCGTTCAAACGAGATTTCTTGCGGGAAATTTTTTGGAAGTTTTAATCAGTTTTTCCCCATGTTCCCACTTACTTTTACCCACTAACTCTTGACAGAAGTTGTATGTGCGGGAACCATGTTTGAAAACCCAACTTTTGACATTTTCTAAACACTTTTTTGAGAGAAAATTTCTAAGTTCAAAAGTTCATGTTTTAAATGTTTGCATTTTCAAGAACATTAATCCAAAACACTTTTGTTTACACCCATAGTTTGTTTATTCCAAGTTACCATATAAATATCTTGCTTGGAGTATTTGGCACCGGGTTTTTCTCTACACCTCAAAGAAGAGAAGTTTGGGTTTGCTTATACATCCCACATAGTGGAAGATTATTTGTTGTGATATACCCACTTGGAGAAAGGCTCATTGCTCGGGTGGCGGTGACAGAAAAAGTCCCATCGGTGGATTCAGAGACCGCGGTAGACCTCCATGGTTATTCGCTAGGCAGAGGTGTGTACAAGAAGGAGCGTTGGGGCTTGGACGGATTCAAGTCGAGTGTTGTAAGTCTTATTGTCTTGTACTTATAAAATTGTACTTAGTGGATTTGAGGCTAGGGTCGTCCGAGATTTTTTTCCGTTATTGGTTTTTCCTCGTACATCGCGGCGTAGTGTGACTGATTTACTTTTATCTTGCAAAATAACTTAGAACGCATGCTTAGGATAATTCAAGATAAAATTTGGTTTAATTGTCACACTTAATTAAATTGGTGCAAATTCAATTGGGGTAAATGTTAATTTAATTCAAGTCATTAATTTTATTGGATAAAATTTGGTTTGACCTAATATTGCAAATTGAATATTTATTGTTAGGCAAATTTCTAGGACTTGTATTAAATTGAATTTTTGGGCTTAAAGTTAAAATTCACAAATTTGATTTTGAGTATAATTTTAATTTTGTGAAAATTAAAATTTGGTTTACTTTTGTTTTAATTTGTGAAGAAATTAAAATTTGGTTTATGTAGTTGTTTAGTTGAACCATCTCTATTCCGTATATTTAAAGGAAATTGAAATTACTTTGTTAAGATTTTAAAAATTGGGGGTCATCATTCTCAATAGGTTGAGATACCGGAGGAGGAGATCATACAGCTGAAAGGAAAGCTTACCTCAATGAGGCTCAAGCTTGTTCCTATATCCAGCGGATCAACCTCGCCGAGGAGGACCAACCACAAAAAGTTAACAAGGATAAGCTCGTAATTGGCTTTTCCAAAAATGATTTATCTAAAGTGTTGTATCCTCATGATGATCCTTTAGTGATCGGAGTCGGGATGAAAGAACTATTGGTAGTAAGAACATTAGTGCATAACGGCAGTTTGGCAGACATCATATTCTATCCCTGTTTTTATAGTTTTGGTTTAAAACTCAGTCAACTATAGCCTTATCACCGGCCACTCATTGGATTCTCAGGTGAGAAAGTGTTTCCATTGGGGACTATCAAGCTAGATGTGTTGATCAGGACATGGCCGGCGAGAAGGACAGAGAAGGTGAGATTATTTGTAATGCATAAAAATGTTCATTCTACCTATAATATGATTATGGGAAGAGTTGGTCTGAAGAAATTCGAATTTGTATCGTCTATTGTTAATTAATGCTTGAAATTCCCAACTAACTTTGGAGTTGGAGTAGTGAAAGGAGATCAGAAAGTAGCTCGTGAGTGCTACTATTCCTCTGCCGAGGAAGAAGATATGTTAGAGACAAAGAGGAAAACAACCACTTATCAAGTGGATATATCTGAGCCAAACTACGAGTCTGAGGTTGAAACCTTAGATCCATTAGACGAATTTGAGCTTGTAAAAGGCCAAGTGATGGAGGCGACATAGAGTATTATTCTGGACGATGATAAACCAGAACGAACATCTCAAATAGGTGCATCATTGGAACCAGTTCTTAAACAGTAGTTAGTGGGTTTCTTGAGATGAAGGAAACAGATATTCACATGGAGTCATGAAGATATGCCAGGTATATACCCAAATTTTCTATGCCATGCGATTAATATGAATAGGGAGGTTAAACCTTTGAATCATCGAAGAAGAGTTTTTAGCCCAGAGAAGAACTAGGCTATACAGGAAGAAGTGGAGAAGCTTCAAAAAGCTTCCTTTATTGAAGATGTGAAGTACCCGTATTGGTTGGCTAATGTAGTTATGGTCAAGAATAAGAACAACAAGTGAAGGATGTGTGTGGATTTTACTGACTTGAACAAAGTGTTCCCGAAGGGTCACTTTCCTTTGCCACGAATTGATCGATTGGTAGATGTTACTTCAGGGCATGAGCTGTTGAGTTTCATGGATGTACATTCTGGTTATAACCAGATCAAAATGAAGCCAGAAGACAGAGAAAGTACTCCTTTATCATTCCTCGGGGAACTTATTTCTATAATGTTATGCTGTTTGGTCAGAAAAATGCAGGTGCTACTTATTAGATACAGGTGAACAAAGTATTTGAGGAGAAGATAGGTAAGAACATGGAGGTGTATGTTGATGATATGCTCACTAAGAGAAAAAAAAAGTTACTAATCATATTGTCGACCTAAGCCAAACGTTTGATCAATTGGAAAAGCACCAAATGAAATTAAACCCCACCAAATGCGTCTTCGGGGTGAAAGAGGGAATATTCCTCGGGTATAGAGTGAATCAAAGGGGAACTTAATATAATACAGATAAGATTAGACCTATGATCAAAATAAAGTCCCCGACCTGTAAAAAAGATGTTCAGAGACTAACTGGGCGTGTAACAGAACTCAACAGGTTTGTGTCACGAGCAATGGAAAAGTGTTTTTCATTCTTCAAGGTACTCAAAAAAACCTTTGAATGGAACGATGAATGTGAAAAATCATTCTTGGAGTTGAGGAAGTACTTAGGAGTACTACCACTGCTCTCCCGACCAGTGTTAGGAGAAAAGTTATATTTATATTTGGCTGTATCTGAGTCATCAGTTAGTTCTGCCTTGATCGGGGAGGAAAATGGAGTTCAAAAGACAGTTTATTACACCAACAAAGCTTTTCGAGGAGCCGAAGTGAGATATCCCAGACTGAAGAAATTAGCACTGGCCTTAGTTAAGGCGAGTAAACGAATGAAGCCATATTTCCAGTCCCACACCATAGTGGTATACACTAACATGCCACTAAGATAAGCTTTGCATAAACTGGAGAAATCTGGAAGATTGATGTATTGGGTTGTGGAGTTGGGGGAATATGACCTTGTATACGAACCAAGGACTGCTTTAAAAGATCAAGCTCTGGCTGATTTTATTGCAGAATTAACTTCCCCAAAGGTCCCCGAGTAACAAGGGACTCTAGTCGAGCAACACGCAGGAGTCGGCAGACCAACTGAAGATACACCTGACCAAATCCAAACAGGGGAAACTATAAAAAAAAGACCAAACTGAACCGTCCAGTGGAGTACAGGAGATGAAGAAGAAATATGTGGAGGCGGAGGATAAAATCTTCCATCAAGGGACTCTGACAAACCAAGAGTTTGACAGTGATATCCCCATATGGAGTCCGTATGTTGACGGGTCATCTTATGCAATCGGATGTGGAGTTGGAATCATTCTCAATACTCCCAACAAGATAGACATAGAATAAGCTCTACGATTCCAATTTCAGGCCTCTAATAATGAGGCAGAGTATGAAGCATGATGGTTTGTTTAAATCTAGCTAAATCACTAAACGCCGAGCAAGTTTTGGTGTATAGTGATTCATAGTTGATGGTAAATCAGGTGTTGAGCTTATATGCCGCAAAAGGAGAGTTAATGACCATATATTTGGCCAAAACTTTGGAAATAATTTCCACTTTGTTATTTATCTAGATGGTCAGGATTCCAAGATTGGAAAATGCCAGAGCATATGCACTTGCTCGGTTAGCTTCAGCAACCATAACGGAGATACGAAGAACTATTCCTATTGAGCTGCTTGCTAATAGGAGCATTGATGAAGATCTGATGGTTAACTTTATTACAGTTCATAGGGGTCCATCTTGGATGGACCCCATAAAAGCATATATTGAAGATGGGATTCTTCCAGTCAATATACTTGAAGCTAAGAGGCTGAAATACAAAGTTCCAAGATATGTGCTAGATGGTGGTGTGTTATATAGAAGAGGATTAACTGCTGGTTTACAATGGTGTGTGCATCCAACTGAGGTAAAGGATTTGATTGAAGAAGTCCATAAAGGGTCCTGTAGAGCCCATGTAGAAGGAAGAACGTTATTACGAAGAATACATACACAAGGGTACTACTGGCCAACCATGTGAACAAATTGTGAAGATTTTGCCAAGAAATATTACAAGTGTCAGAGGTTCTCCAGTATACGCAAGGATTCACAAGCTCTCTTAACACCAATAACTTCACCCTAGGCTTTTTCTATATGGGTAATTGACTTGGTCGGACCCCTACCAACAACCCGAGGAAGGTTCAAGTACCTGGTTATAGCTGTTGATTATTTTACAAAGTGGGTAGAAGCTGAACCATTAATCGATATGTCCTATAAAAAGGTTTATCAGTTTATTTGGAAGAGTATTATATGCAAGTACGATTTACCCTATGACTTTATCACTGATCATGGCACACAGTTTAACAACCATGAATTTGTCGCTTATTATGCCCAGTCTAACGTCCAAAAAATACACTCAGCTCCTGGCCATCCTCAAAGCAATGGCCAAACCGAGGTAACTAATAAGACTTTGTTGAATGGGTTGAAGAAAAGGTTGGAAAATGCCAAAGGGAATTGGATCAATGAACTGCATTCAGTCCTATGGGCTTACTGAACAACTTCCAGAACAGCTACTGGAGAAACTCCCTACCTATTGTCATTTGGCACTGAAGTTGTAATTCCTGTTGAGCTAGGTTTACCTACGCATAGAGTTCTTGACTTCAATACCCAAGTCAGTGATTTGATGAGAAGGCTGGATTTAGATATACTGGAAGAAGTCTGTGAAGATGCAACTTTAAGGAATACAGCCTATCCACAAAGGACTGCACGTTTCTATAATAAGAGGGTCATGCCAAGCAACTTAAAAGACGGTGATTATGTTTTGAGGAAAGTAATTCAGAAAAGCAATAAGCTGAAAGCCAATTGGCATGGGCCTTATCGTATTACTACAGTTATCCGACCAGGCACATATCGGATTAAAACTTTTGAAGGGGAAGAATTCAAGAACCCATGGAATGCAGAACACCTGAAGAAGTATTATCAGTAAATGTAGTTAGCTTGTACTCAGTTCATTTCAAATTGAATGAGAACATGACTTTCCCAAAATTGTTTTTTTTTTGTTTTCTTTTTCGGAGTAATAGTGTTATGCACTTACAAACACACTGAAGGCCACCAACAAAGTTGGTCAGTAACAACAAGGTATCAATAAAAGCCACCAATAATGTTAGTCAGCATCAGTAAAACCACCAACAAAGTTTGTCAGTGTTAATGAAGTCCACCTATAAAGTTGGTCGGTAACAACAAAGGCCACCAACAAAGTTGGTCGGCATCAATAAAACCACCAACAAAGTTTGTCAGCATCAATTGAGGCACCAACAAAGTTGGTTATCAAACATACAAAACCATGCAAGGCAAAATCGTAAGTCCCAAATGCTTGGTTAACGAAGACCCGGATGAATAATTTTCATCTAAACTGGGCTAAAAGATGGACAAATGTTCAACTTATGCCTGGGGACCAAGGTAACTAATGAAATTACCATAAAATTTAGGTACATTAGTAAAACCATGGTGAAACATTGGTAATTGGTAAAAAATTTAGGAAAATACTAAGGATATTAATAGAACCGATGAAAAACTAAAGATTAACTAAAAGTTGATCCATTCATAGTCAAAGACTAAGAAAACATTCAAAGATTAACTAAAATTTGATCCATTCATAAAAAAAGATTTTCATTATAATTTAATGATTACATATTGTTACTTAAACATGGAAAAACAAAATACAAAGGTTTATTCTACAGGATGATTTCCTTCATCCTTAGACACAGGATCCATGCCAGTTGGAGGATCATCCAAAGTAAAAGGAGAGTTGATGAAGTTAAAGTCCTGAAGCATCCTGGTATTGCTTCTACTAGGACAGTCAAGCAAATGAGGAGGACAAACGATCTCTAGTTCATCAGGAAGTTCATGATCCCCCAAGTACTTGGAAATCAATAATTGGGGAATACGGTGAACAGGTACCCAATTAACATCTAACTTGAATGGAGGATTGTCAAGCTGCAGTAACCCCAAATCATACCAATCCCATAAAGAGTCATTCCTATCCACCTTCATCACAGTTAAAGAGTTTATCCAACCCCATTTGTAGGATTCGTTTTGAGCCTGTTGAAGTCCATCGTCATAATGTCCCAAAGCTTCATTATACCCACCAATACAAAATTATTTGGGTTGTTTATGGAATTAAAACGTTAATTTATCAACTTTTGATTGCAGCTTCTTCAGTACCCCATCCTTAACCTCCAATTAGGAAGATTGAGTGGATAGTTGTTCAGATAAGGTCTGCAGCTTTTGGGACATCTTAGCAATAGCTCGGTCTTTTGCTTTTAACTGTGAAGCCTGGTTGACAAGGGCCTATTGGGTCCTAACTTCCTCCATGGTTCCTCGGTCAGGTCTATTTCTAGCTCGGGAAGAAGAAGCAGACTTAATGTTTTTCAAGGCCTCCGATTCATCTCTCAATGTGGCATTCTCAGCTTCTAAAAAGGAGTAACCTTCATCAGCAATAATAACAAAAAATCCATAGAAAGACTTCAAAAGATTCACTTCATCCCTTAAATTTTTATTCTGCTCTTGCAGGAGTTTGGCAACAGTCCTGGTCTCTTCAATTTCAAGTTTAAGTAAAGCTTCCTTTTTATTATAAACAAAGACAAATTTATCAAATCCTCGATCTACACTCAAACTTTGATACTTCTGCTCATAGCTTTGATGCAACAGCGCAGTGGATTCCTTATATTGGTCTTAAAGTTCTTCTATCATTTCGTAATAGGAAACATAATTTGATATCGCCCAATCAAGTAACTACTTCAAATACTTATAGGACTCTTTAACCTGCTCTGAGGCATCATCCCCGAGCAACTGAGCGATTTTTTCTTCGGACAAGTCCATATTGCCTGCTTTAAAAAAGCATTGCATTTCCTCCGTAGCTCGGTATCATGGGAAGACAGTTGTTCCATCTTCGCAATAAACTAGCAAGAAGAAATAACCACCAATCAATAATAAGGATGGGGAAAAGGAATTAGGAACAACAAAAGATTCTTTTATTGATAACAAAGAGTTCAAGTACAATGAAAATAAAGAAAAAAGAAATAGCAAAAACAAAAGAGAAAATGCCGAGCAACTTTACACCTTCTCCCTATCATTTTCAACCTTCTTGTTCTGCTCAGGAGAAGGGGATACAGGCTGAAGTTGCTCAGTTTCCTCGGTTGGAGGAATAGAAGACCTGAGGACTTCAGGTTGTTTGGCAGCAGACTCAGCCACAAAATAAGACTCTTCAGAAGCAGCTTCATCTCCAGACTCATCCTCTATGACTGGAGGAGGAGCATGAATATACCTCTGAAACGGTTCAGAGTATTCAATTATGTTCAACTCTTGAAAGGCAGTAACCCAACTATCTCTCAAACATTTTTGCTTCACATACTCAATCTGAGCAAAAGCAACAGAAATGGCTTTGTTCCAGCCCTTGTCCCAACCAGCGTTGAAAGAGGCCTTCACAAAAGACTTTATCTTGGCTCTGGAAGAGGATACAAGCTCTTCAACATCCTTTGCCATGTGCTGAGCTTCCTCTTTATGGCGCTAAGCTTCCTCTTTCTGGCGTATAGCTTCCTCTTTCTGTAGCCCACCTTCCTTAGCCCTACACTCCGCTTCAAGGGCATTTGTATTAGACGTTTGCCGTTTCAACTGTCTTCAGTCTCTATGCCCAATTTCTCCTCTTAGTCTCCAAGGCCTGCTAAAATTTAAGCATAAACTTCTTCTAACTAGACAAAGCTTCCTCCACCTCGTATGAAAAAGAAGAATCCTGGATATCATCATCCTTCTCCAGCATAGTATTGAAGTGCAACAAGAACTGTAAAAGAGGAAGACAAAATGAGTATATGAGAGATATAAAAGACAACCAAACTAAGAAAAGGGAAATTACTTACTGATACAAGGTTTTGAGCAGCCAATTTATAAACCCTCGTTATAGGGAGCATGGCATCCACCCCCTTGTGGTCTGGAAGAGTACCAGATATGATTAGCCTCCTAGCCAAACCAGGAGTAATGGCTATTAGAGGAACAGAATTAGGAGAGGGTAAATCAACTAAGGATGGTTGATCAGTCACTTGGTCGACTTGCTTCTATGCAAGCCCTCTCCTAAGTCTCCTCATAGTAACTTCAACCTCTTTGGGAGTTACACCCTTAGGAGCCAGGTCTTTGAGGGTTGGGTCTTTAGGGGTTGGACCTTGGGGGTTGGGGGCTTCATAACATACCTTGTTTTATTCTTGTCTCCTTCAACAGATGATTGGGATCCAGAAGCACTACCTCTGAAAAGGTCAGGAAATTTCCTCTTCTTCATGATTTCAAACAGAGGAATATCAGAATCAAAAGCAACCTCTTGGTCAAGATCAATTACCATAGAAGGAGAGGCAGCAGGTCTACTAATAAAAGAAGAAACAGTGTTTTTGTACTGGAGTAGATAGGAAGCAGACCTAACGTGCTCTTCAGCAACTACCTCATGAAGACCCCAGATAAACTTTAACTCTTTCAAATTTACTTCTCTCTCTTTGGGGCACTTTCTTTTTTGCTCAACTGCCAATCAATTTACAAAACAATAGTTAGTATGACATTTTATCAAATATAAAAAGGGTAAATTTACTAAAACATAAAATAACCTATTCCATTACCAAAGAGCGGACATCTAGGTCCTTGGTAATTAGCACCTCCAACTAAAGGGATATGTTGCTAATTTTTTACAACGACTCCATGATCAAAATAATCCCTATTAGAATTAGGGAGATTAACTACCAAAGCTTTACTAACAACCCTAGTTTTTAAATAAAAGGTGGTATTACTAGTTACCCATTTATAACAAAACATAATTTCTGAAATCCCTAGATGGGTTCCAGAAATTTGATTTAACCTATAAACTCCATTTACAACTCTCCATGTGTTAGGAGCCACTCTTGCAAGTACAATGTCAAAATATTGACAAAACTCCAAACACAGGGGATTGAAAGGAAACGTGAAACCACATTCGGCAATAAAGATGGAAGGGAACCAATGACCCTCAGAGAGAGAGAAAAAATCAGAAGGAAAAGTGGGATGTTCAAATACAACCCAAGATGGAATATTAAAATATGTTCTGAACTTATCAAGTGACTCGATAGAGTAAACCATGATGAAGAAAACAATGAACAAGAGAAGAAAAAATCTTATAAAGATTTAAGGATTAAGCAAGAACAAAAGACAAAAAAGAAAATGATTGCACGAAAGCAAAGAACACAACAACAAAATCAGAAGTAAAAGGTAAAATATGATCAAAGTTTTACTGCCCTTTTTATAAGACACGTCGAATACTGGGCAAAGTAATAATTAAAGCGAACGACGGTTGGATTTACAACGGCTGACAAATGAAAAGATAAAGATACCCCAGAAATATTAGCTAAAATTTGAAATATTTACAAAATTGCCATTCGTGCTCAAAAACTGTCAATTAAATGAGTAAATTTCACAAGTCTTGAAGCTCTGCAGCCAATCAAACACCCCGAGCTACTGCTAAAGCATAATATTTCATACTTTCGCATCAACTCTAAGTATGAAACATTGGGGGCTTCTATTGATACCAAAATTTACCATCCTACGTGGACCAATTACAAGTCAGCTTGTGTCATCCAAGGTGGCATAAGTCCAAGTCAACATGATGAAAAAGCTCGACCAACAAGAAAGCCAGACCAATATTGTTACCCGATCAACTAGGAAACCCGACCAACAGTCAAAAATCCATTCGGTACAGCCAACCAAGCACCAGCAGTCTTACAGCCTATATTGCCAATGAATTGACAGCATTCATATATTTAATTATTATTAGGTATTGATGTAAATGTCTAACGAATGAAGGCATTCCATACTTTCGCATGACAACTATCAAGACCCCTCTTGGGCTATAAATACATTGTATCACCCTCATTGCAAGGGGACCCAAAAAATAACTCAAGGCAGTCAATACATAATAGTGGACGTAGGTTATTCTATTGAGCCGAACCACATTAAAAATGTCTTGTGTCTTGTTTGTTTTACTTATTTTATCTTTGATTGATTAATTAGGCTTAGTCTAGTTTTTTACATCAACACCTACCATGTTTAAGAAGGCGCCAAATGTCATAATACCATAATCTGGCCACATCAGAATCTTCATCGGGGATGAGTTAAATGTAGTAACAGTGGGTAGAATTAGTTTATTTCAGAACAAGGAAAGGGGCCATTATTATTCACTCATGCATGTCGACCATGGAGTCTAGGGTAGCAAAAGCGTTAGCTAGGTTGTTCTTTATGTGAAGCAGGTAGTGGAAGGTGACATCTTTGAACTAGGAGGCCAGCTCTTCTCGGTGGGCATGGAAGGGTAGGAGTTTTTCGTCTTTATATTCCCATTTTCTGAGGATTTGGCCGACAATGAGAATAGAGTCTCCCTAGATGTCAAGGAGTCGGATTATTTTCTTAAGGGCGATTTTGAGGCTTACATTGCATGCCTCATACCCAGTCATATTGTTGGTGCAGGGAAAGTCTAGTTTGATGGTAATGGGGGTGTGAGAGTCATCATGGGCGATTAGGAATATCCCAATACCGCATCCTTTCTTGTTGGCAGCATCATCAAAGAACATCTTCCATTTAAGGCCCTCTTGAGAGGTGCAGAGAATATCTTCATCCAGAAATTCAGAGACCCAAAAATCGATCCCTTCCATGGAATAATCAGTAAGGAGTCAAAGATGGCTCTCCCTTTCATAGCTTTCTGTGTGACGTACATAATATTAACCTTAACTAGAAACATCCACTAACGGGCCATTCAACTGGACAAAGTGGGCTTTTTAAGTAAGTACTTGATGGAATCCAAACGGGATACTAGTCTAATGGGGAAGGCAAGCATGTAGTGCCCTAACTTCTGCGTGACTCAAACCGGGGCGATACATGCTTTCTCCAAAGCAGTGTAGTTGACTCTGTATATGGCCAATTTTTTATTGGAATAATAAATGGCCTTTTCTTATGGGATTATTCAATGTATTGGGATACAAAAGCCCCTACTATAGTATCTGTGATAGTCAAGTACAGGAGGAGGGGGAGACCTGGCCAAAGTGGCAAAAGCATAGAGTTCAGGTAATGTATCGATTGATTTGGTCAAAGGCTTCTTGGTAGGCCTCATTCCAAACTTTAATTTTTTCGGAGAAGTTTGAAAATGGGTTCACAAATAGAAGTCAATTGGCTAATGAACTGACTAATGTACTGTAGTTTACCTAGGAATCTTTGGACTTCCTTTTTTGTTTGTGGTGGAGGCATTTCAAGTATGGCTTTCATCTTGGCAGGGTCTACTTTAATTCCCATCTTACCAACCATGAATCTTGAGATTTTTCCTTTCGTAACGCCGAAAACACATTTTTATGGATTTAACCGCATCTGGTATTACCGCAATCGCTCAAAGAAGTTTCGGAGGGAGGGAATATGACCTTCCTGAGTCTTAGACTTGATGATCATTTCGTCCCCAAAGACTTCGACCTCCTTGTGTATAAGGTCATGAAGTATGGTTATGGCAACCGTTTAGTAGGTAGCTCCAGCATTGTCGGGTCTGAATGGCACGACAATATAGCAAAAGTTTCCCCCAAGGGTGATAAAGGCAGTTTTTTTCCTGATGGTCAGGGTGTATCTTGATCTGGTTATATTCGGCAAATCCATTAAAAAATGACTTAAGGGCGTGGATGGTTGTGTTTTACATGATCATATCTATGTTGGGTAACGGGTAATCATCCTTCAGGGATGCTTTATTCAAATCCCAGTAGTCGACACGCATGGAGACTTTTTCTCCTGATTTTGGCATAGGGACGATATTAGCAATCCATGTAGGATATTCGACTACACAAATGAAACTCACGTTCAACTTCTTGACCACTTACTCTTTGACTTTAAGCGATTATTCAGTGCCAAGTTTCCTTAGTTTCTATTTGATTGGCTTGCATTCATTATAGGACAATACGAAGATGCCCACAAATTATTTTAGTATTTTTTTAAATTGTGCACGCTCATGCTCATTAAGGGTGGACCCTATCCTAATCTCACGTTAATGGTTACTAGAACTGAGATTAATTACAACAGTCTCATCATCATTAATTTTAATGCGGTTATGTTATTTTTTATTCTCCTTATTAAAATCAGTTACGAATTATTCATTTGTAAAATCATCATCATCAACGGTTTGATTAGATTTAAGACAATTAATGTAAGGCATAGCAAGATACTCAAAATATTTGTTGATTTCATTTTTGGGAAAAACAACATTGAAAACCTCATTAAAATAGGTCTCGGTTACATCGATATCAGAAAAAGGAATAACAACATCAGTTGAAGAGACTTGGATAGGGTAGATAGCAGGGTTAGATTGAATTTGATTAGGTTGTACATATAGGTCATTCCAGTTGAGGAAAGGCATGTCAGTAGCTTTGATTTGAGTGGATGGGTTCGACGGCGTGGCATCTGAGTGAATCATGCAGACACTCAACCCTAATGTCTGCTGGTTGAATGATTCCTTGAAATCACTTTCCTCACAATCCTCGATAACTCTCATGACTTTCTCGGTGAAAGGTTACACTTCATGTTAGCAGTCTTTAGTCCAAGAATTACTGTCTTGAAAGAAGATTTCAAGCCATGGCTTCATCTTCTTATCGACATGGTCATACCATGGTTCAATGAAGCCACAGAAAGAGAAGTCTTCACCCTCCTTGATAAACCTTTTGTTCAAAGAGTCTCTCAAAATAGTCCTTTCTTCTTTTAAGCTTCTTTTCGATCATAGTCGTTAGAGTGCTTTAAGTTTTTCTGGTAAGGGTTAGTAACCCAGGACACATGGGGGGGAATTCTTCCTCCATGACTATGGGCTCAAGGATCCCTTATTGGTGTTTCCCTAGCCCCATTTCGGGTATGAAGTGCATATTTTTTAACATATGTATCACATTGGTGTTGCCATGAGGGTTGTGTTCTGGACAGACTCGGTATTTGAAATTTTCTCCTGCTGAAAGGGAAAGTGAATCAAATCTGAAGCCAGAAAGGAGCATGCCATTCGTCCCATGTTGAATTTTTAATACCGAGTTTCTAGTGTTGGCATTGTCTATACTATCATTATCTCCTAAGATAGTGATAACCTGGCCTTTGGCGAAGAATTTCAATTTTTGATGAAGAGAAGGAGATACCCCTCAGATGTTGTGGAGCCATGGATAGCCAAGAAGAAGATTGAAACATGCAGGTACGTTAATAACTTGGAACTCAATGACAGAATTGATACGACCAGCCCCTATTGTGAGTTTTATAGACCCCATTACTTCTCGATGGGTATTATTATAAGCACGCACGATGGAGAAAGTTGGAATGAGATCACTGACTTTTAATCCCAAGCAATTGAAGGTTCTGAGAGTACAAACATTAAGGGCAGATCCGTTGTTAACGAGTGAAAGTGGCACTGTCTTTCCCAAGACTTCAACGAAGATATTGAGGGCATAATTGTGATCAAGTTCGATCTTCGGTATCTTTGCTTCAAAAGATAAGAGTATTCTGGATGAGTTCAAGTACCCAACCATATTTATAGCTTCTTTGGGAGTGGTGGAAGGAGGGACTATAGGCCCGGTGAGGAGTTTTATTAAATCACTCTAGTTCAGCTGGGAGAACATGAAAAGACCCCATAGGATGATATTATCTTGGGTTTTCTTGAACTGGTCAAGGACTTTTCTCTCTTTAGTAATCATTTCTGGCATGGGAAATTCTTTAGAAACTCCCTTTCCTTTATATATCTCGATTACATGAGGAATTGGATCTTTGTAGTGTATCTTTTCCCTGGTTATGTGATTTACTGAGGCATGGAAAAATAAGAACCTCATCTTTTCATCTACCTCTGGCTGAATGGCCACCTTGTTGATTTCCCCCAATAATCTTCGAAGGATATCATTCCACACAAGCGGGCTACTAGACTGGCTTCTTCCCGAATGGGTTCGTCATCTGAACTGTCAAAGTCATCCCCCACTCGGTGGTGACTTTATCCTCCTACCAAGAGGAATAAATGCATTCAATAACCTTAACGGCTTCATCATACAAATCTTCCCACTTAATGGGGAGGTTCAGAAATTAAGGGACCAACCATCCTTGAAGCTTCAAAATGGTGAGTAGCTCAAAAATGCTCCAAATTTAACTTGTCTGTCGAAATGCATCGGTCACTATCTATACCACATCATCTAGACTGGCCTCTTTAATAGGTACCACCCATTCATCTGATTCTTGATCCCATTTTCAATCTTCTATGAATAAGACACTAAATTTTCGACAATCAAGAGTCATCTCGACAAGAAATTTCAACCCAAACTCTATAGAGTTAGTTTAATACAGCTAGTAATTACATGTCTTTCCTTTCAGATCGGGTATGAATGGAAATGCAAGTCTTTATAAGGAGTGACAAAGCTTGATCGGTGAAGTATATAGGGTGTAGGAGAAAATATGGGCAAACCTTGAGTGGTTTAGGTGAGATTATAGGTATGATGGGTGCTTTTCTGGGCACGAATTGAGCAGATGGGTCAAATTCTGGGTCACTCTCTAGAAATATGGCTTTTATATGGGTTGGAAGTGGGTTATGAGTGGTATTGGGTTTAGTATTGGTTGGTGGGGCAATGATACCTTGTCAATTAGGTCTTGGATCACATTCCTAAGGTGGAAACATTGGTCAGTAGTATGACCAGGGAACTAATGGAAATCACAATGGGCATCGGATTTGAAATTTTTAGGGAGTGGATATGGTAATGGACGGGAGGTCCAAGGGTTTGATGAGTTTTCAGCTCAACAGGGCTTGGTATACTTTGGATGAGGGAGCATGGATCTCAGTGTATTCTTTCTCGGTAGGATTATGGTGACTTTTCGATGTCCAAGAGGTAGCAGGTTGGAAAATGTTGTTAATGGTTCAGACTGTAGCACTGACGGGTTCTCATACTTCCAGGGAGTGATTGGTTCGATCACTTTTTTTGGCTCAAATTCAACTTTGGTAATGACTTCCCCAATTTCTACACTAGCCTCTCGGAGGTCTCACAAGTGTGGGTATTACTGTCCTCCCATGGATTCCCGGATATAGGGCAAGAAGTTCTTCTTCATGATACCTATTTGTTCCTCCTCAGAGGGTATGTTAGTTATGGTAGCAGCTTTCTCTTTCCACCTTCCTATGAAGATATTGACTATTTCCCTAGGGTTCTACTTAAGAAGCTCTAGATCTTGGTGCATAACCTCTAGCTCCTCATTGTAGTTGTACTGAGACATGAATTCTCATGCGACATCCTCCTAACTATAAATTCTAGATTCTTCGAAGGATAGAAAATAACAGAGGGCATTTTATTTTAAGGTCTACTGGAACATCGGGTCCATTATTTCTTCGGAGGCACCAAGGAGGGTCATGGGTCGGTGATAGCTTCAAAGGTGAATAACTAGGGGTGTGTTTCCCCCCTAATTTCTCGATGTATGGCATCTTTAACTTCTTTGGCAGTCTGGCTTTGGGATAGGGAGACATACTGGTGTAGTCCATATAGTTCCTAGATATCTTGACTTGGTTAAACTTCTTCGTAAGTAACTTGAGGTCTTTCTTAACCTTATTCAGTTCCCCCTCCTTTGGATTTGTGGGTACTGGGAGATTAGTACCTAGTTGGACAAGATTCTAAATAGGTAGTTAAGCTGTGGATAGCCCATTGGCAGGTGGGACACGTGGACATGCTGATACTTTTCTGGGACCTAAACAGGCTCGAGAGCTAGTAGACCTATGGAACATGGAAAGAGAACCTCAAGTTCTTGGGGAATTTAGGATCAATGATGCTCCATTTTATGGACCTTGATTTGAAGGTTGTCAATTTGTGTAATGAGTTAGGCTAAAATGGTTATCAGATCGGGTTGCACATTTAATGCTTGGTCAGGGTTTTCCACGAAGAGCTCGCGAAGGTTAATCCCAAACTTGGATAAAGTAGCAGAAGAACTGGTGGAGCTTCAGGGCGGTTTGATGGATGACCGAAGCCAATATGGAGCTAGGCCAAAAATGGGTATATGATCGACCTGAGAACGAAAATGTCTCGAATTTATCTTTAAAAGAAGGAGGGAGAAAAATTTTGGTATTTCGAAAGGAGGAGAAAAAATGTTTTTGGTATTTTGAAAAAGAAGGGAAAAGGAGAGGAATCTCAGCATGATTATTATTAATGTTATTATTAAGTTATCACTTGTATTAGGTTTGCCTAAGTGCAGAAAAAATATTGGACAGGACCCGAGCCTAGGAAAATAGGGTTTGAAAATATGTAAAACATGGTTGGACTTATTTTTAAGCTCACATATAGGGTCCTATTTTGAAAAAAGGGCGAAGTCTAGCAAAAATCCGGGCAGTATGCCGACCAAATATTTCGACAGAGTCACGCATTATAAACGGAAAACTAAATATGTTGTGTCCTAGGTTTGACACCTATATGAGGTTTATGCAATTGTTAGGTTAGTGGAATGGCATGACTTCCACGATATACCTCTTGCTTATTAGGGAAATCATTCATCTGTACGTGTGAACGAGCCATTTGATATACCTAAGTATACGTGAATCACCTCGCTATATACCTCATGGGGACAATATGTGTAAGAGTGAATTTGATATACTCGATGTACGTGAATGAGTTCCTTGCTATATACTCCCGTCATGAGTTCGGTCAAGTGGTACGATGTTAGGGGAACCATACGATATACGTCGAATGTACGAGGCTAATGGAAGGTGGTAATCATATCGCTTAGGATAACTTCAATCCACAGGACTAATGCCCATCACAAAGTGACACCCCAGTACGGAACAAAATTTTGGTCAATATTGCCATGCTTTTTGTGATGTAGTGTGCAAGAATGCATGAGTCTTAATTAACATATTGTGGAGAGATTTTTTTTAATCATTTTGTATTGGCATTGTGAGTAAAGGGAATACTACACTAATGGGGGAGTATATACAAGTATTATGAAAAGTAAATCTAGCATGGAAACTATACTATACATGGATACATGTGAGTGAGTAAGTGACATGGGAATATTTACAAATGAGTGTATGTGGTGGTGAGACTATACATGGATCAACTACAAGTGGTGTGTGATATGTGTAATTGAGTACATATACAAGTGTGGGAAGTGTGAGTGTGTGCTAGCGAAGCCTAAGCATGGATATTCTAAGTGGTGTGTGAAGCATGTGAGTGTAAAGTGAAACTAAGTAAAAGTATGTGAAGTGTACATAGAGAGTCTATACAAGTGTGTAAAGTGTATAAGTAATTGGAAAGTAATATATACATGAGAGAGATATACACAAAAAGGTAGATTTAGGAGAAAAGGAAACATACTGGATGGTGCATACGTACACATGTAGAAAAGAATAACACCCATGCAGAAATAGAGTCTAGTCCTCTTGAAAAGTCCCCAGCAAAGTCACCACTATGGCCATACCGAGGTCGGGGTCGGGGGATCTACTAAGCAGGATCCCTCTTTCCTTCTCCCATTTCCTTCCCTTCAGCGTGTGCATGGGATTGCATCCTTTTTCGGGGTGCTCAGCCATCATCTATGTGGGGAAATATGTAGAAGTAGAGTCGACATCCTATTTTATATAAAACAGGGAAAAGAAATGTTGCCATCTCAAGAGAAGGGCATAAAAGACAATATTGATGCTTGAGAAACCAAGTTGTTCAAGGTTAGGAGGAATAAGTTACGGAATGGGAAGGTATTAGTCACCCATCCCTCCCTTTCAATCTCTCATGGGCATGTGTTAATATTCTCTTATTAAACTTCGTGATGTGTGTACTTATGTGCATAATATAAATGGAGAACGAAATCGCTCAAATCATGTCATAGACAAAGGCGGAGTGAGGTCATCCTTAGGAATGTTCCCAAAGTAGTAATTCAAAGTATAATGTAAGTGTTTGTTGATTCACAAGTCGTTATAGAAGAACGAATGCATACATCGGACAAGACACGAGCAAGAAAGGTTATAAAATATGGTAAGAATATATAATGAGAATAATCTAACAAACGCATATGGGAGGAATCGAGTCTAGGGATTTACCCAAGACACCTACGTAGCCCGAGGGGCATCAAAGTCCACGTAGTTCAAAGAGAATACAAGGTGGGGTTTAACCATAAATCCAATCGGGGATTTTGCTTATATTTGTATGTGTAGAAAAGGTGTTTCAGTGTGAGAAGATGTGATGAAAATTCCCCATTTGGAATTTACAAGTAAACCCTATTTTTCTTATTTTGGGGTTTTATATGAAAATAAAGTATGCAAATACTAATAATAATGGTTTGGAATTAAGGTGTATGATGTAATGAAATAAAGTACTAAAGTGGAATTAAAGCAATTAATGCAAAATAAGAGAATTTAAAGACAAATGGGGAGAATTGGACAAGGGTGTGCTAATAATTATGGTCCTACACCTGCCTATTGGCGTAGAAACCCAAACACATTACCGATAGGTAGGGTCCTGGGGGGCCCATTCTGCATTCTGCGGTAGGTGTTTCAAAAAAATGGTCATATGAGAACCGTAAGTCAGAATCATGTACGGGGTAGGCTATTTGAAAGGGTATTCAGATCCCTTTGAGAATCCATTGATCAACTCCTGGGTTCAGGAGTTAATCGAAGTCAAATAGGGCTCGAAATTACCCCTTGGTCAATAGACAGGAAATTCTCATAGGAAAATGGATTGTTCATCCAAATTGTAAGGTCGATTTGTGTATGAGAGGGACTGTTGGAAACGGTATCTAGTGACCTTCAATATTCCATTAAGCTTCGTTCAGTTCAGAGAGTTGACCTAGGTCAAACAGGACACGAAATTTCTCGATAACCCTTCAGTGTAAAATGGGTCATTTATCCCTACCGTAAGGCTAATTTGCGCACGGGGTGAATAGTTGGAAAGGGTATTTAGAGCCCTTAGAATATTAATTCATCTTTATTCAAGTTAAGGAGTTGACCAAAGTAAAACGGGGTCTGGGTGCACCCGGTGGCCTCTAGATCAGTTTTTAGGACAAAACGGATCGTTTGTCATAATCGTAAGGCCGATTTGTGCACAGGGTGGACCGCTGGAAAGGAGATTTAGAGTCGTTCGAAGATTCGTAGGGTTATTGCTCGGGCAAGAAATTTGACTGGAGTCAAACGGAACCCGAGAGCGTCTGGTGGCCTCCAAATTAGTTTTGGATAGTAAAACGAATCGTTCGTGCGAGCTGTAAGGCCGATTTGTGCATGGGGCTGGCCATTGGAAAGGAGATTCAGATACCTTCAAAAATTCATTGATCTTTCACTCAGGCCAAAAAGCTTATCAGAGTCCAACGGGGCTCGAGATTTCTTAATGAGCTCTAGATCGTTACTTAGGGTATGACCTACGGTTTACGATAAATGAGTGAATGTTAAGTGCTCAGGGGGTCATAGGATGGGGTTTCCACACCTAGATTTAAGCACTAAATGTAATAAGGATGAATATTTTCATATATAATTTATTGCCAAAAATCGTCATCACCACATCCGATCCAATATATTTCAGGTTTAGATTCAGGGAGGTCTAGTTCTACACAAATCCCTGCAATGCTTTGTCAATTCCCAGAGGCATTTAGTTTTATAGGTCTCCCCACCACCTATGCAATAAAATAAAGAGAAGTTTTGGAGAAAAAATAAATTGGTAAGGCAGGTAAAGATATCCAAACATAAGTAATTGGACTCTTCATATCAGGTCTAAAGTTTGGACTCCATTTAAAGCATCGCATAGGGTATTGTCCAAAATACCATTGATTTCTCATCCATATACATGTAAAATCTTTTTCTATATAGAGTTTGATCATTATGTGTTTTTGATCAATAAGACCAATCTGGAAAGCTCCTTAAAGGCTCATCGTGTTGGAAGATTTTCTAATGTCTTTAAGGGTTGGTCTTCCATGGGGAAACTTGCCTGCAATGGAGAACTTATAGGGTTCATCTAGATTTTGAATGTCTGCATGGGAAAATCTTATGGATGGTTCACCTTTGTGAGATAAAATAGGAATCAATGGTATGTCATCAGATGCAGCTTGGCTTGGCCTTTCAAAACACTAGCAAAGGATTTATTAATCTAATTAAGTGGATTAGGAGGTTTGAGTTGCGAGATAGGATTGGACGTAGAGGTTGCGATGTAACCCTAATTAGGGTTGAGGGCAGCTAGAGAGAGAGAGAGAGAGAGAGAGAGAGAGAGAGATGAGGGTTTTAGTTTAGTGGTCTTTCACTTAACATGAACTCGGTGCATCAACTTCTTGCTACAACTATGATTTATTATTTGAGGCTTTAAATTTAAAATAAAGGACAAGAGAGATAGTACCTCCTTCTGTAATCAGAAGGTTAAGAACAACACCATTTCTTGAGCTTTTGGAGGATTCATCTACATGCAATATACATGCTGGGAGGTTGGGGTTCGTATCATGGGACAGGGGGAGCTTGGGCTCCTTTGTCATTGATGTTTCCTTCTCATATGAGTTCTGAGACTATTCTAACACCTCCTCCAAGTTCCTAACTATTTTATCAAGTTAACCAGGGTATGACCTTTGAGGGCATTTCTTGGTTCCCAAATTCACAAACCATTTGATAATTATTCTCAAGATCTAAAGATTGTGTAAGATCTAGTAAAGTGGTTGATCTGTAATAACGACTATGATGTGAGACTAAAAGTAAGGCCTCAAACATCTGGCTGAGATGATAAGATAAAATCCCAACTTATCCATCTTTGGTTTCTTGCTCTCATACCTTTATAGAGCTTTGTTGACGTAATACATTAGATATTAGACCCTATATTCTTCCATAACCAAAGCTGAGCTAACTGTGGTAGGAGAAAAAATAAGATATATATATATATATACAAATCCTCACTTATGATGGTTCGGGACAAAAGGGGAAGATAACCCAGTGGGGTCAAGAATTGCATTGTCACGTGCTCAGCCACGTGCACTCAGGCCACATGTACTTATAATTAATGTAGACCCCGAGTCAGAGAAGAATACTTTAACGTAACCACTTGTAACAACTAATCATGATAAAGGATAAGTCTGAACTCTTAGGAATAGCTATGAACAGGGCTCGGTGCTTGGGGCTCAAAATTCTTATAAGTTTCCTTATAAATATAAACCTTCCCCACACGATAGGGTCATGCATTATTGTAACATCGAGCAGTTATATAACTCTACCGACTTTAGTTCTTGAGAAATTAAGAATAATCCCTAGCACCCCGTGGACGTAGGCACATTGTCGAACCATGTACATCTTCTATTGTGTGTGCGGTCTTATTATTTATTATCAATATCATTCTTAAATGGATTTTTTGAATTGAATACCATCATCTGTAGGAAATTACCACCTATAATTGGTGTCATATGTGGTAACGATAAGATTTCCTTGCCACTAGCCAATTTTCTTATATATCTCATTTACCAACCCAAGATCATCAAAATCTCAATGGGCATGAAGGTCATAACCATAATAGTCATGGTGACTAAGAGAGTCATCATTTGGACGATGACATTCATTGATATAACAAAGTATGACCTTGTCCCTGGGCTGGACCCCTCGGCTAAGGCCGACCAATTACAAACCACTAGTTTGAGCAAGTTATAACTCAGTCTTAACTAACATCTACCTTCTCTCGGCCACAGCCAACAACACCAGTATCAATAAGATCATGACCCAAGTTCACTAGGCCTCGGCCATCATCTGGAGGTTGGGGGTCGAATGAAGACTCATCTCCGCATGACAACTATCTTACCACCAGAATATCGGACCTGACAACTCGACCACATCCTGGCTCGCACAGTCGATAGTAGACACTTGGTTGAGCGTGTGGAATGGAGCACGCATGGAAGTGTGCACGCAGGTTGCATATCCCATATTTATAAAACCATTAAAATAATATATTCCTCGCACGTGAGGGAATATTTCATCATTATGACCAACATGTGGTAGAGACAGGTGGTTGATCCTTATTGGCTAATACATTTTACACATGCCTATTACATGCATGGGGGAACAGTGTTCACCCCAGGAATTACATATATTTTCCTTCCCAGGGAAAAGGATTTACAATTACAAACCCTAGCCTAAGATTTTCTCCTTTGACAGTAAAGAGAGAAAGCATTGAAAGCGGTAATACTAAGGCCATTAGTGCCCATTCATATAGTGGAATTCATACTCACCTGCATAGTGGAGTAGGTTTTGGCCAAACCACTTATATGCTAGTGTTTATTCATGTTCTCGACATCTCCTTCTTCATATTTACTTTGTTGTACTGTTATATACTTCTCCATTGTTGTGCTAGAGCTTGAGCTGCTAATACAAATTCAAATAGTGACTTTGTAGTGTCATCATTTTAGGGGCGTCTGTGGGAATAAAGGTTCTTCATCTTCTTCCTCTCAATTTTCAACTTGATTCTCACTTGATTCTTTGGTGGTGATCTAGTTCCACACTTGGTTGGATCTGTATCACCATTGAAAGAGCTCTTATTAGGTTTTCAGCTTTTTCCAACTCGCTTAGCTTATCCAGTTCTCCCATTTTTCTCTATTCATTCAACGAAGTTGATGGCCTTCGATTTGCCTCAAGGCGCTGGCCCCAGATCCATTCGGGTGCCTCCTCAGTCAAAGATGGTTGAGGTTGTAGTGGCACGGTGCTCGCTGGCGACCGGTCAGTAGAAAATACAGGAATAACTTGTTGGCTTTAGCCAAAATGTGATAGCTATACCCACTGGAACTGTAGCGGAGATGATAAGTCTGACTGCGAGGGTAGGAGTGAATTCAATAAAGGCACAAAGACATGGCGGACTTTAAGCGATTGCATCTATGAAGACAAGGCCAGGAATTCCAAGATGACCAGTGTTATAATGAGGATGAATACTGGAAGCCTTTTGAGATTTCAAAAATATAGTGCATCCAGTCCCAGTTAGGAGAGCAAACAGTGGTAGGCCAAGCCGAGATGACCAACCTCGAGCCTCAGCACTTTACAGATTGAGTAAAGGGTCGGATTTCAACCAACTCGTCCCAGTTGGTGACCTACGAGACCGACTCTTCAGGTCACGCAGTATTATAGGCTCCAGGGTAAATAGACGATGTGTTGACCATCGACCTCCACGTGGCCGAGAGGAGGAACAAAAAAAAGTTAACAGTCATCCAAGGACAACTGGAAGAGAACCTGTGCAACGCCCAACCGACAAAGAAGGAGCTAGGGATAATATTGTGGCAGTCAAGGGAGGTAAGACAAAAGTGGTCGAGAAGTCGTGGAATAGCTCCATTCAAAGAATAGAGGACAAAATCAGCGATCTCTTAAAAAGACGAGACCTCATGCAAAAAGGATATAGGTAATGGTATCCATTTGTTGCAAGAATATTAAGCTACTCGACCCCCACGAAGTTCCAGTCATCAGTTCTAATGCCAAAGTGCGATAGGAGCACAAACCCTATTCATTATGTAGAGATGTACCAATCTGCGATCGACATCTTCTCAATTTCTGATGAGATGAGATGTCGGGAATTCTCCAGTACTCTGACTGGCTCAACCCATGTCTGGTACACTTCTCTACCCAAGAACTTTATAGAGAACCTCAAGCAATTGGCTGAGAAGTTCATTCATAATTTTTATTTTGGCGTAAAACCCCGAAAAAAGGCTACTCATACGTTGTATATAAAGCAAGGGAAGAACGAGTCTCTCGAAGACTACATTACAAGATTTAATAAAGAGAAGTTAGAAATGGAAGACTATGAGTAGAATATTATTATGATTGCCTAAATAGGAGGACTGCAAAAGGGTAAATTACTTTGGAAGTTGGCCGAAGATCCTCCAAAATCCATGGTAGAACTCCTAGTTACAGTCGAGAGAGTCATGAATGTGGAGGAGGCCATGGCGGCCAAGGGATAAGATGAGAAAGAAGCTGGTGGAAGTAGATCCTACAAATTTAAGGGCCAGGATGGGAAATATAGGTCAGTTGACGATAAGTTTGCTGACTACACTCCGCTTACGTAGGCCCTTATCTGATTCAAAATAAAATTAAGAATGATAGAGCTTTAAGATGGCCTGAAAAGCTGAGGACTCGTTACAAGAGAGACAAGAGCAAATGGTGTAACTTTCACCAAGATCACGGACACACCACCGACAACTTCTTTGCGTTAAAAGATGGGATTGAAAATATGCTTAATCAAGAAAAGCTTCGAAAATACGTAGACTGGAGTGGTTCTAAAGATGACGTGGGAAAGAGACAGGGTGGGCCGAGAGATGAAAGGTCGAGGTGAAAACATCTATTTGATATATAAAATGAGGAGTCTGATGATGATGATGATGATGATGGTGCAGATGACCCTGATCTCCCACTAAAAATCCCAGCACCGAAGGGGCATTGTGGTATAATTTCATTTAATGTCAAGATGATCAGTGGGGGAATGTCCAGAGGAGGGTCGGAGCCGACCAACTGCAAAGCACGTGTAGTGGAGACCAAAGCATCACCAAAGAAAATGGAAGTCAACTCGACTGCCTCTAAGCCGAAGTCAGGAAAGATTAGAAAAGTGGATATGGATACACTGATTGTGGGATTCTCCAGATGACGACCCTCTGGTAATCAGCGTCAGAGTCCATGGATATGACGTATCCAGGATCTTAGTAGACGGCGGTATCTCGATCGACATTATTTTTTACACTCAAGCTTAGTAAGAAGAGGTTGACCTTGTATCACTAACCCTTGATAGGGTTTAGTGGAGAAAAAGTAAAACCTCTGGGAGTTTATGAAATGAAAGTATGCATGGGCACTTGGTTGAGGTTCCTGATAAAGAAAATAAACTTTTGTGTATTTAATAAAAACATATTCTAGGCTTAGAATATCATCTTGGGTAGTGTAACTCTTAAAGAGTTTGAAGTTGTGCCCTCTACTGTACACCAGATAGTAAAATTAGGGGAAGTCCACGGTGATCAAGTGGAGGCCAGGGAATGTTAGTTCGGCTCAACCAAGCAGAAAGAGGCACACAAAAATCTCACCACCTAATATAACATTGATACTCTCGACACAATGGATGAGAAAAAGCTAAAAAAAGGAAAAGCCACAGAAGAGGTAGAATCTATCGTCCTCAATGAGGACGAGCCAAAAAAACCCATCTTGGTCGACTCTTTGCTGAAGAAAGAGGTTAAATAAAAACTGATAAAGTTGCTAAGGAAGAGGCAGAGTGTGTTTGCATGGAGCCATAAATATATTCCAGGAATTGAACCTAAGGTTATATCCCACAAAGTGAACATCGATGAGAAAGCAAAGCCAGTGAAACAAAGGAGGAGAGCTTATGCAAGGGAGAAGTATGGAGTTATCCAAGAGAAGGTTAAGAAACTCCGGTCAACAGAGTTCATCAGAGAGGATCACTATCCATAGTGGATTTTAACATGGTGATAGTCCCTAAAGCTAATGGAAAAGGCGTATGTGTGTCGACTTTACTAATCTAAACAAAGATTATCCCAAGGATATCTTCCCCCGGCCTCGTATATATCAGATTGTTGATACTACAGCAGGGCATGAATTAATGAGTTTTATGGACGCGTACTCTGGATATAATCAAATTTTCATGGATGAGGCCGACTCAGAGAATACTTCATTTATCACTGATAAAGGAATGTATTGCTATAAGGTCGTGACTTTTTCCTTTAAGAATGCAGGGGCAACCTACTAACGGTTGGTCAATAAAATGTTTGAGGAACATATTGTCAAAACCTTAAAAGTCTATGTGGACGATATGCTTACCAAAAGCCTTAAGGTCGAGGACCATGTGGCCGACCTTGAGAGGACCTTTGATACAATGGATCTATATTAAATGAAGCTAAATCCAGCCAAGTGTGTGTTCGGCATGGTAGTAGGTAAATTTCTTGGGTTCATTATTAACCAGAGAGGCATAGAGGTAAACCCAGAAATGATTAAAGCATTGATTGAGATGAAGACTCCAAAGACAATTAAAGATGTGTAAAGGTTAATAGAGATGGTCATTGCACTAAAAAGGTTCATCTCAAGGGCTATCGATAAATGTCTCCCCTTTTTCAAAGTTTTGAAGAAGGTGTTTAAGTGGAATGAAGAGTGTGAAAGATACTTTTAATATCTCAAGGCTTATCTAGGTTCTCTTATGCTATTACCTCTGACTATTAAAGGAGAACAGCTATATCTATATTTGGTAGTGTCAGAGTCGACGATCAGTGTCACCATCGTTCGAGATGACGAAGGGGTGCAAAAGATAATATACTTTAACACTAAGGCTCTTTAGGGAACCGAGCTAAAATATCCAAGAATGGAGAACCTACCATATGCCCTGATACATGCTTCAAGAAAAATGAAGCCTTACTTTCAAGCACATATAATGGTAGTGCTCACTGATACTCCTCTGCAGTAGTTCATCCATAAACCTGAGAAATTGAGTAGGTTGATGGCCTGGTCAATTGAGCTTGGTGAGTTTAATATCATATACCAACTGAGAATAGAAATCAAAGGGCAAGTTTTAGCCAATTTTATGGCCGAATTCACTTGGGAAGATGTCAACATTCAAGAGGATGAGATGGCAGTTCTGCTAGAGAAAGAAATAGTAGGTCTAGCCATGGTCGATGGTGGGCGAGCCGACCTTATAGAAAAAGGTATTTTGTTCAGACATGGTGTAGCAGGTGAAGGGTCTTTTATGGCCGAAAGTTCAATTTGGAGTCTATTTGTTGATGGTTCATCGTGTGAAAGCGGCAGTGGGTCAAGGCTCATACTGTTGAAACATTGAGTATGCATTGAGGTTAAGCTTTAAAGGCTCCAACAACGAGGCTGAGAATGAAGCTATGCTTACATGTTTATCCCTATAGAAAGTGATTAATGTAGGCCACGTAGTTGTTCACGGTGACTCCCAACTGGTAGTAAACCAGATTCTGGGAATTTATAAAGCAACGGATGAAAAGATGGCCAAATACCTGGTCATGGTAAAAAGGGTCTTGGCATACTTCAGAGAAATGAAAGTAAAAAGAGTCCATCGGCTTGACAACAGTTGATTCGATGAATTAGTGAGGTTAGCATTGGTGATAAGAATAAAAATCAGGAGAACTGTCCTAATCGAGATATTGTAGAGACTGAGCATTGAGGAAGACGACGGGGAACTTGAATTTTATTTGAAATTAAATCTGTGAGATTCTTAGATGGACCCTATCATTGGATATATTAGAGACAAGGAGCTGCCAGAATCAAAGGTCGAGAGAAATAAATTGAGGTACGGGGCAGCAAAGTTCTCCATCATAGGAGATGTCCTATATAAAAGGGTTTTTTGCTTCCCTTGTTACGATGTGTTCATCCTTCAAAGGTAGAATATGTTTTGAAAGATGTTCATGAGGAATCGTACTCCAGCCAAGTCGGGGGATGGTCTTTGGCAAATTGGATAGTAACACAGGGTTACTAGTGGCCAACCCATATTAATAATGTGGATAACTGCGTGGAAAAATGTGATAAATGATAAAGACACGCCTGTATCCCTCATCAGCCCCATTAGCCTCTCTCGTCCATCACATCCCCTTGGCCATTTATAGTTTGGGGGAATGATTTGGTGGGATCTCTACCTAAAGCCAAAGGCAGCTATAGATATCTGATTGTGGCGATAGACTACTTCTCCAAGTGGGCCGAGGTCGAGGACATAATCTCTATTACAGAGACGAAGGCCTTCAAATTTATTTAGAGGAATATCATTTGTAAATATAGTCTTCCTCATACACTGATCTTGGACAGCAAAAAGCAGTTCAAGAATAAGTCCATAGAGGCCTAATGTGGAAGGGTCGGCATTAAATAATTCTATTCAGCACTAGGTCGTTCTTAAGGAAATGGCCAAACAAAGGTCACAACTAAAATAATTTTGGACAGGATGAAAAAGAAGCTAGAAGATGATAAAGGAATGTAAACCGAAGAGGTACATGCCATCCTATGGGCTTATAGGTCGACGAAGAAGACACCGACAGGGGAGACACCCTTTATACTAGCCTACGGCTCAGAAGCTGTGATACCTACTGTGGTGACAATTAAACTCAATATAAAATAATAAGCAAAGGCGATCACCAGAATAAATAAAGAACTTGAAATAATTGCAATCACACACAACACAAGATATACGTGGTTCGACAAGAAGGCCTACGTCCACGATATTGCTCTCACTATTTTATTTCTCTTTACTCTGGGGGAGTGTTTACAAAAAATATGCCCTTTGCCCCAAGCTGGGGGTTTAATATATACATGTTGTTTCTCGAAGAGTGGGGGTGTTGGACTCCTCCACGTTATCCCATAACTCCTAGAATATCTCGTGAGAGATTTTAGGGGCTGAATTAGTTATGCATGTGGCCTACAGACTTTGGGACGGACTGAAGCGGGCTACTTATCTGGGCCGAAATGTTTAATCAAGGTACCCACAATTGCCCTTAAAATTTTTGGGTCACAATTTGGGCTCAATAATTTTAAATAATAGCCTTAGTGGCATTTTATGAATCGCATGACACATTGGGATTGAAGCGTCTTTCTCAAATCGATTTAGGCGGTAGATAGCTTCATTCCCTGTGCGTTATGATTAGAAAGGTTTAAAACAGCTTGGAAAGGTCATTTCCTGACGTCGCTTCAAATTTCTTTGCGCTCTCTAGATTTCTCCAACCTCCCACTGTTGCTTTCTCATTTCCAGGTCTCGTCTTCCATCTTCAACCTTCTTCCTTATCTTTTCATCTTCCCTGCTTGCGGCTTTGCATTGTCTCAAGTAGATTCTTACTTTATAAGTTCTTCACACTCCTTTTTTTTTTAATTTCTTCATATTCGATATTAGGGTTTCTCCTTTCTGATGACGAAAATAGGCAATACGTCGATAACTGAGTTTAGGAAGTTCTATAATATTCCAAACTGGATGGACATCGAATGTGCCCCTGTTCCACATAATGTCAGGGACATTGAAGACGGTCACTGGATACATGTTTTTTTATTTTCTCGGGGGTGTCTTACTTTTCCCCCAAATCACTTATTTTTGCACTTTTTTAGTTACTTCTATATAGTTCCTGCATATTTCTCGCCAAATGTTTGAAAAATTGTCAATGGCGTGCATATAATTAATTAACTCTATGGCACCAATCTAGGGCTTGCTAAAATCTGCTATTGGTATTATTTTTCTCGAATAAACTCTGGTCTTCTTTACCTCAAAGCTAGGAGTCCAGATAGGATATTGGTAGTAATTCTACCTGATTCCCACAAGGACTACTGGCATGAGGTGTTTACTTCCAGAAACTAGCAGTTCCCTCCCCATACTGAAGGGGCGAGGTCTGGGAGACACATGATTCCTGATGATGCTAAGGATTAGCACCACCAGGTGTAGTGTTTCCAAGCTCAATATAAGTATAACAATGGTGTAACAGCTATATATAGAGATAAGAGAAGGAGGTGAGGATATGAGGAATCAACACCGGAATATGAGTGGTTCAGCCAATCTGGCCTACGTCCACTGTGAGTGTGTGAGTAGTATCACTGAACAATGGCACTAACGGCCATGGGTACAATTCACTCAAGCTCTCTCTCTCTCTACTGTATCTTTAGACAGAGTTTTAGCTAGGGTTTCAATAGCAAGATCCTTTTGCAAGGTAGGGGATGATCCCTATATATAGTGCTTAGTGGGCGCACTGTACCCCCCATGCATGCAATGAGCATGTGTGTGGTATCCTCACCAATGTGGGAATGCCATCTGTCACTGTCACATGTAAGCAATGATGATGAAATATTCTCCCCCATGTGGAGAATAATCTTGTTACAACTGATTTGTGCCCAGGTGTCCTTATCCAAATGTCAACAGATGCTCGGCAGTGATGTTGGTGAATGACCTCGGCTGGGAGAGGCCGAGCTGTAAAGCTTGATGTCCGTCCAATCCGAATAATGTCATGAGGAGTCTCGGCCTGATCTCAGCCGAGACATTATGCTGGGTCGGCCCCAGCCGAGGTAGGGATAGTCCCATGCCGGTGATTATTAATGCTTCTGGTCACCTCGGCCCCAGCCGAGGTGAGACTATGTGTCTATTGAAGGTGATTAGGGCTCCTTGTCACCTCGGTCTTCTATCGGCCGAGTTTGCTATTCCCAGGTGCTTGAGGATGCCTGTGATGCGCGCAGTGCCCCCTTGGCTGTGTAGAAGGATGTGTCGGCCAGAGCCGAGGTATGTCTCGGCCGAGGGATGATATCGTGGGCCCCTGCCCCTCAGGGTCGATCAATGTCTCGGCCATCATCTTGGCCGAGGTAGGTATCTCTGGGCCGAGGTTATACTTGGGCATATCAATCACCCCCCCAGCCCTTAGTCACATGCGAGAGCAAGTGGCTAGGGGATTGCTTCACCTCCGAGGCCTGTTCGACCCAAGGTTAACACCTGCGTGACACCTGTCCCAGACTAAGGCTTGCCCACCTGTCTTTCGTGCGCTGTCAACTGTCCCTTGGGTTTCCCAAGGCAATGATGGGCCTTGGGAAGTGTGCCCAAGTATTTAAGGGGTTAACCCTTTCTTCTTCTTTCTCCTTTCCCTTTTCTTTCCCGTGCACGCTACTTCTTGTAATTTCTCTCTCTAAAGCGTTTTCAACCCAGCGCCCTTTCTGCAGAAGGTTTCTCATATATTTCGTGTGGAATCTCTTTGTTTCGTCCATCCACTCATCTTCAGGTACCTCTCCCCTTCCATTTCCTTTGTTTTTAGCATTTGGTTTGAATTTTCCGGCGAGGTTTTTGGGTTTTCCGGTGGTTTATTTGAGTTTTTCGACGAGCTTCATCAATTCAGGTGACCTGTGTTTACTTCAAATTTCTTAGTTTGATCTTCAAACCCCTTTACGTTACAAGCCCATCGTGTTTTTAGCTTTAGGAGTTTTTCTTAAGTTTAGGGTCATTCCAAGTCTTGGGTCGTCCTCTGATGCTCAGACCCTTGTACAAGCTTCTTGAGGACTTCCCTTCTCTTAGAGAGAAGACATTAGAGAAAATTAGGCAAATAGAGAGATCTCAGGAAGAAGCTCGTAGGTCACAGGAATTTCCTGTCAGACCCCTCTTTCCCCCACCTCTTAAGGTGGTATACCCTGATCCTCCTGAGAATTTTTATCAAATAGACGTCTCTGCTAACCGATTGCCGATGTCTGAGTTTGAGTCTTCTACCTCTAACCCCATGTATGTGGACTCTTTCCAAGAAGCCATGGACTTCACACCTCAGACTGGTCAGGACCATGACCAGGCTGAGGTCTCTAGTCGCGTCTCGTCCCAAAATGGCACAAGTACCTCAAGCTCTTCTTCAGAGGTTGAACTTGTTGAGCCAAGTGTGGCTGTACCTCCCATTCTAGATGCTATCCCTCTATCGGCCGTCACCGAGGTCGAGTTTGCTCAGAGGTTCCCTGGTCACACGTCCACGTCTGCTCCAACCGACGTTGAGGTTGATGATGACGATGATGATGATGGTGAAAGTGAAGTTGATACCTCTGAGGCGGATGAGTACGAGAGCACAGTCACTGAGGTGGATCTATTGCACTTCAGATACTTATACTCCATCAATCCCTCAATCAAATTGAGGAGACCTCTGAGGGAAGAGAGGGCCTACCACGGCCGAGATGGAGAGATCTGCTTGTATGAGCAGATGTTTAAGTTAGGGTTCCGTCTACCCATTCACCCTGTCATTAGGTCCATTCTTTCCTTCATCAACTTGGCCCCCTCACAGCTTTCTCCCAATGCTTGGAGAGTTATTATAGGGGCCATCGTCTTGTGGAGGGCAGTCCACCACTCTGACCTCCCGGTTCAGGCCTTTGCTGGTTGTTACGTCCCTACCTCGGCCAAAAATCATCCGAGCTACTATCACTTCGTAGCTCGGAGGCCTGATAAGAAGATGCTCCTGGTCACTCAGACCTCAAACCACAATTGGAAACCCCGGTATTTTTTTGCTTCAGGACCATGGGAATTTGGCTCATCTGTTCCCTCTTCCATCTTTGAGCCGAGGGTACCCCTCAGATGGGGTAAGGTCACCATGTCTGCTAGGGCCGATCCTGGCCTAAGTCTTCAGAACGGCAAAAAGGTGAAGGCCCTGCAAGACCAAGGGGCACATGGTCTGTTCGTAAAGTTCGAACATCTGCTGACCCCCCACTATCTCTCAGGGACGAGCCTAGGTGGAAGCCCCCTTGTTGACTTTGGTAAGGATTTTTCTTTTTGTTCCAAGTGTAACCTCTGATCATTCATGTTTGATTTCTGACTCTTATCTTTTCACTTTTGCAGAGAGACCTCCAGGTGTACCGGACGAGTTGTGGGAGATGGCAGCTCCGAGTTTAGTTAGACTTGCAAAGAGGACTGGTATGAACGCTCCTCCTCCAGCTCCTTCAACATCCAAGTCCAAGAAGAGGGCCCCTGAGGTCCCGGCCTCTGAGGATCAGAGGCCGACCTCCAGGCAAAGGAAGACTTCAGAGGCTGCGATCCCGATCACAGCCGACACCTTGTCGGCTCGTCTGGACCAGCTGAAACTTTCCGATAGCGTGGTCGGCCACAGCCGACAGGCCATGGACGCACTTAACAACATGATGACCGAGGCCGACAAGCATTTTTTCAGGGCCATGGAAACCCCTATGATGGTTGAATTCGGCCTTCACAGAGTCGTCCAGGTATAAATTGTTCCTTTGTCAGAATTTTACAAGTGCAACGTCTGATTTTGCTCTCACCTAACTTCTTCATTTACTGTGCAGGGTGCGGCTGCCATGTACCAGCTATCTAACTGGGCCCTGAGGAAATTGCCTCTCATTCAGAAGAGGCAGGAGGCTGAGAAGATTGAGAGCACGCTGAAGGCCGAGGTTGACCGTCTGAGGTCAGAGTTGCAGAATGCCGAGACCAAGGCCCAGAATTCTGAAAATAAGGCCCAGGGTCTGGAGAAAAATATCTATGC
This sequence comes from Sambucus nigra, assembly GCA_949130495.1. Classification (NCBI taxonomy): domain Eukaryota; kingdom Viridiplantae; phylum Streptophyta; class Magnoliopsida; order Dipsacales; family Adoxaceae; genus Sambucus; species Sambucus nigra. The sequence continues at coordinate 295,614,893 of OX422218.1, read as the reverse complement.
ACTCGTCCAAAGCCACGCCAAGGCCCTGCAGGATAAGGACGATGCCCTGCAGAGGAAGGTCAGTGCTGCTGTGAAGGTCGCCCTTGCAGATGCCTCAGAGAAAATAATTGCTGATTACAAAGTCTCTAAGGAGTTCGTAGGTTTTGGTTTTGAATACCTCGAAAGAGGTATCAAAGCCACCACCAAATGGGTCGAGGTCAGGGAGAAGGAGGTTGGCACTATAAAGGCCTCCGACTTTGTGGGCCTCGGCTTCGCCGACCCTCAGTTTGCCCAGGCCCTGCAAGAGATAGAAGACGAGGCTGCTGCCCCTGGTCAGACTGCTACTTTGGAAGGGACTAATCTCGAAGGAACTGAACCTGTTGATGATGTGGCTGAGGTGACCAATGCTGAACAGGTCAACCCAGCCGAGACTTCGAATGTTCCTCCTTCAGATGTTTAACTTGGCCTTGTATTTTGTATTTTTTGACTTGTAATTCTGAACTTGTAATTTATCAGACATCTGAGTGTTATGTAATCTCTTCTTTTATTGAATGCCAATTCCTTCCTTTATCTTGACCTCTGAATGTATTTGAATGCTATATGATCTCTGAAGTCATTAATTAATATGATGTGGTCATCACCATCACCAAATTAATGATGTTAAGGGTCTGAGGTAATCTAACCCAGGTGTCTGAGCTCAGACCTCGTCATCACCGAGTGGTTATGAGGGTCTGAGGTCATTACCTAAGAGGTTGGCCTCATAATAAATATCACCAATTAATGATGTTAAGGGTCTGAGGTAATCTAACCCAGGTGTCTGAGCTCAGACCCCGTCACCACCGAGTGATGTTATGAGGGTCTGAGGTCATTACCTAAGAGGTTAGCCTCATAATAAATATCACCAAATTAATGATGTTAAGGGTCTGAGGTAATCTAACCCAGGTGTCTGAGCTCAGACCTCGGCACCACCGAGTGATGTTATGAGGGTCTGAGGTCATTACCTAAGAGGTTGGCCTCATAATAGATATCACCAATTAATGATGTTAAGGGTCTGAGGTAATCTAACCCAGGTGTCTGAGCTCAGACCTCGTCACCACCGAGTGATGTTATGAGGGTCTGAGGTCATTACCTAAGAGGTTAGACTCATAATAAATATCACCAATTAATGATGTTAAGGGTCTGAGGTAATCTAACCCAGGTGTCTGAGCTCAGACCTCGTCACCACCGAGTGATGTTATGAGGGTCTGAGGTCATTACCGAAGAGGTTAGCCTCATAATAAATATCACCAAATTAATGATGTTAAGGGTCTGAGGTAATCTAACCCAGGTGTCTGAGCTCAGACCTCGTCACCACCGAGTGAAGTTATGAGGGTCTGAGGTCATTACCTAAGAGGTTAGCCTCATAATAAATATCACCAAGTTAATGATGTTAAGAGTCTGAGGTAATCTAACCCAGGTGTCTGAGCTCAAACCTCATCACCACCGAGTGATGTTATGAGGGTCTGAGGTCATTACCTAAGAGGTTAGCCTCATAATAAATATCACAAATTAATGATATTAAGGGTCTGAGGTAATCTAACCCAGGTGTCTGAGCTCAGACCTCGTCACCACCGAGTGATGTTATGAGGGTCTGAGGTCATTACCTAAGAGGTTAGCCTCATAATAAATATCACCAAATTAATTATGTTAAGGGTCTGAGGTAATCTAACCCAGGTGTCTGAGCTCAGACCTCGTCACCACCGAGTGATGTTATGAGGGTCTGAGGTCATTACCTAAGAGGTTAGCCTCATAATAAATATCACCAAGTTAACGATGTTAAGAGTCTGAGGTAATCTAACCCAGGTGTCTGAGCTCAGACCTTGTCACCACCGAGTGATGTTATGAGGGTCTGAGGTCATTACCTAAGAGGTTAGCCTCATAATAAATATCACCAAGTTAATGATGTTAAGAGTCTGAGGTCATCTCATTATGGTGTCTGAGCTCAGACCTCGTCACCACCGAGTGATGTTATGAGGGTCTGAGGTCATTACCTAAGAGGTTAGCCTCATAATAAATTTCTGGTTTAAAGAGCAAAACAAGAACTTGACATGGAAATTGATCTTTATTAATAACCTCTTCTTGATAAGATGGTACAATTACAAATTACAAATCCTATGCAACATCATATGAAATATCTCTTCAGGTGATCAGCATTCCACGGGTTGGTGAAAGGTTCTCCCTCTAGGTTCTCTAGCCTATACGTGCCAAGCACAACCTCTTTCGTTACTTTGTAGGGGCCATGCCAGTTCGGGTGTAGCTTGTTTGTCTTCTGTAGGGTCTTCTTAAGCACTAGGTCTCCCACCGCAATGGGTCTTGACTTCACCCTTTGATTGTAGAATCTTACTTCCCTCTGCTGATAGGCTGCTTTTCTGACCTCTGCGTCTTCCCTTCTTTCTTCGATGAGATCCAGGTCTAGCCTTCTCATCTCCCCATTGCTGTCGAGGTCGTAGGTCTGAATCCGATGAGTTGGCAGTCCTACCTCCGTTGGTATGACTGCCTCTGAGCCATGTGCCAGCATGAATGGGGTTTCTCCTGTGGGTGTCCTTGCCGTAGTTCTGTAAGCCCATAGCACGGCGTAGACCTCTTCTATCCATCTCCCCTTCGCGTCTTCTAACCTCTTCTTGATTCCATCCAAGATGGCTCTATTCGTGACCTCGGTCTGGCCATTTGCTTGAGGTCGACCAGGAGATGAGAAGAACTGTCTGATCCCCACACTTTGGCAATACTTCTCCAAGGAGGCATTCTTGAACTGGGTCCCGTTATCCGAGATAAGCGTGTTCGGGAGGCCATATCTACATATGATGTTCTTCCAGATGAACTGGAAGGTCTTCTGTTCTGTAATGGTTATCATCGGCTCTGCCTCTACCCATTTTGAAAAGTAGTCAATGGCAACTATCAAGAATCTATAGTTGTTGACTGCTCTTGGCAAAGGTCCTACCAAGTCAATTCCCCATACCGCAAATGGACATAGAGAAGAGATCGACGTCATAGGCTGATGAGGTTGGTGAGGGACGGTGGCGAACCTTTGACATTTGTCGCACCTCTTCACATAATATGTGGCGTCCTTAGACAGGGTAGGCCACCAGTATCCCTGAGTGATAATCCTCTTGGCTAAGGGTATTCCCCCAATGTGGCTAGAGCAAGAACCCTCATGAACCTCCCTTAAGACCTGGGGAACTTCCGCAGGGTGCACACATCTGAGGAGAGGCAGTAGAAACCCCTTTTTGTACAATACGTCTCCTACTAATGAGAACTTTGCAGCCCTGTATCTCAACTTTCTTCTTTCCATCCTGGACTCAAGTAGCTCCCCCTCTTTTAAGTATCTGACAAGCGGGTCAATCCATGAGTCTCCCAGGTTTACATTGTGACAAGGGTTACATACCTCATCCTCCTCAATACTTGCCTTTCCTAAGACTTCAATTGGGATGGTTCTTCCCAAGTCTGTCTTCATTGCCGAGGCCAGTCTTGCTAATGCATCAGCGTGGTTGTTGCTCAGCCGAGGTACTCTCTTTAGCTTTGCCTCTTCAAAATACTCTAGCAACCCTCTTACCTTCCTCAGGTATTTGGCCATCCTTTCATCTTTGGCCTCGTATGCCCCCAGCACTTGATTGACAACCAACCTTGAGTCGCTATGAAGCAGGAGTCGCTTTACCCGAAGAGTGGTTGCCAATAAGAGACCTGCTATCATGGCCTCATACTCAGACTCGTTGTTAGAGGCCTTGAAGTTGAATCTCAAGGCGTACTCAATGTTGGCGCCATCTGGAGCTGAGAGTACTAGCCCCGCGCCGCTTCCATTGTCATAAAAAGAGCCATCAACGAAGAGGTTCCATACGTCTGTATCTGATAAGAAGACCCCTTCTCTCATAACCCCCTTTTCGAAGAGGTACCGATCCTCTTCGTTTTCTTCTACTCTTCTCCGAGTTTTGCCTGGGGTAACCTCTTCTCAGCCTCGAAAGACGTACGGGCCAGTCTCTTCCGAATCTCGGAAGACACTTCGGTTCGTCTCTTCGCCGCCATCCAAGCCCTTCTCTATCTCGGCCTCTTCCCAAGTGAATTCTGCGACAAAGTCTGCCAGGGCCTGCCCCTTGATGGCTGTCCTGGGCTGGTAGGTAAGATCATACTCCCCTAGCTCGATGGCCCAGGTCATCAATCTTCCGGACTTCTCAGGCTTGTGCAGAACCTGCCGTAGTGGTGAGTCGGTGAGGACTACCATGGAGTGAGCTTGAAAGTAAGGCTTCATCTTCCTAGAGGCGTGTATCAGGGCATAAGCCAACTTTTCCATGCGGGGATAGTTTTGTTCAGACCCCTGAAGGGCCTTACTATTGAAGTACACAGGTCTCTGAATCCCATCCTCTTACCGTATGATAGCCGGGCTAATGGCTGACTCGGAGACTGCTAGGTACACAAACAACCTCTCCCCTGCGATGGGCCAGGACAGCAGCAAGGGAGACCCCAAGTAGGACTTCAGTTGATCAAAGGCTTTTTCACACTCTTCGTCCCACTCGAAGGCCTTTCTCAGAACTTTAAAGAACGGAAGACACTTGTCCGTGCCTCTGGAAACAAACCTGTTCAGGGCCGCCACCCTTCTAGTGAGTCTCTGGACATCCTTGATACTCCTAGGAGTCTTCATGTCGAGTAACGCCTTGATTTTATCCGGGTTTGCTTCAATCCCCCTCCGATTAACGATGAACCCCAGGAACTTCCCGGCTCCTACCCCAAAGACACATTTCGCCGGGTTGAGCTTCATTCTGTAGGAGTCCATGACATCAAAGGTCTTCTCAAGGTCCGCTACGTGAGTACATGCGTTCAGGCTCTTCGTTAGCATATCGTCCACATACACCTCCATGGTCTTACCTATCTGCTCCTCGAACATCTTATTGATAAGACGTTGATACGTTGCCCCCGCATTTTTCAGACCAAAGGGCATCACCTTGTAACAGTACGTCCCCTTGTCAGTAATGAAGGTTGTCTTCTCAGAGTCTTCGGTATCCATGAAAATTTGGTTATAGCCTGAATAAGCATCCATGAAGCTCATAAGCTCGTGCCCTGCCGTTGCATCCACCATCTGGTCTATCCTGGGTAAGGGATAGCTGTCTTTCGGGCAAGACCTATTCAGGTCTGTGAAATCTACACACATTCTCCACTTTCCATTGGCCTTAGGCACGATGACTGCATTCGAGAGCCACTCTGGATAAGTAACCTCTCTTATGAACTCGGCCTCTTCCAACTTATTCACCTCTTCCCGGATGACCTCATACTTCTCTCTGGAGTAGATCCTTCGCCTCTGTTTAATAGGCCTAGCATCTCCGTCCACGTTGAGCTTGTGGGTCATGATCTCAGGGTCGATGCCAGGCATGTCTGCATGACTCCACGCGAAGACGCTCTGCCTCCTCCTAAGGAAGTCTATCAGCTATTCCTTGATCCCTTGCTCCAGGGCTTTGCCGACCTGGATGGTTTTTTCCGGCTCGTCCTCATTGAGGACGATGGATTCTACCTCTTCCACGGGCTCGTCCTTCTTCAATTTTGTTTCATCTCTGGGATCAAGAGTGTCAATGCTGTAAGTGGCGGTTTCTCTCTTATGGGACTCTCGCTCTTCGACCGAGTTGAAATAACACTCCCGCGCCGTGGTCTGGTCCCCTTGCACTTCCCCTACCCCATAAGGAGTCGGGAATTTTAGCATCTGGTGGACCGTTGACGGCACGGCTTCAAACTCTCCGAGTGCCACTCTTCCGATGATGAGGTTGTAGGCCGAGAAGACATTTTCGTCCATAACAAAAAAGTTTATCTTCTTGGTCAGCCTCTTAGGCCACTCATCTCCCATCCGCACATCCATTTCATACATGCCCAATGGGTGTACCTTCTCACCACTGAAGCCTATAAATGGGTGATGGTAGGGCACCAGCCTTGCCCTGCTAAGACCCAAGCTCTTGAAACAAGGCCAGAACATCACATCTGCTGAACTTCCCCCATCTATGAGGATTCTCCCTACATCGCACCCATGCACCCTTATTGTTATGACTAAGGGGTCATCATGGGGGGCTAAGATTCCCTTGAAGTCGAGTCTGGAGAACCCCACTATGGGGGTGTCCATGTCCACCTTCTTCCTCTTCTGCACTACGTCAGAAGACGTTAGATTCACAACCTCAGGTTTGACCACTGACTTGGCCTCCGCTACATGAGCTTTCCTGTCGGCTACCTCAGAGCCACCTCCTGCGAATCCCCCACATATGGTGCTAACACCAAAGGAGATCATCCCTACCCTCTTCACTGGGGTGTTGTCATCCTTAGGTGGGAGATCCGGGTCATCTCCATCATCACCCTCTGAATCATCATGCCTTCTAGCCGGGACATCGCCACGGCACCTGTCATCTCTTCTCTTCCTAGGGTCTTCTCTTCCACCCTTTGGGGCCTTGCCATCCACATACTTTCTTAGCTTCCCGGATTTCAGCATCTTCTCAATCTCATCCTTCAGAGCAAAGCATCTATCTGTGATATGGCCGTGATCCTGATGGAACTCACACCAGAGGTTTTTATTCCTTTTATGTGGTGGGGCCTTCAATTTCTCTGGCCACCTCAGAGCCCGGTCAGTCTTGATCTCATTAAGGATGTGTTCACAGCTCACAGTCAGAGGAGTGTAATGAGCGAACTTGTCATCTGCTGACCTCTTCTTCCCATCTTTCTTACCCTGGAACCTCCCAGTGCTACATCGGTTCTCCTCCTCATATTTGGCGGCCATTGCCTCTTCCGCATTCATCACTTTCCCTGCGGTGGACAACAGCTCTGCCATAGACGTGGGGGGGTCTTCCGCCAGCTTCCACAATAACTTCCCCTTCTGGAGGCCTCCTATCAGGGCAGTCATGGCTATGCTCTCCTCGTAATCCTCTACCTCCAGCTTCTCCTTGTTAAATCTTGCTATATAGTCTCTTAGGCTTTCTCCCTTAGCCTGTTTGACATATAGGAGGTGGGTAGTCTTCTTCTGTGGTTTTACCCCAAAGCAGAAGTTGTGGATGAACTGCTCTGCTAGGCCTTTGAAGTTCTCGATCGAGTTCTTCAGAAGAGAGGTGAACCAGCTGTGCGTTGCCCCTGTCAAGGTTCCTGAGAAGGCCCTGCACTTCATCTCATCAGGTATCGAGTAAATATTTTCCGCCGACTGATACATCTCGATATGGTGCACCGGGTTAGTGTTGCCATCATACTTAGGAGTCATAGTAGGAGGCTTGAATTTAGCTGGGGTTGGTAACCCCACTATCCTAGCTACAAACGGGGAGCCCTCCGAGTAGCCCCTCTGTAGTGGGTCCTTGCTCTTTATGAGGTCCCCTATCTTCTCCTCAAGACGTTGGATTGAGTCATTCCAGGGTCTTCTTTCTTCAGCTAGGCCGAGGTTTTCCCCTGCCACCTCCCTACGATGGACAGAGGGTTCCCCAGCCACAACACGCTGATTATTGACCTTTTCCTGCTCCCTGGCTCTTCTCTCCACGGGTCGGCCTTGATCTGGTCGAGCCTGCCTATTCCCTCTTTGAGAGCCTGCCGCGCTCCTTGACCTCGATAGCCTCTGCCTCAGGTCATTGACTGGGCCTAGCCTCTCGAAGGCCGACCCTCTGCTCAACCTATTAAAGGCCGACCCTCTCTGCTGGGCCTCATCTCTTCCTCGGCCGATACATCCTTGACTCTGCCTATCAAAGGCTGACCCTCTTTGTTGGGCCTCATCTATTCTTCGGTCGACACATCCTTGGCTCTGCCTAAGGGGTCGTACGGTGTTATCTGACACCTCATACGGCTCCCAGCAGTCTTCCGGGGCCTCTTCGGCTTCTAGGTCATCATACATGTCCTCTGGGCAAGGGTTTCCTTGCCTCCCCATACGCAAGCGCCTAGGGTCAGCAACGTCCCTCCTCCGCTGGGGTGCAGGTTGGTCCTTCATGGGCGCCTGGGGTGATCCCCTAGCATCAGGATGGGGTTGAACTGCCGCCGGAGTTATCATGTCCGGGGAGACTCCAGGTGGCCTCATCATCATGGTTTGGCTGAGCTGGGCAAATTGCTCCTTCATGGCTTGTTGCGTTACAGCTAAAGATTTCAAAGCTGCTACCACCTCCGCCATTTCGGACTGGGGAGGAGCCTGACTGGAGCTAGCCCCTCCGCCTCTGGGCGGTGAAAGAGGTGGTGATAGTTCTGGTGCCATGTGTTAATAATAAAGAGCTTGAACAGCAAGTGAGCTTAATACCTTAAAGGACCTCTTTCAATGGTGAAACAGCTCCACACAAGGGGTGGTTCCTGGTTCACCACCAGAGTCTCCGGTGAGGTAAAGCAGAAAAAGAGGAAGAGATAGCCTCTCGATTCCCACAGACGGCGCCAAAATGATGATGCTAAGGATTACCACCACCAGGTGTAGTGTTTCCAAGCTCAATATAAGTATAACAATGGTGGCACAGCTATATATAGAGATAAGAGAAGGAGGTGAGGATATGAGGAATCAACACCGGAATATGAGTGGTTCAGCCAATCTGGCCTACGTCCACTGTGAGTGTGTGAGTAGTATCACTGAACAATGGCACTAACGGCCATGGGTACAATTCACTCAAGCTCTCTCTCTCTCTACTGTATCTTTAGACAGAGTTCTAGCTAGGGTTTCAATAGCAAGATCCTTTTTCAAGGTAGGGGATGATCCCTATATATAGTGCTTAGTGGGCGCACTGTACCCCCCATGCATGCAATGAGCATGTGTGTGGTATCCTCACCAATGTGGGAATGCCATCTGTCACTGTCACATGTAAGCAATGATGATGAAATATTCTCCCCCATGTGGAGAATAATCTTGTTACAACTGATTTGTGCCCAGGTGTCCTTATCCAAATGTCAACAGATGCTCGGCAGTGATGTTGGTGAATGACCTCGGCCTGGGAGAGGCCGAGCTGTAAAGCTTGATGTCCGTCCAATCCGAATAATGTCATGAGGAGTCTCGGCCTGATCTCAGCCGAGACATTATGCTGGGTCGGCCCTAGCCGAGGTAGGGATAGTCCCATGCCGATGATTATTAATGCTTCTGGTCACCTCGGCCCCAGCCGAGGTGAGACTATTTATCTATTGAAGGTGATTAGGGCCCCTTGTCACCTCGGTCTGCTATCGGCCGAGGTTGCTATTCCCAGGTGCTTGAGGATGCCTGTGATGTGCGCAGTGCCCCCCTTGGCTGTGTAGAAGGATGTGTCGGCCAGAGCCGATGTATGTCTCGGCCGAGGGATGATATCGTGGTCCCCTGCCCCTCAGGGTCGATCAATGTCTCGTCCATCATCTTGGCTGAGGTAGGTATCTATGGGCCGAGGTTATACTTGGGCATATCAATTTCCTTTTATGGGGAGGAATATATAGGTAGGCATAGCTCTTATTTTGCTCATTGATTCTCTGTTAGTGTATGGTCTTTTACATATATTTCTTTCTTTCTTTTTTTAGCGAAGACAAAGAACTCAGAACCCGCTCCTCGCGAGATTCGAGCTACTGAACTTGTTAATGCTTGCAATATCAGGGAACTCTTAGCTGACAGTGAGCATCTTCGATCAGCGGGGTTTCTTCTGGAATATAAGAACATTGGGTCAAGTTTCATCACACGACCTTTGGATAGCATTCCTCAGCTAGATATCACATAAGAGGCTGCTACTGAGCCAATTCAATTGGACGAGGAGGAAAGCATCTCTGGTGAAGAGAGCGAGGGGGCTAACAGGGGTGGTGCTGAAGATGATTACAGTGAGCAGAGCTTAAGTAGCGAAGAATCTTCCAGCTCGAAGGAGGGTTCAGAGGCTCAAGAATCTTCAGAGGATTCAAGTAGCTCCAGCGAGGAAGATATGGATCCTTTTAGGAAGAATTTGATCCAAGATGATGATGAAGATAATGTGCTACTTTCTCACCGATTGAAGAAATAGAAATATGGGAGCGGGGATACCGCCACTGGCTCCCAGACTGTTGCTCATGAGCAGGAGAGGAAGAAGAAAGAGGGGGAACTGGTGAGAGAGAAGGAGAAAAATAAGGAAGAGGATAAGAATAAGGTGGAAGAGAGAAAGAGGATAGAGAGGGAGAAGAAGGAGAGGGAAAAAAGAAGAGGAGAGAAGAGGTGACGATAAAGGCGGGGCAGTCTCTAGTACCCATATATGCTCTGGCTGAGGGGGCTTCTGTTGCTCTTACCCCTCAGTTAGCTCCGGTAGTGCTTGAGAGGGCAGTGCTACCATTCGATCGCCAGAGGTCGATAAATATAAGGACCGACCAGTTAGCCCTGAAGGCGAATCAGGGGCTAGCCTTGGTAAGCCTATTTTCACTTCTCTTATCTTGCAATGCTTCTTTTAATACTTTCTCTACTGGTGTTTTACTTTTCTCTAGAGTTTGTGTCTGATTTCACTGTCCTCTACCGCAACCGCGATGAGCTGGCGAGGAAGAACGCTGAGTTGGACAGGAAAAATACCGAGCTGGAGGCCAGCTTGAAGACTACTAGTTCTACTCAAAAGTCTTCTGACCTCACCTTGAACCAAGCCAACAAAGTGAAATAGGTGACGACCAAGGAGCTCGAAGAGCTGAGGCAGTCCTATGACTTGGTATGCGCGAACAAGATAACTGTGGCAGAGGAGAATATGGTGCTTGCTAGGAAGGTGAAGAAGGTGGAATCTGAGGCTGCCACCCTCAAAGAGAGCACGTACAACGCTGGATGGGTCACAGCGTACCAGGATGCTGAGGCCCAGATTGGTTATATTGGTCGTCTTAACTTTAAGAAGGGTTGGGACAAGGCCTTACTCGCTGTCGAAGTGGATATTGATTCCACCACCTTTGATGAGCACGACCCTGGTCCCAAGCCTGTCATAGATGAGGTGCCTCTTCCTGTTGCCAATGAAGGTTCCCCTGCTGTTCTGACCATCGCTGCTAATAATCCCCTTGACCAGGGGATGGCGACTGCTCCGTTTGAAGGAGGTGTGCCTGGAGCTGATGCAGTTAAGGGGAAGTAACCAGCGACCTCAAAATTGACTGAGGTTACCATCTAGTCTTCTTTAGGGAGCTCTTTGTATTTTTTGTATTTCAGTTACTCTTTCTATTCATTGATGTACTCTGAACCTTAAATGAAATGAAATTCAGTTCCCTTTCGCGTACTGATTTATTTTCTTTTTTAATGCTTATATGGTTTGTGGCTCATCGATGTTGAGGATTATATTCCTGATACCTCTCAGTTAGGAAAAATTCTTGGACCTGATGCAAGCAATCAAGTTTGCAGAGCCTTTGTAAGGATCTATAAGTCTCTTAGGTCAATGAATCGAGAGTATAAGGACCAGTCAGAGCTCATTGCCAAGCTGAAGGACAGGCTCCAAGAGATGGAGGAAATCGGTGATTCTGTTCAACAAGAAGAGGATGCTCTAAAGGCTAAGCTCCTGGATGCCTACGAGGTTAATCAGGTTGGAGAGGTACTTCAGCGAGAGAACGATGCTCTAAGGAGAGAAGTTTCACGACTCAGGGAGAATGTATTAAGCATTTCTCCTCGAGTTCTACGTGGTTCCTCTTCATCGACTAGACCGTGAGCTAGTACTAATGACAGAGGTTCAGCTAGGGAGATTACCAAGCTTCGAGGTGATGTTCGCCGAGCGTATGTGATAATTTTCGGTCTTCAAAGAGATGTTACCTTACTGAGGCATCTGTTCAACAAAGGTCCTCAGCGAGTGTGGGCTGATGGTTATGATCAGGGTTAGACAGATGCTCCGACGAAGTTGGGGGAAGTTGAAGAGTTATCCTTTATTAGGGGATGGTTTAGTTCTCTTGGGAAGTTGGAGGTCCCTTGGAACTCTGTCCTCTGATATCGGCATGAGATCTACCCCTCAACTTTGATGCCTAACCCATTCAGGAGGGATGATCAGTGGGTCCCCATAGATGTTATCCCACGGTAGCCATTGGAATCAGATTCAAATGAAGTCGAGGAGGAATTAGCTCCTCACCCAGATGATGGCCGAAGAGCGCATGTGGCTGACTATCTTGCTCGGAGACCTAATCCTCATTAAGATTTATTTTACTTAGCACATGTGACTCTTTGTATATGTAATGATGTAATAAAATAATGATGTTTTGGGCGATTCGTCGACTAAATATGTGTAACTCTTTATTGATTTTTTGTTTGACTATCTTGGGCTCTTCTTAGCCGACTAGATTTGATATAGGCAGAGTTTTTTGTTGAGTGAGTATCCCCCCAGTCCAGTATGCTTATAAGATACCATTATGCCTCACTTTAACTTTTAGGTTGTGTCATCACACTCCCTTAGGCCTAAGTATGGAAATGGCGAGGACACACCTGGTGTTGGATGTTTTATCCGAGCAGGTTTTTTGAGACAAACATTATTTGGCGACCAACTTGAGTTGGTCGAGCTGCCTAAGGGTCACCTGTAGGGCTTTATATATTACCAGGGGCAATGCTAGGAGGTTATTCGTGTTTCATGACAAAAACCTGAGGAGGTTAATACCCTACTTTTATATGTTAAGAGGGGAGCCTGTAACTTGGAAAAGGTGCATAAATTATAAAGTATTTGAGAAAAAATCAATACTTCATAGAATGCCACTGCCAAATAATTTTTATTAATCAGAAATGAATTGCAAATTTCCATATTGGGTTAAAAGATCAACACAGAAAACTAGAAGTAAAATTTCTTTAAATTGGCTGCGTTCCAAGCTTGAGGTATCTCCCTACCCTCTAGCGTTTCTAAGTGATAGGCTCCTTGTAGGTTGTCCCTTATCACCTTGAATGGTCCCTCCCAGTTTGGTCCTTGCTTGCCATCTGATGGTTTTACTGCGCTGCCAAGAACTTTTCTTAGGACGTAGTCCCCAATTTGGAATGCTCTCAGATTGCCCTTCTTGTTGTAGTGCTTTGCTAGCTGTTGTTGATAACCAGTTAGTTTCACTAGAGTCATCTCTCTTCGTTCCTCATCTAGGTCAAGTTCAGTGAGCAATGCTTCATCGTTCTGTCCTTGGTCGACAAGGGTGGACCTTATGGTTGGGAGGCCAGCTTCCAAGGGGATGATTGCCTCCATACCATATGTTAGTGCGAACGGTGTTTCCTCGGTTGCTCGTCAGGGGTAGTGAGGTAAGCCCATAAGATGTGTGACAGCTCGCTTACCCATGCCCCTTTGGCTCGATTCAATCGCTTCTTTAATCCATCAATCACTATTTTGTTAGAAGCTTCAGCTTGTCCATTGCTCTGAGGGTATGCCACCGAGCTAAAATGGTTCCTGATCATGTGGTCGTTACAGAAACCCTGGAAGAGGCCACTTTCGAGCTTGGTTCCATTGTCAGTGATGATGGTCCTGGGGATCCCAAAGCGGGTGATAATGTTCTTTTATATGAATCTTATTATATCCGCATCTTTGATGCTTTCCAGCGGCTCTGACTCTATCCATTTGGTAAAGTAGTCTGTCATGACCAATAAATACTTGCGATTACCTTTAGCGGTATGAAGAGGGCCTACCATGTCCATTCCCCATTGGTTGAAAGGCCATGGGCTAGTAAGTGACTTTAGGTCGCTGGCAGGTTGGTGAACCATAGGAGCGTGAAGTTGACATTTTTCACACCTGCGAGCATATATCCCAGAATCCTTCTGCATGTACGACCTCGAGTAGCCTTCCTTCATTGCTCAAAAATCTAGCGACCTGCCCCTAATATGACTCCCGCAGATTCCCTCATGAAGCTCGTACAGAACTTGCTCGACGTCCTTTGGGTGAACGCATTGGAGGTAAGGACCGGTGAAAGACCTCTTATACAGTTTGCCCTCAGGAGATAAGTGAAAGCGAGTAGCTTTGACCCTTATCTGATGAGCGGTCTTCTTATCGTCTGGTAGGGCACCATCTTTCAAATAATACCTTAAGGAGTCCATCCAACTGGGGGCTGATTCAATCTGGAGAACATGACCTATGTTTGGCAGTTTTTCGATCTGGGTAATACTTGGTTGGGCAAGGAAGTCGATCGGAATTATTCTCTTTAAGTCAGAATTGATCGCTGAGCTCAAGGCCGCTAGGGCGTCAGCATAGTTGTTTTGTCCTCTGGGAAACTGTTGGACGCTGACCTGTTTGAAGTTAGACATTAATTTCTTCGTTGTGGCGAGGTAGGTTGCCATTCTCTCATCCCGAGCATTGAAGTCTCAACTTATCTGGTTGGAGACCAGTTGTGAATCATCGAACACTTGGAGTTGCTTTACCCCCAGTGCATGTACCTTCTGTAGGCCTGCTATTACTGCTTCATACTCTGCTTCGTTGTTGGAGGCTTCAAATCCAAATCTGATTCCTTGCTCGAGGATTGCATCTTAAGGGGTAACCAGCATGATGCCCACTCCTACTCCTTTGGAGTTGTAGGCTCCGTCAACGAACAGTCATCAAACACCTTGTGCCGACTGTTCGTTGACACATGGTGTTTGACGACTGTTTATTGACGGAGCCTCCAACGAATAGTGGATGCCACAGCGACCTGTTCCGAGCAGTCCTCGACCTCGTTGAATAACTCCTAATATCTTTTCGCATAGTCTTTGAGGTTCTCTTGGGGTGTTTTCTTCATTGTCAATAAGGCATCTATCCTCTTTGGATGAGAGACGTTGGTAATGAAGCAAGCTATGAAGAGCTCTGCCAGGGACTCGAAGCTTCTGATGGATCTGAGATTTCTCGAACCACTTATGGGCCATATCATGCAAACTCGATGGAAAGATCCGGCACATATTTACGTCCTTATGGTTCCAGAGGGTCATGGCCTGCCTGTACTGCCTAACATAGTCGATAGGATCAGTCTTTCCATCATAGATCTTGAATCTGGGCATCGCTAACTTCTTGGGGGCTTCCTCTTCTTCTATCTCCCTTGAGAAATGGGATTTCATTTAGGTCTTGAGAGCTCGCCTGGCTAGCTTTCTGGTCAATCTGGTATCCCGATGTGCTAGGTGTTAGTCCATTTCTCTCCGGACCAAATTTCGTATGTCGTTATTTCCTCGACCTGGGCTCCTGTAACAGTGAGTTGGTTATTATTTCTCGGGCAAGTCGTCATCTGACCTGTGTTCCTCAAATATTTGAGATCCACGTCTAGGGCAACTTCCTCAGTTGCAATACTTGCTCGCCTGAGGGCTATGAGTGAGATATTGACGTTGCCTGATGCTACGATGGAGTTCTCTCTATATTTTATCCAGTATTCTCTTAAGAAGAGCATTCTCAGCTTCTTGCTTTCGAGTGGCCCCCTCTTGCCCTTGGAGCCTGGCCTCATAAGCATCGATTAGTCTAGAGACCTGTGTGGACCTGGTTGGTCCTTGGCTTTCCTTTGAAGCTTACCGTTCCGGGTGAGCACTAGGATTTGAACGTCAAACTTTAGATCGGATCCTGCAAGGGGCAGGTTGCTCTTGAATATCCCCTACTTGAGGGGCATTGCTTCTGTGACCAGACATGCCTAATTCTTATTGGTGAAGGCAAGGAAAATAAACGCTTCCCACATACGGCGCGAATTGTCGTGACAATTAAACTCAACACAAAATAATAAGTAAAGGCGATCACCAGAATAAATAAAGAACTTGAAAGAATTGCAATCACACACAACACAAGATATATGTGGTTCGGTAAGAAGGACTACGTCCACGGTGGTGCTCTCAGTATTTTATTTCTCTTTACTCCGGGGGAGTGTTTATAAAAAACATGCCCTTTGGCCCGGGCTGAGGGTTTAATATCTACATGTTGTTTCTCAAAGAGTGGGGGTGTTGGACTCCTCCACGTTAGCCCATAACTCCTCGAATATCTCGTGAGATATTTTAGGGGTTGAATGGGTCATAACTGAATTAGTTATACATGTGGCCTACAGACTTTGGGACGGACTGAAGCGGGCTACTTATCTGGGCCGGAATGTTTAATCGAGGTACCCACACCTACCGAGCTCATTCTGCCTAGCCACAGAGTCTAGACCTACAACCCAAAGACAAATGATATAGAGAGAAGGCTGGATATGGATCTGATTGAAGAGATAAGGGAAGACACTGAGGTAAGGCAAGCAACATACCAACAGAGGACGATTAAGTTTTACAACAAAAGGGTCAGACCCGGGCCGATAGCAGTGGGGGATTTAGTTGTGAAGAAGTTTTGGCAGAAGACAAGCAAGTTACACCTAAATTGGCATGGCCCCTACAGGGTCATCGAAGAGGTCGTCCCAGGCACAAATCGGCTGCAGAATTTTGAGGGAGAGCCGTTCTCTAATCCATGGAATACTGACTATTTAAAAAGATACTACTAGTACTCTCATGTATAGTCTCATGTATATAGTCCAGTTTATGTAGTTTTCTTTCTTCGTATTTGAAAAAGATTATTGTAGTGATGAATGAAAAATAGTCCCAAGTGTTCCCTCATATTTTTCTTGTATGAATTATTCAACTGCATGTTTCAAATTTTCCTAAGCTAAAAAACATCATTCATTGGTGACATCCGAGTCAAAACTCTCTCGGCGAGACAAAACGTATGACGAGATGCACTCGTCCATACACTTCCAAAAACGACGAGAGGGGACTTGTCATTGAACACCATTAATTTGGTGATCCAAAATTAAAAAAATCATTAAGTTGGTTAATTAGAATCTCGGATAAGGACGAGAGTAAGCTTGATAAAAACATAATTAATTTGGTCTCAAAATTGAAAAATCATTAAGTTGGTTAATTAGTCTCTCGCCTAAGGACGAGAGTAAGCTTGAGAAAAACAACATTCATTTGGTGGTCTCAATATTGAAAAATCATTAAGTTGGTTAATTAGCCTCTCGGCTAAGAACGAGAGTAATCTTGAGAAAAAAATCATTCATTTGGTGGTCTCAAAATTGAAAAATCATTAAGTTGGTTAATTAATTTAACATGATAGCCGAGACAAGAGTAGAACTTGGAAAGATCATTACACAGATATAGAGGAAAAAGAAAATGGAAACTTAAATACAAGATAACACTTCATCAATTTGTTCATTCAAATACAAAAGGGTTACAAGTTATGAAATGTTTGAATATAAGTACAAGAAGAAAGGGTGTGGGTCATAGGTGACCACTTTACAAAGTCGGTTCATTGAGGACGGTCGACCCAACAGCACCTGTAAGGACATTTTTTTCATTGTCCATTATCAATTTAGTATGCCGTATACCGCTACACCGTCGAAGAACATTCAAGAATCAAAGACGGATCCGAATATCAAGTTCTTCAACATTCAAGACTCCGCGAGGTTAATTTTGATAAGGTTGAGTTTTAATTCCTTAGCATTTCACTTAAAGTGTTGGGATATTTTTATCAAATATTTTCTAAAGATTTTTTTCTCGAACATCTTTCCGTAAAAAAATCATAACTAATTCATAAAAAATCAGAAAAATACAAAACTGGTGGCCACGCTTTCGTATCGAAATTATCTACAATCATGGCCTGAGATCTCATTTAATAGATCGTTTAAACGACCTAACTATGTCATTCAAATGACATGGATATCTCGCGAGAAGTTTTCGCGCCATGTCGTTCAAACGACAATGCCTTTTAGTTCGAGCTACTTCAACCTCGTTCGAGCGATGCACCGCCTTAAGTTTTTTTATAAATAGGCTTTTCCAACTCCGTTTTTCTTAAGAAGACCTACATATTTTCAATAGACGAAACTGATACTGCATATATGATTTTTGTCTTCTTCTTTTAGGTTTTAAACCTTTTGCTTTTAATTCACAAAACATCCCAATCTTTTAGTGAATTATTTTGGAACCCTAGATTCAAGTTTGTTGAAACTTTACCTTTGTGGGGAGAAATCTACAACCGAAGAGTTGCGTGCTATTATGGAGGGCATCTCTATGAAGTTACTCTTGTGGGGAGGATAACCTACACTGTGAAGATTGCGTGTCTAGGACTGAGTGTCCTTGTGGTATAGCTGTGTGTGAACCATTGCTGATTTCTAGCCGTTACTTTGAAGTTTTGACAAAGGAACCGCAAATTACTCTTGTAGGCAGTCAAGTTGTATGTAAGTCAATGGTCTTGTAAATTTTTTAAAGTTCTATAAATAAAAGGTTTTGCCCTTCGGGGATTTTTCCTAAATTTGGTGTTCCTAATATTTGATCTTGTGATTGTTTAATTTTCATATTTAATTCAATCACTTAGATGCATGTTTTAGGGTTTAACTAAAATTGGATTTCTTTTTAGAATTCGCATTATTCCGCTGTAGTGATTCTACAAATTGGTATCGGAGTGTGTTGCACTAAGTTATTGTGTTTTAATCCTATTTTTCAAAAAATGGCTTTTGGTGGTTTTAATGATTTTCGATGTCAAGTTTCTGAAAATCCTAATTGGAAAGTTCGCACAAATTCTTGCTTTATATCCTCTATTAAAAATGACTCTGAGAGGTGTTCTTGTTGTGAGGGTGTTGCTCACACGTTAGACGAGTGTACCACAAATTTAAAGAAGAAATTGAATAAACCGGCATCTCATGTTTCTACCCTTAGTGATAGTGATTATGAAGAAGAAGTCTTTTATGCTTCTAGGCGAGAGCTTCCCATTAGTGTGATTAGTGATGAGGGTGAGGGTGAAAAAGTGAGGAGGAAGAAGAAGAATTGAGTGACTTGCAAGGTGCCTACAATAATTTGTATCCTTGAAACTTGAAGCTGAATTGAAGAAATGGTCTTTAGATAATGATAATACTGATGCGTTGATTAAGGATCTTAGGGTACGTGAGGAGATGATTAAAGAGAAATTAGGATATATTGAGGGTGAGAGAGATAGTCTTCGAGGTGTGATGGAGGCCATGAAAAATGAGCTTTTAGAATTTGAAGATTCTAAACGTTTACTCGAATCTAGGATAGGTGAGCATGAGAATAATTTGAGAGAATCAAGTAAGGTGAAATTTGATTTGGAGTCTAGGTTGGATAAGCTAGATAAGATTTTAAGCACGATCCAAATTAAGGAGGATAGGGGTGGTATAGGCTTCGATGAGAGGGTTACACAAATTCCCAAAGACAACCCCACACAACCTAGGGTTGTCAAGAGAGAGCCACCTAGGCACATAGTGAGATAACCTCCTAAGATATTAGGAGAGGGCCACCCAGTCAAATTCAGAGAGATCAACCTAAAAATTTGAGGACAGGGACACCTTTAGGTAACACACACCACCCGATTTACATTTTCACATATTGCGGTAGGTAAGGTTATCTTAGGCTCTTTTGTTACAAGCTTTTAAAAGGACCTAGGCAGGTTAATAGAAGAATAAATTCGATTCCCCACACCCCCACATGTCCTTAAAAATCCATTTGGGTTAGAAAATCGGATTTAGAGGCTTATCTTCTATTTGTTCATGATTCACGTTTGATAGAACATGATTCGCCCCATGTGAGATCATTTGGCTGATTGTGTTGGATGCTTTGTCATACACTAGTTATGCATCATGTTATATTCTTTCTAGTGTTATGTCTCACTTTGACGTAGCGCACATTGATTTATTTGTTGCATTTGTGTATTTCGCTACTATTTTAGCACTGTTTTGGATTCGTTTGCTCCTTACAGTTACCGTTTTCATGAAATTTTTGCACTGGGCAAAACTGTATGATTTTTTGGGCATTCTGGGAAGTTTTGGTTTTCTCGTTCGAGCGAGATTTATAGGTCGTTTGAGCGGCAGCTCTGTCTCGCACGAAGTCGCTTCTCGCGACATGCCCTTGTCGTTCGAGTGATAGAGCTGAGTCGTTTGAGCGATATGTCTGGAATTTTTGCTTCCCTTCTATTTTTATTACCTAGTGTCGTATGATTATGTTTTGGTACTACTGGGTTGCTTCTGGAAAGTTTATATGCAGATATTCATCATATCCATGCTTAATTGATAGCACAACATTGTTCATTTGATCACACATGCTTTGACCGATGATTCATTTGTGTGATTACCATTTGCTAGCATATGATGATTCTCATGCTGACATTATATGCCTATTGTTGGATGCATCATTTTGTAGTTATTTTTCTTTTTGAAAAATGCAAAAAGATTTTATATTTTTTTGAGTGACCATTCATATTTTGTTTTGGTCAAATTTGAAAATCCAAAAAGATTTTTATATTTTGTTTGCACCTTTTATGGATAAACACTTAGGATAACCGAGTCACAATTTCATTCCATTTATCCATGTGACTATTTGATAGTGTTTTGAGACAATACATCATGTCATCTTTGTGCTTTATAATGTTTGGAGTCATTAAGATGTAATTAAGTTATACTTCCTACATGTTTGACTCATGATTTCCTTTATTTCACACATGCACGAATTGTTTGATTATTATGCTTGTCGTATCACATGTTGGTTTGGTGTTTTCATCTCAATCTTGTCCTTAAAACGAACCAAGTGCAATAATACGAGAGTAATAAAAGTAGTGCATGTAAGATCCATTTGCCCGTGACGAATTTGTTTAGTTTGAAAAAATGATGAGTTAACACGAGAAAGGGCTATGAGTGAATAATAATCACGTCGTGAAAGCCACCGTTTGAGAAGAGCCTGCACAAAAAAATAAAGGCAATAAAAAATAAAATATGCCAAAATTTTGGGCCAATAGGTTTTCTCTAAGTTGAGAATTTAGAACCTCATTAGAAAAATAAATTTTCATTATTATATATGAGGGAGTTTTGGATGGATATATCAATGGGTTTACACGTCCTTTGAAAAGTTCTCGAAACGGCACTAAATAGTTTGGATGTTATTGGTGCGAAAATTATTTAGACTTTGATTTGATTAAGACGATGTCATCTAAATTCAACAATTGTACACCTAAGGATATTTTTTATGTTCATTCGCTAAGGGTACATGTATTCATAGTGCACATATGATTGATTGAGTTGATTTACCTATCGAATGTGTTCACACCCATACATTCCATTTCCATGACTTGGTTGTTTTAGTATAAATCCATGGTGTGATTTTTGTATCATTATTTTTTGCTTTGAAAAAATTGAAAAATCAAAAATAGTTTGTGGAATTTTTTTAGTTACACCTTTGCATGCGCGTAGTTTGATTCATATTTACTATGAACTTTTATCGTGACACTCCATGTTTAGTTTGTTTCTTCTTATCTGTCTGTTTGGGGATATAATAAAAGGGGGAGAACTAATTATGATTTTATGGGGGAGTTTGTATTGTGGGGGAGATTTGATTAGATTGATTGATTTATTCTTATATCATTTAAAACTCGATGTGTCACGAAGGTATTTTCTTTATCTCATGTGTGTAGGTACGAAGACTGATGATTATTGGATTGCACACCCTGATGAGCAAAGCTTTGAGATTTTTTGTTGAAGACTTTTGAAGAAAATTTGAAGACTTGCAAAATTAGTACCTTTCCATTTTTGGGTTCATGGGGGATATTAGATTTGTATAGGCATTTTCGGTTTTGATAATTCGGATGTTTTTATTTTGTACCGGTATAGAAATAGGGGGAGATTTGTAACGACATTATTTTCATTGTCCGTTATCAATTTAGTATGTCGTATACCGCTACACCGTCGAAGAGCATTCAAGAACATTCAAGCATCAAAGACGGATCTGAATATCAAGTTCTTCAACATTCAAGACTCCGCGAGGTTAATTTTGGTTAGGTTGATTTTTAATTCCTTAGCATTTCACTTAAAGTGTTGGGATATTTTTATCAAATATTTATTAAAGATTTTGTTCTCGGAAACCTTTCCGTAGAAAAATCATAACTAATTCATAAACAATCAGAAAATACGAAACTAGCGGCCACGCGTTCGTATCAAAATTATCTACAATCATGTCCTATGATCTTGTTTGATAAGTCGTTCGAGCGACCTACCTATATCGTTCAAACGACATAGCTATCTCGCGAGAAGTTGTCGCGCGATGTCGTTCAAACGACAATGCCGTTTAGTTCGAGCGACGCACCGCCTTAAGTTTTTTTATAAATAGGCTTTTCCAATTTCGTTTTTCATAAGAAGACCTATATATTTTCAATAGATGAAACTTCTACTGCAAAAACAATTTTTGCCTTCTTCTTTTAGGTTTTAAACATTTTGTTTTCAATTCACAAAACATCCCAATCTTTTAGTGAATTATTTTGGAACCCTAGATTCAAGTTTGTTGAAACTTTACCTTTGTGGGGAGAACTCTACAACCGGCGAGCTGCGTGCTATTGTAGAGGGAGTCTCTATGAAGTTACTCTTGTGGGGAAGATAACCTACACTGTGAAGACTGCGTGTCAAGGACTGCGTGTCCTTGTGGTATAGTTACATGTGAACCATTGCTGATTTTTAACCGTTACTTTGAAGGTTTGATGAAGGCACTGCGCGTTACTCTTGTAGGCGATCAAGTTGTATGTAAGTCAATGGTCTTGTCAATTTGTCAAAGTTCTAGAAATAAAATGTTTTACCTTTCGGGGATTTTTCCTGAATTTGGTGTTCCTAATATTTGATCTTGTGATTGTTTGATTTTCATATTTAATTCAATCACTTAGATGCATGTTTTAGGGTTTAACTAAAATTGGATTTTTTTTTTAGAATTTGTATTATTTCGCTGTAGCAATTCTACAGCACCAGTCTCTTCAACAGTAATCTCTTCAATAACTGGAGCCTCGGCTTTAGAAATCTTCTCAACTTCGGCCAGAGCTATTTGGAAAAGGAGGCCTTCAAGATTAGGAGATTCCAGGTCTGGCCTGATGGATAAGATGACCTCAGGATGTTTTAGGATCAACCAACGAAGTGTTGTCCTAATACCCCTCTCAAGGTATTGGTAACCAAAGTCACCAAACTCGTCGGAGGATTTATAGGCCTCACCCTTGGCCTCGTACTTGGCCTCGTACTTGGCTCTCTTCATAGCCTTAGCCAAATAAGTGGTGTTATTTGTGGTCAGAATCGTGATGGCATTATCTTTCTCCTTAGTCAGGGAAGTTAGGGCATTATCATTCTCCTTTTACATCCAATTAAAGGCCTTTTTATGGTCGACCTTTTGGGTCCTGAACTTCCTTTTCAGCTCTTCCTCGGCCTTAAGAGCTCTCGACCTCTTGGACTTTGGGATAATTTCCAGCTATCCATTTGGTAGCTGAACTAAAAGCACACACGGACTGCAGAAAGCATACATATGTCAAAATAAGACGAAGAAAAAAATAATATGGGACGATGCTAAAATTAGAAGCGGACGAGACAGATACCTGTGCTAAATGGTGAAGACCAAAATCATAAAGCTTAGGGGAGTCCATCTTCCCAAGGAATTAGAGGTCAAACTCTGTGAGAACGACCAGCATAGTTGCATTGGACCGAGACAGTAAAGGGATCAGGGAGACTGGTCTTAATTTTAGTTGGGCAAGAATAGCATCCTAGGTAGCCTCCAATGGGTCCGAGGTAGAGGAACTTATCCCAGACTCTGGGGGGATAACCCTCGATCGAGACTCACACAGAAGATGAGTCTCTACCTTAGCCGGCTCCTTTATTTTCTGACCGGTCCAAACTCGAGTCGACCCACCAGCTGTCATCTTCTTAAGGGGTTATTTTTCCCTTCTTACCAAATGTGGCTTGCAAAGTGGGAGTCTTCATGTTCCACACACTCTCGGATATGTTGGGAGGAAGATCTATAAAGAAAGAAAAACATAGGTTAGTAAAGAAGTGAAAGATGAGAAAAGAGTTGGAAAATAATAGAGTAATGAAAACTCACACAACTCTTCTAATAGTTCAACTCCCAAGCCAGACTTTTCAAGGTTCTAAGGGGTCATTAGTTCTTCAAAATTGGGCAGTTTCCCCTCTTCCCCTTGGCTCCTCAGTAATTTAACCCTCTCGGAGTCGGCTATGCTGAGGCCAGGACCTAGTTTGACAGACATGGATGGATTGGCCCGTCGGTGAGGAACTCTCGGTTCATCCTCCGAACGCTCATAGTCCGCAGAGAATTATCAGTCCCCATATACAAAAAAAAAACTCGGTTTCTAAAAATGATTGAATGTTTGGTTCACGTGAATAATCTTCTTCCACAGCTTCCTAGCTCCCAAGTGATAGGAAGTCGGTTGGGCTTTGGTACTCGATACATGATAACAGGCCTTAAAGATCTTTAGTGATGACTTATCCGTAAATAATGATTTGCAAATAGCAATATAGAAGAGGATGATCTCTAGGAATTAGGTGTCAACTGGGCAGGAGCAAGTCCCAGGCCGGCCAGGATAGCTTGTACTGAAGGATGGATGAGGAGACGGAATCCCACCCTAAACATTTGGTCATACACCGCGATATCACCCTTTCGATCATTGTATTCTCTCTCATTCTCATCTGGGACTCTCATCATCACATTTGATTGTATGCCATAGGCATGTATCCAAATAAGAAGGTCAACCTTGGTGACAGATGAGGAAAAATTTTAGGCGTACGAACAGTCAATTGGATCCCCGGCGTCAGATTCATCGCCCTCGGCTTGAGTCTCAGCGGCTCGGGCCCTACTTGGAAATCTCTCCTAAAAATCTCCCTCTATTACGGTCGAGATGGGAATAGCCATAGAAAGTACAATTACAGTCACACTGTCGTCCTCAGAAGAGTGAGATATGAAACGTTGGTGAATTTGTGAACTCTCAGCTGCATCAAACTCAACAGCGCGAGATGGGGGAAATTTGAGAGCCTCATTAAAGGAGTCGACTGAATGGGGTTGTAAGCAGAAGACGAGGATGAGATGGAAAACATTTCATCCTCAAGTTCTTCTTCCTCAGAAACCTCAATGATGGGAAGAGGTACAACTGCCAACGGAATAGGAAAGTGAGGAAGTGTCTGGTCGCCCTCGGCCCTCCTCTTAGCTTCGGCCTCAGTCTCAATCCTACGTATCTCCCTAAAGAACCTTTCTCTAAGTGTTGGGTATTAGTTGGCTAACTCGTACAGGGTCTTTAACATCAAAACAGATAAAAGTTTTACCACAGTCGACTAAAAGATCAAATGAAGAAACTAAAATAATTTAGTTAAGAACAATCAAATTTTAAGCTCACTGGAGAAGGTGGCTAAAAGTTCGCCAAAAAATCAAAAAGGTTTGTAGGAAGATAAACCTAACCCTAAAGAATATTGAATCACTCTCTCCACCACCTATAAATACAATGCCACAAACAGAACCACTTAAAGAAGGACTTAAAACTGCCTGAATAGCCATCGGAAAATCCACACACGGCCGAAAAAATAGAAAACAAATAATAGAGGAAAACAATAGAAAAAAATGCAAATTTAGGTCCTAAAATTTACCTGAACTTGGGAGAAGAACGAGGAAGCAAGAAAAACTCCTGAGAGTGGATGGAAATGGCTAGAACGGAGAGAGAGAGAGAGAGAGAGAGAGAGAGAGAATCTTGGATATGGCAGTTAGCTTGAGTGTGAAGAGTTTATGGAGGAAGAAAGAGAAAGCATTTTATTTCTTAAGTATTTAAACCAAATAATCATTATGCACAAGAAACGATGGGTCAAGTCATTACTAAGGCATAGTTACTTAGACCTGTCATCGTCCTATCTTCGAAAGCGTGTCAAACCTTAAACCTAATGATAAGTGTCAAGTTCAGAGCACCCATCTAGAGACATTGAAATGATCGTTAGACACTCGGCAAAATAGGTTCGCGACTTGAACAATCGGTCAACCAAGGAAAAACGTGGGGACAACCGACCATACCCCTCAGCCTCCCATTCACATTGAAGACTAAGGGCTAGGGTGTGACACACCGCCTAATTAATTACCGGGTGACCAGTCCTTAATTAATTAATTTCAGAATATCAAGTTGGTTCAGATAATGCATCACTGTCGAAAACTCAAATTTTAATTTAATAAAACTAACCACCTAATATCGAAAAATGTTGGTGTCAAAATTTTATCTTAATATTAACCATCATCATTAAAGGGAAAAACTAATCGTCAACATACATCACAATAGCATAAGGAAAGAACTAACTGAATTTAAATAAAGAATTGGAGTAAACACTTCCAGTCAAAATCCCATACAATAATCCAATAACATGAAATCAAAGTCTAATGATAGAATAAAATAAATCTAAATCTCTGAATGTAAAATAGGAGGGACGACATGTCCAACTGAAATAAATGACTGGTGGATAAGGAGGAATAGACTTAGAAGCGCCTACTAGCAACATCCTGTAGCTTTCACAGCAGCTACAACTCGGCAAATGAATGAAATCTCCCAAGTCTGGTGTCCCCGTGGTTGAGCACCTAAAATAATAAAATAAGAAAAGAGATTTGCAGAAAAACAGGTCAGAGCCCGAGTAGAAAACAATTTAAATATAGCAAGTTCTTAAATTGGTTAATTAGCACAAATATTATTCATGTTAACTTATCGTACTCACTTGGGATGCTCACCTCTCATCTAATGTGCACACTTAGCGAGCCTAGCTACCCATACTAGTCATTATACTCAACCTGACTATACGTAGTATAACCACTATGCCGGATATAATATTTAAGTAACCCGAAGACAATATACCTTTACTATTTAGGAATAGGATTAAAGATACTTTAACTCATTCTCATAGCATTCTTAATTCTCAACTGGTGACCCAATAAGTATATAGTTTAATAAAGTAGCCAACATGAAACACGGAATAGGAATTCAGTATACATATAAAAATCTCACAATGTAAACATACTAATACATATATCAATACTACACCCATGGTTAAGAAACCCTTGGTGCTAGGCATACTCGGCTATCTAGTCCCATTGCAATGCTCACGCAAAAAGGACAACAGGTTCAATATCTCAAGAACCAATAACACATATACACATATTGGAGGCGAACATAGTTTCAAGTCGATAGGCTATGCACATACCTACGCACCCATACGACCGTCATCACTATTGTTCTCACGGATAGCCCGTACCTAGGTTCCATGCTCTAGTGGTACGACTCAAAATTCCTCGAAGGCACACAAGATACGGTCATCCATAACGCGCTAACCCCCGTTCGATAGCTAGTAACTAGGTATGTCATACACATAATATTCCAAGTAATAAGCATGCACACGAATTATACAACTTAATAGGCATTCACGCAACCCAATTACCATAATACGTAAGTAATAATAACGTCACTACTCTCCACAATATCCATTTATATATAACCTCTCTAGGATTTACATTTTCTCCCAGGTTTCCATACAAGTTCAATACCTCGAGGATTATTACACCCTTAATTCCCTAAAACTTTGGAATTTAAGTCACCCGTTACTCACGTAGGTTAATACACTAGCTTGGATAAATCTAGGATGATTTTTAACTCGATCGGACCCTAAAACCCCATTCTGGAATCTCGTTAGAAGTCAAGGGATTATCGTCCGAACGAGGTCATTCGAATGAAGTTCTCACTTCGAATGAACTCCCCCATTTCGTTGGAATTCTCGTTGGAAGTCTCGTTCGAACGACCAAGGCAGACTTCGAACGAGAAATCCGAGCAAGCCCAGCTCTTCCCCAAATTCGATTTTTCCAACATATTAAACCTCAAACTAAACCCAAATTCCATTCAACATTCAAATAGATAGTTCTAAACTATTCCTAATCATTATGAGGCACTATATAACACAATTTAGGGTTCAAATCTATACATATATTCAAAGTGAATCCCAACAATTACTTAGATCTCTAAAATTTGCATAAAAAGGAACCCAACAATTTAAGTATTCAAAACTTTTACCATAATTCGTGATTAAGACATAAAATCTCAAAATTTACTAGTCTGACAAAGGATGAAACCTCTACATGCATACCCATCTCTAATTCATAAGATTTTTTTACAATTTAGCCTAATTAAACCTAAGTTTTCATTGCAACAATATTATATTATCTAATTTAAATCAACAGGAACAATATTTACTAAAAGAGGAGCAAGATAAACACTTGCCTTGGAATGAACTTATGATTTTTGAACTAAAATTGGTATGTAGTTGATCCTCTCGTTGTGAACTACACTTTGGCGCAACTTTTGGTGGGAATCCTTGAGTTCTTGCCCCTGTTCTCCAATGGGGTCTTTTTCCTCCTTGGTTCTCTCTCTCTCTCTCTCTTTCTCATGTAAGTTGAAACTGACAGACCACTAACCCTCAATGTTTCTATTTTAATCCTATTTTCGT
The DNA here is from genome assembly GCA_949130495.1 of Sambucus nigra. Classification (NCBI taxonomy): domain Eukaryota; kingdom Viridiplantae; phylum Streptophyta; class Magnoliopsida; order Dipsacales; family Adoxaceae; genus Sambucus; species Sambucus nigra. The sequence goes on along the minus strand of OX422218.1, from coordinate 295,586,804 downwards.
CTGTTTAATTGCGCAAAAATTCGAAAAGACTAAAATACCCCTCTGAGGTGTCATTTTGGGCTAAAATGCCCCAGACTCCAAATAAAACACCCGAGTAGTGTTTTCTGACTATTTTGACCCTTTCGGACATACTAGAGCACTCAAAATAGTCATTCAAGTTATATAAAAAAAAAAAATTAACCCCCAAATAGATAATAGTGACGCGACTCATACATGCGTTCCAAATAATTATACCTTAACTGTCGTGTATCTCGTCCCCGCCATATTATTATTTTCGAAACCATCTATTACGTTACTCACTACATAATGCTCAACATAGTTATTACTCAACATGCTTTCAACATAATTATTTTCGATAACTACTAACTCTCGTCACACTAGTAATTATTACCATTAAGTCGGATTAATTATAAATAAATTTTCTTTCTTAAATTAATTAATCCCAATTTCCATAATTTCATAGTAAAATAAATATGCGTAAAAATACGGGGTATTACATACGTCCCCCTAATAACAGAATTTCGTCCCGAAATTCAGAAATGAAAGTATACATGGCAAGAATAACTCTGGATAACGTTCACGCATGTCATCCTCGTGCTCCCAAGTTGATTCCTCAACATTATGGTGTCGCCACTGAACACGGACTAGTGGTACTATCTTCGACCTCAACTTCCTCTCGCTACGGTTTAGAATAGCAACCGACCCCTCCTCGTAGGAGCTATTAGGCTGTAAGTCAATCTCCTCCAACGCAATGTGAGTGTAGGCCAAATCATCCTGAAGATATCTCCTCAGCGAAGAGATATGGAACACATCATGGACTCTATGCAAGTGCTCCGGTAACCCAAGTCTATAAGCAACTGGCCAAATCCTCTCGATAATGGGTAATGGCCCTACATACCTAGGCGTCAACTTCCCCTTTTTCCCAAAACGCATAACTCCTTTCATAAGAGACACCCGAAGTAACACCTGGTCCCCAATATTGAACTCTCTGAAATACCGCTTGGCATCGACGTAGCTCTTCTGCCGATCCTGAGCAACCCGAATACGGATTCGTATCAACTCTATCCTTATCGAAGTATCCTGAATCACCTCCGGGCCAAGTAATTTGTTGTCCCCCACCTCTAACCAACATGCTGGGGAACGACAAGGTTTGTCGTATAGTGCCTCGAATGGTGCCATATCGATAGTAAACTGGTAGGAGTTGTTATAGGCAAACTCCACCAGCGAAAGGTACTGCTCCCAGCCTCCGCCAAAATTAATGATGCACATATGCAACATGTCCTCTAACATCTTATTTGTCTGCTCGGTCTGTCCACCCATCTACGGGTGATAGGTTTTGCTCAGTCGCAACTCCGTACCAATCGCCTCCTGGAAACTCTCCTAAAACTGAGACACAAACACTTTATCTATGTCAGACACAATGTTTAGAGGTACCCCGTGAAGTCTCATTATCTGTGTTATGAATATTTGGGCATACTGTCTTGAGGGGTAATTCATCTGGACTGGCAGAAAGTGGGCAACCTTGGTCAGCCGATCCACTATCACCCATATTGAATCATGACCCCTCTGAGATGTAGGTAATCCTGTGATGAAGTCCATGAAAATGCTTTCCTATTTCCACTTAGGAACCTCTAATGGTTGTAGAAGTCCCGTCGATCTCTGATGGTCCACCTTTACTAGCTGACAAGTGGCGCATTTCGAGATGAACTCAGCAATATCCTTCTTCGTCCCGCTCCACCAGTTTTATCTCTGCATATCCTGGTACATCTTATCCCCATCGGTATGTACCACAAATCGTGAGCCGTGCGACTCCATCATCACCTCGTGTCGCGAGTCTTCTCCCTCAGGAACAACCAACCTTCCATTGAAATGTAGACCCCCATCTGAACCCATGGTATAAGACTCGGCCCCCTCTATTAGAAGCTGCACTATTTGACTCTGGCAGAAAGGATCAACTGCTTGAGCCTGTACTACTCCCATAATAATCTGGGGCGTAACTATCATCACAGACATGAAAGATTGAGTCACCGCATCCTGGTTTCCTAACTCCTTCCATTTCGCTTTCCACACCTTTGCCACCTCACCTACTAGTCTATAGCTCAATGCGTCTGCTACCACGTTAGCCTTCCCCGGGTGTTATTGGATATTAAATTGATAATCCTTCATAAACACAATCCACCGACGCTGACGGATATTTAACTCCTTCTGCGTTAAGAGATACTGTAATTACTTGTGGTCCGAGAACAAGCGAAATTTATCCCCCAGGAGGTAATGTCTCCAAATCCGTAGTGCAAACATGATCGCTGCTAGCTCCAAGTCGTGGGTGGGGTAATTACTCTCGTGAGGCTTAAGCTTACGTGAGGCATAGGCCATAGCCTGATTCTCCTGCAAAAAGTACACCCCCAAGTCCTAATAAGGACGCATCAGTGTAGACTAAATACTCCACTCCCGGCCTAGGCAATGCTAACATTGGTGCAGAGGTTAACTTGTCTTTCAACTAATCAAAGGCCAACTGACAGGCGTCACTCCAGATAAATGGCACCCCTTTGCAAGTCAGGTGTGTCAACGAACCCACTATCTTCGAAAACCCTCGAATGAACCTCCGATAGTATCCAGATAGGCCCAAGAAGTTGCGTATCTCGGTCAGTGTCGTGGGTTGTCCCCATTCCCTCACCGTTGACATCATCCCCGGATCCACGGATATCCCCCTATCAGAGATGATATGGCCCAAAAACTGAACCTCCTTCAGTCAAAACCCACACTTCTAGTATTTTGCGTACAACTCATGTTGGAGTAGTGTCTGCAAAACTTGCCTCAAGTGTTCGGCATACTCCTCCTCGATCTGCGAGTAAACCAGAATGTCATCTATGAAGACGATGATGAACTGGCTCAGGAACTCTCTGAACACCCTGTTCATCAAGTCCATAAACACGGTTGGGGAGTTGGTTAACCCAAAAGGCATAACCCTGAACTCATAGGAACCATATCTTGTCGGTAAGGCCGTCTTCGACACATCTTGCCCCCTGATACGCAACTAATGGTATCCCGATCTCAACTCAATCTTCGAGAAGAAGTAAGCTCCTCTCAGCTATTCTAATAAGTCATCGATTCGAGGCAACGAATATTTTTTCCGTTTGTGGCTTTATTCAACTCTCGGTAATCGACACATAACCTCAACGATCCATCCCTTTTCTTAACGAACAGTAAGGTATCACCCCATGGCGAAGTACTCCTATGGATAAACCTTTGCCCCAATAACTTCTCAATCTGGTCACGTAACTCCCTCATCTCTGCTGGAACCATACGGTAAGGTGCGCGAGCTATTGGCCGAGTGTCCGGTATTAAATCAATGATGAAGTCTATCTCTCTACTCGGTGGTAACCCCAGAATCTCCTGAAACACATTGGCAAACTCTCGAACAACAGGAATAGAGTCAAGCAGTACCACCACCTCCGTAGATGTCTCATCCTCCATATAGTATAAATGAGTGGACGATCCTCCCTCAGAGCGAGGCATCGCCACTAGGAACATCTCCTGACCGGGTATGGAAAAAACTATACTCCTATTGAAATAATCAATCATGAACCTATATTTGACAAGCCAATCCATACCTACAGTCGCGTCATACTCGAACATATCCAATACGAGCATGTCAGCGGGTAAGATAAACCTCCTAATCTTTATACCCACTCCCCGACAAATAAAAGAAATAACGAAATATCTACTCAACGGTGAATCTACACAAGTAACCGTACTCTCTGTCATATCAAATAATCTCATAGTACGTGCAAACCCTGGGGTAATAAAATAGTGTGTGGCCCCCGTGTTAAATAAAATGCGCCCAAAGTCCCCTCGATAGAAAATATACCCTCAATCACAGGTGGGTCCTGCGGGACTGCGGCCTGATGAAGATTGTAAACTCGTCTGTACTGAAGTTTCCCCTGCTAAATTGGGACGGCTGGAATGGGTGGCAGTACTGGCATCTGTGGGGGTGTTAGGAGAGCTGCGAGAAATAATGGTCTCTGGGGCTCCTGGCGAGCGCCCTGTTGCTATTGGCCTCTACCCTTCTGAGGACAATCCTGACGCTTGTGGCCAGTGTTGCCATAAGTGAAACATCTCCCTAGGAATGGTCCTCCCCTCTGTCCCTGCTGTCCCCAGCCCTGATGGTCGTTACCACCCCTCCCTTGGCCATGCTGGCCATACTGAACCTGTTGCTATCCATGATGGCCGTGATGACCCTGCCGGCCATGTCTAAAGCCTCCTTACCCATGTCTAAAACCTCCTGATCAGAACCTCTTAGGATTCTCCTATTGGGAACCCTGATCACTGTGTCTATGCTGACCCTGAACTGGTTGTGCCCCACTGGCACCATTTCCCCCTGTCCTACCTTACAAGCTGGACTCTCCTACTCGCTTAACCTCTCTCAGATGAAAATGGTGGTCCTGGCAGTGGAGTAGTGTTGCATTAACCATGTCCGAATAGGTAGCCAAAGAGACATTGCCTATCAAATGTTGGTGGATCCTCCATGTCAACCCATCCATAAAGTGTTGAATCTTCTTCTCCTCAGCCGGGATCTCATCCGGTATAATGTTCAGAAGGTTGATAAATTCTACCTCATATTCTGCCACGGTCTTTCCCTCCTACTTTAAGTTCTCCAAATTTCGCCTCATCTCTGTCTGGACGGCCGAGGGAAAATACTTGCGGTAGAACCACACCCAAAATTCTTGAATCGTGAGTGTGTCTCTCTCCTCAGCGGTGGTAATAGACTCCCACCACTGCAGTGTTTCTCCCACTAACTTGAACGTGGACAGTATCTAACTTTGCACCTTCGTGCGCTCATGTGACTTCTGGAAGGCATCCCAAACACGTTCCCAAGAAGACCAGAAGGCCTCGACCTGAACAGGAGCCACAACTGGTGCCCGAGGTGGTGCCTGCTGCACAACTGCCAATGCCGTATTTACCACCTGAGCTACAATGGCGGCAACTTCAGTGGCATTCATCACACCCTGAGCTGGTGCAGGCTGAGGCTCGGGTTGGGCATCCCTGGGAACTCTCTGTGCACGTCAAGGAGGCATCTAAGAGGAGAGAAAAGTTTCATAAGTCTACAGTTATTATCTCAAAGTAGCGAAAGAACGTAAAATGCATAAAGAGTAGAACAATTCTAAAATATAGGGCTATATATCTGTAAGGACACAAATTTCCAATTGAGTCCTCTTATAGTTTTGGCTCAATTCCGGACAAAAACATTTATTCATAGGATTTTATTTAATTGTAATATTCAAGACCTATGAAGTGTTTGTTGAAGACGTAGCGGCAAAGAACTTAAAGCTTCATCAAAATGCCGGTTTGTGTGCCTCGTTTCTACGTCATCAACTAAGGTTCCATGCTTCCAAGGTATGAATGTAATTATATGTATATAGGAGCTTGGAACAATGTTTATCTGGGTGTTAGGTTTAATAAAAGCCATGTTTATTTCAGAAATAATTTAAAAAAGAACTTTATATTAATATATATAAATGTTTCTGGGCCAAAATAGAATTTAACAAAAATTTCTGAAACTCGTTCGAAATTTCGTTCGAACGAGATTTTTCGTTCGAACCAAACTTCGTTCGAACGAGACTGCTTTCTAACCTAACTGGTCAATCGTTAGATAAGTCGTTCGAACGACTTTCTCGTTCTAACGAGGTTCTAACGAGCCCAGGCTGGTCGCTCGTTAGAAACCTCGTTCGAACGACAGTCAAAGTCGTTCGAACGAGAATGCCAGGCGGGAACAGTTTTGAGCAGTTTTTTGGCAGTTTTCTCCCATGATCCCCACTTGTTTTTTAACCAACTTTTTCCAGCCTTATGAGGGACGGGAAACACATTTTTTCTTCTAACTTTTCCAACTCATTTCCATCTCAAAAAGAGAGTTTGAGAGCATAATTGTTTAGGGAAAAGGTTCATGTTTTGAGTGTCATCTTTTCAAAGAAAAATTCACACACTCTAGTTTACACCCAATAATGGTTTATCCAAGTTCTCCTATATAAATATCAATTACTTGGAGGTTGTTTTGGCACCGATTTTTCTCTACCCCGAATTGAAGAGAAGTTTGTTTCATTTCTACCCATTTGGAGAAAGGCTCCATGTTTGGGTGACGGTGTGCCTAATTGTCCCATTGGTGTATTCCGAGACCACGGTGGAGCTCCGTTGGTTATCCTCTAATTGGAGGTTGATACAAGAAGAAGCATCACGGCTTGAGAGGGTTCGAGTTTAGGAACTAAGTCTTTTGTCTTGTATTTTGTAATACCATTTTTAGTGGATTTGAGGCTAGGGCCGTCCCGAGGTTTTTTCCCGTTAGTGGGTTTTTCCTCGTACATCGCGGTGTTGTGTGACTTTGTTTATTTTATCTTGCTCATCATTTAGAACGCATGCTTTAGGTTTAATTCAAGATAAAATTGGGTTTAATTATCACACTCATTTAATTTGGAACTTAAATTAAATATTGGGTAAAATTGGTTTATTCAAGTCTCTTGCATTAATTTGGTTTCGCCTAATTTTGGATATAATTGTTAATCATGACTTAGGCAAATTCTAGGACTTGAATTTTGTTTTAATTTGTTTTGTAAGATATTAAAACCCGGCCTTGTTGTTTTGTTGAACCATCACTTGTATTCAACGCTTCCGCATTCATTGATTTAAAAAGGAAATTAAACATTTTTAATTTTGGATATAATTATTGAAACCCCCCGGGGATTATCTTTTTCAAATTAATTATCTTTTTCAATATCAAAGGACGCTACGCGAAAGCATAATAAGCCATACAGATCCTGAGGACACTAGAACCTGATGCTCTGATACCACCTGTTACACCCCGCCTAATTAATTACCGAGTGATCAGTCCTTAATTAATTAATTTCAGAATATCACGTTGGTTCAGATAATGCATCACTGTCGAAAACTCAAATTTTAATTTAATAAAACTAACCAACTAATATTTCAAAAGGTTGGTGTCAAAATTTTATCTTAATATTATCCATCATCATTAAAGGGAAAAACTAATCGTTACCATACATCACAATAGCAAAAGGAAATAACTAACTGAATTTAAATAAAGAACTGGAGTAAACACTTCCAGTCAAAATCCCATACAATAATCCAATAACATGAAATCAAAGTCTAATGATAAAATAAAATAAATCTAACTCTCTGAATGTAAAATAGGAGGGACGACATGTCCAACTGAAATAAATGACTGATGGATAAGGAGGAATAGACACAGAAGCGTCTACTAGCAATATCCTGTAGCTTTCACAGCAGCTACAGCTCGGCAAATGAATGAAATCTCCCAAGTCTGGTGTCCCTGTGGCTGAGCACCTAAAATAATAAAACAAGAAAAGAGATTTGCAGAAAAGCGGGTCATAGCCCGAGTAGAAAACAATTTAAATATAGCAAGTTCTTAAATGGGTTAATTAGCATAAATATTATTCATGTTAACTTATCGTACTCACTTGGGATGCTCACCTCTCATCTAATGTGCACACTTAGCGAGCCTAGCTACCCATACTAGTCATTATACTCAACCTGACTATACGTAGTATAACCACTATGCCGGATATAATATTTAAGTAACCCGAAGACAATATACCTTTACTATTTAGGAATAGGATTAAAGATACTTTAACTCATTCTCATAGCATTCTTAATTCTCAACTGGTGACCCAATAAGTATATACTTTAATAAAGTAGCCAACAAGAAACACAGAATAGGAATTCAGTATACATATAAAAATCTCACTATGTATACATACTAATACATATATCAATATTGCACCCATGGTTAAGAAACCCCCGGTGCTAGGCATACTCGGATATCTAGTCCCATTGCAACGCTCACGCATAAAGGACAACAGGTTCAATCTCTCAAGAACCAATAACACATATACACATATTGGAGACAAATATAGTTCGAGGCCGATAAGATACGCACCCATACTACTGTCGTCACTATCGTTCTCACGGATAGCCCATACCTAGGTTCCATGATCTAGTGGTACAAATCAAAATCCCCCGAATGCACACAAGATATGGTCATCCACAATGCGCTAACCCCCGTTCGATACCCAGTATCTAGGGATTTCATACACATAATATTCCAAGTAATAAGCATGCACACAACTTATACAACTTAATAGGCACTCACGCAACCCAATTACCATAATACGTAAGTAATAATAACGTAACTACTCTCCACGATATCCATTTATATATAACCTCTCTAGGACTTACATTATCTCCTGGGTTTCCATACAAGTTCAATACCTCGAGGATCATTACATCCTTAATTCTCTAAAACTTTGGAATTTAAGTCACCCGCTACTCACGTAGGTTAATACACTCGCTTGGATAAATCGAGGATGATTTTTAACTCGATCGGACCCTAAAAACCCATTCTGGAATCTCGTTAGAAGTCAAGGAATTCTCGTTCGAACGAGGTCGTTCAAACGAACTCCCCCATTTTGTTGGAATTCTCGTTTGAACGACCTGGGCAGACTTCGAACGAGAAATCCGAACAGGCCCAGTTCTTCCCCAAGTTTGATTTTTCCAACATATCAAACCTCAAACTCAACCCAAATTCCATCCAACATTCAAATAGATAGTTATAAACTATTCCTAATCATTATAGGGAACTATATAACACAATTTAGGGTTCAAATCTATATATAGTCAAAGGGAATCCCAACAATTACTTAAATCTCTAAAAATTTGCATAAAAAGGAACCGAGCAATTTAAGTATTCAAAACTCTTATTATAATTCGTGATTAAGACATAAAATCTCAAAATTTACTAGTCTAATAAAGGGTGAAACCTCTACATGCATACCCATCTTCAATTCATAAGATTTCTTTACAATTCAGCCTAATTAAACTTAAGTTTTCGTTGCACCAAGATTATATCATCTAATCTAAATCAACAGGAACAATATTTTCTAAAAGAGGAGCAAGATAAACACTTGCCTTGAAATGAACTTCTGATTTTTGGGCTAAAATTGGTATGTAGTTGATCCTCTCATTGCGATCTACACTGTGGCGCAACTTTTGGTGGGAATCCTTGAGTTCTTGCCCTTGTTCTCCAATGGGGTCTTCTTCCTCCTTGGTTCTCTCTCTCTCTCTCTCTCTCTCTCTCTCTCTCTCTTTCTCACGTAAGTTGAAATTGACAGACCACTAACCCTCAATGTTTCTATTTTAATACTATTTTCGTCCATTTAATTGCTTAAAAAACCCCAAAAGACTAAAATACCCCTCTGGGGTGTCATTTTGGACTAAAATGCCCCGGACTCCAAATAAAACACCCAAGTAGTGTTTTCTGACTATTTCGACCCTTTCGGACATACTAGAGCACTCAAAATAGTCATTCGAGTTATATAAAAAAATTATCTTTTTAACCCCCAAATAGATAATAGTGACGCGACTCATACACGCGTCCCAAATAATTATACCTTAACTGCCGTGTATCTTGTCCCCAACCATATTATTTTTTTCGAAACCATACGTTACTCACTACGTAATGCTCAACATAGTTATTACTCAACATGATTTCAACATAATTATTTTCGATAACTACTAACTCTCGTCACACTAGTAATTATTACCATTAAGTCGGATTAATTATAAATAATTTTTCTCTCTTAAATTAATTAATCCCAATTTCCATAATTTCATAGTAAAATAAATATGCGTAAAAATACGGAGTATTACATATGGATGATAGATATACCAAAGTATGACCTCATCCCTAGGTTGGACCCCTCGACCAAGGCCGACCAATTGCAAACCACTAATTTGAGAAAGTTATGACTCGACTGTAACTAGCATATACCTTCTCTCAACCACAACCAATAACACCAGTATCAATAAGCTCATAAACCAAGTTCCCTAGGCCTCGGCCATCACCCGGAGGTCGGGAGTCGAATGAAGACTCGGCTCAGCATGACAACTATCTTACCACCAAAATATCGGACCTGACAACTAGGTCTCGGTCTGGCCCATACAACTGATTGTAGACACTTGGCAGAGCGTGTGGGATAGAGATCGCATGGAAAAGTGCACGTGGGTTGCAGATCCCACGTGGACAAAACCATTTTAACAAGATCACCCTCGCGCATAAGGGAATATTTCATCATCATGACCAACATGTACCAGTGACAGGTGGTTAATCCGTATTGGTTGATACATTTTACACATGCCTATTACATACATGGTTGAATTTAAAAGAGAGACTCGAGTAATGTTCAAATTTAATTTGGAGTCTAGGTCGAAAAAGTTGGATAAGATGTTAGGCACCATTTGAATCAAAGACGATAATTGTGGTATTGGCTTCGATATTCCAAATATTTTCGTTAATAAATCCAAAACTATGCTTTTGATAGACTCAACCATTTCTAGGAACATTAGAAAAAATCAACCCAATGGTAAGATTCCTTGTGTCTACACGTGTACACATTGCGGTAGGAAAGGTCACCTTAGGCATTTTTGCTTTGATCGTAGAAATGGTCCTAGAAAGTTTAAGTCTAGAGTCACCAATGGTTCCCAAATCCCTATAGCATCACATCACACCCACATGGGTTAGAAAATCAGATTTACAGTTTTTACATGTTAAACTTGTTAATTCTTGAATACTTGCACATGATACTTCCCATGCTAAATCTAATGGTTGATTGTGTTCGCACGTTTACATACACTAACTTTTGTATTTCTTGTTATATGTGTTTTTTAGTTATATGTGTTTTGAGCCTTTTTTATTTTTTTCTCATTTGGATCATACTAATAAAATAAAATAAAAATATTTATCTTATGATTTTTTTAACTTGGTGTCATGAAATGTTTTAAAAACTCTAAAAGATTTTTAGTTTATGTATAGTTTAGTTTTACACATTTTGTGTGGCATATTGGTGTGTGTGAATCCACTTTATTCCATGTTTTCATGTGGCTAGGACATTTTATTATGATTTTTAATGTTTAGATTGTTCTTAAACATGCTTGCCTGGAATTGTTAAACTTTGAATTACTTAATGGATTCCCTTTTTATATGCCTCCACACAAATGCACGAGCTCTTTTGAATTTTAACATCATATGTTATATTTTATCTAAGTGAGATGTTCTCCCGTTAATATTGTAATCTATATATCTTTTGACTATGGGGGATTTGTGCATATAAAAATCGTTGCGAGTGAGTATGTTGATTTTTATAGAATATACGAGTGTAAGAGAGCACTTCTCTTAAGGTAATAAGAGAAAGTGTTTATTGCTCTCGTCACTTGGGTGTTAGCAATAAAACTGAAGTGACATAAGAAGTGTTTATTGTTATTGTCACCTGGGTGTTAGCAATAAAACTGAGGTGTAACCTTTATAGATGGTGGTGTGAAAATATAGTTTGCAAGGGCTATAATCACTAAGCTCAATAATGAAATGGAACTGCACTTTGGGGGGAGGAAATCAGATGTAAATAACACAAGAAATAACGTGGTTCACCCAACTTGGGCTATATCCACAGTAGTTAGATTTGTCTTTTCACTCGTAGAATGATAATAAATGCCTTACGAATGCTTAAATCCCATTCAAACTCTCAATCTCTCCGAGTGTTTACAATATTTTGGAACTCTCTCTTGGAATCTGTTTTCTCTTCTCTGCTAGAGTTCATTTGTCCTTCCTTTAATAAAAGAAGTAATATATATATATATATATATATATATATATATATATATATATGTGTGTGTGTGTGTGTGTGTGTGTGTGTGTGTGTGTGTGTAGTGTCTTTTCTTCGAGGAACCTTAGTCCCCTATTCCCTAGTTCCCTGTCTTGAAAATGCCATTGCTAGAAAATCACACCCACATATCTAGTGGGGAGTAGTTTGGTTAATCATTGCATAAAGTAATCTTAAAGAATGGAAAGAAATATTATTCTAATAAAGCATGTCGGTCGCACTGTCCAACGCTTTATAAATATTCCGTCGATGTGGGATCATGTGAAAAGAGGAATATTTTTTCATGTCAGATATTATTTTGTTCTTTATTGGGTTTTTACGGGTCTTGAGTATGATTGTTCATGCAAGCTTGTGGTTAGTAAGAGTGTGTTGACTCGAGCAAGATTGTTACTCAATATGCTTGATCGTGTATAGATCTCTCGATCTCTGTGCTCTCTCGTGTAGTTCCTTCGTTGAAGGTGATTTCTGAGCTTCTTCGATTTTACCCATTTTCTGATCAAACTTATTTGTGAAATATCGATTGAACTCCTTTTTTACCTTCTTGAAGTATCTTATCTCTGAGTAAGCGGTTCTACAAACTTGCCCCTCCTAAATTTTCCCCCTCATAAAGAAAGTTATTTTTGAAATATATTATTTCTCTACAAAACACCCCAAATAACAATGTTACCTGTTTATATTTTTTCCATTTTTTATTTTAAACCGAGGAACCTTCGGGCGATGAAGTTAAATTCGAGGAACCTCATATCGAAGGATCTCGAGTCGAAGAACTTTCTATGCACACGTGCCCTTTTCTTCCTATTTGTACTTCACACTTACGACGTAGATCATTTGCATATCATGGCATTAGATTCCAAGGTCATTAATTATGACGTTGTCGTCATTCATTGCCACGTTTAGATTTGTTAGAATGTCTAAGTCCTTAGTTTATGTAAGCATTATTTTCCCCCTAAAATTTAAACAGTCACTATGTTTTTATGAATCATCAAAGAGGCAACTTGAACTTATAAAGTTTTTCAAACCTATGAATGCCTTCTATCTCTTCTCTTTCCCACTCTCCTAAACTCTTTCCTCCATTAACATTTAGCAAAGCTTTTCCGTAACAAAAAGCTCTTCACTTCGTTAAAAGGCAATCCCCACCTATTACCTTCTTTTTAGTCTTCTTCACATCACTTATACACTCATTTTTATCCATAAATGGATTCCTCAATAAAGGCTATCGATGTTTCAGGCGATATCTCAAGTGCTACTCCATCATTTGAGTTATCCAAGAGAGAGGTTATATTTTCTCGTCACCATCTTGATCATTTTTTGTGAAGATGATAAGTTTTTTTATGAACACGGGGTTTTTCTATACATTTAAGGGGGCTGAGGACTCATTGCTAATGGCTGAGGTACCAAAGGATCGTAATGAAGGGGGTAACCTTCCCCATGGCATTTTAAGGTTCTGTTTGGACTGGGGCAATTTTCCCTATTCCAACATCAAGTTTGAGGCACAAGGTGGTTCATTGGAGGGCTTTGCCACTTGGACTTCTTATATTTACAAGAAATATGAGGAAACTCTTCTCAAGTTAAGTCTTTTTAATGTGGCTTATTGGTTTGGGGATTTTACCCTCTCCAAAATAACTCGACTCTTCTTTTATTTTCTCGATGGAATTGCTTGACCCATACTTTAGTGGCATCATGGGGTAAGTTCACTATTACTTTGGAAGATGTTTGTGAACAATATGGTATAGAGTCATATTATCCTTTACTTTATAATGATCAACCTCTGGATGACGAGGAAGCTGAAGCTGGAACAGAGTTAGATAAGTTTTATTGTGAATGTAGGTGATTCTTCTAAGGAAACTTTTACGCAGTTGATCAAACACTTATATATGGTCCCTCCAAACGTAACAAAAGAGGAGGGGAAAGGAAAAACGGTAAATGACTTGGTGACTGATTCCACATTTGGACCTAGAAATGATCAACCTTCAGAGTTAGTTGCTTATATTTTATTCCTGCTATCTCACTTATCTCTTCCTGGAAAGCCTAAGATCAACCATGGAGGGACTTAATCAGCCTTCTAGTTAGATTGGCTCGTGGAGTGAAAATTACCTTTGCTTCTATAACGTCGGACTCACTGTGCACTTAGCTAGATAGGACCCATTTTGACATGTCTCGCTCTTTTGGAAAGTATGATGTTTTCAACTTTGGTAACACTATTCTCTTGATATGATTCCTTTAAAGTATGTTTCCTAACATTGCTCCTTCATAACATCCCATGTATAATGTCCCAGTTAGATGCCCTAGGTTGTTGCGTTGGAATCACAAGCAAAGTAGAAAAGACTTTCTTCCCGTGATAGATGTTTATAGTGGTTTCATCGCAAGGCCTTATTGTGAGGAAAACCAAGCTAAATCATGGTTATTTTATAAGGATAAAGCTTATACCGTTCGTTCTATCAATACAAAGGCATTGGTTCTTGTCCTTACACCCAGCTATCTTCCATCTTTTACTAATTGGGAGAGAGAGAGTACAATTCCCATCATTGTGGGAAGCAATTTGATTTTGAACAGAGAATTCCTCCTGCCCCTTGCTAAAGTAGCAGGGTTGATGAATCTTTTCTTACCTCCTGCCTTAACCTCACACACCCATGTGTGTGTGCTCTATGCACAGAGTTTGATGGTAAAATTATCATTCCTGAATAAAAAAACAATGGAGGGTGATGTTTCCACGAATTGTCTTTGATACTTTTGGCATTTTCAACTTAAGCAATTTAAGGCTTTTATTATAACTCAGCCTATTCATCCTGTAGTGGAATGTTTTGGCCCTAATGAGCTTGGCCTAAAAAATAGCTCGATTGATGTTTCAGAGTTGGCATTAAGTACCATCAATATTGAGCCACATATTGAGCTCCCTCATTTGCTTCCAGTCAGTGAGGTTATTAAAGTGAATAAAATAGCAAAGTTCGCCAAGAAAGTGAATGCTGGCACGAAAAGAAAAACTTTAATAGGCAAAGGTACCTCGAAGCCCAAAGCTCCTAAGAAATCCAAGCATGTTTGTAGTTCAAACAATGTAACTGGTGCATTACCTGGAGCCGCCAAGCCCTTAAGTCTAACTCTTATTGAACAAGCAAAGAAAATGGCAGTTGGGGTTCTCTCTAAAATGGACTCAATTCTCGTAACCCCCGACGATATTACAGTTAGTTTAGAAAGATGGCATCCAGTTAATTCTTCCCCTGGTTCTCCTGGTCATCCTAAGAATGTTACACAGGGAGTTCCCACGAAAACAAGCCCTCCTCAAAATGTGCCCTCTCATTGAAAGAAACACTTGAGAAAGAAACTCAATTAAGTGCGAGTAACAGCAACCCCAACTCCCTCTCCTCAAGGTTCCTCTGACCATCCTTTGAACGATAAATCTAAAGAAGCTTTAGGAGTTTAGCTCAAATATAATTATTACTAAGTGTTGTATTAATTATTTTCAAGGATCTTGTTTGAACTCAATTCTTTTTCTCTTCCTGCATAGGATGTTGTTATAATTTATGATAGCCCACCACCAATAATACAAATAAGTCCAGTCATAAGAGGTACTACCACTGCACCTTCTGCTATGCTAAGTTCTCCAATGGCTGGGCTTACATACTCCAGGAGGTTTCCATCTAAGCATGCTACTATTGTTGCAAAAAAATTGCTCTTAACCCAAGAGCCAGTGGTAGAGCCAGATGTAGCAGTTGAGTTTCCTTCTACCTCAGCTGTGTTGGAGCTACCTTCAACTATGTTCCCTCATACCGTTTTAATTGAGTTAAGTTAAGGAAAGATTTCTTTTCTTATTGCCACCACATCGTCCAAGCACATTGCTCATATCAATACTTGACTTAGTATTGTGTTTATAGGTGAACGTGATGATCCCGATTGTACATTCTCTGTGTCAGCCTTCTCCTGTATGAAAGAGCACTATTAAGGTATTTGTCTTTTTAAAACATCATACTTTCTATTTATTTGTTTTTTAATCCAATATTTACTGATGATCCTTTTAATCATGGTGTTTAAGCTCACTAGTGGGGAGGAGAAGAATCAGCCAAGTCCTTCGGGAGAGGTTGATCATCCATCTTCTTCTCTTGGCATAGCAATAGAGCCTTAATCTCCTTCTATTAATGCACTCATTTCAACTTCACAGAATTTGGTTCCCCTGAACTCTATCGATAAGTTATCTCTTTATAAATCTTATATTTAATTAGCACTAAGGTTCTTCTCAAGAAGAGTTTACCATTTGCACAGTTTCTCCGAAACTTTGTAGATTACTACTAAGGTTTTCCTAAAACTCTTTACACTTTCTAAGTCAACTTAGTAGCTTACTACTGAGGTTTTTTAAAACTCTTTACACTTTATAAGTCAACTTAGTAGCTTATCACTAAGGTTTCTCTAAAACTCTTTACACATTGAAAGTCAACTTGGTGGATTACTACTAAGGTTTGTTTAAAACTCTTTACACTTTGTAAGTCAACTTAGTAGCTTACTACTGAAGATTCCCTTAAATGCGATAATTTTTTTAATACATCTTTTTAGTGGCTTAGCACCTATTGTGTTAAGGTTTGTGTTGATCTTCATTTTCCTTATCATGCTCTTGTAGTCTATTATTGAGAATAACCCTCTTGAGGATGTTTTGTTTTTGTGCCTTTTATTGAAGTGGTATCATTTGTTCTAACGGGTGCTCATTCATCTTCCCACGCTAATCAAGGTTCCACGGTATGGTTAAAATTGGGGAAAGTGAATCTAGTCTTGAGCCTTCTTTGCCCAATATGTCTCCAACTCATTATTGTATGCAAGTGCTCGAAGGAAAACTCATACAACTACCATTTTATTCAGTGCTTGATTGGCTCCTAACCTCTCACCCAAAAAATTTCACGACTGATTATGTGAGACCTTACCCTTCGGTGATGGCTTATCATCTTTAGGGAATTATTGTCGTTTGTTAAGGAAATTGAGAATATTTCACCATCTACCTTGGATCAGTCTGTGTTAAATCATTTTATAGGCAACCTCAAAGCTATGGGGAAGGAGAGCTATGATTTATCTTGGTTGATGAATAAGTTGAAAGATCTGAAGGACCCTCAGCTAGCAGCTTGTCATTCTAGCTATCTCAAAGCGGTAAAGGATTTGACGGCTGAAGAAGGCAAATTAAAGTTACTCATTCCTTAACTTGAGTAATGTGATCAAAGCGTGGATACGGAAGGGAACGTGAGACTGTGTTCAAATGAAAGATTGAAGTTGAAGTAAACATTGTTGCTATGTCTAAGCATCAACGGAAGGTTGCTCAGGACATAGCCCCTTCAGTAAGAGAAGACATTTTTACTACTTCCAACTTAGGATTTTTTTTAGGATGAACTCACTAAGTTATATCTTTAGGTAGTAGTCCCTTTTTGAATTGTAATTATATCATATTGGTATATAAAAAAAAGTTTTCTCATTCTTCAGATTCATATGTGTACGTATTCCAATCATTCAAATCAAATATGTTACAAATTGTAGTGCTTTTTCTCACTTATTCAAGTACTAAGCCATATATGAAAGAAATCTTACAAGCCTCCACATGTTTAAACATGGAAGATTTTTAACCAATTTTTGTTAACCTTAAAAGGCCTATCATCTCCAACTTTCGAAATCAGACAATAACCTGAGCCATATTCCTCTCTAACTGCCTAAGGTCCCTCCCAATTTGATGTAAACTTGGGCAAACGGAGTCCTATAATGTGATTAACAGTTGCCTTCAACACCGAATTTCCCTCCATAAACTTTTTGAGAGTCGTTTCATGTAAACTTGAAAATGTTTCCTTACATTGTCTTTGTGCTCATCCAAATCCTCCAGATGAGCATGTCTACTTTGACGAAGGATGTTGCTTCGCAAAGCATATATAGAAGATGGTACTTCTAATTCAACTTGGAGAATTACTTTAGCTTCATAAAGAAAAAATAAAGGCGTGTAACCTATTGGCTTCCTCGTGGTTGTCTAGTATGCCCAAAGCACCATAGGTAGCTTGTCAGCCCATCCTCCAGGAAAATCCTCCACAATCTTGGCTAATATATTAATAAAGGTTTTGTTTGTAGCTTCTGCTTAACCATTGCCTTTGGGATAAGCGGTTGTTAAAGTGTGGTGAATAAGGGAGTATTTATCAGTCAACATTATCACCTTTTTATTGATGAATGGGGTTTCATTATTTGAAAGAATGAACTTAAGAATGCTAAAACAACAATTAATGTATTCTCTCATGAATTGTGCCACCACTCCTATTATTGCCCTCTTCAAAGGTACTGCTTCTGCCCATTTTGTAAAGAACTCAGTTGCCACAAAAATCCATATTTTTCCCTTAAATGGGGGTTTAATTATCCCAACAAGGTCAAACGCCTAGGTAAAGAAAGGGTAAGGTGTTGTTAGTGAGTTCACATTGATCGATGGATCATGAATCAGGTTGCCATGTAATTGGAAAAACTTGCATTTTTGAACAAACTCATTAGAATCCTTCTCCGTAATTGGCCAGTAATAACCAAGTGTCATCAGTTGATCATATAATTTAGCTCCTCCAATGTTATCTAGATCATAACCTTATTTGAAAAAAAATTCTTCCTCTATGGTGATGCATCGTAACGATCAGTTGAAATACCCTCGTCGATAGAGCTTTTCCTCGAGCAAGTGGAATCTTGGGGCTCTTCTTCTAAGTGCTATGGCATCTGTTTTCTCTATTGATACAACTCCATCTTTGATGGAATAAATATTGGGATGCCTTCAGTCCATTTGATCTTCTATAAAATTAAGCTCATCTGGTTGAAAGAAGATTTAACACTTAGTGCAATTTCGTTGGTCTGTCGATGCATCTTGCTTCATCGTAGGCCAATAATACCCTTTTTGGTATTATTCTATAGAGATAAATCTTAATTGTTTCACAATGTTTAACATGAATTTCTTTTAACTATTTTGTATCTTCTTCGAGGCTAAGGCATCTAGACAATCAACCTCCTGAATTCCTATAATATAGGGTTCCTTAGAGAAGGAAGAATTATTCTAGTTCGATGAGCTTTATCGAACCATCCATTACCTATAATTGCTTCCTTATTGCTCCTATCCAATCCGAAACATCATTAGTGGGAAAGAGTTGAAGCACAAAAGATGAGGCAGTCCTTCGATGGTTCACCATAGTTGTTGACTCACATTATATGGTTATTTTTATACAATTGTGGCGTAGGCATCAGCAAGTTTGTTCATCATTTTTGGATGTCTCTCTACTTTGACTTCAAAAAATTGGTCAATCAACCTTTGTGTGATGGTTCGATAAGGATCACGCATATTCTTCATTCACTAGTTTAACCACCAAGTTGGAGTCTCTTTTGATGCAAAGCGAACGAATGCCCCTTCAAAGGGACTCAATAACCCCAGGATCAAATCCTCATACGCTGCCTCATTATTATTAACAAGGAAAATCTAACTTAAAGGTCAAATAGATATCCTCATTTCCTCTAGATAAAATTACCCCAGCTCATCCTTGCCTTTTGTCGATAAACCATCAAACTTCAGAAACCATTCCTCCAAGTCTGCCTCACAAATGTTGTCTTGTAAATCATCACTAGGTATATCTTCATGAGTTACTTCAAACAATCCTAAGGGAAAATATCTAATAAATCTGCCAAGACTTGGATTTTGATTGTGCGAGGAACCACATACTTCAAATTATATTTTGATAGAATGGGGAATCATCTTTATGTCCTCCCCGCCAATTTAGTTCGTGCGAGCAAAAATATAATTGGATCACATTTTATCACTATATTAATAGTGAAAGATAGCATATAATGCCTAAGTTTTTATATCCATAAAAACTAAAGCCAGCCAATGTCTATCCACACTTATGTATATTACCTCAGGGCCATGGATGATCCTACTTATGTAGTAGACAAGCTTCTCTTGTCCATCAAACTCTTGTGCTAACAAAACACCAATTGACCTAGCCGTAGAGGTTAAATATAGCAGGAAAGGTACTCTTGCCATAGGTAGAATCATCATTGAAGTAGAGGTTACCAGTTTCTTAATATTTTTAAAAGTTTCCTGGTATGGTTCCTCCCATTCAAACTTCATAGTCTTTCATAGCAGCCCCATCAGTGGTGAGTTATCTCTGATAGAGCTAGGAAAAATCTCCTTAAGTAGGATATTTTTTCGAGAAAACTCTTCAGTTACTTCTGTATTTTTCAAGGACTGTGTCTAGAATAGCTTTTTGCTTGCTCTAATCCATCTACACTCCTTGTCGATCCACCATAAATCCTAAAAAAATTCTACGTGTTACCCCAAAGGCACACTTGAGTGGATTCATCTTTAGCTTTTACTTCCTGCATCTATTAAAGACTCTTTTAAAATCTATTAGGTGAGCATCCTCCTTCTTTAACATGATATCCACATAAAATTCCACAATGTCATGGAAAAGGTTGCGTAAAATAGCCATTGTTGTTCTCTAATAATTTACCCTAGTATTATTCAGACCAAAAGTCATTACATTGTATATGAAGTTGCCTAAAGGAGTTCTAAAAATTGTCTTCTTTACATTATCTGCGTTCATTTTAATCGGTTGTATCCCACGTAGCCATCCATAAAGCTATACATTTCATAACCTGTCCTTAAATCAATCAAGCTATCAATTGAAGGGAGAGGGAACTCATCTTTAGGGCAAGATATATTGAGGTCTTCAAAGTTAATACAAATGTGAATTTATGTTTTATCTTTCTTCCCCACTGGCATAATGTTGAAAAGTTAAACTAGGTGTTGAATTGTCTTAATAAATCCAGCTGCCACTAACCGTTTTATTTCAGCCTTGATTTCAAAGTCTAGTTCAATCTTGTAAGTTCTGGTTATTTTCTTGATCAGGATTGTTGAAGGCATGACAATCAACTTGTGGCAACTCACTTCTTGATCCGACCCAGGCATCTCAATGTATTTCCACGCAAAAATATCTTTAAATTCCTGAATGAGCTTGATTAATCGCAGTTTCTTCGCATCTTCTGTATCTTTTGAAAGGAAGATTGGCCTTGGATCATCGCCATACTCAGGGAAATCCACCTGCTCCAACTCTTAAACTTGTTGTTTTGGATGATCTTGCATGCATTTAGGTTCATCCTCTACATCTTCCACATATTCCTGAATGTTTGAGTTATCAATGATAAGACACTATCCTTGATTATTAATAAAAATGATTATACTCCGGGTCAGCTTCACTAATGTCATTAGAAGCTCGCTCACACCTTTAAAGGAGATATACCACCCTTTCACCATTGAGTATCACGTTTTGGCATTGTCTTGAAAAGGCTGGTGGGGCTTTTCTTTTCTTGAAACTTTCTAGCTACTCCATTGATGATCTTTTGCCTATGCTTAGAACACTTTATCGCTTCACCTCCAGCTCCATCAGGTCTATCCTTATCTTCATTCTATCTCTAAGCTATTGAGCGAGAGCTTAAGGTTTAGTATTGACCTGCCCTTCCGTTCGAACTTACGTAGCTTCTTCAAATTCTTCTTCCTGGCCCCTCGAATATCCCAACCTAATTTTGATATAAGCTATTTATACTCCCTCGATAGGCCTTATAAGGACGCATATTTCCTAGTTTAACTCAGTGTAGAAAGTTGTATCCACCAAGTGTGACTCCTCTTTCATAAATTTTTTTGGGGTGGATCTTATCACAATCTTTGTTCTCTTGACATTAGATTTAGTATATGGATCGTATGTTGAGGGAACCAAACTATGATTATGCATCTATACCTCCCAATCAACAAATGGTAGGAGGTGGATGACTCAATCACGTGGAATTTAATGTGTGATGTGAGATTTCCCATTGTTATCCCCACGTTAACATAGCTAATGGACTTGAAAGTCTGGTTATTATAGCGTGAGATAGAAAGTGGTATTGCAACTAATTTTATTTTTGAGATATTGGTTGTATAGAATGAGATAATAGGCATTATGTTCACCGAAGCACCTCCATCCACCAAAGCTCTAATGAAGCTTATTCTATCGATACTAGTTACAAAAAATTCTCTGTTATGGGGAAACCTTATTGATCTATCAGCATCTGAGAAAGTTATCTCAGACATTAACTTTCTGATCAACCTGTCCATAAGTCCCTTTCACCTTAGTGATAGAACAACGTTATTCTTTTCAATGTACAGAATAGCTTGAGTTATCTCCAACCAACTTTTTAGAGGCATCCCAACATGATCGAAGAACCACAAAAACTTTGGAGATTTCAATACAACTTGATATTCCAAGCTTAGATCCACCCCATATTATTCCTTCTGTAAAGATTGCTTATTATCTCTACCACTTGATTCTTCATATGTGATGACTACATCGTGCAAAAAACTGTCGTAAATGTCTTAAAATCTTTCTCCATCTCCCATACGTCTTTCAGCCTCTTCATCAAATACAACAACCATGTATTCCCCATGAACTGGCAATGGGTTGTTGTTAACATTTAGTTGAGGGATCTATAGAGATCCAACCAGTAAGTTTTATTGATGATTTTCCTCAAGATGAAACATGTAGCTGTGGGATAACCAACACTTCAATGACCTGGTAATAATTTGGGTTAGCTTGAATGTCTTTCGCTGGAGCAAAAGGTGGGGTGTTTTTGGTGGAAACACTACCCCATCATCCACCATAATATTATAATAACTCATTGCTTTTTCGACGCTACAAGGCAATGGTGGTGGATCCTCCCGATCGAACTTCCTTTTTTTTTACTTTTATTCTTATCATTCTTACCCTTTTCTCCCCATCTATAAGCATAATTGACTCTTGGAAATTGTGCCCCTCTAGCGGCTTGGTTGGTTGGCTGCTTCCACGCAACGTTCACCAAGACCAGTAGTTATCGAATGATCAACGTATTGTTTTGGTCTTCTATTGTGAAAGCTTTGAATGTACACTCTCTAGCTTCATTTATTAAATGACAAATAAAATCTTGTAACAAACCTTCTGCACAAATTTGTATGAGTTTTCCCTCAGTTGTAGATTCTCGTACATCTAGAGACCTTTCTTTAAATATTTTTATATAAGCCATCAACTCCTCACCATGCCTTTGCTTCTAGCAAGAAAGATGAACCAAAGTAAACTCATTATCTTCCAGGAAGAACTTCTGAAAGAACTGCACATACATACATTCCCATGTAGCCATGCTCGTTGGGTCCAAGTGATAGTACCATGTATAAACTTTGTCAGCGAGGGATTTTGAAAACTCTTGTAAATGCAACTTTTTTATTGCAATGAGCACCTAAATGCTTAACAAACCTCTTAAAGTGCTCCTTTGGGTTACCTACTTTCCTATAAAACTTCTCAAATATGGGAAGAATGTACCCCTTAGGGTAGGGTTCATTATTGTACTCCTCTAGATAAGGATTATGAAATCATCGTAAATAGAAATTGTCTCGCTAGTTATTTATGATGATGATGCCAGAATCTTCATCATTTCCTTCTTAACTTCTTCAATAGTTAGAGAAGATGAAACAGTTGCTTCCATACCTTTAGATTGCATCGGAGTGACCATAGGTAGAGGAGTGACAATTAAAGTCTCAATGATCATCATTAAAGTTGGGCTAACAATAGTTATAATAGCTGAGCTGGGAGGGGTGATGAGGATCCCCGTTGGAAGAGTGACCGGTTGCGCTACTGGTTTAACAAAGGAGGTAGGATCCATCATGGAACCGAGCATCATCATTCATCGTTAGCTCTAAAGGTACTCCATAAACTTGGAAATTATGTTAGTTATCTGGCTTTGGCTTATGACAGAGCTCGTGGAAGATTTTCACCCAGCAACATTCCTCACAACAACAGTTACCTAAGGGACCTTATTTGCAAGCGTGACAATAACCTTTTCCTCCTCATTTTGAGACTCGTTGGACACTAACATACAATTTATATTCTTATTCACCATTTCTAAAAGAATACCTCCTCAGCAGAGTCACAAATGTAAGAGAGCACTTCTCTTAAGGTAATAAAAGGAAGTGTTTATTACTCTTGTCACCTGGGTGTTAGCAATAAAACTAAGGCATAACCTTTATACATGGTGATGTGAAAATATGGTTTGCAAGGGCTATAATCAACAAGCTCAATAATAAAATGGAACTACACTTTGGGAAGAGGAAATTAGATGTAAAGAATACAAGAAATAATGCGGTTAATCCAACTTGGGCTACTCCACAGCAGTTACATTTGTCTTTCACTCTTATAATGATAATCAATGCCTTACAAATGCCTGAATCTCAATCAAAATCTCAATCTCTCTAAATGTTTTTAATATTTTAGAACTCACTCTTGGAATCTTTTTTCTCTTCTCTGCCTAAGTTATCTTGTCCTTCTTTTAATAGAAGGAGAAATATATATATATATAATGTCTTTTTTTTGTGGAACCTTGGGTCCGTGTTCCCTGTCTTGGAAATGCCATTACTGGAAAACCACACCCACATATTTCGTGGGGGACTATTTGGTTAATCATGGCATAAAGTAATCTCAAAGTATGGAATGAAATGTTATTCTAATAAAGCATATCAGACGCACTGTCCAATACATTATAAATATTCTACCAACGTGGGATCATGTGAAAAGAGGAATATTCTTTCAGGTCAGATATTATTTTCTTCGTTATTTAGTTTTTACAGGTCGTGAGTATGCTTATTCGTGCAAGCATGTGGTTGGTCAGAGTGTGTTTCCGCGAGCAAGCTTGTTACTCAATATGCTTGATCATGTGTAGATCTCTCGATTTTTGTGTTGTCTTGTGCAAATCCTTCATTGAAGGTGATTTTTGAGCTTCTTCGATTTTGCCCACTTTTTTATCAACCTTCTTTATGAGATATCGACCGAATTCCATTTTTACCTTTTTTGTAGTGTCTTATTTCTGAGTAAGGGGTTATACAAACAAACCCCTCCTATAATGAGGGTGTATGAAAAAGGGCTATGAAAGTAGCAAATCTACTTTGTGGGAAGGCCACCTTTTGCAAGAACCTTAAAAAAATGAGAGGCAAAAAAGAAAAGATTGAAGGCAACATGTTTATTTATTTGATTTTCAAAAATGGTATCCTCAAAATTATGTAGTGAAAATATATATGATATCCGTGAAGCTTTTGAGGGTATTATAGTTGAAGATTAGCAGACTTGCACAACTAATTCTAGTTATGCTTAACATGTCATGAAGTTATTGATTTATAGAATAATCAAAATTCTAATCTTATGTGTATTGTGCTTGTTTGTTTTTTTAGTCCACTTTATCTGCCGCTTGAGGCAAAATCGTAGGTTGATAAAGTTTTGAGCTCAAATATAACTCCTTGGACATTTTTGAGTGATTGGGTAACAATTCCTTTGTATCTAGTTCACGCCCATTCATTACGTTTACCACGTTATGTTTTGGCATATAGATACTATGCTAGCATGTAAATCTTATGTGTTTTATGTCATTTTGTGGTGTTTGTATCTATCTATCTATCTATCTATATATATATATATATATATATGTGTGTGTGTGTGTGTGTGTGTGGGTGGGTGGGTGGGTGTGGGTGTGGGTGTGTATGTGTGTGTGCATGTGTGTCATTGATATCTTTTGTATATTTATATATATGGTATCGTTTCCTTTGAGTCTTTGCGTTTGCATTTGATCCATGTTTACAATGTGCTTTATCTTTGAATCATATTAGCATGATATGTAATCATATTGGTATATATTGTTTCTTATTTATATTTGTATCTCATGCTTCATTTTGTATTCAATTTTGTATCAAATTTGTACTAAAATTGGTATTGATTGATCATTATTTGGTTTATTTTGTTCTTGTGTAGCCATGTTGTATTATTGCATTTTATACTATTGCATGGTATTATTCTTTCCTCTATATTTCCAATCGATACCACATGTTCTCACATTTTTTAGGAGAAATGGTTTATAGGGAATAAATGGTTTAGTATGCACTGTCTTTGTCTATTTCTGGACAAGAAGGAGATAAATAGTATCTTCCACTTTAGTTTTAGGAGGAGATCTTTATTCTTCTAGAGATTTTATATTGTTATATTCTCTTTGTATTTGAAGGTGTGTTTAAGTGTTCAGGTCTACAATATGCGACAAAGTTACAAGCAAGCAAAGCTACTTCAGGTTTACTTGTCGGTTGGTTGGGGGTTGAGTCTTAGATGAGCTTAACGGGCCATAAGATTTTTTTTAACTTTGGTTTTGTCCCAAATAGCCAAAGGGTGAGATTTGTAAGGAAAATTTTCAAATGGAGTCAATTTGTACGTATTTTGGCTTATTCCGTGTTTGGAAAAAACCTATGTGTCATAGGTTAGGACTTGATTGTGTTGACTTTTCAAGCCTACGACGCATTTATTTGAAGACATAGTGACGGAGTTTCAGAGTTTCCATTCATCGTGTCGTGTTTCATGCCATGTTTCATCATCATGTTCCAAGGATCTCTCAAGTATGAGTGTGTATATATTTTGATCCTTGGAACTTAATACGGGGTGTAAGTTTTTATAAAATATTTAAGGTTTGTTTTTAAAAGATTTTTGAAGAAAAATATTTTTTGGTTTTAAGTCGTTTAAATGACTTTATAGTCTTCGTTCGAACGAGATTGATTGTTCGTTCAAACGACCTTCTCACGAATAGAAAAAAATAAAACAAATATAAAGGAACCAAGTAATAAATGGATATTGTGTTAGGAGAAAATAAGTGCACTCATGCATAACAAAAAGTTGAATTCGTAGGAATAGAAATAAAGAAGGAACTATAATATTGCAAAATCATGTTTTAGATAAAATAAAACAAATTCTAGTAAAGTAATAGATATAAAGAAATTATAAAGGCTTTTAAGAGTATTGGCATATCCATCATATTTTATAAAAGATTTGGCAAAATTAAGAAAATTGTTACAAAAGAAATTGAAGAAAGATGAGAGTTGCGCATGGAACTCTGTTGACTCCACTTTGGTAAATTATTAAAAGAACAATGTAAACACATTCAAACATTAACATGACTAAATGAAAAAGATGACCTAGTTCTAGAGATAGACGTATGTAATAGTTAATCGAGTGAAGTGTTAAAAATAAAGGAATACAATAAATTATGCACATACTCGAGTGGGAGTTTTAATCATATTGAATGTAATTATCCCACTATGGAAAAATAATTATTGAGAATAATTAGAGGGATTGAAAGTTTCTAATATTTATAGTTCCAAGATCATTTTTTAATACGAACAAACTGCAAAGCCCTGCTGGATTTTGTGAATAAAAAATTACCTAACATGCAAGCACATGGAAGACTCTTGCGATAGCAACTCTGGTCGAAATAATTTACATTTACTATAGAATATATAGATGGCAGAAAATAATTTATTTGATAACCTAATAAGAGAATTTATAGATATATATGAATTAAAAACTTTCTCATCTAGAAAGAGTTTTTATTAATGTATTTTAAAATGGTATCAATTCGTGGCAAATAACAAAACCATGAGAAGAATGCCTCCCTGTAATTCAGAAGCTTGGAAAAAACTTATTATCAATTCTAATAGGGTAAAGTCTCCATGAATCCCAATCTAATCATCCATAAAGGTGCAATAACATTAATGTGGAATATGGGAACAATCATAAGTTTTGAATCACCTTCACATCCATAAGGATATGTATTTTCAGTGTTCACGATGTTTCAACAATAAATGTTTAGAAAAAATTATAAACTTCGAAATCTTAGGGAAAAAAGGTGTGTCTAAGTTTTGAGACTGCTCAGTCCTAGCCCATTGAATATCATCTAAGTCCAACTCATTATTTAGTCATAATCCAGGACCAAAAAAATTATATCGCTTATCATTCTCCAGATTTACAACGATTGTGAAAAAACTATAAATGACCCTGTTTACACCATGTTAACACAAATCAATGAGGTGTTGCCACGTAATATTTGAATTGACAAAAATAGCAGGATTACAATGTAAAAATACAAGATAACGGACATCATGCATGCGTGATCTTTAACACCCGCCCCTATGATTTTGATCGTACCCATGTAATTTGGTAACTTGGTATGACCCAATTGAGCTTTGAACTTTGTAAGTTAGACCATGCATCAATAATTGGATGATTTTGAGGCTTTGTTATAAAGAAATGAATTTAGAATGGCCTTATTTGTAATTTGGAATATTTACGTTCCTTCGAAAAAAATCATGGATCGTTCGAACGAGATCCTAATCTCATTAGAAATAAGATCGGGTCATTCGAACGGCAGGCCTCGTTCATTCCAACAACCACTTCAAACGGCCATTCAATGACCCATCCCTGTTTAAAAAACCTAATCTCGTTAAAACCTCATTCGAAGGACGTTATTACGAGACTGCAAAAATCAAATTCTGCAATTTTATAAAACTCTATCACGATCTAGAGCATTGGATTAAGACATGTGTTACACTCCCACAACAGGAGATCAACTCGGGGGTTGAGCTTTAGTGCATTTTTAGAATTTAACCCTTAGGGTTTTGGAGTATTTAAAGGGTGCTTGAGGCCATTTATTGCATTTTAAATCAAATCTTCTCGCTCTCTCTCTCGCTCTCTCGCTCTTAGAGCTTCTCCACCACCATACACCATTCTTTTAACCCTTTTACACCCTATTTAAGCCTAAAAAATCCAATTTCACCACAGTTTAGGCAGGATATCATTTTATGGAGATATTGTTGGGGATTTTTATAGAAGAAATGAAGAAGATTAATGGAGTTTGAAGGGGATTTTACTTGGAGATTCCATGGAGCATGCTTGTGGAGATAGGCAGCCCCCTTGAGGCCACCTTAGGAGGTGGGAGGTTACCATCATCCCTCTTCTTCATCCAACCATGTTAGAGATTTTTTAGGTAGGAAACTCTACTCTTTAAGTTTAAGAACTCTATCCATAAGTATTTACTCTTGTATGTAGAGTTTTAAGAGTATAATGCATACACGTTGTAACAAGGTTCTTTTCTCATGATTTATATAAAATGGTTTTACAAATGGTTTCAGAGTTTTGAAAAAATGACATGTTTTCAAGAAGAGTTGGTATTTAAGCATTTCATGAAATAAAATATTTTAAAATGATATATATCTTGTTAAGATATTTTTTGTGTAAAGTTTTAGAGTTTCTTGTAAAAAATGGGATTTCTATGAAGTTAGGCATTTATTCAAGTTTTGAAGAACAAAAATGCCCTTTAATCTTGAAAGGCATGTTTTTACAAGTATTATGAAATTTCTTATGTTAATCATCTATTAAACTCATTTTTATGCACTTTTGAGTTTCAAATCCCTCTTTCCTTGTATAAAATTATAGTATTTGGATGATGAGCATATAAACAAGTATAATAGAGGTTTTTAATGAGTTTTAATATGAAGTGAAGAAAATAGAAATTTCATCCCCTAAAGTGTGCTAATGAATATTGAAAATATGATAAGTGTATGTGTTTCAAGACTACATGTATTAATAAAAGGAAAAATGATATTTTTCTTGTAAAGTAGTCTTAAAAATGCCAAATGATTTATTGGATAATGAAAGTAATGTAACAAATAGATTTCCAACTTGATAAGTGTGTTACTCCAAAGTGTTAAATAAGTGTTAATGAGTTAAAAACATTTAAGAAGTTAGTGTGTGTAACTTGACAATGTTTTTGGAAAAAATAACACTTTTGAAAAGGGAGAAAAATGTAAGTTTATAAACAAATGGGTAAAACGGTAATTTTACGTAAAGTGGGACATTTTTATAAAATAAAAATGTTGAAAAAGGTGTTACACAAAATGGTCCTGAATGGGAGTGATTTTTGGAATGAAATCAACGCAAATGTGTAAAGGTCATGAAATGGTGATTTTCTAAAGTGTAACACAAATATGGGGTGTAGTCTCCGGGATTTTGGCTTCTTCCAGTGAAAGTGGAATAAGCCCTAAGGTCAAAGACCCAAAACCACTGGATAAATCATATGGTGGCATCGTCGGTGGTGTGGAAACACGGTATTGGTGCATTTAGGCAAAAGGATAATGAGAAAAAACAACCTTTGTGAAATGAAATTGATAAATGGTTCTTGTTTTGAAAAGGTAATTTGGACAAGAAATATAAAAATGACTAAGTCCAAATAAAGCCTGAATAAATGACACGAGTGATGTGGTTAATGGTTAATCAAGCAACCTAAGATGGTTTTAACCCATAATTAACCCGAGTGTATGTTGCGAACGATTTAAAAAAGGAAAACAAGTATTTTCTAACACTGAGTGAGCATGTGTTGAAAGGTGGTTTTCAAGGAAAATACTAAAGTGGATTTAGCTTTAGTAAATGGAAAATTTTGGTAAATGGAGTGTTTTTCCTAAACAACGCTATTTTGTTTAAGTATTTAACCGGGTGCGTCAAATTGGGAAATCAAAGTCAAGTAAAAAAGGGACAAAAATGGGTCTTTTATAAGATTAGTGTGATTTAATCAATTCAAGTAACGTTTTGGATTAAACAGATTCTTGCATTAGTATATGTATATGTATAAATATACGGTATTTGCATGTGCACGTAGGTGGTACGTTATAGAGTTTTCTTTTATCGCTCAATTATATATTGCATTGTTGTATTTCCTACTCGGCATTCGGCTCTCTCTCTTTCCTTTGTTAGGGAAAGTTGTACGCAATTCCGTATTTTGAGAGCATTATATAGGTAAGTATTCTTTTTATTTTAGCTCTGTATGTTTGGATTCCGAGGACACTTCCTACGAGTCCCACTTGTATATTAATAAACATTGGAATCGCATGCTAAATAAGTAAAATTCTAATTAAATAAAACTGGACTAACAACATTATTTAGGTTGTCTCGTTGCACTTCATACCTAACGTCTGGGACTGATCGAGTTGATCCATGAATAATCCATAAATTTTGGGTCGATGCATTACAAATGGTATCAGAGCTCTAAGTTTAAGGTTCCTTTTGGGAGTGACATTGTGAGGTCAGTAGTTGATCTTTGACGTCAGTGTTGGTTTTGGGTCGGCCATACTAGACATGTGACGGTTTCAGTTCGTCTTCTCAACCATGGAGTTAAGGAGATTATCACGATGAACAATTCATTGCCAAGTAGTAGGTGGCCAAGTTAGTTGCCATTAATAGTTCTCGTCACTTCTGATTTAGACATGTTAGTAACTTGAGAGTGTGTGCATGGGCCATTAGTGGTGACACAACGTTCTCTAGTGTGAGATGAACTTGTGCTAGCCTTTGATAATTTGAGAGGTCTGTTAAGATGTTAATAAAGGTAAATAGCGTCCATTGAATTAGAAATTTGAGTTGTCTAAAGACAACTGTGGAATTAGTTGATTAGAGTGGCATGTCTAAGCAGTATTAACTTTATGATAAAGACACATTACGTTCATCGGTTAGGTACTTGTGGGTGGTTAATAATGATGATGTCATTAGGTGAACTTGATCCTTGGGGTAGTGTCATGTCATAAGCATTTGACAATTCGGTAGGCATGTAGACCCGTGTTAGTCAAGACTTAAGGATGTGTACTTAAGACTTGGTTGATAGAATGCTATCATTGTAGATGAGTGCCTTAGTAATTTTCGATTGATAGATGTATATCGTAAGCTATGATGTGAGGTGCGAGTTATTGGAGGAAAGTGTGTTATATGTATAATGATGATGATTGAAAATGACATAGGAGTAAACCCTAGGTAGCCTTCTATGATGTGGTTTTGGAGAATATGATGCAACATTTGAGGAATAAGATCCCTTGTGATGTCGATAGTGTGAACTTAGAGGCTTGTAGGTTGTACACGACATCCTATAATAAGTTGGGATGTGTTATTCAAAATGGAAGAACACTACAATTCAAATTGGGGAGTTAGTGCACTACAGAGGGAAAAACACAAATGGGTGAGTAACCACCCAACAGTTACAAAAGAGTAATTATATTGCATGGAAAGAAACACTATAAATAAACAACGAACCCAACAAAGGAAGAGAGAATTCCCTCACCAAAAACACATTTACATTACTTTTATCCTCTTTTTCCTTTTCTTTTCTTTTACTTTAATTTATGTACAAAATTTCTTTAATTCCGCAAGTAGATTGTAAGGTGGTTTGTAAATTTTTCTTTCAAAGTTTATTTAAAGTTTCATGCCTTTACATTTGTTGCAATTACTTTCTTGCTTTACATTTTCTTAGTGTAATTCTTTACTTTACTCACACTTTACATTTTTGTAATCATTTACTTCGATCTCATTTTCTTTCCTTTTATTTACGAAGCTTTACTTTTCTTTAATTCATGCTTTTTTTAATTTCTTTTGTCCTATTTAATTACACAAACTTAGCACTCACATAAAAGTCTTCCCTAAAGGAAGCATAAGTCCTCTTAATTGAGGCACCGAACATAATACAATAATTTGGTAACTATCATTTGGCTAAAATCTTTGGTTAGCAAGACCTCAAATCTTACCTGATATGCTCGCAATACGAATTAAATTAATTATCAAGCCGGTGAAAATAACCCAAACTATTTTTGGCATGCCTGTTAGGACACCAATGTTGTATGACAGTTACAAATGTCTATAATATGTCGAAGCGAAGATATACAAGAAACATTGGTGAAATTGGCTCTGACATCCAACATATTGCCACTTTAGAGCAAAAAATGGCAAAAACAACGCAAGAGTTGGGACCAATGGCTTGTAGTCAATAATTGAATATTTCAAAATACACCGCAGTTGGTGTGACCATGAACATTCAAGACCAATTGATCAACCATCTGAACCCAATTTTTTATTCACTTTGGGAATATGGTACAAAATCTTAACACCATGATCACTATAGTGACCGACAAGTTTGCCTTGCCCAATGGGATGACAACTGGTGATCATAAATATCTATTATAAATTGGTGTAAAAATAACTACTTAACCAAATCCTTATGATCCTATCTATTACAGACCCAATACAACCAAAACCAATTTTTGAAATAACCTTAGGAAATGAGGATATGCCAATGCTATTAATTTTAGTATCAGTAGTCTAATGGAAACTGTAGGACCGTCTAAGACCTATCAAAAAGTCAGTTATAATAACCCAACAGGGAGAACACCTCTCCCGGAGGTAGGAAGGACTATGCCTTACCTAAATGAGACCACTTTAGGATTCTCAGGTGTTTCGAACTATGGAGTTATTAATAACCTAGTGTTCAAACTAGAACTCGGGGGGTTGGGGAACCTTAAGAGGATGGATAACTAAAATACTAAAGTATCCCAGCCTATGCCTTTCCAAATGACACAAACTATGCCCACACAAGTTCCACATCCCTTGGTGTAACCAACTCCTTTGATAAACTAAGTAACTGCCCCATAAAATAGGCAACTATGTGGGGGAGTAGGTATAAGTGAGATTGTGAACTTAATATATGAAATACGAGGAACACTAGCTCGGGGGGTGCAGACCCCAGTATCTATAAAGCTATATCCATGATGAATAGATAGGATTAAACTTATTAAAGGCTTCAAATTACAAACATTTACCCTCTTCTAAGGCGATGGGAGTCAATCTATGGTGGAACAGATTGCTAGGTTTAATAGCCAATGTGTTGATCCTGGAACCAATGATTATTTAAGACTATGATTATTTCCATTTCCCTCACAAAACGCAACCTTTGCATTGTTAATAAGTTTTCCACCAACTTATGTTCAAACTTGGTAACAAATGGAAGATATGTTTCATACATAATTTTTCCAAACTGAACGAGAGGTTTCCATGGATGACTTGGCCAGATTAACTCAAAAGCCTGATGAAAAGGCTATCGCATTCATAAACAGATTCAAAAAGGCTATGATTAAGTGTAAAATAGTCCTGCCTGAGTCAAAATTTACAAAATTGGCACAAAGTGGTTAAGACTTTAAGCTTCGAAAGAAATTTGATGCCACTGAATTTGTAGATTTGGTGTAATTAACTTCCAATGTGCCCAGATGTGAGGCTCGTCTTGAAGAGGATGATGAAAGAAATACTTTTTCATTCAAAATATATTATAAAGATACTAACTTTGAAACTGATGATGCTGAAATTATAGGAACTGAGATGGTAATATGTGAACCATTGGTTCAAAAGAATATCACAGCAGAATACTTTGCACCAAAGTCAATGGGAATAATAAAAAAAGGATTCTTTTGACATTACTAAGTCTAATGATATCTTTGACTTTATATTAAAGGCCAAAGTGTTAAAAACACATGATGATGCTAAAAAGACATGAAATCAAAGGAAAAATTTACTCTAAATGGCATAATGTGTTAATGCATGTTCTGTATTTCGTGATAGGGTACAAGAATTAATCAGTTGGGAAAAGATCAAATTCCCAACAAAAAAGGAGAGCACAAATGGGGTAGATGAAGAACCTTTCACTAAGGTAAAAGAATTGGAAACCAATGTGCAATCGATTCAAATGCTTGGGAACAAATGGCATATGGAGTTTAGAGTGAAAGTTAAGGCTAAATCCAAGGCTTCGAAGCCTGAATCAATTAAAGAGCCTGATCAAAAGGTGATGAAACACATGTGCATCAGATTTGGAGAATACTATGCTGAAATGTGCCAGCTGATAACTTCAAAAGGGAAATATCACAAGAAAATGAATAATCACAATGGGAATAATGGCAATACAATCGAGGCCCCGATATTCCAAGATTAACAAAAGGTTCAAAGAAAGTCGTTTGGGAAAGTGAGACTGTGTTATTTTTTTCATCCCCAAAAGAATGCTAAGATACCGATGAATAATTAGTACATCAGACCTGGATTTAAAGAGGCCAAATCCCACCAGCACAGGAATAATATAGGACCAACAAAGGTCCAAAAATTAGTCCCGGTGGTCAAAAGTGTACCTAAATGGTTCGTGGTCCAATATCCAAAGGTTGAACAACATTTCAATGATTTGATAAGGAAACAAAATGTAGTAAAACCTAAGAAGGTGCCTCTTAGCATGTGGCATGTAGTGAAACAACCTAAGTCAAAGAGAAGAGAACTTGAGGTGGTGATCCTAAAATACATCATAAAATAATCCAAAAGAAATACAGGGCATGGAAAGAGGCCACTAGTATTGACCGAACTAGTGAATTATGATGCTTTTCTTCTTCATCTTCAAATACAAACCCAAGGTTTCAAAGGGAACGAAAATATAGTCAAACCACTTTCGACTTACTAGTAGAAAGGCTAAAGAAATGGGGGAATACTATGACCATGGATTAAGAAGCCTACCAAAGGTGTACTGCTAGTTGATATTGAAGTAGGCATTTGAAAGTCTAAAATTACTTTCTTTATTAATGAAGGCAGACCAAACTTTAATGCATTATTAGGTGGAGATTGGATCCATTCTAACAAATGTATTCCTTCCCATGCATAAGAAGTTACTTTTAATAAAGGAATATAGGCTTGTAAAAGAAGTGGAGGCTGATCCACTACCTTTTCGTGAAAGTATTGACTATGTTGAAGCAGAGCCCTAAAAGGGAAATGCAGGGCCAATAAAGGCATAGGCTTTGGTACCAGAAACATCAAAAAGTTTAGTCTTTGAAGAAAGTTAGAATGATCTAGTTTTTGACCTAGTGGTGCCAACTGAAGAAAAAAAATATTGGTTAATGATTAACACACCCATTGACATTCAGCGGGCCAATGAAAGTTTGGCCATGGTTATGTGTAAATTTAGAGAATTTGAGCTAAGCATCGGTCTTGGTGAAGAAAATACCATAATTTGGGTTGACTATGTCTTTAAAGAAGATGTAGAAAATAACAATGCTCAAGACAAATTATGAATTAACAAGTTCAATGATAGAGTATGAGAAACTGATGATGAATCAACTTTATCCCTTGATAGAAGTCAATTTGGGTACAAACCAAAACAAAAGAAACACTTATATCAATATAGATCTAAATAAAGAAGACCAATAATTGGTCATAGACCATCTATACCAGTATAAGGACTATTTTGCTGGGGAATATGATGAATTACATGGCCTAAATAGAATATTAGCAGATTATAGGATGCCAATCAAAGAGGGCCACAAACTTATTAACCAACTGCCAAGGCAAATAACTCTAGAGGTTACATCCAAAATAAAAGAAGAAATATAAAAGATGTTGATAGTCGGATTCATTTGGACTGACATGTATTTTGAATGACTCTCTAATATAGTTCTAATAGTTAGAAGGAATGGTAAATTGAGAGTATGCATTGATTTTAGGAATCTAAATGCAAATACTCCCAATTATGAATATATAATGTTAATAATAGATCTATTAGTTGATGGGTCATTAAGTCAAGCTATCATGTTTATGATGGATGGTCATTTTAGTTATAACCATACCTCCATAGCTGAAAAAGATTTGTATAAGACTGTATTCAGGTAATTGGGACACCTCACCTAATTAAATATCAGGTGACCAGTCCTTTATTAAATTAAATTAACCTGTCCGATTGGTTCATTCTTAACATCATTGTCGTAAAACATTTTTTCTTTATTGATCACCAAATAAATAACTAAGCTAAGTGTCAAAACATTTAATTTGATAATATAAGTCCTAATGTTATGATTTATAATATGAAACCATTTCCATGAACACAAATGATAGTATTCAAACCAAACCATCCAAATGAAACAACCAAGATAGATTAACCAATCCAAAATAATATGTCCCAAATCGCAGGACAGTGAAATAATGAAAATAATCCTAACAATAGCTGAATACTAAAATAGTAAAGAGTACAAGTCTCTCTCTGAACTAAATGAAAACAGGAAATGGGAGACACATTCCCTAACTAGTATGACTAAGCAAGAGACTAAGAACACAAGGATGAAGTCGTCTACTGCAAGGACCTGCAACTCCCACACTAGCTGCAGCACGTCAGTAGTCCAAAGATCTAAGCATGACGCCCCTGTGGCTGGGCACCTGTAATACACACACACACACACATATATATATATACACACAAGAGAAAAGGAGAGATGATAAGAAACGGGTCAGAGCCCGAGTGTAAAATAGGTTTAAAAATAGTTTAGCAAGTATTTAAAATGCTTACCAGTTGATATTACATACATGTTAGTACTTCGACACTCACTTGTGAATTCTCACCCCTCAACTAGTGCCCACGCCTAACGTACCACTAAACTAATCCAGATACAGCTAACCCAACTTACTAGTTTAACCCAATTTCCTTTCACCGAGCATTGTTAAAGTAATCGCATCACTATAATTTATATTTGATAACCTTTTCTTATGAATCAATTAAGCCATTTATGTTCATCTCAATACAAACTTAAGTCCTCATCCACTTAATTCATTTAATATCAATTATTCAATTTTATCTACTTACAAGCACAGTAGATTAATCACATGTATATATATTTAACACTCATAATATATATACAAATAGGTCACCCCACATACAT
Source organism: Sambucus nigra (assembly GCA_949130495.1). Lineage (NCBI taxonomy): Eukaryota > Viridiplantae > Streptophyta > Magnoliopsida > Dipsacales > Adoxaceae > Sambucus > Sambucus nigra. The sequence goes on along the minus strand of OX422218.1, from coordinate 295,549,637 downwards.
ATATGGTGATGGCATACTCTGCTATCAAGTCCCCGTATCTCTCGTACAAAGGGAAATACTAGTTCGAAATCACTCTTGAACTGTACTAACACAAAACATACATATTGGAGACGAAGCATAGTCCCCAGTCACTAAGAGGTCAGCACATACCCTCACGTCTCTTAGGACCGTCTGACTATCATTCTCAGATAGCCTGTATCCAGGGATCCTATGTTCTAGGGATATATATATATATATATATATATATATATATATATATATATATATATACATTCACCTATATATATTTACATTATTCAGCTAGGTACGCCCATGACCCATAATATATTTGAACCATGCGTGGCATATAATGCTCGAGTTCTACGTAATTAAATCCTTCTTTTATTTTCTCAATTACCGCAGGTCCTTAAGTATTTCTCGACTCTCGAAGTGTATCCTCTCTATAAATATAAAATCAGTAGGTGTACACTCACTACCCTATTGGTCTAAGTTATTCTTAATTCTCACAAGACTTCAATTAACGTATGCACGATTTCCCACTCAATTTATACCCCCAAAATCCCACGGTTAAATCTCATTTAAAGTCGTATTATCCCGACCCTACTCTTGCCCTACTGGTCCTTCTCAAGTCCCATTATGAAATTTAAATTATGTCCAAGGGTCCTTACACATTGGGATTGAATTAATCATTAAAAAGGGGAAGAAGTTTCAGTTTCCAGTAAGGGTCGATAGATCGATGGGTCAATCGATCAATCTAGTCGATCGGTCGACATTCTTGAGTCGATCGATCGATCAAGCAGTTATTGCCCAGATTTCTGCATATTAAGCCTACGGGTTTCTTCCAACTTAAATCATCAAAACTCCATTGACATGTCCCAAACTCCCAACCACGCATTATGAACGTTATATAAACCAATATGGATGAATTCTAACATAAAACATTAATTACTTCCTCAAGAATCGTCATCAAGTGGGTTGATTCAAAAAGTTATCATCTAACCCTAGTTTATCCAATTTTTCTAACTAATTCATTTAATTTCTAGATTTTTATCTCTACTGTGCATCAAACTTCGTGGTTAATATTCTACATATAACAAGATATTCATCCTAACATGATTTCTACTCCAAATTGCAATAATAATCTCCCAAACAACAATATATCTTCATGAGACTTAAAATAATTATCTCCTACACTAGCATGGATGTGTTATCAACTGAGGCACAACAAGTTAGATACTTGCCTGGAAATGAAAGTCTGAATCGTAGAGAATGATGGGTACAATCCCGTTCCTCGTTTCTCGATCTACGCGTGGGTGGTAAAATTGGTGAGAGTGGTGTAGGGTTGGTGGCTCTCCTCTTTGGAAGCCTTCTCTCTTATCTCTTGCTTAGCCTCTCTGAAACTCTAATGTTTCTAGCCCTCGAGGACTCTAACTCCCATCAGATATAACCCTTCAATTTTTGTCCATGATTAAGGCCTAAATTGGAAATTACCAAAATGCCCTACCGAGTTACCGATTAGGCCTAAAAACGTCTCGAGACCCAGACTAAGTCCCTGGGTACACTTTTCTGACTATCTCGAGCCTTACGAACACATTGGCGCACTCGAAATGACCATACGGGCGGCTTATAATTAATTTTATTTTTATATCATTAATTTAGTCCCGACACGACGCATGCGCGTCCCGACTTAATTTATATAATTGTCGTATTATTCACTCACGACAATTTTAATAAATTCAATCTCGTATATTACTTTACTCACTAAGTAATATTCAACATAATTTTCACCATGTAATTACTAACTCTTGTCATGCTAGTAAATATTTATTTTAACATCCGGATTAATATTAAATTAATTTATCCTAATTTAATTTCATAAATCCCATAATTAATAGCTATAAAAATACGGGGTATTACATACTTCCCCTCTAATAAAGGAATTTCGTCCCGAAATTCGGAAAAATAAGGCAAACCTGGTAAAAACAGGTTTCCTCCAGTACTCAAAACCAACTTCAAAGTAAGGCTTGATCACTATAGCCCCCGCTTCACAGCAAGTTTGGTTAACACTCTCGATACTTTATCAGTTATAGGATCGCAGCTCAATGACGGAACCTCACCTTGTGGTCCTACCAAACAACATTCGAATAAGACTAGCCTATAAGTCATTGGCCCCATTGTCTCAATATTATCGGGAGGCCGCACTGCACCGCACTTCGTATCAATTCCCGTATTTATCTAAACACAAAACTCCCATTCTGGGAGAAACCATATGAATATCTGACTACTCTTGTCAGTTCTTCAAATCTCGATTACAGGCGATGTAACTCTTACGACAGTCAAAAGGTCACCTAAGAAAGTATGTGGTTATTCCATTTTAGTCCTCGGATTCTAACTCTCGACCCATCCAAAATTTTGATTATCCGCTCACCTCTAAACATCCAGAGGGGGAATGGTTAAGTTTTTTTTCCACATCTAAACCTCAATAAGCACCTTGTTCACAATACACAAGTACGAGTGCTTTCACACAACCCTACCATTAGGTAATATCCTCTCCCAATTACTGTAATATACTTCACTTACTAGCTATATTTGTTATGGAAATGAAATGATTACTATGAATCCAAAATTACTTTCATTCAGCTTCACCAGTCATTAATCACCTTTCTCATGCTCCCCGAGCTATAGGTGATACAACCTGCTCAAAACGAAATGTTATCCCCACTGCTTCCTGAAATCCCACATTGAAGGTGGGGTTCAAGAGTCTCATCCTAGTTCGGGATAATAACGGGCAGGACCACGTACCGGCGCGATCCTTCTTTTTAAAGAAAGACTGGGGCACACTATCCAATATTGTAAATCACCCCAAAGGAAAATCAATCTCTTCCTTATTGGTCAACTTGTTCCACACATTCGAATGAACTCGTGACTTATCTTGAGTGTTGGCAACCCATTGAAGAAATTTTCCAACTTGACTCTTCCATTACTGGAATCGTTGGCTTGATACAAAATTTTTTGGCTGATTATCTTACCCCAATCGATTTCTTCCTATGAATGGTGCATGTGGGGTCTGTAACACCCCGCCCGCCCGGGGAGAGCGAACGGAGCGTTAATGCGATAAAATAACTAAATCCACAAGTAACAAGGTATAGAGCATCTAAATAAACCCACAATAATATAAATCCACTAATCTCAATCTCTTCAATTACAACAAGTCTCTAGAATTACATACAACAACTAACCCGAAAATAAAATACAAATCTTCAAAGCTCTATACATCAAAATAATAAAAATCTTTCCCAAACAATCCTCGCTAAAATCAATCTCCATAGCTCCCCAAAATCCGCGCTAACCTTCCACTAAAAGAAAATATGGGAAAGTACACAATACGACAGGAAAGATGCTCAACAAATACGGATTAGCAACGAATAAAACGTAACAAGACGAGTACGAATATTCAAATCAAAATGCAAATCTCAATAGCATTTCATCATTATAATTTCTCAATAACACTTCAACCGGGTCACCAGGCCTCACCACATCCGTATATGCTTTATCAAGCCATAGCCCGGGAAACAGGAATTTTGGCGGGTGCCCAACATCCGTGCCATATTAAAATCTCATGACAACGTGTTCATCAACAATAATATAATGATACCACATGAATCAAAATAATTTCAACAATTATTTTCCAGATTTCAATGAATTTATCAATTCAAATATGAGTTCAATTAATAAGAAATCAAAGAGAATGACACTCGCGAGATTTAAGGAGCATATTGTGTAAAACCCCATACCTCAAACCATGATGAGAAACCAATGATCACATCCTCAAGATCAACACAAAAGATCTACAAAATCTCCTCCAAGAACCTCCTCAAACATAGACCCAAGAACACCTCTAATCTAAGGTTGGAACTCATAAATCTCAAGGGCCAATATGTATATAAAAAGAAGAGGAATATAAAATATATTTGCTGCCAAAATTTATGCCAAAAGTATGTTAAAAGAGTTGCCCACGACTTCCTTTTATAATGCAAAGAAATGAAGAGTTGGAATCCAAAAGACTCCTCTAAATAAGGCAAAGAAATGAAGAGTTGGAAGTCAAAACAACTCCAAGAGTTAAAAACATTTAAAAATTATTTTAAAATCCGTTTTAACTCCTATTTCGAAACCGTTTGAAATTCTCGCCTTTAAAAATAATAACCAACATATTTGAGCAATAAAAATAATTTTATCTAAAACTTTATTTTTCCTCTTTATTTTGAAAATAGCCCAAAAATTATGCGAGTTGTTACAGGGTCTACTCAACATCGACTTCCACTTATAATGCCACACATTACGTGGTACTTAATAATCCTCTTCTTCCCTCGGCGTATACCAAAAGTTCTGACCTGTGCACTTTTTACCACGATGTGCACTTTAGGACTCCATATTCCTTATTGGCATCATCTTTATCTTTTCCACGCTAGTCACTCTCAACATTCGACTAGGTAGAAGGCAGCTCCAAATTTTCCATAATAGTTATATTTTAGTCTTCTTAAGGGATAACCCTTTTTTAAATGGCTTCCACAGCCTTTCCACCAAGTTTGGGGTGCTACTTTGATCGCACATGTATACATGGATTATCGACCCTCTCACATGACGCTTAATCCACTCCACCACTTCCACTTCGTTATATTAGTCCCATAAACATATATTTTACACATCTATTCCCACGTTCCTTTAACCCGAACGATTCTGACATCAGCTAACTAGGGTGCCCATACACCCTATAAACCGTGTATACTAGCGTAAGAATCACATACGCTTCACACATAACACCCAATTCTTTATTGCCCTTGTACTCACAGTGTGGCTACAATACTTGGGTACTCTCAATTACCCTAGAAATTGAAATTCTAAATCATCCTTAACATCATTCCACCCTTCCACTCGTGGAGATAAAACAAAATTTTCAATGCTTCCTCACCTCACAACCGGCTCCACTGGACTTATATTGTAATTTAACCTTCAACTTACAGTTATAACTACATACTTCGATAACAATCGAGGTACCAGACTTATGGACGAATGACCAAACATCTCCCTACTTCCAACCTTACGCTAAGTTTCATGCATGGGATGTCTCGCAAAGTGAAATCTAAACAAGAAACTCCCCCGATACACTACTACCTAGCATTGTCGGTTATCGAAATCCGTTAGGCCCTCAGTCCATAACATGTATCCCTATATTTCTGTCTCTCGACATAAAAGTCATGTCTCCTTCCGCAATTACATTTAAATGAGGAACTTTCGTTCCAAAAGGCATTATAACTCAACAATGGTGGTAATCACATTCCATAAACCTCGTACACATACCATCGGGACTCTCAAAATCCTGTCCCCAGACATATAACTTTAAGTCTTAACTCCCACGTCTCTAAAGGAGTGATATAACAATGCGCCCTTCTTAATACAAAGTCCTGAGCATTAAACATCATATGAGCTAAATATTTTTGCTCAACCGCAAACCCAATACACTCAAAATAATATCAATAAAGTCCCTACACACATCGGGATCAAATATCTCGAGATCACTATACCCTTCGAAGTCCCTATAATATATAATATAAATGCGAGCCCGACCCTCTTGCAGGTGAGGCTTTGCCAGAACAAAATATTCTGCATAGGTTCACATCGCGTTAAGAAAGCAGTCTTCGACACATCCTGCTCCCTAAGGAGAGGTACTCTTACGAATGAAGTCTTGTACCAACAGCGGCTCAATTTGATCCCGCAACTCTCTCATCTCAGTTGGATTCATACGGTATGGTGCTCGGGCTATCGACCGAGTGCCCGACATCAAATTTATAACGGAACCTATCTCTGGACTAGGTGGTAACCTCGGTATATCCTGGACCACATCGTAACTCACAAACTATAGGAATCGGATCAATGGAAATCACTACCTCTTTAGAGGTCTCCTTCTCGATGTAATATAAATGCGCGGACGATCCTCCCTCAGGACAAGGCATTGCCACCAGAAATATCTCCTGGCCCGGCATAGCGAAAATAATACTCCTACTGAAATAGTCTATCACGACTCTATAAGCTGTAATCCAATCTATGCCAATAACGGCATCATGCTCGTGCATAACAACGACTAGCATATCTGCAGACAAAATCAAGCCCACAATCTCTATACCTATCCCCCCGGCATATAAAGAAAATCAACGACTCATTACCCATCGGTGAGTCTACACATGTCATTGTACTCTCTGTCGTGCCTAACAACCCTGTGGCCCATGCAAAACTAGTGGCTATGAAGGAGCGCGATGCCCCAGTGTCAAATAAAATGTGTCCCATAGTACCATGGATAGGGACATACCCTCAATGGCGGATGGTGGTTGCTAAACTGCTGCCTGCTAAATGTTGTACACACACCCATACTGTAATTGCCCCTGCTGCGGTGGGGTGACAGGAGGAATGATTGATAAGGCTAATACCTACGCCGGTATTGGAAGGGTCTCTGGAAATATAGGCCTCTACAGCTCCTGATACGCATCCTGTCACTGGAGTATCTTGCCCTTATCTGGGCAATCTTATCTTCTATGTCCCGTCCTGCCACAATTGAAACATCAACCACCAAACTGTCTCATCTTGTGAATCTTCTGATTTCGGCCCTGTTGCTCAATCCCACCTCTTCCTTGACCCCGTTGGCCCTGCTGAGCATTTTGGAAAAAAATAATGTCAGGTTGAGGACAATCCTTCCACTTGTGACCTTGTCGTTCACACTTATAGCAGAGTCCTGTAAGTCTTTGCTTTCTTTGGACTTGTTGTCCCTGCTGGTCAGGTCAGAGTTTCTCTCCAGCCTAATCCGGATAAGTTTGATGCTTGTGGTCGTCTCTTCCATATTTGAATCACATTTTTATGACATCATTATATCCTTGGCTATGTTGTCCCTGACGCTTTTGGCTCTTCATGCAACTTCTATTACCTTCGCGATCTTTGCGACCTTGCTGAACTTGTTACTGTGGCATTAGTGTCTTCCCATAATTACTAACTCTAGTCGTGTTAGATTGACTATCTTCTCTTGTTATTTTGCCTCCGATAAGCTGCATACCGCGATCTTGGTACCGTAAGACTGTATTAGTAGCTGTCTGTGCCATAATACCTATTATTTCGGCGATTGATACACTCTCCGGGGGTAACTGAGGTATCAGCTGACCTTGCTCATTGACTCCCCCAGCATTGTTAGCTTGTTCTTCTAGACGTGTCATCTGAAAGTTAAAATAATCTAAATGAGCACAACATTCATACAAATAAATCGCAGAAGTACGAATTTCCAACGCGTAAGCATGAATACAACATTCCTAATATTAGGGCTCTAAATTAAAGGACGCTAAGCAGAAAGGAGAATAAGTCGTACAAATCCTCAAGGACACTAGAACCTGATGCTCTGATACTGATAAGCACCCAAAAATGTACATTTTATGCCCCGAATAGACGTATTTTAGTTGCTAATTCTCGTCAATAATGGCCTAATGTGCGTAAATGTTCAATGTGCAGGCTTGATTGCGTTTGTGAAGTTCAAAAGCTTAATTTCAGGCAAATGCGTGTCAAATGGAGCTAATTACCTTGCCCCGTAACCTCACCCGAGCCTAAACCTGTCCTTAAAACTACCTCAAACCCCGTGTGTGTTTAGTTTGTGCCTTTTTAATTTTTTTTTTAGATTTTCAGTTTGCGTCGTTTTTATTTTTAGAGTTTATTTTTTATTTATTTAGTATTTTCTAGGTTTTGTTTTCTATTTCTCTATTTTATTTTTATTAGTATAATTTTATTTTATTTTGATTTTGATTAGTTTTTAGTTTTTATTAGGATTAGATTTTTTTAGGATTTCATTTATTTTTTAGTTTTATTTGCTTTTACATTTATTTAGGATTTTAGTTTTTAGTTTTTAGTTTAATAGATTTTTATTTTTTTATTTTTATTTTTATTTCTTTTTAGTTTCATTTTTTATTGAATCTTTATTTTATTTTTAGAGTAGGAATTTAATTGTTAGATTTTTAGTTTTAGTAGTTTTATTTTTATTTGTTAGTTTTATTTTATTAGGGTCCAAATTAAACACACACACACATAAACTCACTCACACCTTTAAACCCTACACACTAATACACTAAAACACCTCACCTCACCCACACCTACCTTCCCATACCCCCCCCCCCCCCCCCCGGTACACAATCTAACCCACCCATCTTCTTCCCCCAACAACTCACTCTCTCTCCTCTCTCCTCTCTCCTCCATAACCAAAAACATCCCCAAACCTTCCATACCCAAAACCAAACACCACCCAAACCCGTACCCACCTGACCCGGACATCCCCAACACCGAAAACTGTCAGCCCCTGTTGAACCTGACCCCCTTTTCGTCGGCAACCACCTGTTTTCCAACCCCCTTCCCTTACCCGCCTACCAGCCCTCTAACCCAAGCGACCCGACCCCAACACCTCCCCTGCCTCCGGACGACTTGATCCGACCCCTTTCTTATGCCCTTACCAGTCGAGCCCCGCCCCCAACCCCTCATCCTCCTGTCAACTGCCTCATACCCGGAATCCCGAAATGAAACCCGAACCATCCCCTGCCAGCCCCCTGTGTGACCCAGCAACCCATCGTCCCATACCTGCAAACCCTCGTCCCAATCCAAAGAAAAAAGAACCCCGCACCTGCTGAACCCGTCTTTCACCAACCGAGTCCAACTCGGTAGAACCCGAAGCTGCAGTAAACACGACTCAACCAGGGACCAACTTGTGACCTTCTCCAAACTCAAACCCATTTTCAACCCATGTTCCTAATGCCAAAATCGTACCTGTTTTTGTCCAAGACCAATCCACAACCAAAATAACTCCCACATGTGTTTTAAGCCATATATCCTCAATTCCTATTTTACTCCCAACTAACTTTTGTCCACTCTTTCAAATAAAACCCCTACTACCCTCATGTGCACACAATTCAGATTTTACTACCTCACACCTTTGTCATGCACATGTGCTCACCCCATGCTCCTCTCACCATTTCCATGCACACTCAAGCCAATTTCCAAAAATACCCCTTAGCCCCATGTATGTCATGCATCTCCTATTTAAAGAGATGAAGACTATTTGATGAAGGATCTCCAATTTAGTTTTTTTTAACTCTTGTGTGATAAATTTCTCTACACTCCTCTTTAGAGAGTATTTGCATTTTTAGCAAATATCTCAATATAGAGGTGTGTAGTGAAATTTATCTCTATGATGAATTCCCCCCACCCATCTATGATGAATTTTTGCATTTTTAGCAATTATTTCATAATATATTGATTTACTTAAATTCATCCCTTATGAGGTTTTGATTATCAAAAATTAGGGGTTTAGAGAGTTAGAGAGAGAAATACTTTATATTTTTAATTTTTTAGGTAGGTTTTTATTTTAATTTTATTTTTTTAGAGAATTATGAGAAATTAATTGTTTAGTGATTCAATTGAGTGTTTGTATGTAATTGAATATTGTGGAAAGCTCAATTGAATGGATGTTGCTCAATTTCAATGGAGGATTAGAGTCAAATATTTTCAAATCAATGAGACTTGTTTGAAGATTTATCCTCATACCCTTCTATTTTATTTTTTTTATAGCCTTGATTATCTGTTCATCATGTTTAAAATCATGTTAGGCGATATACCCTTTCAAGGGGTGGGGTGACCATTATTTGATGTTAATCTTACTTTAATTAGCTTATTTAAATTAAATATCTCTTTGATGATTAATTTTGCATTCTTACTTTTGTATTCACGCCTCGTGAGAGGGTAAATGATTTTCGAGAGAAAATCGGAATTCTAGTTATAATACCCATTTTAGGTTCGAACTAGAGATAGGGGTCTCTCATGTGTGGTATTATGATTTGAATTTCAACTCTAAAATTTATTTTCTATGATTTAAACTAGTCTACTAGATCGATCCTAGCGGGTGATCTATTAAATGATGTTTAGATCTACTTTTCAAGAGTTGTAGGAGTGTAAAATTGAATTAACTAAAATGTTATTATTAAAATTACATTTGCAACGAGAGTTGATTTGTGATTTTGATACTAACTTGGGATAATTAATTTTAATGAACTAATTAATTTTGATTAACTAAAATATTTTGAGTCATCCTAGCCCTTGATTGTTCTCACTTTTATTTTCTCACTAATCTCATATTTTAGATTTTTAGTTAGTTAGATTTGTCGAGTTTCATTTTTATCTCATTTTTTTAGTTAGTTGTTTTCATCTCTCATTTAATTTAGTATAGTTTCATTCACCTTTGATAATTTCTTTAATATTGAAAAAGCTAAAAAAATAGAAAAAGTAAAAAAATTCCAAAAAGACAATAAAAAAAGTGAATTACAATTGTTTTTCACTCGCTTTACTCCATTGAAGTGGATTGATAACCTTACTTATCTCTACACTTGAGTTTGATATTATTTTGTAGGTATTATAAGGTTTTGATTAACTTGGCTTTCAATAATGATACATCAAAAAGAAAAGTTATCAAATGGCGTCATTGCCATTATTGGGAGCGTGAAGCACTCGGAGCGGATTCAATTTTGTAGTTCATTTATTTCCTATATTTTGTTGCATTTTAGTACCATTTTTCTTTATTTAGAATGCTTGTATTAGGTTTATTTTACCATTGCTTGTATTGCGGTGCATAGAGACACCATATTTTTTCATTTTAAAATTTTGTAATAATTAATTGCGAAGAAAGCGTGATAGAAAAACCGGACAAGGTAGAGAGAGGACGTCCAAAGGCGAAGATTTAGAAGCCTCTCTACCTTGGGTCGGTAGGACTCCCGGGACCGACTGAGATTGGCGTAATCTCCCCCGGTCAACTCAAATTTTTCAGCACCCCACGGTGTAAAAACCGTGGGAGGTACATTTTCTAAACCCTCGCGCCTCTCCTGTTAGCGAGTTAATTCTTGTGTGTGATTACGTGCTCTTGTGTGATTTTATTATCGCATTTATTTTTCAAACGGTGTAATGAATTAAATTACTAATACCTACACCCGGTCACTCACGAGAAGGGATTTCATCAACCGACTCACTCGCTTACCAATTGTGTGCTACCCTAGCCATCACTAAATTTAAAATCAATTAACTAGGTATCCCAATAGGATAATATTTTTGCAATGGCGATCACTAAGATAAACTCTGTGATTTTTTATCGCTCACATACTTAATTAAAATTTGACTATCCATTTCACTAATTTCAAGATAAAAATTGGCTATATGCTCGTTAGGATTTATCCTTGCCTTGTGTGTGTGTCCAATTCAAATTTTCGGTAGTCGGTTTTAGTTAGTTCGTACAAATTCAAAGAGTCCGCCTATTTTTCCCACTCTTTTGTTCCAAAAAAATCCAAAAATATTTTTTTTCCTTGGTTTTCTCCCAAAAAAAAAATTCCAAAACCATTTTCTTCCTTTATTTTTTTTGCAGAAAAATCCAAACAAATATTTTCTTTCCTTTTGAAAAAAAAATCAATCTAAAAATATATTTTTTCCCGCTATTTTCTTCCTTTCATTCTCTAAAAATCCCAAAAATATTTCCTTTTTTTTCAAATTATTCAAATACCACAAAAAAAAGAGAACATCTTGAAAATAAAAAATAAGCCCGTGGTCGGTGTTTCTTCACCCTCACCTTTGTCAAATTATCCAACAAGACTGACGCTTCAGTCTTGTTTGGGGGTGATTATCATCACCCAATTTTTCTGCCACCTCGAGCTTTCCTAGTTCCAATCTTTAGAGTAAGATCCCTTCGGTCTGGCTGAAGACATTAAACTTAGCGCTACCGGGAGGCAGCCCGTCGTTCTTGTATGAGTCTCATCCTGTTTAGGGGTGGTGTTTCACATCACCCTATGTTTAGCTATGTTTATAGACTCGTACACATTTTTATCTTATCATTTATTCAGGTTTATTCTTGGCTTCCCCTGTCCACTTCATTAGCGGTTGATTCTGGTAATATCTTTCCTACCTTATGCTCTCAATTTTAAAAATCATTTTACCTAAGATCGAGGACGATGTTCCTTTTTGTTTGGGGTGGGGAATTTTATCAAAATCGTACCTCTTTTGAATTTTTTTGATTTTTAAACCTGATTAATAAAATTTCGTGCAGTTTCTTTCATCTCATTTATTGATGTGAATTTTCAATCATTTATCTTTTTAAGTCTAGGAATCAAGCTAGAGGATTTATATTTTTCTTAATAGCTTATGTAATACATATCAAGGCATTTTGCACCATGAATTTCTAGACTCAATAAAAATTTGCGCACTTATCGTGTCAATACGGTTTAGAGTTGAAGAGTACTATAATTCTCAAGAAAACCTTAAGGATCACTCTGAGCCTCATGAGGAGTGTGTATCTCCCACTCTTGAGTTGGATCATCTTCCTCAACCATTTATCCCACCCACCCCACCCATTATCCCTTCCACCCCACCACCTGGTTTGGATCTTGATTTTACGCATTTCAAGTTTCCATTTACATTTTTAGATCCTCACCTAAAATCACCCTCCACCATCCATGAGAGTATATGTGGTGATACTCTTTACTTTTGTGACATCGAGCTTATTCCTCTATGCACGCCACTTCCCCGTGGTATTGATTTTTCCCATCGACAGCTCCCTGGTGTGTTACGGCGCGACCTTTATCATCGTCCATTTATAGAACGATCGTGTGATTTTTTATGAGTCCCATGAAGCACCTTATACCTTTGACTTACTTAAGTCTATACTGTATAAGTGTTCAACTAGTTTGAAAATAGTGACAAAATTGGTTGTCCATCCTAGAATCCAAAGAACCTCAGAATCACTCTCTCTAATCCTCTTCAATGATCCAAGAAGGTATAAATTGAATCACACTACACACAATTAGAAGTGTATACATGTGTATATATTGCTTAAATTGAGTGTGTGTTAAATTCCCCTTAAAATGTTGTTTTAATAATTTTTTGGGAATTTTTAAACATTTTTAAACAATTTTAAAATAATGTTTTCATTAATAAAAATGTGTTTATAATATTTGTGGGGTTAATTTTCTATTTTGAAAACTTCAGTTTTCATTGGAATGTTTGTTTGGGTAGAATGTAAATGCACTAGAGACTTCAGGGTGCTGCCTGTAATTAAGTTTGACGCGCGTTTGCGAGCCACTCACAAGCCAACACTTGTCACTTGCCTGATGTATCTGTTTGTGTTTGTTATGTGAGAGGGTTGGATGGTGCATTGCTGATCGTTGGATCAAAACTTATCGATGGTCTGCATGTGTTTTTAATCAATCCTGGTGCTATCTCTATGAACCAATCACAATCATCTTAACCACCGCTATTTCATAACCCTTGGATCAAGTCAAAGTTAGAAAGACTTGATCTCAGCCCTTGATTGCCTTCGTCGTTCCAGAATCTTCCCTCACTCCTATATAAACCCTCCACTTCTCAGCCTTTCAAGACTTTTGGGCATTCGTCATTTATGAGAGAAAAAAATAGAGAGAAGAGAGAAGTGAGAGAGAAGAGAGAAAAGAAAAGAGAGAAGAGAGAGAAAAGAAACTGTGTTAGCCAAACCCTAACCCTAACCCTAAAACACTTCAAACTCTGAATCAAACCTTCGTTTTTATAACACCCCAAACACAACCTTGAGTGTTTGAGAGAGAGAGTGGTTTGTTCATATTGAAGCTGTAACCTCTTTGTCTATGATCTTGTTTACAACTTAAACATTCGTGTGAAGATCTGCATTTCTCTTTCATAGAAACTATAGATCTACACTCTGCATGTTACGTTTCACTAGATCTGCATATTTCTTTCTTGATTTAAGAAAATCTTTACCGATTTAGTTTTGAAAATGTTTTATGGTTTCTATTCTTACGAAACTTAACCTTGACCTAGTTGGATTCACACTTGGAGATTTTCAATCTCAAAAATATTTTTAAAACCGAGATTGATTAAGATCTTGACCGATTTAGAAGCGAGATATCCGTGGAATCTGGGTTATATTAAAGGTCAAAAAGGGTTTTAGTTCTGTAAGAAAGAAAGAAAACAAAATCACAGCATATAGTCTTTATATGTAATTTTTCTAGGACTGTCTGTAAAACTAAGTGTGTGTGAGTTCATGCATGTTGATAGGAATCACTTCACAAACACTTAACACACTACTACACTGGAAGTGTTGTGAATAAGATCAAAGATCATTGAGTCGACATAAGGAAGCTAAAGCAAAGGAAGTTATCAAACTGGAAGAACATCATCAACAATCAGATCTATGAGAAGTTAGAAGGACACCAAGTGGGGTATATTCCTAAACTTAGAATAGGTTGATTTGTGTGCATGTATGTTGGATTGTTTGTAACTATTATTTGTTGTTAGTGGATTTTTTACTTTTGTGACTTAGAAGTCACCGTGGATGTTTCCTCTGTTGGGAGAGGGTTTTACCACGTTAAAAACTGTGTGTTTTTTATTATCTTCATCTACTCATCCCATTCTATAGTGTGCTGAATTTTTGAAACTGTCTTGTTTTAAAAACTGATTACAAAGTCTTGATTACTCTCGTACATAAGTTTTTTTGTAAACACATCTTGTTGTTTATAATTTTTATTTTCAAAAGAAAAGGGTTTCTTCAACAAACATCTCGGAGTTGCTTATACAGTTTAATCTTGTATTAAACGGCATTAGCAACGTTTTTCATCCCGCCCCATTCCAATTACCAAACCATTTTGCCTCTTCATACAACTAGAGCACCATGCTTATAGGGCCCTAGTTGCCCTCACATTTAAGCTCGAAAAGGCCCGTGATCGATGCTCCATCACCCATGCCTTTTTCATCATTACCTTAATACCCACCCACCCATGGTCCACAGTGTAATACCCCGTATTTTTATGCTATATTAATTTGGGGATTTATTAAATTTAATGTGAGTTAATTATTTAATAAAAATTCGGAAATTAATTATGTTATAATTATTAACGTGACGAGAGTTAGTAATTATGGGAAATTCGTTGAATATTACTAATGAGCAAAGTAATATGTAATATTGGTTATATTGAATGTCACGAGTGAATAAAATGACAATTTTGGAAATTTGAGTCGGGACGCGCCCATGTCGCGTCGGGACTAAACATTGATAAATAAAAGTGAATATTTTATAAGTAGTTCGTATGGTCATTTTGAGTGCGCCAACGCGCCCGAAAGGGTCGAGATAGTCAGAAAAGTGTACCCGGGGGTTTAGTTTGGGTCTCGGGCGTTCTTAGGCCTAATTAGTACCCCAGGAGGGCGTTTTGGACATTTCGCAATTATGGGTAATTAAACCCACGAAATTCTAAGGGTTATAACAGATGTCTAAGGTTGTCTTCTATGGTTAGAACAACCAAAGACAAGTGACGGCCATAGGATAGGGAAGGAGAGAGCTTCCAAGGCAATCTAAGGCCCAAAAGCCATCCGTTTGCACCGCCACCACCACCAATGCGTAAATCGCGCGACGGGCTACGCAACCACACCAAAAACATCTGCAAATCAGAACACCAAAAACCATAGGTAATTTTTTATCTTTCTTATTTCGTTGGTGCATCTTTCATATTAGTTTAAGTGTAATTAGAATGAGTTTTTATGGAAGAAAACCAAAGATTTGAGATAGGAATTGCATGTAGTGATGGATAAATTGATAATTCTGGAAACCCTTGCCATGTAGAGGAATTACCCACGAAATTATGATGTTTATAAGAAGAAATTTCTTGAAATACTTGTTAGAACCATGTTTAAGAGAATTTTAGGGTTCTTGATAATTATGATAATTTTTGGGCTGTTAATCCATGTATAATGATAGAAATCCACATGCTTTACGTTGAAAATACCTAATATGGAGATATAATGTTAGTAGTATGAATCTTTGGACGTTTGGGAATGTAAAACTTGAATTTGGATGTAGAAATGTGTTAGAACCCGTAACTGCAAAACTGCAGAAATCGCAATACCTGCTTGATCGATCGATCGAGCCCAGTGCTTCGATCAATCGAAGGTTCGATCGATCGAGCCCCATACCTCGATCGATCGACCCCTCCTGGTAGACTCCTATTTCCCTTTTTAAATGAGTTAAATTCAATTTATCGTGAGATAATCCTTGGACACCCTTAATAAAATGTTGTGGGAGTTTGGAAGACCAGTAGGACATATGAATAATGTTGGGGCCTTTAATGTGAGACGAGAATTGTATTTTTGGGATAATTACATAAAGGACGATGAAATATTGTATTAAAGGGAGAGATTACGTAAAAATGATTACGATGGAAAATAGATGAATACCTACTGAATTTTATACTTGGGAGGATAGAATCCATGAGCGTTATGTAGTAAGTGGAAAGGTTCCTCAAATTAAAGTAAGATGTGAACGGTTATACGTGATAACTAAATAATGAGAAATAAATACAAATATGGGATTTGAGAATATACCCAATATTGATATGGTAATATTAGAATAGTTATATGATTGTGTATGCATATGCTATCAATGTGTGAAAAACATGCCCACGCTACTTGCTATCCCTGAGGTTACCGCGCTGGGACAGTCTTATCTCGATGGGACCTTTATGGGGGATATTGACTTGTACCCTAGAAGATAGATATCCTTGGTACAGGCTATCAGAATGATAGTTCAGACGGTCCTAAGAGACGCGGGTATGTGCTTTCCTCTTAGAGACTTGGAATCTATGCTTCGCCTCATATTGTTTGTGTATAGATATCCTTGGTACAGGCTATCGCAGTGATAGTTCAGACGGTCCTAAGAGACGCAGACATATGCCATCCTCTTAGAGACTTGGAATTTATGCTTCGCCTCAATATTGTTTGAGTATGTGTTAATAGAGTTCGAGAGTGATTCCGAATTTGTATTTCCCTTAGTACGAGTGATACGGGGATTGGATAGTAGAGTATGCCCGCACCATAGTTTTTATTTGGGGTGCTGTTATGATATATATATATATTTTACGAGTAGTTAATATATATATGAAATTCTGAAATCTGGAACTGCCTACTGTGATTTGATATGTAGGACATGGTTGATGACTCAAATTGTGAATACTTGTTTTGAGAAAGTATAATATGACACTGGAAAACTTTATTGATTAATAAAGTTAAAATGAGAACTTTGGTTACTAATTGAAATATTCTTTTCAAACAATTGAATCGTTAAATTTTGAATCCTGCGAATAACCTAAGATAAGTTAGACCATTGGGAAAGGATAGTGTGATATATGATGAGATAGACCACTGGGAAGGTTAGTGCGATAGGTGTGCACATTAGAAGAGAGGTGAGAATTTCTCAAGAGAGTGTCGCACTAATATGTTGTTGCATTGGCTTGTATCAATTTAAATACTTGCTAAACCATTTTTAAATCATATACACTATCGGGCTCTGAACCGTTTCTCTCTCTCTCTCTCTATCTCTCTCTCTCTCTTGTATATATATATGTATGTACTACAGGTGCCCAGCCACAGGGGCGTCTTGCTTAGGATCCCTTGGAAGGAACGTGCTGCAGCTTAGGTGGGAGTTGCATGCCACTTGCTTAGACGATTTCATTTACTTGATTCCACTCCTATGATTCTAAGTTATTGGGGCATGTGTCGCCCTTTCCACTATTTATCTGCTTTGTTGGGACATTTGTATTTCAGTTATTTCTCGTACTGTTACTTTGGGATTTATTCAGCATGTATGTTTTACATTAAGTTTTAAATGTTGGGATTTTGGATGTTGAATGTTTAAAGTAATTGGATTATGTTCCAGGATAATTGTTGTATGATTCTTACTTATTGAAAATGTTGTTACTAATTAAATAAATAAATTTTCTTTAAAAATATAATTTGGTTAGAAATGTTGAAAAATGGTTTTGACACTTAGCTTAATTATGTAGGGTGTTAATTTGGGAAAATTTATTTTTACGACAGTGATGATAAGAATGAACCAACTGTTCACCTTGATTTTTAATTTAATAAAGGAGTGATCGCCCGGTATTTAATTAGGCGGGGTGTCACACACCGATGCTTTGCAACATGTGATGCACTTTGCTATAAAGGTGCATTGACCACTTTAGCCTGTTTCCAGCAAGACTGACGCTTCAGTCTTGTTTGGGGGTGATTCTCATCACCCAAATTTTTCTACGGCCCCGTGGTTTCGTAGATCATATCCTTAGGGTGAGATCCCTTTGGTCTGGCTGAAGACATTAAACTTAGCGCTACCGGGAGGCAGCCCGTCGTTTCTTGTTCTAGTCTCATCTTGTTTGGGGGTGGTGTTTCACATCACCCAGTGCTTTACCATGTTATGGACTTGTACACATTTTTTTTTCTCATTTCTTATTCAGGTTCTTTTTTTTTGGCTTCATCGGTTCACTTCATTAGCGGTTGATTCTAGTAATCTCTTTCCTACCTTATGCTCTCGTTTTAAAAATCATTTTACTTAACATCGAGGACGATGTTCCTTTTTGTTTGGGGGTGGGAAATTTATCAAACTCGTACCTCTTTTGAAATTTTAAACCTGATTTTTAAAATTTTCGTGCAGTTTCTTTCATCTCACTCAATGATGTGAATTTTCTATCATCCGTCCTTTTAAATCTAGGAATCAAGCTATAATATATTATTTTTTTCTAAATAGCTTATGTAATACATAACAAGGCATTTTGCACCATGAATTTTTAAACTCAATAAAATTTGCGTACTTATCACGTCAATACGGTTTAGAGTTGAAGAATACTACAATTCTCAAGAAAACCATAAGGATCACTAGTAGAGACTTTAGCTTGTGAGATTTGTTCCCTTCATCCTTTCAGAGTGTTTTACGCAATCTCCGAGTCACAAATTTATTCAACTACTTTTGGGTCCGCACTCAAATCGTTGTATGATCTCATTATTCTTCACTAAATTTTTGGTCTGATCACTGAGAACGACATCACTTCTGAGTTGTAAGAAACATGTGTCTTTAAGTTTGTCCCGATCACTAGGTTTTCATCCATACACCTACCACTTTTCCATATCACATTTTCATTCACTCACCCATTACCTTTCCATATTCTCCCCATCCATATACATACCCCACCGCATTCATATATTATTCATCATATTGAGAAAAAGAGTGTTGATTCCAAATGTTAAATGTCTTCAGTGTTGGTTTGAAAAAAGAGAGAATAAAAAAAATATAGAATAATATCAAAAGAAAAGAAATATCAAAAGAAAAAGAAAAAAAAAGAGAAAAAAAAGAGAGAGTTTGTAGTTAGTTTTTGAAATAAAGACATTTGTTCTTCAAGTATAGAACATCGAATCCATCTTTTATCCATCACACATCCATCACTCGTCATTCATCCATACATCACCATCCAACCTCATATCCCATCCTTCTCATTTCAATTCCCCCTCACCCATTATCATCCATGTTACCCTAGGTGTTCGGGCGAATGAAAGTCAACGTGGTGAATAACTCGACGTTCTCACTATAGTGATTAACATTCCTTTCATGAGATCATTTTTCTTTCATAATATTCGTTATTTCTTATGTGTGTCTGAGACGTTTGACGTTGCTTACATTTACTCACCTCCTCACACACAAGAGCGATACACTAACCCTAATCTCGAGAGTTCATTTGAGAGAGAGATATCCGTGAGATTTTAAAGTTTAACCGTTGATTCCGAAGAGGCAATCTAGGAATTACTCTTGTGATACTCGACCCGTTTTGACTGATTCACACCACACACGTTGAGTTCTAGGAAGGATGTGCCTTGAGTATTTACTTAGCTAAACTTTTTATGCACTTCTAACTTGTATTTCTCAAATTATTTCTCTAATGATGGATTGTGCGATCATTCTATGTCTAATAAGAGATTGACTGTCGTTTGCAAATAAGAATTTTGTGGGTATATTCTCTGAAAATCCTCACGAGACACAACTCGTCCTGTAGGGCAACCTATAGGTTTAAAGGCTTGTTGCACATGTTAAGTGCAATCGCAAGTGCCCGTGAAAGTGGTACACTTTTGGTTACTTATCTTTCTCTTTCTCTCTATCTTATTGCTCGAGGACTAGAAATGCTTTGTTTGGGGGTGGCGTGATAAGCACCCAAAAATGTATATTTTATACCCCGAATAGACGTATTTTAGTTGTTAATTCTCGACAATAATGGTCTTATGTGCGTAAATGTTCAATGTGCGGGCTTGATTGCGTTTCCAGAGTTCAAAAGCTTAATTTAAGGCAAATGCACATCAAATGGAGTTAATTACCTTGCCCCGTAACCTCACCCGAACCTAACCCTGTCCTTAAACCTACCCCGAACCCCGTGTGTGTTTAGTTTGTGCCTTTTTAATTTTTTTTTTGATTTTTAGTTTGCGTCGTTTTTATTTTTAGAGTTTATTTTTGATTTATTTAGTATTTTCTAGGTTTTGTTTTCTATTTCTCTATTTTATTTTTATTAATATAATTTTATTTTATTTTGATTTTTATAAGGATTGGATTTTTTTAGGATTTCATTTATTTTTTAGTTTTATTTGATTTTACATTTATTTAGGATTTTAGTTTTTAGTTTTTAGTTTAATAGATTTTTATTTATTTATTTTTATTTCTTTTTAGTTTCATTTTTTATTGAATCTTTATTTTATTTTTAGAGTAGGAATTTAATTGTTAGATTTTTAGTTTTAGTAGTTTTATTTTTTTTGTTAGTTTTATTTTATTAAGGTCCAAATTAAACATACACACACATAAACTCACTCACACCTTTAAACCCTACACACTAATACACCAAAACACCTCACCACACCCACATCTACCTTCCCATACACCCCCCACACACAATCTAACCCACCCATCTTCTTCCTCAACAACTCACTCTCTCTCCTCTCTCCTCCATAACCAAAAACATCCCCAAACCTTCCATACCCAAAACCAAACACCACCCAAACCCGTACCCACCTGACCCGGACATCCCCAACATCGAAAACCGTCAGCCCCTGTTAAACCCGACCCCCCTTTCGCCGGCAACCACCTATTTTCCAACCCCCTTCCCTAACCCGCCTACCAGTCCTCTAACCCAAGCGACCCGACCCCAACACCTCCCCTGCCTCCGGCCGACTTGATCCGACCCCCTTCTTATGC
Organism: Sambucus nigra; assembly: GCA_949130495.1. Lineage (NCBI taxonomy): Eukaryota > Viridiplantae > Streptophyta > Magnoliopsida > Dipsacales > Adoxaceae > Sambucus > Sambucus nigra. The sequence goes on along the minus strand of OX422218.1, from coordinate 295,528,495 downwards.
CCTTACCAGCCGAGCCCCGCCCCCAACCCCTCATCTTCCTGTCAACTGCCTCATATCCGAAATCTCAAAATGAAACCCGAACCATCCCCTGCCAGCCCCCTGTGCGACCCAGCAACCCATCGCCCCATACCTGCAAACCCTCGTCCCAATCCAAAAAAAAAAGAACCCCGCACCTGCTGAACCCGTCTTTCACCAACCGAGTCCAACTCGGTAGAAACCCGAACCTGCAGCAAACTCGATTCAACCAGGGACCAACTTGTGACCTTCTCCAAACTCAAACGCATTTTCAACCCATGTTCCTAATGCCAAAATCGTACCTGCTTTTGTCCAAGACCAAGCCAAAACCAAAATAACTCCCACATGTGTTTTAAGCCATATATCCCCAATTCCTATTTTACCCCCAACTAATTTTGTCCACTTTTCGAAGTAAAACTCCTACTACCCTCATGTGCACACAATTCAGATTTTACTACCTCACACCTCTCCATGCTCCTCTCACCATTTCCATGCACACTCAAGCCAATTCCCAAAATACCCCTTAGTCCCATGTGTGCCATGCATCTCCTATTTAAAGAGATGAAGACCATTTGATGAAGGATCTCCAATTTAGTTTTTTTTAACTCATGTGTGATAAATTTCTCTACACTCCTCTTTAGAGAGTATTTGCATTTTTAGCAAATATCTCAATATAGAGGTGTGTAGTGAAATTTATCTCTATGATGAATTCCACCCCACCCATCTATGATGAATTTTTGCATTTTAGCAATTATTTCATAATAGATTGATGTAGTTAAATTAATCCCTTATGAGGTTTCCCACAGTTATTATGTTATATACTTGTTTAGTGCTTTTTAAGTGTTTTTGTTTTTCTCTTGATGGATACCCACGGTTTTAATGGCTTAAATCATTTGAATTTGAAGTTTGCTAAAAAAATTGAAAGAATTGAAAAAATATGAGTGAACACGGGAAATGGTTGCGAGAGACAAGTGAACTCGTCGTGAAAGCTACCGTTTGAAAATATCCCAAGAAAAAACAAAGGCAATAAAAAGAGCAAATATGCCAAAAAGGGGCCAACATAGTTTAGTTTGATTAATCATTCAAAACAAATCACTTCAAAAGAATAAAAAAAGAAAATAACAAAAAATATGATATTTGTTTATCTTTTGAGGGGGTTTAGTTGAAGATCAACGAGTGTGCACAATGAATCCTAGTATGCTTATTTTGTCATGACGCTATTAATTTATATAATCATCAATATTCTAAGCTTGTATAGATTGTGCTTGTTTTGTTCATTGAAGTTCACTTTATTTGTCACTTGAGGTTAAAGCATAGTTTGATAAAGTTTTGTGGTCAATTGGAACTTCTTGAACATATTTGAGTGTTTGAATTGTAATTCATTCGTGTCTAGTTCATACCCATTAATTCCATCCCACTCGTTTTGACACATCGATACTATGCTAGTGTGTAAAGCTTATGTGATTTGTGTAATATTTTGTGGTCGTTTATACCTATATATGTGTGCCAAATTTGTTTTGATATATTATATATGGTATTATATGTTGTATTTGTGAAATTTGTTTTTTTTTGGGAAAAATTTCAATTTTTTTATAAATAGTAAGTTGTGTTTTCCTTGGAGATGCTCATTACACATGCTTGATTATATCCTTTTGCGATGATATCTTATCTTCTACGCGATGCTTCGTATTTAATGTCTATGTCTCTAATTCTTTGTCTATTTCAGATAAAAATAAAGGGGGAGAGAAAATTAAAATGAGTTTGATTTATGAGGAGAAATTTATTTGTGAGTTTTATTTATTTCAAACTCGATGCGTCACGAGGTATATATTTTTGTCTCGCGTGTGTAAATACTTAAAGCGAAATTCAAGACATACAGATGAAGACAAAGTTTGGGAATAAGAAGGAGTTTAAAGACAAAGAGACTTATGCCATTTTGTTCAAGGTTTCGGAAGGGTGTTAGTATTTTTGTCATAGGAGATTTTGATTGTAATTTGGTGTTCGGTAATGTTTGTCTGTTTTGTACCGAAATAGCTAAAGGGGTTAATTTGTAAGAATAATTTTTCTAACATTGTTCATAGCATAACTTTGGCTAGTTAGGCGTATCCTGTTACAAATCGTTACGCACCTTCAAGATGAACCGAACACAAGCATCTCCAAGTTTAAAGACTTTTCGACATCCCGTAAAGGTATAAAATAATTTAGACCTTGAATTAATTTACATAATTAATGTTTGGGATGTTTTATTTCTTATAAAAAACGAACATGACTTTTATTTTCGATAAAGAAAAACTATTTTATTTGTTATCTCGTTCAAATGAGATTTACATCTTATTCAAACGATATTAAATGTCGTTAGATAGGTCATTTCTTCTGGTTTTCAACGTACTTCAAACGAAAGCGTACTGTTTTGTTTTCCTTCATCTCGTAAACGAACCTTAAGTCATTTGAACGATATAGTCACATCGTTAGAACGAAGTAAGGATCTCGTTCGAACGATCGCGCCGCCTCGAAATTTGTGAATGAACTATAAATACCTATTTCGTGTTAAGAACATTTAAGATTTTTGCCAACTCCGTTTCTACATAACTTTTGCAAAAGTTCTTCATCCTTTGTTTTGTAAAAACACCGTTTAATTCAAAAGAAAACATCCTTAAATATTATTTTTGTGAATTCGTTTAAACCCTATAAAGTTTTGTATACTTTCGTACACCTTTGTGGAGAAGACTTCTCCATGGTTGACTTGTGATACATGTGGGGATTCACTGTTGAAGATGAAGGGTGAGGCTGAAGGAAGAAGACTGAAGTCTTTGCGGTTCTTGAGCGAATCATTGTTATCGACTGCGGTCATTGTGGTTCTTGCGAGAATCATTGCTGTATTTCAGTTGTAAGTTTGTAAGTTGCGATTTGCAATGGAATAAAAGATTTTTTCATGCGGGGATTTTTTCATGAAACTTGGCCATAGTTAAATGCTTGGTTGTTTTATCTATTTTATCGTGTACTTACATATTTAGGATAAAAAGATAAAATTAGTTTAAATTACGTATTCTTAAATTGGAATCCTTGTCTAGCACATATTTACTTCTGCATTTAAGAGCACTCATTATTTCTACCTCAACATATTTCACCCTTATATTATTATCTTTTTGAATCTAGTCCACTATTCATCCTTTTATAGTCATTCAGAGTTACAGTTTGAATTTGAGGAAGGTAAGGTCAAGTGGGGACGCTAGTAGTATCTCGTATTTTTTAAGTAAACACATTAATTAATTAATTTGGTTAATTAATTACAAGGACTAGTTTGTTTATAATTTTTATTGAATTATAAATATTTGATTTAAATTCAATTCGATGATTTTGAGGAAATAAATAAGTTTTATATAGTTAATTAAGTATTTGGTAAATTAGTAATTTATTTTGAATTTAAGGTTTATTGGTAATCTTATATTTCTATCACATGCTAAGAATGATATTTAATTCTAACACCCGACGTAGGTTGGCAGCGGGGCCTGACCACCTCCAATATTAAAATACGCGGGGTGTTACACGGAAGCTTGCCAATGTCAGGTCCTACACAACTACGTTCTGGTATTTTGCCAAAATCGTTAGATACTATTTTTATTTGTGAACCAGAGTGGGTCTTGAATCATAAAGAATAAAAATATGTGGTAAAAACCAGCAGAGATTACACATATAGTACCATAAAAGTCATTATTCCTTATTTCGAAATAATTTGGTGATACATACAAGTTATTTTAGTCATAGAATTGGTTACCAACCTCTAAATTGTAGTTATTAAGACCCTGTTTGGTTGTCCCAAATTTGTAAATTAGATCATTAATAAATTGATCAATTTACAAATTGACCAATTAATTGTGTTTGATTTCGTTAATGAAATGATCCATTAATTGTCCCATTTTAGCGCATGTGCAAAATCTGAAATAGGATCATTTCACAAAAAACGTGAAATGAATCCATTTGAAATAAGAGTCACATAAAGTGTATGTCCCCTCTCCCTCTCCCTCTCTCTTTTCCCCTTTCCCTCTCTCTCTCTCTCTCTCGATTTTTTTTTTAATTTTTTTTCATAGAACCTTAACATCAATTTCAAATTACCAAACATTGTGTAAAATTGGATTTAACTCATTTCAAATTTACTCATTTACAATTCACTAATTCACAATGAACCAATTTACATAATCAAACAATTTGCGCAACCAAACTGGGCCTAAAGGTTCTATAAAAATAAAAACTTGGACCAAATTGAAAGTATTTAGATAGTTTAAGAGCTAAATTGAATAAACTCGTAGATTGAGGACCAAATTGAATACGCTCCGGTAGTTCTAGGACCAAACCAAGGCAAATTAAAGATTGAGGATAAAATTGAAACTCAAGAGAAAAGTTCAAGGATCATTTAAGTAACTAACTCTAAAAAAATAAGTGAAAGGATATTTTACTCACTTAATAATATTTGTCATCACGAGCAATTCACATTGCATATTTATGTAAGAATTGAATGAAACCATAACGCATTTGCGTAAACTGAAATGGGTAAAAACTAAAGAAGGCATTTAGTCGGATAAGAAAGCACATGGGGTGCCTGCAAACCTAAAATACCACAAGGGGTTTAATGAAATCTACCAATTTTTTAATGAACAATTTACAATTAGATCCCTTGGTAACAATTTTTAAACATTTAAGGACAATTTACTATTAGGTCCACTTGTTATGCCAGTAGCGTGAACTTTTATAAGAATAAAATTAGTGAACCTAAATATTTAAAATTTGTCAAAATTATTTTAGTCTTTAAAATTTATTTGCAAGGGACCTAAGAGTACTTTCCCTTTTTTTAATTACAAGGCTACCTTTGTTTTTTTGTGTGAAGTTTAAATAAAATATGAATTGTGAATTTAAAAAGAATGTTCTTTTATGTTTGAATGAAGATCCAAATAGTCCTTCGGGAGGTAAAATAAAACAACTTAAAGGCACAAAAAAGAAGTGAGGCTCGCCATCTCTCAAACCCTCACAGACTTTTTTTTTTTTTTTTTTTGGTGTAGGAATTGTTGTAGTTTGCATAATATTATAGTACAATTTTGATGATAATTTGAATGTGATTGAAGTTTTTTGGTGTAGAAATGGAGGATGATATATCCAATTCGCTTCGTCGGATGTCGACCCGTACTCGTAAGGTTGCTCCGAAGATGGCCGCTGCCCTTGCCAGCAATGATAATCGAACACAGGTCTTCTCTCTTATAATACTATTCGTTTCATTTTCTTTATAATCTTTATTTTTGTATGGGAATCTAATCCAAGTATCTGTTGTTTTAGGCACTTCTTTCTCGTCTTGAAGCTCTGGAAAATGATAATCCCGGGGCAGAATTGGTAGAAGTTAACGATGATGACGATGCTTCTCTTGATGAAGATGATGACGAAGGTCCTTTTTTCGTATTAGTTACTCCCCCCCCCCCCCCCCCGGCTCCTTCCTTTTTATTAAGCATTTCAGTTTTTGTTGCCAGACGCAAATGATTAATTGGCTTCATAGAAATTCTAGTCTCATCATTTAAGGTGGCATCTCCCTTGATTTCAATGCGTACTTTTGATTTAACATTTAAGTATTATTATGAAATATTTAATTATGTTAAATTTAATAAATTATTTTGAAACAATAAAATTTTATTTTTAAGTGCAAAATAGATTAAACTATATTTAAAAAATTATAAAAATATGTTTATTTGTTATTGTGTCTATATCGTGTCCTAATATTTTGAGAGTTATCGTGTTGACGTGTGCGTGTTATGTCAAAAACGACACCCGTATTCGTATTCGTATTCGTCTATGAAGCACCGACACTCTCCCGGAAGCCACGAGTCAGCTTTGACACGTTGGGACACGTTGGGACATGTTGGAACATATTTGGACATGTTCCCGACATGCTGGGACATGTTCTCGACACGCTGGGACAAGTAAAAAGGACACTTTTTATTTTATTTTATTTTTTTTACTTTTTTTTTTATGCGATTATGATTTTGCCTTATTTATGATTTTTAATGTTAAAGCGTGTTTGAATTTTGTTTTATATGGTCAATTTTCTTAATTTCATGTTAATAATGCTCTAATAATGTATTTTATGGAAAAAAATCTATTTTATTTCATTAATATATATATTTAAATATATATTATATATTTTAACATATATTATATATTATACGTATCCTAGCGTGTCGTATCCTAATTTTTGAAAAAATCACGTGTCGCGTGTCGTGTCGAAACACGTATTACGTGTCGGGGCCGTGCTTCACAGTAGAATACTTACTAGTCTTAAATAAACTGTCACGTTACCTGTTGCTCACAATAAGAAATTTTGTCCTCTTTTTAGTAGAGATAATAATGTTGTTGGATTTCATGTTAGTTTGGTATTTTTCTTTTTGTATCGGGCCCTTCGTGTTTTGGGTCTTTGTTTTGTAGACCAGGCCTTGTAGTTTTTATAAAGTCGCAATATTTTTTCAGTGTAAATACAATTATGATAATATTAGGGCTATCCCTTTTTGTTACCCCTTTTGTTACCCCAGGCTTTAAAGTGTTGTACCTTGCTTTGTCTTTACTTGTATGGGTCCTGCCAGGGCATAAAAGACAAAACAAGGTACAACACTAACCTGCTTGGGGTAACAAAAAGGGGTACCCAAAGGGGTAGCCCTAGTGTTACCCATACAATTATTAGGCTTCCAATTAAGTAAGCCATCACAAAATCCTCTTTTTGGTATCAAAGCCAAAATAAAATCTCTCTTTACACAACCTTTCTTCCCAATCCTAACTCTAATTACTGTTCATCAACACCGTTCTTCACGATTCATGCTGATCGCGATTAGGGCTCTATTACGGTGATTTTGGATCGAATTTTAGATCATAGTCCCTTACTAATGCAGGAGCATAATATTTTGGAGCCGTTTGTCTTTTTGTCATTTATTTCGTTGCCCTTTTTAGTCTTTTGGTTATTAAGGTTAGCTTGGCTAGCATGCTAACCCCCTTATAAAAAGGGCCTCAGTTCCTCGTTTGGATTCTCTCCTTATTTTGAGAATGCTAATATAGAGAGAGGAAATTACCGCGGTGCTCCAAAAACTCCAAATTTGCCACGGACTCCACCAAAGGGTACTTCCGGCCAAATCCAGCCTACCTACCTCCAGCCTTCTAGGAGACTAGGGCAGAACCGACCAGCCGCTGATGATATTCGGGCAGATCTAAGAGTCGCGAGATCGTTCCGGCTCAGATCCAAGGCGAATTTGTAGCCATTTCACCGCCGATGAGCCTTCCGCTACTACCCAACCTGTCTAACCCTCCGATCTCTCCCAACCCTTCAAGTCGGACCTTCGATCGGACTAGACCCACATTCCATACTCTTCAACCCCCTTTGTTGCGCCAAAACCGAGCCAAATAGGGCAGGTTTTGTAGACAACAGGCCCCTTCCAACAGTTTCGACCACTTTTGCCTTTTCGGCGAACTCACGGCATGCCAAAAATCCTCGGGAGGAACCTCATTTGGACAAATCTACAAACCCACCCAGTAACCAGCCTCTAACAAAACCCTACCTAGGGTTTTCCCAAAGAATGAAGTGAAACCTCTAATTTTCAATGCTACCCTAACCTCTTTGCCACCCCGTTCCATCCCACTTGACCACATATACACTGGATGTTCCTCTTTGGGTATTTTACCCGTTCCCTCCAGCGTCCCTACCGAATGCCCGTTCTATATGCCGCCGTCGAGATACATTTGTCATCTCTAGGCAAAACGTGCCACCATTGCTCCCATGTCCGCCTCTACCGACATCATACACACATTAGTGGTGTCCCCCACCGTTGACCCGCAATTAGGGCTTTCCGAAGATACCAGTTGGCTCCGCACGAGTATTTTTTTTTACACGTTGCACCGTCAAGGGGCGCCTCTGCATTGTTATCATTGATGGTGGAGCGAGTGACAATCTGGTCGCTCAAGAGATGGTTGAGAAGCTGGCTCTTCCCACAGAGCCCATTTCCAGGCCATGCCGCATCGGGTAGCTCAGCAGCAGCGGGTCTCTTGCCCCCCGTAGGCAATGCCGCGTTACGTTTTTCGTGGGTGCTTACGTTGATGAGGTCCTATACACGGTCGTTGAGATGAAGGTGTGTCACTTGCTCCTCGGTCGTCCCTGGCAGTACGATCACTCGAGCATGCACAACGGACGTGCAAACACCGACACCTTTCAGCATCAGGAACAAAAGTTTCAATTGCGTGAGATCCGTCTCCCTCGTCTTTCCGCTCTCATCATCTCTCACGAGGACTTGACTATGGAGGCCTCGGAGGCTGATCTCTGTTATGCACTCATACCCCAGTGATTCAAGATCTTTTGGATTCCTATTCTGGCGTCTGCACATCGCCGCCAGATGTGCTGCCCCCACTCCTTGACCTTCAACATGCCATTGACTTTGTGCTCGGGGCTTCCCTCCCCAATTTACCTCACTACCTCGCATGTCCCCTTGTGTTGTCCCCGCCTTGCTTGCCCCAAAGAAGGATGTGAGTTGGCACATGTGTGTGGACAGTCGTGCCATCAACAAAATCACTGTTAAGGATCGTTTTTTCATTCCCAAGCTCGAGGACATGTTGGATCAGTTGTACGTGGCTCGAGTCTTTTCTAAAATGGACTTGAAGAGTGGTTATCATCAAATCAGGATGTGACTCGTGGACAAGTGTAAGACCGCCTTCAAGACGAAAGATTGTATGAGTGGACAGTGATGCCCTTCAGATTGTTTAATGCTCCGTCCACCTTAATGCGTGTTATGACTCAGATTCTTCGCCCGTTCATAGCCAAGTTTGTGGTAGTGTATTTTGACGACATCCTCATCTACAGCCGGTCAGAGGAGGAGCATTTAGACCATGTCGCTCAGGTCCTTGACGTCCTGCGTTCTTAGCGCTTCTATCTCACAATGATTCGGCAAGAATATTGCATTTATCCACCCTTTATTCTTTTATGCATTTTAGCCCCCTCGAGTACCTTAATTCTCATATTTATGCTCGTTAACCAGACAACCTCTATTTTATATGTTTAACTACTTTGCGAGGTATAATTGAGCTTTTGTAGGTATTACGGTGCTTAGTGTGAAGTTCGGTAGCATTCCGGGAACGTTCCGTCGATAACCGCACACACAAGGGCATTTTAGTAATATCAGCATTTGGGTTTCTGGCCCAATGTCTTCACAGAAGTTGAAGCTCCCTGAGTCATCTTCGCGTGGTCGCTGACGGTGCGCAAATCCGAGTCCTAACGAAGAAGTTCATCTTCGCGTGGAACTTTGAGTACGGCAATTTCCGCAGAGTGGAACTAAAAGCAAACCAAAACAGGGAAAGGAAGCTCATCAAGCCGGTCCGAATCGATTCGGCCCTCTGCCGAATCGATTCGGTTAGTGGCCGTGCTCAAAGTTCCAGTTCCGAATCGATTCGGTATCAGTCCGAATCGATTCTATTTATTGCAGCTTCGAAGATTCCCCCTTTTCCCTGTTTTTCCAGCTTTCTTTATTTACTAGTTTGCCATTAGGGTTTTTGTATAAATTGTTTTCCTCTTCATTTTGAAGAGATATCTTTCATTTTGTTTAGTTTTTAGGGTTTGTATTTGGGGAGCTTCGCTCTCCTCCATTTTCTCTTTGGGGTAATACCCATTTATGTATGTAAGTTTTACTATTTATTGTCTCTTTCCTTTGTTTGTGCTTTATTTCCATTATATCTTTACTTTCCTTGCCTAGATAATTTATTGTAGTTAATTTATTTCTTGTTTGCTTTTGTTAATTAGTTTAATCATGTATCGTAGGTAGTTTGAGGGTTGGGGTCATGTTTCCACCATTAATGGGTCTTGAGCGCCGAAAGTTAGGTTTTGTGTAAAATTGTGTTTAATTGAAACCTTGTGTATTAAAGTTGGAATATTATGCGTTTAACTTTCTTTGTCATGCAACGTTAGTGTTTAAAGCGATACTCCTAATTTAATCCACGTGTGACCATTTCTGATTAAATGTTTTATCTCGCATTTTTGGGTTAGGTCTCTTCATGCGTGGTGTTTATAATTAATTAAATATGCTCGGTTAAATGTTTTCGTACCGAAATTCTAATTATGCATTGTTTAGCCCTTGGCGGGGATGTGATCCTGACTCTCGTTTTATTAATTCTTGTTTAGTTTTAACATCTTATTTTTCTCCTTTTTCCCGTTTTAAACCAATAACCTTTTACACTTCAATTCTTGAAGTAATAAATCTATTACAATCTGTCAACCCTGTAGATTTTCGATACCCAGACTGATCGCTATACTCCCTTTGTCGAGTGTAGTCATAGTTTAGGTTATTTTTGTATTGCGGCGGTGAACCGAAAATAAAGGCAGTGTCCTTACACGAACACACAGTTCACGCCTCATCACACCCTAAAGAAATGTGCCATCATGGTTCCTTTAGTTACGTTTTTGGGTTATGTTGTGTCAGGCGAAGGCGTTCGTGTAAATTACACTAAGATTTTGGCCTACGCCCATCTTCCGCAGTTTCCACGGCCTCGCCGGTTTCTATCGGTGCTTTATCGCAGGATTTAGCACGGTTATAGCCCCCATCACGAATCTGATTTCTACCTCATCGAGCACAAAGTTTAGGTGACGGAGGAGGCAGACCGAGCCTTTCGTCGCATCCAAAAGTTGATGACTTACGCCCCCCTCCTAGCATTTCCCGATTTCACTTTGTTGTTCGAGCGATCTCGCGATGCTTGCAAGACGAGCATATGAGCGATCCTCAGTCAGGATGGCAAATCGGTCACCATCTTTAGCCAAATGTTGACAGGGGCAACATTGAATTACTCCACCTATGACCTTGAGTTTTATGCCGTCATCAAGACGATTAAATTTTGGCAGGCCTATGATGGAGTTTGTCATCAAGTCTGATCATGAAGTGCTTCACTATCTCCACAACCAGCACCGGATCAGTGATCGACATGCTAAATGGAATATATATCACCAGCGCTACACCTTTCACCTTCACTATAAACCTGGGAAGGAGAATCAGGTTGCCGATGCCCTCAGTCGTCAGGCGCATGCTTTGTTCATCATTTGCAGTCAGGTGTTTGGTTTTGATGAGGTTCGGGACCTCTATTCGATGGACATCCAGTTTGGCCCCACTTATGCCACTTGCGTGCAGAACAACGACGCTTCGGCGATTATTTGCTTCAGGATGGCTTTTGATTTAGGGGCACCACTTTGTGCATTCCAGCTTCCTCCCTCCGGGAGAAGATCATTTCGGAGATCCATTCGAGAGGATTATTCGGTCATATGGGGCAGGCTCGTACTCATTCCACTATGTTTGATCGATTTTATTGGCCCGCTATGAGGCGGGATACAAACGCCTTCATTCGCCAATGCTACACGTGTTAGGCAGCCGATGGGCAACACTCTAATGCCGGTCTGTATTTCCCCTAGGGGTGGACATGGGTAGGTTTGGTTCGGTTCCATACCGAAACCTAAACCAGAACCTATGTGCTTTGGTTCCGCAGTATTGGAACCATACCCAAACCAATCATGTTATGGAACCAAACCAAACCAAACCAACCATGGTTCGATTTGGTTCGGTTCGGTTCTCGATTGCGTTTTTGTTTGGGTTATTTCAGGTTTTCTTATGGTTGTATTTTTTTTTGAAACCCTAAAATAGTAAAATATTAAGCCAACATATCACAAAATTTAAAAACTTATACATCTGAGTTAACACCAAAAATAACATGTGTTTACTAATGATTAAATATGAAACTACTTCCAAGTTTAAAGTTAACACATAATTATTCCCAACAAATTTAGACACATAATCAAAGACTTAAACACATAAATCACAAATACATTAAAATCAACGCATAATTTTAGATTTAAACACATAAATCTCAAATACTCTAAAATCAATAAAGATTCAGATTTATGTACAATAATTTGAGATTTAAACATCGGTTTATACATGGTAGGGTTAGGTTTGGTTTATATTGATTCCACATCGGTTTGGTTCTCGATTTGGGTTGGTTTGGGTTAGGTATAAAACCAAGAACCAAACCAATACGATCGATTTTTTAAGTTTAGGAACCAAAACCTACCCAATGGTATCTAAAAACCAAACCAAACCTCGTGGTTCGGTTCGGTTCGATTCTTTGGGTTGACAGGTTCCGCTGTCCACCCCTAATTTCCCCAATCGATTTCGGATCAACCATGGCAGGATGTTTCCGTGGATTTCATCGTTGGGTTACCCCACACGTCTCGCAGGCATGACTTCATCTTTGTTGTGGTGGGCCGCTTCTCGAAGATGACCCATTTCATACTATGCGCCTGGATGTCTGATGCCTCCCATGTAACCACCCTTTATTTTCAGGACTTCACGGGGTTCCTCGCAGCATCACCTCGTACAAAGACGTTCGCTTCACCTGTCACTTCAGGCACACCCTATGGGGTTTACTCCGTTGTTCCTTAGAGTTCTTCACTGCGTTTCATCCCCAGACAGATGGCCAGATTGAGATCGTCAACAGGAGTTTGGGAGATCTTCTTCGCCGCCTTGCCTCAGAAACGTTGGGACATAGTTGTCCCTCAGGCTGAGTTTATGTTCACTGATGCGGTTAACCGTTCTACTAGTTTGTTCCCGTTTCAAATAGTGCTTGGTACTTCACCCACCATCCCAGTGGATCTTGAAGAGCTTCCCCCCACAGTCGTGGCTAGCACATCAGCAGCTGAGTTTGCTGCTCGTTTGACGACCATACATTATGATGTTCACACTCGATTGCAGAAGGTCTACGCCTCCTACAAAGATCATGCGGACGGACACCATCGTTTTGTGGCATACCAGCCTGAGGACCTTGTCATGGTTTACCTCCAGAAGGTACGTTGGCAGGGCAAGGCGAATAAGTTGCAGATGCAATGTTTTGGGCCTTTCCGATTATTCATAGTTGTGGGGACAACGCGTACGAGGTTGATCTCCCTGCTAAGTTCCGGACGCACCGCACGTTCAATGTGCCAGATCTATCAACGTTTTGGAGTACACATGTTCCACCGATCCCGCTACCTCCAGCCGAGGGGCATCCTGTTTGTTCACATGTGGACCATATTGAGGGTGTCCTTGTGTCGGAGGATATTTCGTCATCTTCTGGCAACTACTGACATTACTTAGTTCGCTGACTGGGTAGCCCTGCGGCCGAGGATTCCTGGATTACAGAGGCCGCCCTTCTGCGCATTGATTCGGATTTCTATCACCAGTATACAGAGTACATGGCGATTTCTCAAGGGGAGGAGAATGATGCAGGGGTACAATATTTTGGAGTCTTTTGTCTTTTTGTCATTTATTTCGTTGCCCCTTTTAGTCTTTTGGCTTTTAGGGTTAACTTGGCTAGCAAGTTAACCTCCCCCTAATAAAAAGGGCCTTAGTCCTTCATTTGAATTCATTCCTGATTTTAGGAATGCTAATATTGAGAGAGAAAGTCCTTTTTTCTTTCATTATGTTGTTGTTGTGTAATTAATAATTAAATTATCTCCGCTCAGCTAATTACGCATCACTTTCTCTCTCTTAGAGTCGATCCCTAATTTTTCACCCTCTTTGAGGGTTTATTGGTGTTATTAAGGAGCTGCTGCTCCTTTTTTTGTTGGGACTGCCTGTGTGTTCAACAACAATCTTGGTTGATTTTCCGCGTCTTCTATTGATTTGTTGGTGGTTTCTTGCCTCACATTCGTTGTTTATAGTAGGGGTGCACAACGGAACCGGGAAAATCGATAAACCGAACCGAACTGGTTGTATTGGGTTGGGTTGGTTCGGTTTTTTAGACTATTGGTTCGGTTCCGGTTCTAAAAAATAAAAAACCGATATTTTCGGCTCGGTTCTCGGTTCCACAGTTAATCCAACCCAGATCGATCCGCTACCCAATCCGATCCGAACCGATACAGTATACTTTATAAAATATATAAATATATATGTATATAACACTTGTAATTTATATTTTTGGGATTACCTGAGTTTCTAACTTATGTTATTAAAGATCAAAATTATATTTGACCGTAAAAAAATTATTTTTGAAATGCATTAATCATAAGATTTCACTAAGGGTCCGTTTGGTTGGGCTTATTTGCCATGGCAAATGGCAAATAAGTTGGCAAATTGGGTATTTGCCTACAATTTGGTGTGTTTGGTACAAAAGTTTGGCTACAAGTTATTTGCCAATGTACAACACTTCCTATGCATAATGCCTAGGCAAATTTTGCTTACCTATTTGAGTGGGAAATATTTGCCAACAAATTTGCTAACTTCTTAAACACTTTTAATATTTAAAAAAAACAATTTAAAACTGTTTTAAATAATTAAAAAAACCGTTAGGAATATTTAAAAACTGTTTTGTAATGTTTTAAAAACTGTTTTTAATATTATAAAAAATTGTCAAGAAAATGTTTTACAATTTTTTCTTAAAACCAAAATATAAAAATATTGTAAAAACTGTTTTTAACATTTTTAAAAACTGTTTTGAATATAATATAAAAACAGTTTTAATGTTCTAAAAAACAATTTAAAAACTGTTTTAAATAATTAAAAAAACTGTTATGAATATTTCAAAACTATTTTGTAATGTTTTAAAAACCGTTTTTAATATTATAAAAAATTGTTAAGAAAATGTTTTACAATTTTTTTTAAAAACCGTAATATAAAAGTATTGTAAAAACAGTTTTTAACATTTTTAAAAACTGTTTTGAATATAATATAAAAACAGTTTTAAAAAACAATTTTAAATAGTTAAAAAAAGTGTTGTGAATATTTAAAAATTGTTTTGTAATATTTTAAAAACTGTTTTTAATCTTATAAAAAATTGTTAAGAAAATGTTTTGCAATTTTTTTTTAAATCGTAATATAAAAATATTGTAAAAACTGTTTTTAACATTTTTGAATATAATATAAAAGCTGTTTTTTAATAAACTAATTGGATTGACTTTAATTTCGTCAAATGGTTGTTTGATAGCCTCATGTGAAAAAAACTAGGTAAAATTTTACCATGCCCACTCTTTTGTCTATTGTCAACCAAACGGACCCTAAGTTTTAAAGAAGAATTTGGAACCAAAAACCGATCCGAACCAATCCAGGAACAGTTGGTTTGGTTCGGTTCGGTTCTGCACAACTATCGGTTCAGTTCCGGTTCCAAAAATTTGGAACCGTCCCAGTTCGGTTCGGTTCTCGGATTAGTATCAAAACCGACCCAAACCGAACCGTGTGCACCCCTAGTTTATAGCGCTAACAATATTTTTTTGGTTATTTTTCACATATGTTCTTAATCAATTTTTAATCACTTCTTGAGATATTATGGTCTTATGGGTGACTTGGGTACCAAAATTTAGCTTTTTTCGTTGGTACAATAGACTTCGGTTCAATTTGCTACAAGTTAATATGTGCAATTTTGCTTTGGGCCGTTTTGGTAATAGGGAAATCGTTTGTCGTAACTGTCCAGAGTTGAAATAGAAATTTACTCAGAATCGACTATGTGGTTCATCGTATGACCAGTGTTGTTAGATACCACTTATCCTTCGACGTCTCCTTTGTCGGTTGTTGTCGATTCTTTTTCAACTGCCACCACTTCATGTACTCCCTTCGCTTTTCATGTTAGGGTTGCGAAGCCCACTTGGGTTCTGAATTCCGAAGCCGCACTTATCACCTCACATGACGGGTAAGTCGTCCCTTCTTTCCTCACCCAGCATACTCATTTGTCAGTACGTTCGTCTTGTAGAAGACTCCCATGCGCGTACCCATAGCAGAGATGTGTGTTTGTCTCCCGCTATTACTCTTTTATCGGTGTTGCATTGCCTTAAATTTTCTTTTAATCACTTGCCAAACGTGTTATTTTTCTACCAATTGTCTCTTAATGGACTTGAGTTCGAGGAGGATTCTTGGCAGGGGCTATGGGCGCGATGGGTTGTTCTATTTTGAGGATCTTCCATCGTTGCAATTTTTCACCTTTAGTCTTAGTGCTTTTATCTTGCCGAATTCTATTACTTATGATGTTTCCTCTTAGACCTTTGCATTTGTGGCATATGTCCGTTTAAGGCATGTCAATTTCCAATGCTATGTTTGTTATTACCTTCTCTTTCTAAAGCATGCAATGACAAAAAATTCTTTTGTGAACTGTGTGAGCTCTCCAAGCATACTAGGACTAGTTATATACCACATCTAAGTGGGGTTACTTTGCAGGCTCCTGTTTCTCCATTTCTCGAGGGTGAGGCTTGCTGAACCTATTTCGTCTCCTTCTGTTGAGCTTACTTTGCAGGTGTGACGATAGGTAATAATGAGATCATTGTTTAAGTAAATGATGCGGAGAGGAGTAGTGACATTTATCCACAAGAAGCTTAACAAACACTTGAAATAACAAAAGCTAATTTGAAAAAAGCTGAAGGAAAGAAACAATTGAGGCAAATCTAATTCTCCAACGCCCTCATCCCCCTCCGCCAAGTCCTTCGGACACGAGTAACTCTCCCTTTACTTTACTACCTCTCGCTTCTGTTTTTTATTCTTGTTATCCTTCTCGTATTTAGCACCCAATTTTCGATATGGTTTTGTTGGTAGTACTAATCATCGTATTTTCCACCATCTTTCCTACGACAGTCTTTTAGGTTCATATCCCTTCGAGACCAGCTCGACTCCATCTCCATTCATTGATCAGTTGCTGCTGAGGCTCTCCAAAATCCTTAATGGTGGAGGCAATGAAAGTGGAAATGGGTGCTTTGGAACATAGCGGTACATGGGAGCTTGTTTCTTTACCTTTTGGGGAGAAGAGTTTAATGCAAATGGATCTTCATTAAGATGTATTTGGCCAATCTATACAAGCCGAGGTCAGTGGTTAAGGGATTCACTCAAGTTCGTGGAAAAGATGTTGGTGCTACATTTGCACTGATGCCAAGCGTACTTCCGTACGATAATTGATTTCTCTCGTGGCTTCCCACTGATGCCTTTACACCAATTAGATGCTTAAAATGCCTTTATACATTAGGATCTTTTTTGACCATCTATATGGACCCTCCTCTAGGTTTTCGAGTTGTGGGGGAGTATACTGAGAAAGTGTATCGTCTCCGGAAGTCTCTTTATATCATTATGCAATGTCATTGAGCGTGGTCAACAGATTTAGTGAGGTCACATCCATGGGTTTTTTCTAGGTGTGGATGCATCATTTTGTTGGTATATGTGGATGATATTTATTATTATGGGTGATGATGCGATATTTATTATTATGCGTGATGATGCTCATGGGATTGCCCAAGTAAAGCGGGATATTGACAAGGTATTAAATGTGAAGGATGTCCTCTCCGCTACTTTCTTGGCATTGAGGTGGCTCGGTCTCCTCGCGGATTCCTTATCTTAGTGTCAGTACACTTTGGATCGTCTTCAAGATACTGGGGTGCTAGGTTGTCGTTCGACTTCTACACTTATGTAACATCCAGTATTTATGAGGATACATAATTTAAATAATTTGGTGATAGAAGATTTAATTAATCGGGAGAATATAATTAAATTGGTGATTTGGAGAAATTATTTAATTTGGAGAATTCATATTAATTTGGTGAATTAAGATTTATTTAATTCGGGATATTTTTGGAAATTCACATGTGTCGTAATTTGGGGTTGAAATTGGAGAATGTTATAAAGTGACTCGGATGACGATTCTGAGTGCACGGTTGATTCCGGATTGGTCGAGATAGTCGAAAAAGAGTACCCGGGGGTAGTAATTGGGTCTCAGGACATTTTTAGGCGTAACTAGGCCCACACGGGGGTGTTCGGGTCATTTGAGCTTGACCTATTAGCCTAAAAACGAGATTAGTGATATTTAACCTAAGTCTAAAATGGTTGAACGACAGATTACATCATTCTAAACCTAAGACTTTGAGAGAAAAATAGAGGGAGCAATTGGGGATCTTTTGGGAGCCAAACCAATAAGATATTGATGTGTTCTTCGTCAAATCTTGTCTACTTCAAAGGAAATCAGACCCTGCGAATTATTCAGGCTAGTAGTTAAACTGGCTTTCATTTAATTTGCAGTATTACAATTAATATCATGGTGGGTGTAAATCGTAATCGTTTTTGGGTGGGTTACCGCATAGAAAATGGGTGCTTATGAATTGGTGAGATTACGCTGATTAAAAGTGAAATTGATGTTGATATACGATTCTGGTATGTAGGAATCTTAACTCTATGATGAATCCAGTAGTATCGAAGTTAAAATTCGGATTATAGGGATGAAATTATAATCGGTTGAATAAAAATACAGAAAATACCCAAAGTAGAAATTAGATTTATGTAAATTGATTGATGATTCAAGGTTTCTAGGGTGTTTAGAACCTACTATTATTGAATGTTAGATTGTGATTGGGTGAACATGGGAGAATGAATGAAAAGCTTACGGTTTCAAAAATGGTGGAAACAGAGTCGGGGAAGAAGATGGATACCTGCTCGATCGATCGATCGACCCTTTAAGTTATTCTAAAACATGAGATTATAGATTTTTTCGTCACGGTCGCGTGGATGCCGACCTCGTATTTTTCTGATTTTTTTTGAATTAGTTATGATTTTTCTACGAAAGGGTGTCTGAAACCGAAATCCTTTGTGAGAAATAAAATCTGGATTACTTAGGGATGTCCGTAGATTAGTGTAGGACTCTGGAAAATATTAAGGAACATTATTTTTACCTTAAAATTGGACGGGAATATATGAACGGATTCGTATGGAAATTTCGAATGAAATTAGGATACTGACTAAATTGAGATGTGTTTAGTATCTTGAAATAAAAATACGAATATGAGTTAATACTTATAGAATTAAGAGTCGGGGTCGTGACTCGGATATTTTTAGGCTAGTGCGACAGGAGTTAGGCATGGAGTAACCGGTTTAATTTATTATAGATGTATATAATCAATTATCGAATACTGAATTTAATAAAAGGTGTTTTACTTAATAGTGGGACTTGGTGTAATTCATTCTAAAGGGTGAAGATACGGACCGAATGAGTGAGTCGGAGTATTGTAGTTGGGTGACACTACTTTAATAAATTAATTAATGTGAAAATGATTAGCTTAATTGGTATAGTTTAAAATGTAACAAATTCGGGGTATGAGCGAATCTATGACGGAGACCAGTAGGATATGAGCGAATTACCTACTGGAATATTTTAAAGGTTAATTGGCACATTTCGAGTAGTGAGGGATACTCGGGAATATACGATGAGATGTATAATTGAAATTTAATATTACGTAGTATATTTGCGATATATATACTACGTATGAGACATATACTATAGGTCGCGCGAATACCTATATTGCTGATATTAACTTATATATTTGGGTTGTGTGAATACCTAATGATTATTATAGGTTGTGTGAATACCTATTGCATGATTTATTATGTGTATGACATACGTACGCTGCTTGCTATCCGGAGGAGGGGGTTGCGCGTTAGGACGGTCTTATCTTGATGAGCCTTCGTGGGGATTTTAGACCTGTACCCTAGAACATAGAACCTTGGAAATGTACTATCCGAGATATGATAATTCGACGGTCAAATGGGAGCGTAGGTATGTGCGTGACCCATAAGGCTAGGGACTATGTTTGCCTCCAATATGTGTGATTTGTATTGATGGTTCGAGAGAGATTGAACCAATAGTCCTTTAAGCAGTGAGTGATGCACCGGGACATGATAGCAGAGTATGCATTGCACCAAGTGGTTCTAACCTAAGGGTGCAATATTAATATATGTGTATAGAGTAATAAATATATGTATACTTGTGATTATTCTACTGTGTGTGCTTAGTAGCAGAGTATGCTTGCACCGCAGGTCTCAACCTAGGGGGGCTGTATTTGTGTATATATATACTTAATTTGTTCTACTGTGTGTGCTTAGTAGATGAGAAAGATAGCAACATCTAAAATAACCTAAGTTTGTGGAACTTAATCTTTAAATAGGAAATCCATAACTGGCTAAAAGACACGGAAAATTCGTTAACGTATCGTACGGGCATTATGAGCGGGCAAAAAGGAATTTGTATGGAGGAAAAGATTTGGTTCGAAGTAGTTAAACGGGGCAGCATAACTAGGAAGGTTAAAAGGCAAGCGTTTGGTGTGCACATTAGATGAGGGGTGAGCTATGTCTCAAGAGAGTGCGACACTAGCTTAGATATGAAAAGTGTGCATGCATATTTAATTATTGCAATTTAACTGGTTGTTAAATCTTTTTCAAAACAATTTAGGTGTCCAGCCACAGGGACCAGTTTGAGGATTCTATCTAGGGATGCGCAGCTGTAGCTCATGTGGAAGTTGCAGGACCTTGTTATAGACGCTTCGTTCATTTACTCCTAGTGTAGGAACCTTTCTTCTATACTCATTTGGGCATGTCGCCCTCAGATTTTGTAATTAGTTTATTTATCGGACTTTATGTATCCAGGTTATTGTTTCAGTGACTATGGTATTTTATTGTTGAGCCGATAGTTGATTCGGTTATCTTTATTTATCATTATTCATTTGTGTTGGATTCCGTTATCAGTTGTGTGGATGGTTTAATTGGCATTGATTTCTGCGTGTTGTTAATTAATGAAAGATAAAATTTGGCACCAGTCTAATTAAATTATTAGGTGGTTAGTAACCTTAAAAAGTTTTCGACAGTGATGCTAAGAATGAGCCATATGAGACCAATGTTTTATTTTGATTACGGGTTGGCCACCCGGTATTTTAGTAGGCGGGGTGTCACAGATGGTATCAGAGCATCAGGTTCTAGAGTCCTTAGGATCTGTGCGGCTTATTACGTTTCAGCGTAGCGTTATTTGATGTAGAGCCTTGTTATAAAATTGTTTTATTCCTTCACGTATGCGACTTACGTTCTCCTGCTATTAAGCATTGTGGATGCGATTCATATATGAGTTCGATTGGGCTTCGTACACCGAACAACTTTGGGACGACCAGCGAGGGCCATTAGAAGGACTGCAGGAGGGGAGGCTCAGCAGAAGGCATGGAATATTCTGGAAACGATGGTCGCGATAGAAGTCACCATAATTATTGTTTACGATAGATGGCGTTGGGATAATCACTAGGGCGTAGTAGTTTCCCTAAACACCATCGTAGAAATTGATGGTACAAATTCAGATTCACCCAGCGTAGTTGGAGGAACTCTACCGAAGAGCCATCCGTGAGGACTCGGGAAGAGAGGGAGGGTGATGGGTCAATGGAAGGAGGCAATCCAAAGGCAATTGTGTAGGGTGGCGTGCAGTAGCACCGAGGACTAAATTTCGGGCAAAATTTTTGGCTCAGTGGAGCGGTGTTGTAGTGATGGGAGTCAGTCACTATAACTATGGAGAGATACCATGAATAACGAAGGAGTTGGGGTGCGGTGTGACGGCAAATCCTCTCATCAGCTGTTTAAATAGAGAGGCAAAGGGGATTTCAATACTTGTTTCAAAAGGACCGTACAATGGTCGGTCATGAAGGAGTTGACGTGTTTAGCGAACTTCGTACCCAACGAGATGGATACAGAGGATCAAAAGGTTCGTAAGTTAGTGATGGACTCATGGGTAAAATATATATTTATATATATACATGCATGGATTGGGAAATCCAGATAGAACGACGGGTCCCGTTGTCATCAATGTCGTGAGAAGGGAGCCAAGAGAGTTGGAGAACCTAATCGAAGGGCAAGACTAGATTTAACAGTGCTAGTGAGGCACCACAAGAGGGGATACCCAGTAGAGGACATATTTTAATGATTGAGGTCAATGGAATTCCTACCAGGTGACGGGGGATTCAGTCAGGGCCGTCAAGACCAGTAACGAGTCCCATGGGGCCAGTAGAGCCAAAGGGACAACGGGGGTAGCAATCAGTGTCAAGTCTACTGGGTTCGTGAGAAGGACAACCCAAAAATGTGGGGCCAGAGGAAGGGGAATAACGGGGGACAAGAACGGGATGCCCAGTAGGGGCAACAGTTATAAGGAGTTTTTGGTTTGGTTGGGATGAGGGTGTTTTGTCCAGGAACTAATTGAACCGCAAGTGCTATTCGCAATGGAAAGTATGAGTTTTATCTCGAGGTGATTGGGTCTATTTTGTATGACACGAGCGAGTCATAGTAATTTATTAGTACTAGACTCGCATGAGAAAACGGGTTTAGTAGAGGTATCGTTAATATTACTATAGTTGTATATATGTTTTGTTGAGTTAGCGGGGCTCTCCGTCGTTCCATCTGCAGGGGGTGGATGTGGACACTGAGATGACGTATTTTAGGAGGATAGCTCGTTTTGAGAGATGATATTCGAGGGATGGTTTTATCCTGAGTACGGACTGTTGAGCGATGGTGGGCGAATACAACAAGACTATTGTGTTAGTTGTTCCGGGGCAGGATGTGTATTTTTTTTGCGATGTCTCACGTGAGAGAGGTCGAGCTCGCGGCAATATTTTTATGAAGTAGACTTTAGAGAGTACAGTTGTCTAGTTATATTGAATCCCAGTGCATTGAGACTTCTACTGATGTGATTCAGGGTATATCGGGGTTACCGTTGAGCGGAGAGATTTAGCTCATTATTGTTTACGTGCCGAGAACTGAGGGATAGTGAGAGCACAACATCGTGTGATGACTTGAGAGACATGGGCATAGATTATTTGATTTATGTGTCGGGAGACAAAATTGGTGATATCTTAGTTGTGTGTTTTGGACCCACAAATTCCGATGATCAACAATGCTAGGGGATAGTGCATTGGGGAGAGCTCTTTTGAGCTTCATTGCGGGATGTTACACGCATGGACCTTAGTAAACGTTGGGAGTAGTGAGACATTGTGGGATGCTAGTGCATCGATTTTAAATGTTAAATTATTTAACGTGTAAAAAAAATAAAAAACTTTAAGTTGAGAGCTAATACTATATATAGCCAATGGAACCGGGTAGTGCTGCGAAGGAAGCACCGAGAGAATTTTTGCACCACAAGTTAATGGGTGGGGCAGTAACGAGAAGAATTAAATTACAAATTTTGGGGTAATTGAGAATACCCGTATGATATAGCCACGCCGAGAGTGCGAAGCTGAGCTTGAGATAAGTATGTTACGTACGAGACGTTAGTGATAATTACTGGATTGTTTGGGCTATAATATATAATATGGTGAGATTTGGTGTTCACTGTTCTGAGATATGATTTACGTGTGCTAGTTATCACCTGAAAGAGGGTCTAGTATATATATTTGTGTATTATGTTGTTGTGTGTTGCATAATGGACTTACGAGGAAGTGTTTGTATTGTTATATTTGATCCCAGGGAATAGGGATGTTTGCCGATGGGGTTCAGAGTGGATGTGTTTAGTAACGAGGGGGGATATATAGCTTGTGATTGACTCGGGCTAAGATACTAGTGATAGTAAGGGGCGCTATATTGTATGATGTCCTTGGTAACATGAAAATGGTCGAGTATACTTTTATGTCAGGAGACGAATTTGGGGGTACATGATATGGTTTGAGGGCCTAGCAGATCTCAATAACCAACAATGTTAGGTAGTAGTGTAACGGGGGGTTCCTTGTTTGGATTTCGCTTTGCAAGACGTCCCATGCATGAAACTTAGCGTAACGCTGGAAGTGGGGAGATGTTTGGCCATTAGGACATGGGTTTGGTACCTTGGTAAATATACACATACGTGGTTATAACTGTGATTTGAAAGTTATATTATGATTTAAGGCTAGTAAGGCCGGGTAACATCTGTGCGGTTCAGCATGGGTACAGGGTGTATGGGCGCCATGGGTAATTAATTTAATTTTAATATAGTTCGCGATTAGATGGGGTAGAAATATGTGTAATAATCTTAAGCGCATGTGAGTAAGGAAGTATTCGAGGCTTGCAGTACTAGACTTATCTTAATTTCGAGGACAAAAATTCCTTTGTAAGGGGAGAAGTATGTAACACCCCGTATTTCATAGGATACAAAATTTAAATAATTTGGTGATAGAAGATTTAATTAATCGGGAAAATTTAATTAAATTGGTGATTTGGAGAAATTATTTAATTAGGAGAATTCATATTAATTTGGTGAATTAAGATTTATTTAATTCGGGATATTTTGGAAATTCACATGTGTCGTAATTTGGGGTTGAAATTGGAGAATGTTATAAAGTGACTCGGATGACGATTCTGAGTGCACGGTTGATTCCGGATTGGTCGAGATAGTCGGATCAGTGTACCCAGGGGTAGTAATTGGGTCTCGGGACATTTTTTAGGCATAATTGAGTCCACACGGGGGTGTTCGGGTCATTTGGGCTTGGCCCATTAGCCTAAGAGCGGGATTGGTGATATTTAACCTAAGTCTAAAAGGGTTGAACGACAGATTACATCATTCTAAACCTAAGACTTTGAGAGAAAAATAGAGGGAGCAATTGGGGATCTTTTGGGAGCCAAACCAAGAAGAGATTGATGTGTTCTTCGTCAAATCTTGTCTACATCAAAGGAAATCAGACCCTACGAATTATTCAGGCAAGTAGTTAAACTTGCTTTCATTTAATTTGCAGTATTACAATTCATATCATGGTGGGTGTAAATCGTAATCGTTTTTTGGTGGGTTACCGCATAGAAAACGGGTGGTTATGAATTGGTGAGATTACGCTGATTAAAAGTGAAATTGATGTTGATATACGATTCTGGTATGTAGGAATCTTAACTCTATGATGAATCCAGTAGTATCAAAGTTTAAATTTCGGATTATAGGGATGGAATTATACTCGGTTGAATAAAACCCGAAAAATACCCAAATCGGTAAACATTAGATTTGTGTAAATTGATTGATGATTCAAGGTTTCTAGGGTGTTTAGAACCTACTATTTCATGAATTGAATGTTGATTGTGATTGGTGAACATGGGAGAATGAATGAAAAGCTTACGGTTTCAAAAATGGTGGAAACAGAGTCGGGGAAGAAGATGGATACCTGCTCGATCGATCGATCGACCCCTTAAGTTATTCTAAAACATGAGATTGTAGATCTTTTCTTCACGGCCGCGTGGGTGCCGACCTTGTATTTTTCTGATTTTTTTTGAATTAGTTATGATTTTTCTACGAAAGGGTGTCTGAAATCGAAATCCTTTGTGAGAAATAAAATTTGGATTACTTAGGGATATCCGTATATGAGTGTAGGACTCTGGAAAATATTAAGGAACATTATTTTTACCTTAAAATTGGACGGGAATGAATTCGAGGTATGGATTTAGAGTGTTAAGGATGAACAACCCTCGAAAATATATGAACGGATTCGTATGGAAATTTCGATACTGACTAGATTGAGGTGTGCTTAGTATCTTGAAATAAAAATATGAATGTGAGTTAATACTTATAGAATTAAAAGTAAGGTCGTGACTCGGATATTTTTAGGCTAGTGCGACGGGAGTTATGCACAGAGTAGCCAGTTTAATTTATTATAGATGTATATAATAAATTATCGAATACTGAATTTAATAAAAGGTGTTTTACTTAATAGTGGGACTTGGTGTAATTCATTCTAAAGGGATAAGATACGGATTGATTGAGTGAGTCAGAGTATTGTAGTTGGGTGACACTACTTTAATAAATTAATTAATGTTAAAATGATTAGATTAATCGGTGTAGTTTAAAATGTAATGAAATTCGGGGTATGAGCGAACCTATGACGGAGACTACTGGAATATTTTAAAGGTTAATTGGCACACTTCGAGTAGTGAGGGATACTCGGGAATATACAATGAGATGTATAATTTATATTTAATATTACGTAGAATATTCGCGAGATTGAAGCAACCTATATCTTTGACTCATTTGAGTCTATATTATATAGGAGCTTATTTAGTTTGGAAATAGTGATAAAATTGTGTCTATCCCTAGTTGAACCAAAAAGCCTCAGAACTCTCATAGCTACATTGATATTCCTCTACAAGTTCTTGATGGTATTTCACATACACCACACATTAGGATTGCATACATATTGTATTTCATTCTCATTATGACCTTGTGTGAGTTAAATCCCTTAATATGATTTTTAAATATTTTTTTGGGATTAAATTAATATTTTCTAAGAATTTTAATTAATTTTTGGAAATTAAAATTGGTTCTTAATAAAGTTTGTGGGTTGATTTGCAAATATTTCTTTTGCCTTAAAACTATCTTGGGTAGAATCCAAAAACGGAAGAAACATATGTGGGTGAAAATAGTACTTTTACAAACTCAAAAACACGCGTTTGAGTCTTGATCCTGAACCTACACGTGTTGCACAGGCAACGGTTCGATTTGTGTTTTTATTCACTCACAAACATTTACATTACTCTGGACCCTTGGATCATCTCAATCAACGTTCTGCATGCGTTTGGAACCAATTAGAGTTGAGCTTTGCACCGCTATCTGTGAACCCTTGGATTTGCATAGATTTAAATTCTTTTAATCTCAGCCTTTGGTTTATGGCTTCGTTCCAGATCCTTCGAACGCTAGTATAAATAGAAGCCTTCTGTGAGGCATTTAGAGACTTTTGAAAGTTCCTCGTTTGAGAGAAAAAAGAGTGAAGAGAGAAAAAATAAGAGAAAGAAGGGAAACCCTAACCTTCGTCAAACCCTAATCCAGAAACACTTTTATGAGATTTTAAACCTAAGTGTTTAGATCGTGTGTTGAGAAGTTATCCTCTCTTGTTCTTGATCATCTTTCCAACTTAATCACGTTGATTGTTTTCAGTTACTCTTTATAGAAACTTGAGATCTCGTCTCTGTGATACATCTCACATAGTTAGATTACTGTTTTGATTTCTCTTTTTGAGAAATCTTGTTTGTTGGTTATTTTTAAACTGATTTTATGTTTTTAAACCCTAAACCAACATTCTTCATTCTGATTTCATTTTACTCAAACTATCAGACTAAGATCTAGTTTTGAGATCTTGATTGGGATTTGCACTTTTTATATAATTTTTTCAAAACCTGAAAGTGTTAGGATCTTGGATATTTCACAACAAAATTTCCTCTTGATCTGCGGATATTTTTAAAGGTCTAAAAGTCTGTTTTAGTTTTGACTAAATTGATTTTGGAATTTCTTGCATATCTAGTGACTTTGTAATTTGATTAAGTCATTATGTTTTTATTAAGTGTGAGTGTGTTGCATGCATATGTTAGAGAGCACATCACCACTACACTTTCACTCTACCACACTTAAAGTGTTGGTTATATGATCTTGAACTTGTTTGAGTCGACGTAAAGACTGGAATCAAGTAAAGTTAGGAAGCTCGAGAGAACATCAACAACAACAACCTTCAGAGAAGTCAGATCTAATCCAGAGGAGTTGTTAACGATTCTGAATTTAGTTTAGGTGTGTTTGTGTGGTTTGATTGTTAAATAGCTTGTAATTTGTTACTATGATTTTAGTGGATTTTTCGTTTTGTGACGTAGAGGTCACCGTGGATGTTTCTCCAATCGGGTGGGGTTTTACCACGTTAAAAATTACTTTGTTCTTCTTCGTTTTCTCATCACTTCTTCTTAGCTGTGCTGATTTGATAGTTTAAGTTTTGTTTTTCAAAACTGGTTTAGTCTAGATCCGAAATAACTCGTTCACACTCATTCAAACTATTTTGATAAGTTTTTAAACACATCTTGTGTTAAGTTTTGTTTTGATTAAAAGAGTTTCTTCAACAAACAGTTCAGAGCCATTTTAATAGTTTAACTTTGTATTAAACATCTTAAGAGGCATTTTTCAGAGATATATATATATACTACGTATGAGACATATACTATAGGTCGCGTGAGTACCTATATTGCTGATATTAACTTATATATTTGGGTTGTGTGAATACCTAACGATTATTATAGGTTGTGTGAATACTCTTGCATGATTTATTATGTGTATGACATAGCTACGCTGCTTGCTATCCGGAGGAGGAGGTTGGGCGTTGGGGCGGCCTTATCTTGATGAGCCTTCGTGGGGATTTTAGACCCGTACCCTAGAACTTAGAACCTTGGAAGCGTACTATCCGAGATATGATAGTTCGACGGTCAAATGGGAGCGTAGGTATGTGCGTGACTCATGAGCCTAGGGATTACGTTCGCCTCCCATATGTGTGATTTGTATTGATGGTTCGAGAGAGATTGAACCAACAGTCCTCTATACAGTGAGTGATGCACCAGGACATGATAGCAGAGTATGCATTGCACCAAGTGGTTCTAACCCGAGGGTGCAGGATTAATATACGTGTATAGAGTAATAAATATATGTATACTTGTGATTATTCTACTGTGTGTGCTTAGTAGATGATGTACCGAGACTTATTCATACTTGCACCGCAGGTCTCAGCCTAGGGGGGCTGTATTTGTGTATATATATATATATATATATATATATATATATATACTTGTAATTTGTTCTACTGTGAGTGCTTAGTAGATGAGAAAGATAGTAACATCTAAAATACCCTAAGTTTGTGGAACTTAATCTTTAAATGGGAAATCCATAACTGACTTAAAGACACGGAAAATTCGATAACGTATCGTACGGGCATTATGAGCGGGAAAAAAGGAATTTGTATGGAGGAAAAGATTTGGTTCGAACTAGTTAGACGGGGTAGCATAACTAGGAAGGTTAAAAGGCAAGCGTTAGGTGTGCACATTAGATGAGGGGTGAGCTATGTCTCAAGGGAGTGCGACACTAGCTTAGATATGAAAAGTGTGCATACATATTTAATTATTGCAATTTAACTGTTTGCTAAATATTTTCAAAATATTTTACTTGGGTTCTGACCCATGGCAAAATTTTTTTCCAAAACATTTTAGGTGTCCAGCCACAGGGACGCCCAGTTTGAGGATTCGATCCAGGGATGCGCAGCTATAGCTCATGTGGAAGTTTCAAGACTTTGTTATAGACGTTTCGTTCATTTACTCCTAGTGTAGGAGCCTTTCTTCTGTACTCATTTGGGCATGTCGCACTCAGATTTTGTATTTAGTTTATTTATTGGACGTTATGTATCCAGGTTATTGTTTTAGTGACTATGGTATTTTATTTTTGAACCGATAGTTGATTCGGTTATCTTTGTTTATGATTATTCATTTGTGTTGGATTCCGTTATCAGTTGTGTGGATGGTTTAATTGACATTGATTTCTGCATGTTGTTAATTAATGAAAGATAAAATTTGGCACCGGTCTATTTAAATTACTAGGTGGTTAGTAACCTTAAAAAGTTTTCGACAGTGATGTTAAGAATGAGCCATATGAGACCAACGTTTTATTTTGATTAAGGGTTGGCCGCTCGGTATTTTAGGAGGTGGGGTTTCACAACCTATGGACCCAACCTGAAGCTCTTGACCGAGGCAAATGATTTGCTCTTGATCCTTGAGTTTATTTGAGATTGGTTGGTTGCACCATCCTCTTTTCTTTTCTGGTATTCTTCAATTACATTTCCCAAGCCGTGCTCCTTTGCGTCTCCTTCTTTCATCAACTCCACCACCACCTGGGAGTCATGCACATAGAGGTTACGCATAAATTATGGCATAATGGACGTTCCACAACTTCCTTCTTTGACGAATGCCGAACCAATATATCCCTAGAATATGTCACTTCCTAACTCTGGTTGACAAGGTGATGTGTGCTTTTGTTGGCTTGGCATGCTTTATGATGTGAATCAAGGAGGATCATGAGCGTCATTTTTGTATTTCTTTTTGTCCTTATATGTCATTTCCCCTTTTGTGTTTTTATTGGTAGTTATTAGAAGTAGTTAGGGCTATTAAAGGTTATTAATAGATAAGAATGTGCTAATCAATGTGATATCATGATGGGAACTATCCTTAATGATGTCATTGTAACATCACATGGATGCTAGCATATTCCTTTAGGAGCAAGTAATGCGCCCTTTAGATTATTCCCCTATCCTTATAAATATTGTACATCCCTTTGGGGCAAGGCATTCAATTAATAGATATTTTGAGAGTTGTCTCATGTGTTTCAGTTTTTGTGCCATTGACTTGACACCCTTTATGTCAACTGGTATTAAGGCCTAGTTGTTCGTTATTGTTGTTGTGTAGGATATCGTAAACAAAGCAACTATGGCACTCGAGGAAAAATACTCAATCAGATTAAGCGTCTCGCATCGCTTAGCAAGAGGAGTCTTTTGACTCCATCATGGTCAAACCCAAGTATCTTACCACTTGCCACCACCTACCAATGCCGACTCACGTTTCCACCACCATCTCCGCCTCGCACCGCTTCATGCTGTTCATGAGAGCCATCATACCCCACCTCTAGTTTTTAGTTTTCCTGCCAAAACTAACCACGACAAGAAGCGAGAATAAGAAGATCTCGATTACGACCCAAATCGGATTCGATAAAGAAGAAATAGAAGAAGCAGAGAAAGAACAGGCCTTGGGCAATAAATGTTTGGTGCGCCGAGGGCTCAGGTCGCCACCTCCACACAACGGTTCCCCTTTGGCCGTTCCCTAGACGCATTGATGAATCTTATCGGAGCATGTACGAGTTAGAAGCAGCCGATGATCTTGGATTTTACTAACTTATTCAGATTTTTGACCCTGGTAGTGCCGATGCAGGCGACCCTCAACGATTCGCCCCCCCCATTCACACGTGAGGTTTTGCGCGATCCGGCTAGGGCTTTCAGTAGCCTTGATGTGTCCCAACGAGGGTCTGCGATGAAACGGGACCAGAGCTCCGACGAGTCACGCAAAAACACGTGAATCTTACCCTTTTTATTCACGGCGGAGCCACCTGCGATTTCTTTGTCCTCTATTAAAGCCAATCTGAGGTTACTGTTCTTCCTCTGTTGAGCCCCAAGAGAAATGATCTTCTGCATCGCAGAGGGATTGTAGTTAATTTGAGGCACCTATCTTTCAGGAGGTATACCGAGGATTGGGTCTGGCCATCGGACTGTAGTGGGTATGTGCGAAGGTCTTGATGGGTCTGGGGTGATGCTTTTGATGATTTGGGCTATGAGTTATGTTTGAAATAGGGGTTTGAGCTCTCTCTCTCTTAAAAAGATTGGGTATTGAGCTTCTAAAATTCAAAAGGTCCATGAGTGTGACTGGATTGTTTAGTGGTTGTGAAGGAAAAATGGGGCTAGAGCGCAATAAAATTTATGGGCAATAGTGATGGGAATAAAATTAAAGACAATTATTTAGCTCGGCTCTGGGCCGAGTATTTGTTGAGAAGAGTGCAAGCGCGTTCAAATAAGGAAGTTATTTAAATAAACTCAGTTTTTATCAATTAAGTCCTAAACATGCATCTAGGTGTGATTGATGATGATAAAATTAAGCAAGGACATTCAAACACACATAAATGAGGAAAAATCCCCCAAAGGGGCAAAACCTTTTATTTTCACTATAATTTTGTAAGAGAACGGCTTACACGGATTACAATGAAAATATGTGACACAGAAATACCCTCGGGTGTCGGTTCTGATGTCGTCGGCTGGAACTATCCCTTTTCAGTAGGGCAGCAATGAAGAAGAGAACGACTTCCTCACAAATTACTCCAGATGAGTAAATGATCATCTTGAAGGTTTAAAGATTCACACATATATGGGAATGGTTTTGTGAATCAAAAAGGTTTAGAAAACCTTAAAAAGATGAAGTCTTATTCTGGACTGTTTTTGTAGAATTTTGAGATTGCAGAAAGACTTGAAAATCGTGTTGAAGGTGTACAGGTATATATACGAAAATTGAGGCGGTGGCTCGTTCGAACGAGATAGCCATGTTGCTCGAACGAAGGACAAATGTCGTTCGAACGAGATCGCGCGACATGCCTATCTCGCGCGAACGACAACCAAAGTCGTTTGAGCGAGCTCGTCGTTCAAGGCACTTCGCTTCTACACTTAGAAAAAATTCTACTTTTGATAAAAAATTAATCCAGACTTCAAAAATAATTTTCGAAAAATTTCCCAACTATTTATGCAAATATTAAAGCTCCAACAAACCATTTTACCGATAAAACGTAGTGGAGTAGTGGGAATGAGCTGAGCAGCACGTCGCATGATGCACGTGAAGATACTAGATGCATTAAATTCGGATAAAGGCCGTCGAGGATGATCGTGTTGACGTGTCGATTGTAACGGTATCAGACATACAAACTGTGATCTAGGAGAAAACAGAAAATTCCTAGATTCTACCCCGGACATTTATAAAATTATGTCCTTACAAATCTCCTCCTATGTCTATGCCGGTACATACATAAAAAATCCGAATTATGCCATCAAATGACATACAAGATAATATCCCCATTAAACCCTCAAACTGAGAATACTAAATGACATGTCTTTCAAATCGTCAGCTCTTCAGAAACTTCCAAAGCTTTTCTCATCAGGGTGTGCAATCCAACAATGAACAATGTTGTACCTACACATGAGATAAAGCAAATACCCGTGACAAGCAACAGTTTGAAATATAATGATATGCAAAAATTGATGATCAATTAAGCTTGAGCAAATCATTCATAAATCAACTAAACACCAAAACATTTCTCCCCCATAATTCTTCTCCCCCTTTTTATGATGTCCCCAAATAGACAGATATGAGAAGCATAAATAAATGCACATGGAGAATGACACACGGGAATAAACTGCTATTTTTGTATTTTTCAATTTTTTTTTACACATAATATACAACAAAGAATCACACCACGAAAGAACACAAAAACAACCAAGTCGATGATAGCGTAAATGAAGGTGTGTGATCAAATTCGATAGAAAAATCAATGCATACAAACATGACATATGTGCACGATGAATATCGGATACTCCTAACGAATGAACTCAAAATCTTCCTTTGGTGTAAAAAGGTGGTAATATGAGACATTGACTCAATCAAATCAACAAATCAAAGCTCAAAGTGATTTCCACACCAATAACGTCCGAAACTATTTCATGCTTTTTCAGAACTTTCAAGGAAGTGCAAATCCGTTTATATTCTCCAACCCAACTCCCTCAGGTTTATATTTTGTATAGAGGCGATCTAAATTCTCAAACTTTGGAGAATTGATGATGAAACCTAATGGCCCATATTTGGCATATATTGCTTTTTATTGCCTTTAATTTTTTTCGGGCTCTTTTAACCTCTTTAGACCCCGGATAATAAAATTCCTCAATTTTTTAGGTCCTTTTTAACCGTGGCTTAATAGCGCAAAGGCTAAATGAGCCTTTCGCAACCCTTCCCCGTTTTCCAATAAACACACAGTCTCACCAAAACGGTTTTTACATGCATTCCAATCTTGTCAAGTTTTATCGCATATGGTTAGTTGTATAAACAGAATTGAGATGGAAACACTCAAGCCAATATGTGATAGACAAGTAAAATAATCAAATAAAGCCGTGCATGTGTGCAAGAAAGGAGATAGGAGTCAAACATGTAGGAAGATATCACTAATCACATCTCAAAGACTCCAAACAATGTAAAGCACATGGATGAAATGATGTAGCGTCTCAAATCTCTATCAAACAGTCACATGGATAAATGGAATGAAATTGTGACTCGGCTATCTTAAATGCTCATCCATAAAAGGTGCAAATAAAATACAAAAATCTTTTTGAGTTTTTCTAAAATTATTATAAAAGAAAATCTTTTTGGATTTTTTTTCAAAAAAATTAATAAATAAATATCTGTACAACAAAACAATAATACAAATAACACAAACTAGCAATAGGAAGCATATGATATGAACATGAACAAGCATCTTACCCTAGACACACACCAACCCCTCAGTCAACTGTGCAAATCCCCAAAGACTTCCTAAGACTCTCAAATCTAAGGGCATCTAAAGGTTTCGTGAAAATATCGGCTAACTGACGGTCGGTGGGTACGAAACTCAGGGATACGACTTTCTCCTCAACTAACTGACGTATAAAGTGCTCGCGTATCCTGATGTGTTTTGTGCGCGAATGTTGGACTGGATTGCGGGATATGTGTATCGCACTCGTGTTATCACAGGAAATAGTCATGGTGTCCTGTGAAATCCCATAATCCTCCAACATTTGCTTCATCCACAAGAGTTGCGTGCAACAACTCCCGGTGGCAATGTACTCAGCCTCCACGGTGGACAAAGAGATGGAATTTTGCTTCTTGCTCAGCCAGGAGACAAGAGCAGAACCAAAATAGAAACACCCACCAGAAGTGCTCCTACAACCATCTACATCTCCGGCCCAATCGACATCCGAATAGGCGGACAAACGATCATCGGTATCAAAGGAATACCAAATACCGTATGAGAGAGTCCCACTCACGTATTTAATAATACGTTTTAGAGCAAGTAAGTGTGACTCTTTCGGGGACGCCTGATATCGCGCACAGACTCCAACACTAAAGGCTATGTCGGGACGACTGGCAGTCAAGTAGAGAAGACTACCTATCATACTCCGATACAAGGTTTGCTCTACGTCCTTGCCTGAAGTGTCCTTACTAAGCTTGGTAGTGGTACTCATATATGTACGTGCATGCTTAGCGGAGTCTAACCCAAATTTCTTCACTAGGTCTTTAGCATACTTAGATTGGGAGATGAACATCCCATCCTCTAGCTGACGAACCTGGAGACCAAGGAAGAAAGTAAGCTCACCAACCATGCTCATCTTAAACTCACTTTTCATCTCCTCCTCAAAGTGATGAGCATGTTGGGAGCACGTGGATCCAAAGACTATGTCGTCCACATAGACCTGGACAACCAAAATAGCACCGTCATCTCTCATGACGAACAACGTCATATCAACTCCCCTGCTCTTGAAGCCACGGGCTAAAAGATAGGAAGTAAGCCTCTCGTACCAAGCACGTGGTGCTTGCTTCAAACCATACAAGGCTTTCCTCAGATAGTAGACGTGCTCCGGGTGCTTAGGGTCTTCAAACCCTTTCGGTTGTTCCACATAAACCTCCTCCTGTAGAATGCCATTTAGAAGGGCACTCTTGACATCCATCAGATATAACTTGAAGCGCAGATGACATGCGATGGCGAGTTGTAAGCGGACGAACTCGAGCCTCGCAACAGGAGCAAATGTCTCCCCAAAGTCTACACCTTTTATCTGTGTGTAGCCTTGAGCGACCAACCTAACCTTGTTCCTGATTATGGTACCATTTTCATCCATTTTATTCTTGAAAATCCATCTGGTACCTATCACATTAGTCTCACTAGGTCGGGAGACAAGTTCCCAGACATTATTCTTTTTAAACTGAAGCAACTCATCCTGCATAGCAGATATCCAGTGTTCATCCTTGAGTGCTTCTTTGTGGTTCTTGGGCTCGACTTTGGACGTGTAGCAGAAATGGCTAACAACGTTCTCTAGCTGAGCACGAATCTTAACCCCTAGAGTGGGATCACCAACAATGGCAGAAGGGTCATGACTCTTGCGAACCCAAGCAGGTGTGTCCCCTAACACAGGAGTAGGGTCCACAGAGTGTGGGTGAGGTACAAGTAAATTACTGCCAGAAACATCCTCATTCTCACACTGAAGGCTAGAATCAATAAACGCCGAAGGTTCGTCATCTTGCACGGTGACGTTTATTGACTCCATAACCTTACAGCTCTTCAGGTTAAAAACCCGGTAAGTTCTACTATTCGATGAATATCCTAACAGTATTCCCTCGTCGCTTCGGGAGTCAAACTTTCCTAATTGCTCTCTATCCCGTAGGATGTAGCATTTACTCCCCAAAACACGGAAATATGCAAGGTTGGGTTTCTTGCCAGTCCACAATTCATAAAGCGTCTTAAGTGTGTGTGGACGCAGGTAAACCCTATTCACCATGTAGCATGCAGTAGACACTGCCTCTGCCCAAAATCTCCTAGTAACCTTACGACCTAGAAGCATAGATCTAGTCATTTCCTGGATCGTCCTATTCTTTCTCCCAACAATCCCATTTTGCTGAGGAGTCTTCACAGCAGAAAACTCATGTTTGATCCCAATGCTATCACAGTAAAGATCTACCTTTGCTTCCTTAAATTCAGTGCCGTTGTCACTACGTATCCTGTTAATAGTGACTCCGTGTTGATTTTGCAGGACACGGCAATTGGTCGTTAAAAACTCCACTGCATCGGATTTCTCCCTCAGAAAACCTACAATCGAGTATCTGGAGAAATCATCTACCATCACGAGGATATACCTCTTACCACCCAGACTCTCAGTACGAGTAGGACCCATAAGATCCATGTGAATAAGCTTAAGAACACGAGAGGTGGTAATGGAATGCAACTTCCTATGGGGGCTACAAATTTGTTTTCCCATCTGACAGGGTCCACAAACCGTCGAAGTTGGCTTTCCAAGTGATGGTAAGCCACGTACTAGGTCCTTTTTAGCTAAACGAGTTAGATCTCTAACGTTCACGTGACCTAGACGTTGGTGCCACAGATCCATAGGAGTGATCGTGGCGCTGTTGCAGACAAGTGAGGATGTGGGCTCAGTCCCATAGCAATTATCCTTTGTCCTCACCCCTCGCACTAAAAGTTTACCGGCTTGATTATAGACATTACATGCGTCTCGGTCAAACTTTACGGCAAAGTCAGCGTTGCACAGCTGGCTAATGCTGAGAAGGTTTGCTTTCAAACCTTTGACGTACAAAACATTCTCTAGCTTAGGAAATCCTGGTAGCTTTACAGTACCACGACTTGCTCCCATCTCCAAAGGTGACTCAACCATTCGTATAATCCTCAAGAGAAGTAAAAAATGAGGCATCACCTGTCATATGTCTGGAGCATCCACTATCAAAATACCACTGTGAGGTATTATGTGCTTTGAGAGCGATATGAACAACAAAGGCCTTTTTATCTTTCTTAGGTACCCAAGAAGTGGTGACCTTTTGTTTACCTTTGTTGTTGTTGGTTTTAGCCGGAATGTGAGAAGCATTAACTGACGACAAAGACATCCGTCGGAATTCCTCCATCAAACTCTGTGATGTGACAGCTAAAAACTCAACTCGCTCTCGCAGACTGAAAAAATCATCAGTATGCTGTGGTGGAGCAGTAGTACGTCGTGTCCGACCCATACTATAACAAAACTCCCTGAGGTGGCCTTTTCTTTTGCAATATGTACAAAAGAACACAGTCTTAGGCAGACCTTGGTTTGCTTTTCTTAGTCGAACTCTCGTTCGAGGTTTTTGACGATGGCCATAAGGAGTTGTAGTAAACTCAGGAACTGGTCCAGGTGCAATTTGGGACGTGGAAGCACTGTCATAACCAATTCCCTGCCTATCACCAAAACCTAAAGCGGGGACGAGGAGCATCTTTCCCATCTTCCCAAATCTGTCCTCGATTTGTACCTTGACTTCCCGTGCTCTCTCCAGAACCTGAGTAAGCTGGGCTACAAGGGCTTCAAGTTTCTTCCGAGTCTCCACGAAGGAATGGAGTTCACTCGTAAGACTAGCCACTTGTTTAGTCAAGTCCCCTCTCTCTTTCTCAAAACAACTCTCTCTCTCTCTCTAAACAAACTCTCTTTCTCAACACATGCAGACTCTCTCTCTCTTAAGGTAGTGCAGGTGGAGGACTCTCTCTCTCGTTTTTCTTAAATCTTCCTCTAAAGCGGTGATCCTAAGAACTAACGCTTTGTTACGCTTTTTAGTTTTAAAAGACTCAGAATAAAGCTCGGCGTAGGCGCGTTGAAGATCACTCTCGCTCTCACTTGTGTCATCCTCCTCCTCACTCACTTCACTCTCACTGTCGAGGTGTCCCTGTGAAGCAGCATCCTCATCGTCCTGAGGAGCACTAGAAGTACTCACATGAATAGCCATGAATGCGGTGAAGTTACACTCATGCGGTGATTCATCTCCAGAATCCACCGACTCGACCTCACTGTCGTCACTAAGGGTAGCATTAAGGACAACTTTACCCTTTTCTCTGTTCAGCCTAGTAGCACACTCAAAAGCTCTATGACCCTTACTGTCGCACTCAAAGCATCTCTCACTTTCTTTCTTAGGAGGATCTTTAAAATCTTTTTCATTTTTCTTTTCAAACTTATTTTTCTCAAACTTATTTTTCTCTTTAAAATTACCATTTTTCTTGAATTTGAGAATTCTCTTGAAATTTTTAGCAAATAGGGCCAAATCATCAAAGTCAAAATCACACTCAGAATCTGACGTCTCTGTCTCTCTTTTTCTAGATGACTCTCTCCTCTTTCTTGCCGACCCCTCACTCTTTCTCTCCTGGGCATTAAGTGCAATTCCCTTATCTTTAGACTTGACAGATTTAGGAAAATATCAATTTCATACGTTTGCAAGTCTCCTACAAGTTCTTCCAATTTAAGCGTATTTAAATTACTCATAGAATTTAACACAGTGACTTTAGGGATAAGACGCTTTGGCAGTGATCTAAGAATCTTTTTAACAACTCTAGCATTAGGAATGTGTTCACCAAGATTAAAGCTAGTGTTAACAATATCAGACAGTCTAACATAAAATTCATCAAAACATTCAGATTCAAGCATGGTGATTGTTTCAAATTGAGTTGTTAAATTTTGCAATTTAGACTCTTTCACAACTTTAGTACCTTCATGGGTAAGTTGCAAAACATCCCATGCCTCTTTTGACGTGGTGCACGCCATTATGCGTTTGAACTCATCAGGTGTGACATATCCAGAAATAGCACTTAAACCCTTAGAATTAAAAGATGACCATTTAAATTCTTCTTCAGTCCATGTAGTAACAGGTTTTAAATTGGTCACGTTTTCAAGGATGACGGAGGGAGGTGTCCACCCTCTTTCAACCAAAATCCAGACACGTTCATCAATGGCTTTTAATGCAGATCTCATGCGGGCTTTCCAGTATGCATAGTTTGTCCCGTCAAACACTGACATTTTATTATATAACTTCTCCATTATGAACACACTCGTTTTCAAAAATCAATTTTTTCAGAAAATTGATATCTTAGAAAATTTTTGCGGAAAATTACACGGTAAAGTTGTGTAACTGGCTCTGATACCAATTTGAGAAAAGTGCGCTTGCGTTCAAATAAGGAAGTTATTTAATTAAACTCAGTTTTTATCAATTAAGTCCTAAACATGCATCTAGGTGTGATTGATGATGATAAAATTAAGCAAGAACATTCAAACACACATAAATGAGGAAAAATCCCCCAAAGGGGCAAAACCTTTTATTTTCACTATAATTTTGTAAGAGAACGGCTTACACGGATTACAATGAAAATATGTGACACAGAAATACCCTCGGGTGTCGGTTCTGATGTCGTCGGCTGGAACTATCCCTTTCCAGTAGGGTAGCAATGAAGAAGAGAACGGCTTCCTCACAAATTACTCCAGATGAGTAAATGATCCTCTTGAAGGTTTAAAGATTCACACACATATATGGGAATGGTTTTGTGAATCAAAAAGGTTTAGAAAACCTTAAAAAGATGAAGTCTTATTATGTACTATTTTCGCAGAATTTTGAGATTGCAGAAAGACTTGAAAATCGTGTAGAAGGTGTACAGGTATTTATACGAAAATCGAGGCGGTGGCTCGTTCGAACGAGATAGCCATGTCGCTCGAACGAAGGACAGATGTCGTTCGAACGAGATCGCGCGACATGCCTGTCTTGCGCGAACGACAGCCAAAGTCGTTTGAGCGAGCTCGCCATTTAAGGCACTTCGCTTCTACACTTATAAAAAATTCTGCTTTTGATAAAAAATTAATCCAGACTTCAAAAATAATTTTCGAAAAATTTCTCAAATATTTATGCAAATATTAAAGCTCCAATAAACCATTTTACCGATAAAGCGTAGTGAAGTAGTGGGAATGAGCTGAGCAGCACGTCGCATGACGCACGTGAAGATACTGGATGCATTGAATTCGGATAAAGGTCGTCGAGGATGATCGTGTTGACGTGCCGAATGTAACGGTATCAGCCATACAAACTGTGATCTAGGAGAAAACAGAAAATTCCTAGATTCTACCCCGAACATTTGTAAAATTATGTCCTTACATTTGTATGCAAGTCCAATACAAATTTGGACTGCTATGGTATTCATTTGCAAGAAATTAGGTTTTGGGGGTTCAAAGGCTACTGAAGTCCTCCTGGGCAGATTAAAGACATTTGAGCATTGCTTCCTTTGGGCTGGAAATCACAGGTTGGGCCCATTTATGAGGAATTTAACATTTGGGCTCCAAGTTACAAAGAAAAATAATTTACGTTCACGCGCTTCACCTCCTGCACTTGCCTTGAGTTCGAGGTCGAACTCTTTTCAATGGGGGGAGAGTGATGTGAATTAAGGAGGAGCATGATCGTCATTTTTATATTTTTTTTCCTTATTTTTTATTGGTAGTCCTTATAAATAGTTATGGTTGTTTAGGGTTACTTGTATATAAGAATGTGCTAGTCCATGTGATATCATGGTGGGGACCATCCTTAGTTATGTCACTCATGACATCACATGGATGCTAGTATATTCCTTTAGGATCAAGTAATGGGCCCTCTTGAATCTTACCATATTTCTATAAATATTATACACCCCATTTGGGGTAAGGCATTCAATCAATAGATATTTTGAGAGTTGTCTTGTGTTAGTGTTTTTTTTAGTGCCATTTACACCATTTATGTCAGCTTCGCCATGGCATGACCGAGGTTGGCATTGGTGAAGACAAGTTCGAGCCAATGGAATTTGGCCAAGTGTTGAACAAATGTGGGTTGCAAGATTTGTGCCGCAAAGTCATTGTTGCTTAGGTCAAGGCCAAGTGTTGGTGCACTTGCAGACTAAGGCACCATTTTGGATTTTTAGTTAAAAGGTACTATAGGGAGGGGTAGTGGAGCTGACTTGGCTTAGTCATGGCCAAATTTGAGCATGATTCTTAGTCTTTTTGTGAGCACATTGTGGGCATTATTGGACAAGCGTGGGAGGTTGGTGGTACATGTCTATCTATTGCATGACTCGGGCGCGGGGTTGCACCGTGGGCACTCAGTAGATTATTTCTGGCACGTGGCTAAAGTATTGAAGCTGGGCATGTCATTGGTTTTCTAAGGCACTTGATTCATCGGGCTTTGTGCACAATGACTGGATTAAGGCTGCAAATTGTGGGCTGTCAAAGTAAACTAGTGTGGGGCAGGCAATGTTGTATCATAGCAATTGCTGAAAGGGGTGCATGTGACTAATACGTGGAGGAGCAATTTTGCATAGTGCATAGCGGAGAGCAGTTTTGGTGGAAAATTTCCACAAAACGTATGGTCAGTAGATTGTCGCATACCCTAGGCAGTTTCTACCTTGCGTATTTAGCCATTTGTTTTGTGATAGAGAAGACATTTTGGCCCAATTTTAGTGTCCCTTTGTATTATCTTAGTTTTTAATATAAAGGTTAGGAGTGGAGTTCCCGAAATTCGTGCCCTGCGTTCTGTTTTTTTCATGCAAGTGTGTTTGGGCTTGCTGCATTTCTTACTTAGAAAAAAACGTCGGCGTTTGCAGCGAACCTCGTTTTGGGGTGACCTTGTGCCGCACCAGGTTAATTTTGAGTGAAAAAAAGTTACCCCATGATACCAACCATCCAGCCGCCACTGTCATTTCTAAAAACTCCACAATAATTAGCTCTGCATTAATGACTTCCAAGACTACCGTTAGTGATCTTTATATACTGCGTGTTAAGTTTTTTATACCCTGGGGGGAAAACCGACGTTCTAAAAAATGCTTGGTGGTTATCGGGTGGCCGAAGGCCTTCTAGCGCCTAGACTTCTAGGCCTTTTTCTTATGCAGACAGACTCCCTCATAAAATTATTCAACTACTAATAATGTCTTAATCAAACAAAAATAAGTCCAGGTGTCAAAAAAAAATATTGGGCAGCCATTAAAAACAATACTAACAGAAGTAGAAAAACACATAAGAAATTAGAAAAACTAATTAAAAAACAGATTGTATAATGTACAGTGTACTATGTGCATCTGTGTAAACATAGAAAAGTAGAGTCAAAATTAGCAATGAAAAGCATGGCCGCTGTGCTGCCATGAAAAACAGAGGGAAAAAACGATGAGCCTTCTCTACATCTACTTTGTCAAAAACGATGAGGATTTTTTTTGCGGGGGTGAAGGGGAGTAGTCGGGTTCGGGTTTGAGTGCTCTGGGGGTTTCTGTTTTTGATTATTTTTTTTTTCTTTTTCTAATTTTCAGTTTGTTTAAATGATTTTCCTTTTCAAATTGACCCGTGGCTGTTAAGTTTATCATTTTTTCTAACGATTTTGGGCAGAGTCTAATCTTTGAATTAAAATGTATTCAAGTCCCCCTCCCTCCCCCTCCCCCCAAACCAAAAAAACCCCTTTCTTCACAACTCAACTTCAAAACAATGCAGTGAATTTTCATTTATTTAGTTTTTTAAACGGCCATATCTGATTAACAGCCCCCGCCTAGGAATTGGCCCGATTAATCCAATGACATGCTTTTGTCAATTTTCGATTACTTTGGCTGCCAGCCATCTTCTTTGGCCTAGGCGGCGAAGCATTTTTCCAGAATACTGGGAAACACCAATTAATCATGGCAATATAGTGTCCCTGCTCTCGTTGTGGCCCCGTGGTCAACTTGAAAGAAGCATAGAACCAAGCCTCTTGGCCCAGTGGTATAAGGCTGCCACTGGGACAAACTTGGGGGTGAATTGGGTTTGGTCCCCAGTTCGATCCCTGACACTGTCAAAATAATGCTTGGCCAGCGGAAGCCACGAACCGTGAATGAGAATTATTCGAGGTGCGCGCAAGCTGGCCCGGACACCTCATGGTATGTTA
This sequence comes from Sambucus nigra, assembly GCA_949130495.1. Classification (NCBI taxonomy): domain Eukaryota; kingdom Viridiplantae; phylum Streptophyta; class Magnoliopsida; order Dipsacales; family Adoxaceae; genus Sambucus; species Sambucus nigra. Next base: position 295,485,809 of record OX422218.1, on the reverse strand, counting down.
CCCCCCCAAAAAAAGAAAAGAAAGCATAGACCTGTTAATCACAATGTTAGTAGGGCTAAGAACTGTACGAGAGAAATCAAATTCATTCCTACCTCTCCAAATATGCCCCATGTAGTGCGAAAAAACACATACTAAGGGATCCCCTCACCATATTGGACGCCATCTGAAATACTATTGAAAGTTTGGTGCTAACATCTAGATTTCAAAAAGGGTATCGTTTATTATACTCTCCCTAATTACTCTCATGTACCAATATTTCCCAAGAACGTGGACAGAAGTCTCTTCATAGTCAGTACACCTCTTCAACATGTACTTTGAGTTAGGCCTCTCTTAATTCTCAGATGGAATTTGTCATGCCAAGCGAGTCAAATGAAGTATAGGAAGATTTGGCATTCACTTTCCATTTTTCGTCTTGCCCCAAATTCAGGTGTTCAGTGTCCACCACTTCCGTAAGCCTAGACTTCTCCATGGCCCTTATATGCCCCGAAACTCTCATGACTCAACTCCCCGGGTAATCTACTCTCATCCTATCCCCATTCTTCTCTCAAAAAATGGGCCATGACCTCATCACTCCTGCCCACCTTGGTGTTAAGCAACTTAATGAGAGGTTTTTTCCCACACCACTAGTCCTTGCTGGTAAAAGCTTCTTTTCCAATCTTCACATTTCCATTCAGTGCCTTTCTTAAGGATGTTGTTCTCTTCAGGAGTTCGTGCTCCTTTTGAAATTGGAGGTTCTTGGAGTCGATCCATTGCAATACTTGCTTTTGAAAATTTGAGCCTACAGGGTGTTATCACTTAGAATGAGCTTCCATCCTAGTTTGGGGGCCATAACAAGGTTATTTTCTCACTTTCCTAACTCCAAGGTTCCCTTTCTTCGCTGGAGGCACATAGTGTCCAAATTCATGAGGTGGACACTCTTAGCATTTTCATTGTTTCCCCAAATGTATTTTTTGTTCATTCTATCCAAAGAATTGCAACCCAAAAGGAGGCTAAGAAATTCACTTTCTTTCATACCTCTTCATCTACCTCTTTATCGTCAAAACTTCTGCTGTACAACCAACTAGTCCAAAAAGTGTAGCGGTGCCAGGATTTGTGTTAAGGGGAACCAATATCGATATTTAAAAAATACAATTAGCCAGGTTAAAAAATAATCAACTCAATAAATAAAGTTAATATTTCAATATTTTATGATACAAAAATAATTATAATTGGATGTTATTATTATTTCACGTATTAGGAGGAGTTACATCCTAAATTAAACTAGTTTTCAACCCCGCGCAGTGCGCGAGCGCTTTATAGGTCTTGTAGTACAATGCGAAATAGTGAAATTTTATTAATATTGCAAACATATTTATTAAATAATAGTTATTTGTCAACCTATTATTATTTCTAAATTACATTAAAAAAAGTTGTATATGATACTGTACAAAGTAGTTTCACTTCCAGAAATATTTTAGATTAATCTGCCTTAAAATCTATAGCTAGATTAATCAGGTTTAAATAAAAGAACTAACATGCATAACTAAATAACTGGAAACAATAATAAGAGTAACCCAATATATACCATTGATACCATAATAACCAATAGTAAAAATAATCCAACTTTGGAAATATAAACTGTCTCAAAAAGTAAATCAACTATAACTGATGTCATAACTATCACAATATCTGGCTCAACTGGAAATTAAATAGGAGTAAAAGAGTGAGCGTGCAGGCTCGACACCTACATCCTATATGAACAACAGCTGAAGGACGTACAAGATAGAAACGGGAATGAGGCTGCAGAGGCGGCTTAGGACTTGAAAATAGAGTTTAACGACAACGTTAAAAAGTTTACGAAGGGTAAAAATATAACTGAGTTTGAGCTACAATATAACTACGTATTATCCTCTCGTGTTTTAATTGTTTTTAAGTTATGCAAACCCAAACAACCCTAAATAGCACATGCGTCTAATCCCAATCTCAATTGAACCAATTGATTAATTATTATTCTTCTCATTCGAATTTAATTAAAAGGGTCACATCATATATGCCAGTGTACACATATCAAGTATAATACCAAATAAAGATTAGACAGTCTCCACTCTAATATCCATGTAAGTACGGTCCCCGACACGCATAATTAAATGGATCACTCTCGAGTTCGCACATAAAGATACGACGGCCTATCCTGTCGCCTTCGGGGATCACTCGTGCAAACTAGGTACAGTTATAGGTCGTCCCGAACCTATAACCTCAAAGGTCATCGACAAGGGATAATCACTACGCATTCCCGTCATAACGCACGACCTCCTCACCCAAGGCTATACGCTAGAGCTCCCCCATGTATTCCCCCTTGGGATACGGGTACATCAATCGTAGGATCGGGGTAAAGGAGAAGGGTAAAGCCTGTCTCTATCACCGGGGTACCCGCGCTTTTAACGCGTACGCGCCCCATCAAAATCTCTCCTAGCACGTCACCTAAAATCTCTTCTAGTACGTCACTCATGAGCACTCACATGGTATGCTTACATAAGAGCACATAATAGTAATCCTAATCACTCTCAGATTACTAAGCTATATACCATAATTTTGAAGTTAATTAACCCTTTTTAATTAAGAATTAATTGTCAAAACAGTCCCAAAGTCGTTCAAATAAAGTCCCCGTCTCGTTCAAACGAGATACCACAAGTCGTTCGAACGACCTACTAAAGTCGTTCGAACAAAACAACCTAACTCGTTCGAATCAACTACCCAATCTCGTTCAAACGAGACACTGATCTCGTTCGGACGAGATGAACTCATCTCCTCCAAAAACCCAATTCCAACATTATGAACCTCAAAACCTAAATTCGAAGTCTCTAATGATTACCATGCCCATCCTCCTTTAGATATAAGTTATCTAACATCAATCATAACCTATATCTAATAGTTTAACACCATTCTAACATGAATTTAAGGGGTTTATTTCAGATTCACCTCAAGGACCTTAGTTTTATAATTTTAACCATCTAATCTCAGATTCATACCAATTCGTGAAATTAAAAAGGGGCTTTTATGTGATTTAAGGTATAAAACATGATTCTAACAATTATAAGCCAATTCTAATTCAGATTCATAAGGATTTCTACTCAAATCAATGCATATGATTAACATGAATATTAAACTTAAATCATCTCATTAAGTTAATTGATTACTGAGATCAGATTATAACATCATTAGGTTTAGATTCAAATGAATAGATATACCATAACACAAAAACAATTAGATTCCTACTCTAGGTAAACTTGCCTTAGTCCAAAGTAGAATGAATTCCAAGCTCTAATCCTCTAATTCCTCTTCTCTCTAAGATGCCTCTTCTCTCTAATTCTTAAAGTTTCTCTCCAAAGTTGTTAATATGGAATTGGTTTAACTTAATGACCTCCTAAGTATATTAATCCAGAAATTTGGCTTGGGCCCCATATGCGTGTCAACCCAATGAGCCATAATACACTTTCAAATGGCCCAAAACACTACCCAAGCCATTTACCTATCCAACGGACTTAAAATCCAATATTTTAAGTCATAAACGGACATTCTAAGTGTTCCCAAAGCCAACCTGAATTATGAGGCGAAACAAACTAATATTTTATCCGATACGAGTCCAAAATTAATTATTTAATTGTTTATTAATTTAACGTGACACATTATTATAGGAAACCACTTCACGATCGGTGGAACTGACATCGATGGGATAATCTAAATAAGGAAACCCTCAATACCAAATTTCTGAATATTCCATAGTCGCCCATAGGCCTGTAAATTGAGTCGGGCAGACTCGAAGCCCGCCCGTTCGGCCCGCTAATTTCTGGCTGAGCTTTATTTGAGTTTGAGCCGAGCCGAGCGTAGCCAAAATTTCAAGCCCGAATGAATTTCGAGCGGAGCTTGAGCCAAACCTTGCCAAGCCCAAATTGGACCCGAAGCTCGAACTTTGAATCTATAAATAAATAAATAATTTTATATAATATAACATATTTATGTTAACATTGTTTAATTAGGTTTTACTGTTTTATTTCATTTACTACTTTTTTTTTTTTAAAATAAAGGTTCATTTGTCATAATCCATTAGATTACAAGTGTTTTTCAATTTTGTGATTTTATTGTTAATCTCATTGTGGGTATTTGATTTATTAATTTCTCAAGTCGCAATAGGGCTTTGTTAGTGATCAAATAATGTTATATGTATGAAATTTAATTGCCTTCGTAGGATTTCACTCTTATTTCCTTTTTTTAATTTAGTACATTTCATAATTATATGTTTTATTTTTTGAAATATCAATTAGATTTTAGTGTGTATATTTTCTTGATGATGAAAATAGAAGGAAAAAACACTAATTCAAACTTAAAAAAAAGAAAAACTGAAATCGGGCCTGCCCGAAATCGGGCTCGAAGCCCGTAATATTTATGAGTCGAGTTCGGTCTTAGGTGGAAAAAATTAGTTCGGGGTGAGCGCAGGCTTAAGCTTGGGTTAGGTAGTTCGGGCAGAGCCTGAGCAACCCTAAGCCCGGCTAACCCAACCCGATTTACAGCCTTAGCCCATAATACCCAATCACTTCCAAATATTTAATTCATGAATTTCTGTATATTAATTCTAATTTCAATTTAACACATATATAACATGTAAAATATAAATAGTGACATCACATGTCACTCCAGGCAAATATAATAACTGTGACACCCCGTAAAATTCACAAGTAGATTGATTAGGCCTAATACCAAAATTACGGGAATAAAAAATATTTGGTAATGTTTTCGGCATAACGAAATGAGTAAAACTGAATAAGTAATATAATGAGAGATAATAAAATACTGAATAAGACAAAACCATCTCAGGTAATAACCATCTCTGACTACAATTATCACATGTACCGTCTCTGTCTTGGGATAAACTGTAAAATACACTGCCTGTACTGAAATATAAATTAAATACGAGGAAGTACACGAGCACTGCTCGACTTCTACATCCTAGGAATGATGAATAGAATGTCGTTAGAGATATTCCTCCAACGAATCAACCCAATTCTATGCCTAAGCCTAATACCTGTAAAAACAAATTCAACAAAATAACGTAAACAACAAGTTTACAAAGAATAAGAATTTAAATGAAGTTGGGGCGCAATAATAATAATAATAATAATTTTACTTGCTTATTTACTTTGTGTATAGAACCATATCAACGCACCATTGATTATTTCGACACATTAACTAGAAACGTTTATGCCAGTTTGTTTATTTCGATGTACTAGCATTATGTATTACGCAAACAAAATATCTTCTTTTCACCTCACCATTGATTTTCGTTAGCCATGTGATGCGATTTTATGAGAGAACGGTATCCCTCTCTCTCTCTCTCTCCACTTTTTTCTAACCAAGTAGACTTTGGATTCCATTTGCAATCATAACATTGATAAGTGGGACATCTTTTTCCCTTTGTTACTGTTTCATTGGTTTATTGTCGGTTTTCTACTTCTACTGCAGCATATCAAAAGAGGCAATCGAAAGCCACAAAACGTAAAACTCGTCAAGCAAAGGCACTTGAAAATGCTAAGAAGGCCCCAAGAACGTTTCTTGAGATGTTGCATGAGGTAAGAAATGAAACTCTTCCTTTTCTCTTTGCCTTATAGGCTGTTGTAGTTGGTTCAGTCAATAAATATTTCTCGCTGTCCCACTTTTTGGAACAGGCAAACCTGGAATCTTTGCCTCCTCATGTGCCCTCCTATTTGAGAGCAGCAGTGGGGCCACCCAACTCAACCTCTCGCCGCTATTTCTGCACTGTTTGTGGATTCACTGCCAAGTATACATGTGTGAGGTGCGGGATGCGCTTTTGTGCAATCCGGTGCCAGAATATACACAATGATACTCGTTGTCAGAAATTTGTTGCTTGACTGGTGAAAGACTTGAACCAGACCTATGTGACAAAATTATGAAACCTTAGAGTTGTTATGATAGATGCATGTTCTAGAACTTGTTACTTTTTATGTTCACACGTTAGCTTTCATATAGAACATAGTGTCTCTCACATCTCAAATGATTTCAGCCCTTTTCTCTTTGGCTAACGTTCACTCACTTGGAATCTTAATTTTCAGAGAAACTATAAAGAGAAAGAAATTGAATAATTTGTATTCATTCTTGATAGGTTAGAGGGTGTTTCCTTGCCCCAAGCTCTTAGGGATTCAAGGAGGTGGAAGCAGGGAGCGGATGACTTCTCTTGTAATTATTACTTCACTTATTTACAAAATCCTTCTTTGAATACTTTTGCACCATTCAAATTCATAGGGGCAGCCGGGATTCCCTCTAAAGTACAGGTTGTTTCGTGGTAAGTTGCTCACAGGAGAGTTAATACTTACGCTTGGATGCAAAAGAGGCGATTGGATTGGAGTCCTTCACCAAATTTGTGTGTTTTATGATGCAATTCAGAGGTTGCTCATCAAAATAGAAAATTGGAGGAAGACATTTATCATCTCCTTATTCATTGCTCTATCACACGTTTCTTATGGTACACGGTTGTCTCAATTTGGTATTGAGAATGGGCTTCCTAGAAAAGCGAAACACATGTTTGCTTTGGAGATGGTGAATCACAGGCACAAGAAGAAGAGTAGATGTTTGTGGATATGTATTGTTTTGGCCCTCTTGAGGACATTTTGGAATGAAAGAAATGCAAGAATTTTTGAAGAAAATATTAGGGAGAGAATGGGAGAGACTGCAATTTATTGCCACTTCATAGGCCCATTCTTCCAAAGCCTTTGAAAAATTTCCTTTTTCTTTGCTGATTTTGAGCTGGGCAAATAACATTATTAAGCGGCGATTCTTATATAGCTTTTGTGTTAGGGTTTTGCTATATAGTCCCTAGAGGACATGTTGCTCCCTTTCCTTGTATTCTCTTTTTTGTTTAATGAAGTTTTATTTTTGATAAAAAAAAACAAAGCTCAAGCTCAAGCTGTTGCTCACAACTAATGTTATAAGGTCCAACAACTAATTTTCTTACTCAAATTTCTCATTCCTAACATAATTATGATGTTGGCAAGGTTACTAACCCTCGCACAATAAGAAGTGTTTGGATTGCACCATAGTTGTTAAAAGCGTGCCTGGGCCTGGGTTACAAAGGAACAAACATTATGCCTTGGTTCATCTTGGGTGTGAGGCTCCTTTAGTAAGGTGCGCACCATGTTGGCCAAGACGCGAGGCTCAAGGCGTGGTTTAGCCAGCCCTCATTATTTTTTTCTGAAAAAAGACCTAAATAGCAATTTTGGACCAATTAATATGTTGATATAAATAATATTTAATGACCTCTATAGCATTTGGGTCATTCACACCCCAAAATTGACAAAAATCAAAATATAAGAAGCCCTAATCTAAGACCAACTCCAAACGTTTGAGCCTTTTACCCTGGAAAAATTGCACATATTTCAACCATGAGAGGCAATGGTTTTACCGCCCCACTAAACAAAATTTTAAAAGAAAAGGAGGCAAAGATTGGGTCGACAAAACCATAGTTGTAAAAGGTGTGCCTAGGTGCACTCACCGCTCCCCTCTTAGGCCTGTGCATGGGCGACTTCAAAGAGGCGCATGTGTAGGGACCGTAGGCACGAAGCGCTTGCCTAGGTGTGCGTGTTTGAAGCTGCAAACCATAAAACTCGACCCTTATTATTTTTCAAACCTTTCTTGGCAACATCACAAAAGGAAAAGGGATCCCTTGTTTGTTGGCTAAGGTCTTTAGAGAACGGAAAGTCCCCTCCCTTCAACCACACCACCACACACACAAAAGACGCTTTTGCCCTATCTCAAACTCAGCCTTTTAGAAACTTGCGACTGAAGCCGGAGCGACGAAGGGAGGGTTTTACCTCCGACGAAGCAAGCTTATGGAGCAGTGACACCCATTTCGGCAATCAACGTTCTCGGCCACTCCAACATTTTGGCGAGGCAGTCACTTCGGCCGGGTATTTCCCTGTTTGTCACCCGTCTTCACCTGTTTTCTTCTTCTTAAATGTATTTCTTTTGGTTTAATGTTTTCAATTTCTTGCCTTTTCTTCTTAATTAATTTGTTTTTCATCCTTTCCGCTATTTTTCCGGCCTTTTCTGTATCTGCTTTCCATTTTTTTTCAAAAATTTATTGTGTACGTGTGCTGTCTGTGTGCTACATACTGTGGTGAATGGGAAAGAACTGTTTTCAAATATGATGCCATTTTTCTAACTCCTCTTTTACAATTTTCCCTTTCTCCTTACACATTTCCTGCCTCTTTTTTCCCTGACATTTTTATGCCTCTTTTTGTTCTGAAAGAACTGTCAATTACATGTAAAAGTTGATACTATTTCTTGCTCGAATTTGAATGCATGACTGCTTTTTTTAACTGTAATTTTCTGTTGAGTTTGCTTGGAAGTCGTCGTTGGATTTGTATGTAATTTGTTGCTGAATTCGGTTGGAATTGATTGATGAATTTAACTTCTGTTGTAATTCTCGCTGAACTTTAAATGTAACTCGAAGATGTATGCCTAATATAAAGTTATTCTTGATCTTCTGATATTGTACCATCAAATATATTATTAAAAATATAATTATAACATATGTTTTTTTATTCTTTTTTTTTTTTTGTAAAAAGTGCGTCCCGCCTTGTGCCTAGGCTCCAGGACACCTTTGCGTTGCCTTCAACAACTATGGGCAAAACAAATGCTGCCCGTTGCCAACACTCAGGAAAAATTCTGGCTAAAATCCATTTTGTTCAATGGGTTTGAGTTGGTCTAATGAAATTTTCAATTACTCCCTACTGAAAATGAAAATGAAAGAGGCTCTCTCTTATTGAAACCATAACATGGAAGTGATGTGCACGGTGATCTATGAAGCACGGACACGTAATACGTGTTTCGACACGCGATATGCGACACGTGATTGGTCCAAAAACTAGGATACGACACGCTATGATACGTAATATATAATATATTTTTAAAATATATGTATTAATGAAATAAAACAGATTTTTTTCATAATATACATTATTAGAGCATTTTTAACATGAAATTAAGAAAATGGACAATACAAAACAAAATTTAACACACTTTGACATTAAAAATCATAAATAAAGCAGAATCACCATCACATGTCAGAGCGTGTCGCGTGTCCGACTTGAGTCAAAGTTGACTCGTGGCTTTCGAGAGATTGTACGTGTTTCAGTGTCCGACATGACACGTTGCCTTCTGAGAAGAGTCCGTGCTTCCTAGACGGTGACAAGGCTTGTGCTTGGAGTGGGGGCCGATTGCAAGGAGTCATTTAATTTTGATTCATTGTAGTCTATTTTAGTGCTTTGATATTATTAAAATAAATAAATATTCCTTTGAAATGTTCTAGGCTAGTTAGGATTAGTGATCTCATGGCTTAAGGATATTACATGGCATCATACTTCGCTTGGCCACCAAGTATTTGGGGTCCTATAAATACCTTTGTATTATCCCGTTTTGGGTTTTACGATATAATGAAAATGAGCTGAGAGAAACCCTTGATTATTTCTTTGTGCATGTGTGAATTCCAATGTGTTTACATCAGAAAGTGGCAATCGGCAGTCGTGTAGTAACCTTAAACCAATTAACATGTTGCTTTGATTGTCTTTTGACAGGTCTTGGACAAAGTTTGTTTGTAGCATGTGGCTTCAATTGGCCATTTAATAATTGGAATGTTAAGATGATTTGTGTGTTAATTGAATTGTTATAAATTTACATAAGGTGTATTAAAAATATCTTCTGCTCTCTCTCTCTCTCTCTCTCTCTCTCTCTCTCTCTCTCTCTCACACACACACACACACACACTCTCACTCTATTTTATTATTGTAAATCCACAAAAAGAGTTACTTTATTGCACGTTTCTTACTTTGATCTGGCTTGCGCCTCTGGGGACCTTTGTGCGCCTTTGGACTCTAATAACTATGAAATGCACCCAATTTCTTTGTACCTGTTTTGGAACTAGTAGGTGACAACATTACGATGCATGATACTGATCATATTTACTTTTCAGGTGGACTAAGTAATATGAGTTGCAAAATTTAGTTTCCTTGGTAAATGTAGGGGGATGCTAGATACACCCCCCTTCTAAAATTGACAGTTATCAATCATCAATACCCTTTGATATGGAGATACGAATAAGGCATATTTTTTAGAAACGGATTATCCGGTGTCTCCTACCGCCACAACCGAAAGTCATTTTTACATCAAATAATAGATCACCCAACGTAACCCCTATCTATTGTTCTTATAGCCTACTAGCATGCCATTTATGTGGGAATAGAAACATACGCAAAGGCTACAAACACGGTACATTTACAGTTGAGGGACGATATATAATATTATATATTAACATATGAGGGCCGGTTTCTTTTACCACTTTTAATGTGAGGTTAGTTGAACCAAAAGTATCTCTTAATACCCCCTCAAATTCTCTATAAATTTAATTGAAATTTCCCGTGTGTCTTCTTTTGAATGAACCATCAATAGACCTTGTATTGTAACTACCTTCCATCTATTCTACGCTGCTGTGTTAGGACTTGGGAGTTATATGTATGTGTCATGTTGTTTTATTGAATGTGAGACTGTTTGATTGTCCTTTAGATTTCTCTCGCTACTATAATAGTGTGAACACTGTTAAGATTATGTGGTGTGAAAACCTCTTCATTCTTATTTCACGAGTGCTTGGCTAGTAGACAGAGGGTTTCAGCAATTTAGTTGATGACTATAGTCTCAGTGACGTTTTTTGTTTATGAGGACTAAGCAACATGAATTTCATATTTGTTACAGATATTGGACTGACCAAAGTTTTGGGAGAGAAGTGGGCAGCTGAGGATTTTTGGCCTTAAATATGAAGAAAGTTTTGCTACTGAAGTTGAAAAGTTAGTAAGGAGATTTCTTTGGACTGATCATGGAAGGAGGTATACTGGAGGTGTCATGGGAAACTTAGTATTCACAGAAAAGGTGGATTAGGGATAAAGTCCATTACTCGTTGGAAGAAATCTGCAATGCTCAAGAACCCGTTGGCTGTTTGCAAAAGGTTAAATGACACCGTACTTTTCTATAAATGGAAGGAATCTCTGGTGTCTTCCCTATTCCAGCTGAGGCAACATAGTTGGAGGAAAATTGTGAGCTGCTAAGTATCTCTAGAAGATTTGTGGGGTACAAAGTGGGCAATGGTAAAGACACATTCTTTGGGTGGATAATTGGCATTCTTTAGGACCTCTTATCGATTGAGTTAGAGAGAGGATTGTGTATGGTGCAAGTCCTATGGATGCTAAAGTTGATTCTACACTATGATTGGAGCTGACCTAGTGTGCGTAGATCTTATTGTGCTAAAGGATGCTACTCCTGAAATTTCAGCCCCTAATGAAGAAGGGTGGTGTTATTGTGTAAAATCTCAGCCCCAATCTATGAAACACGGACTCGACACGTAATACGTGTTTCGACACGACATGCGACACGTGATTATTTCAAAAATTAGGATACGACACGCTAGGATACGTATAATATATAATATATGTTAAAATATATAATATATATTGAAATATATATATATATATATATTAATTAAATAAAACAGATTTTTTTCCATAAAATACATTATTAGAGCATTCTTAACATGAAATTAAGAAAATTGACCCTACAAAACAAAATTCAAACACACTTTAACATTAAAAATCATAAATAAAGCAGAATCACACTACAAGAAAAATGATTTTTAGTGGCATAATTTTTTGCACCTAATTATAAAAAATTCGCCACCAAATCTTTTGGTGGCAAAAAAAATTTCGTCATGCTATTGCCACTAAAGGGGGGGCCGCGGATTGTTTTCGTGGCAATTTATTAAAATCGCTACTAAAAATTGATTTTTTAGTGACAAAATCACTTCGTCACCAAAACATCTCTTTCGGTGGCAATTTTTTTTTGCATCTAATAAAGATTAAATTGCAACTAATAGTTGATATTTTGCCACCAAATGTCTATTTTTTGTAGCAAAATAAAAATCACCACCAAAATGAACTTTTCGTGGTAAAACGAATCGCCACAATTGAACTTAAATATGTATGGAACGATTTTTTAAATATTCAATTGCCACCCCTAGTTGATAGTTTGTTACCAAAAGGCTAATTTTTGTAGCAAACCAAAGAATCGCCACCCAAAGTGCTGTTTCGTGGCAAAAAATCGCCACGTTTGATCTTAAATTTGTATGGAACAACTTTCTTAGCAATTTAAATTTGCCACTAAATGACATTTTTTATTGCAAAAAAATCTCCATAAATTGATGCAATATTTTTCACAATACATATACACGTCGCTTTGGTAACAACTTAATTTCGCCGCATGGTTTTATTACTTGTCATCCAATTCATATAATACTCAAAATAACTCATATACACAATTCTAATAAAGTCATTAACATTTATATAGCTCATAAAGATAGCAATCTTTGAAAAATGAATCTGTCTCAAAAGTTCCTACACTAAATACTATTTCAAGCAAATTATTTACAAGAAATGTGCTACCATTCAAAATAAATAAATAAAATAGGTATAATCTATCATTCTTCTTTATTCTTACTCTCCTCTACAAAAGCTTCCACTGAATCGGCAAAAAAAAACACAAAGAATTTGTTTAGAATTATCACTTTGAAAAATGACAATAATTTTTGGAAGATTAATCAAAGTACATTTATAAATTTCACTTACAAGTTTTGCAAAATAATAATAAAAATATGATAAATCACATTCATTAACATCAAATTCGTTTCCCAATTATGCCCCACCCACCCATAAAAAAAAACAATATTTTTTCTTCTCTGTGTATTAGGATTATTATTAGCGGATAACAAGAGAAAGCAAAAATTGTGCATGTCAAATATAAAACAAGTTTGAGGTTATGTGCTTACCACAAAGAGTTATATTGTTGTGTTACTAGGTTACTTAATGCCTCAAGTTTTCCATTAAGCTCATCCATTCGTCCTTTCATTATCGCGTTCTCCCTTCTTGCTTCATTAGCTTCTCTCCTTGCTTCATCTGCTTCCCTCCTTGCCTCGTCGGCGTCCTTCCTTGCCTCAGCAACCCGTCTATCTCTCTCAGTGTCTTTCTCCTTTTGCATAGCAGAAACTGCGGATGATGTGGGTTTAAGACCAACCCCACGACCACATACATATCCCGAGCGATGTCCTAGAATTTCTTGAAATGCATCAGCATCATTCATCACCACACCGTCTTCAAGTTCAGATTGTGAATTGAGTATTGCTTGCACATCATCCTATTAATAACAATGAAGATATTATAATTATATCATACGATATAGGTAACAAAATTATTAACAAACTACTATTGAAACACTTCTTACATAGACATTGCCAGCTGTTGTAGTCACCCAATTTCCCTTTTTTTTGCTCCAATGAGTCGTATGTCATACCTTACTCATGGACGCCGGAGTTCCGGTCTCTTTATCACGCTGTACAGATTTTGATACAAAATAAAGTGCTAAAACATATTAAAATGTTTGGTTTAGACAAAAGATTTATAGAGATATTTACCATCTCAAACTCCACTTGACGAAATCCTTTGCTTCCACTGCAGTAGAGAATCGTCTGCTTCGATCGATTGTTCGAGTTTATGTCACTTCTTTTATGCAGATATTCATGTTCAAATAAATTTAAAAATAGATAACTAGATGTAAACCCCTAATTAAGTCAAAGAGTCGGACCTAATCTAAGCATTGGATCTTAATTGGACTCTCCCCACTAACTTTGGTTGGTCTAGTAAGTATGAGAAAAATCAGCACTTCGCATAAATAATAAAAAAAATTAAAAGTCGCATTTAACTTGAAAATTTTCATCCGCAAGTGTTAAACAAAGATCATGCCATTTAGCCTCACTTAATTCCGGAGGATGATGCTGAAGAGCCCGTTCCAAAGAATCATGTGGCTTGAAGTGTTCACGATGCATTTTCGAGCGGAAGTTACGAAATTGATTATTGAGTTGTGCCAATACTACAAACTTCATGTAATCATCATTTGGCAATTGAAACTTGTCCTATTCAAAAGAAATAAAAAAAATAACTCACAACTCTAAATGCGAATTGTGTTCCATATATGAGCATATGTAGCTTACCCGAAAGTATCCACATATGATTTTTGTTCTCCTCTGGAACTTCCTTCCAATACCTGAAATTGAATGGGGCATTTTCTCGGATAACAATGCCTGCCTCAGATTTTAAATTCGAAGAAGAGAACCCTACTAAATGACCCTCCGAGATTAGGATTTGGATGTTCTCCCCCCTCTCTAGCTTCTTCTGAAAAACAATCCCTCGTGTTGGTCCCCTGCCTCGCTTCCTGGAACTAGAACCTATTAAAAAAAATAGCATAAGTAATCACAGTACAAAAAGAGCACACAGACATATCTCTTTCATCCGCAATAACCCAAAAAAGAAATCTATGACAAGAAATATAGAATAAAATCAATGAGTAAAGCTACTAAGTTCACAATTATACCCTCGTTGGTATTAGCACCCGATGAAACAGTGTCTGTAAAATCGACAACATTTTGATGACTAGGGTGTGAAGAAGGGTGATTGAACTCTCTCACAAATTGTTGCACTGGTGTTACTCTTCGACCTATAACATGCATGAAATGGATCAACATAATACTAATTAAATTTGTACTTAAAAAAACATTGATATCCCTACTTAATTAAAATTATTTATATGTTGTCAATTAATATGTTTCCAAATACGAAGATCGTACCCTCATAGTTGTTAACATCAAAAGCGATATCATTGGGAGAGTTGTTGATATTTGGATTATTTGAACTAGAACGAAGACGCATGTATTCCCTCGTGAATCCTTGCCGCATAAAAGATTTTGGGGAGTGTGCACGACTGGAGCCTAATACAACAAAACAAAAGGTTACATTAGCTATGGAGATATTTATGCAATATCTATCGGTGCACACCCAATGTGTATGCGATGCATATTGATATCAAAAGGATGAAAACAAAATAATTCATATACGAAATTAAAAACAATCAAAATAAGAAGAAAAGAAAGAATTAGGCATATATAGGTTTTCAACAAACAATTAAAAAACTATATCTGAGCATATATAGGTTTTCAACAAACAACCTCATGCCCTGCCTTTAAATTTGAAAGGCCCCATGTGTAAGCTACAAGGTTTGACATGAGATCTGATCTGAAGACTATTTTGCTCACTCGGGCCCCCTCTTCTGTGCATTTTCTGTATGAAATCTCGTAATTACATGCATGTCATCAGAATTCGTATGCAGTATGTAACAATTGTAATTATAACACATGTCATGGCATGGTTGCAAAATGTAAAATTGAGCCCAACAGAGCATACTTTTTAACACTGATAAAAACTGAATGCATATGAGAAGCTAGATGTGGCTTTTGAGAACAAACAGTAATGAATCTAGCTTGGTCATGTAATCATAGAATGTTATTAGTACTACTAATGATAAGGTTTTCATAGGCTTGAAGCACGCACTGTTTTAGGCACAAGTGTTCTTGGTGCTGCCTTATAGTAATCAAAAGATACACACTCGCTCGAACACTTTGGATTATTGGTCTGTGAATATTTCGATATATTCAATCTTGCTCGAACACTTTGGATTCTCTGCATTTCACAGACCAATAATTAACAATAGTATGATATTACATGTAGGCTGTACTAACAGTAGTATGATATTACAAAAGAAAAGGAGATTTGGCATCCATCCACCATAGAAGAGTTCACATTTAAATCTTCCTTCCAATGCTGCAGTTCACAGACCAATAATTAACACATTCTGGAGTTCAAACCGATCGTGGGATAGGTCATTGCTGGATATAAAATTTCCAACAGCAGTTGTAGTAAAAATCAGTAGCTTTAAGGAAATCTGGTATGATTGTCCTGATAAACTATTTTGGAGACCAAATTGTATAGGTGTTTTTCAAACAAAATCTGCTTGGGAGATTTACAGGCCTAAATTCACCTCCTAAGCTAGTTCCAAGTGTATTTGGCATTCAGTTATCCATAAGAATAATCATAGAGTCTAACCCCAACCAAATATAATTTCATCCATAAGAATACGCCAACTCTATCCTAGTAATGATTGCACACAACTCAGTATAAAAAGCAATGTGAACTTCTTTAAGCTTCATGCAAAAAGCTCCTTTAAATATTTTGAATTGTTTGCATTTGGTCAAGAATGTGGTGTTAGTCATTTTTTTCATTTGGTCATTTGGTCAGGTGTTAGTCATGTGTAATGTATGGCAGATTCTTTCATTTTTCATTTGGTCATTTTTTTCATTAAGTGGTCACATTACACATTACACGTTATGTATACTGTTGTTCTATTTGAATGATTAACACATTACATACATAAATGTGTACCACATTACACATTCAAATAGAACATTACACGTAAACCATACCCTTGTAGCAGTTCAGGACCTTTCCAATATACAAGACTCTCATTTACAAAAGAAGTCCTCTCCACCAAATAGGCAGTCTAAACTCCAAGAAGATGCAGCTATGCCTACCCCAGGCTGTGATCAAATAAATCCAAACAAAGTCATCAATAACATGGTTGTGGTTCACCCTCAAGAATCTGAAGAGGAGAATTTGAATATTAGTGTTCAAGGTAATACAAACTCTGATATGGTAGAAGGAGAATTCTTTGCAAAGACTGCTGCAGCCCTCAATAATCAGACTCAAGATCCGATTGAGAAGATAAAACACCAAGATTTTAGTGTTGAAGAAGCTATGATCATTGAAGTTTGCTCTTTGTCTCCAAGAGAAACAAAACTCCCTGACTTTGCCCCGCACCAAGCAGCCCTGTCATTATATGCCTCAGACAATGAGTACAAAGCAGAGCATTCTACTCCTTTATATGAAGATCTGCTTCTGTTTTCAAGATGCCTGGATAAAAAACTCAAAGCTTTTCAAGCGAAAAAGAAGATTGAAAACAAAAAACCTGATCTTGTTGATAATCAGCTAAGTCATAAAGATCAATTGAGAACGCAAGACCCTCTTTACAGAAGACTCACAAGATCTAGCACCAAAGGCAACACTCACTCCCACCCCACCTCACTACTTTAATGATAAACCTGATTGTGTGGAATATTAGAGGAGTTGCAAAAAAATATTCTTCCAGAAGAATCAAATTGTTGAGTAAGTTATATGAACTGCCTTTTATATCTCTATTGGAACCTATGGTTGATTCTGCAAAGATCTCTCAGTATAAGTTTAAATGGGGTTTTGATGGCAGCAGCTCAAATGCCAGTGGAAAAATATAGTTGTTTTGGCGATTTAATTTAGTTGTGGAGACTATTGTTGATCACACTCGTCATTTGTCTATTCAATTAGACCATCCCTCCTTTAAGAAAAGTATTTACATGTCAGTTGTTTATGCTAAGTGTGGTAGAGAAGAAAGAAAAGAGCTATGGGATCAATTAGTTTCCTTTTCAGGGACTATTTCTGAGTATCCTCATATAGTAATTGGTGATTTCAATATTATCACCTCCCAATCAGAAAAAGTGGGAGGAAATAAAGTTGATCACAACTCAGTGGAAGACTTTGTTTAGACAATTGAAGATTGTGGCTTGAGCGATTTAAGCTATTCTGGAACTAGGTACCCTTAGTGCAACAAGAGAAAAGAAGAAAATCTTATTATGGCCAGATTAGATAGATGCCTATGCAATTCTATGTGGGTTGCTGAGTAACCCAACTCAAGTATTAAACATCTAAACCGAGCCTCTTATGATCATGCCCTTCTCCTCCTTTCTGTGAAGACAAGTATGGATGATTGTGCCAGGCCTTTTAAATTCCAAACTATGTGGTGCAATCATTCCTCATTTATGGATCTTGTTAAAAAGTCTTGGGCTGCCCCTGCTGCTGGTTATGGTATGAAACTTTTCTCTCTCAAGCTGAAGAGACTCAAAGGTGATTTGAAGAAATGGAACAGGGAAACCTTTAAAGACATATTCCAAAAGGTCAGAGATCTAGAGGATAATATTGCTCAACTAGAACTGATATATGAACAAGTTAGTTCAGACCCAAATAGAGAGGTCCTTTATCAAGCCCAAGCTAGGTTATTTTAAGCTAACAAAACTGAAGAAATGTTCTGGAGGCAGAAATCCTCCATTAAGTGGCTGAAATTGGGGGATGCTAACACTAGGTTCTTTCATGCTAGTGTTAAAGTTAAACAAAAAAAGCTGGGGATTTTCTCAATCAAAGATGGTTCTGGGAATCTGTTAGAGGAGGACCATGCAATTAAATCTCATATAGTTAAGTATTATGAGGATATGTTGTCTCCTAATGTGTCTTTAATGATGGAGGATGTCTCTAATATCATCCCTTCTATTATTACCCCTGAGATGAACTTTGCTCTGGAGGATTTTCGTTCTGAGATGGAGGTCTTACAAGCTATTTTTGAGCTCAGTGGTGACTCTGCCCCAGGTCCAGATGGATTTGGTGGTTCTTTTTATAAAAAGTGTTGGTAAATTATAAAGAATGATATTATATCTGCTATTAACAGTTTTTTTGCAGGGTCTATTATTCCTCAAAGTTGGTCCATCACTTCTATTATTCTTATCCCAAAAATAACTCATCCAAAGACCTGTGGGGATCTCAGACCAATTAGTCTCTACAATTTCTCTATGAAGATAATCACAAAGATTCTTGCAACCAGAATCTCAAAACTTCTTCCAATGCTCATCTATCAAACTGCATTCCAGATCAACTCACTCATGTCAAGAAAATCAAGATGTTAGATCCTCTCTTCAGGAGATTAACTCGTTCTAGGTCCAAAGGTATCAAACAATCTAACCTCTATATTACTAAATGATTAACATCATTATTTGGAATATCAGAGGGGCTGCAAAAAAGTCCTCCTGTAGAAGAATTAAATTTCTGATGAAAAGGCACAAAATTTCTCTTTTGGCTCTGCTAGAGCCTAAAGTTGAGTCTCACAAAATTGATAAGTTTAAGTTAAAGTGGGGTTTTGAAGGAGGCGGATCTAACATCAGTGGTAAAATTTGGTTTTTTTGGAGGTTCAACATCTCTATAAAGGTTATTGAAGACCACCCCCAGCATATTACCATTTAAATAGAGCATCCTGCTTTAAAATCTCTAATTGTTCTTTCCATCATCTATGCTAACTGTACTGTTGAAGAGAGAAGAGATTTATGGGATCATCTTGTGGAAGAAGAAGCTCATGCTAGTGAATTGAAGAAATTTTATCAGAAGCTGAAGAGATTAAAGTAGGTCCTAAAGAGAAAAATGCAAAACCAATTGTAAACCAGTTTTGAGAAGATTTATGATAAGTGGGAGCTTATTATGAAGAACTTTCCAAAAGAAGATAGAGAATTTAGGAGGAATATAGGTTTTCCATATTAGAACGGACCACCTTGATCAATCAGATAATTTTTTCGTGTGCTTAGACTAAGCACTTCAACAACCAATTAATTTAATTCCTCTATGAACTAGACTAAACCGGAATTAAAATCCTGACTCTTTTGATGCCAAATGAGTTGTATATCTCCCATATTATGCAATATATCTAACATATAAGAAACAAAAAAAATAATTAAATATTTTGTTTCTAATTAGAAGTAAATCATAACCTCATTGGTATTAAAACCCGGTGAAATAATGTCTGGAGATTCATCTACATTTGGATGACTATGTCCTGAAGAATGATGATTCGGCTCTACCACAAATCGTTGCGCGGGAGCAGCTCTATAACCTATAACAAGTATGAAATGGATTAAAACAATACTATTGTAACTAGTTGGGTGGAGTAGTCAAAATTACTATTGTCCAAGTAATTTGATTTAGAATACAAAGATCATACCCTCATTATTGTTATCATTTGATGCAATAGTGTTGGTGGAGTAGTCAACATTTAGGTCCTTTGATTGAGAAGAAGGGGGGCGTGTGGATTCTCCCATGAATCTTTGACGCGTAGAAAAATTTGGGACACGACCACGACCGGAACCAGGGATAACTAAACAAAAAACCAACAACATTAGCTGAGGATAATTAACAAATCTAACAAATAGTCGTCGTCGTCATTTTTTCCCTAGTGATTCTTTCAATGAAACTCTTAAAACTTATATCAAATCAATAGTCACTAAATAAAAATAGAAAATTGTCTTCTATATTAACATAAATTTAAAATTATGAATTGACAATTCATGATATCATATAGCATTCAAGATTAGTAGCATGATTGCAATATCCAAAATTTTCTACTCACAAAATTCCCATGATGGATTCTATGTAATGCTTTAAAGTTTAAGTTTTGTTATACATGAACATAAATTTAAAAACTAGTTTGGAAGTAAATCATACCCTCAGTGGTATTAAAACCCGATGAGAAAGTGTCGGGAGAGTCGGCTTCATTTTGATGAATATGTTGTGAAAAAAGCTGATTCGGCTCTTCCACAAATCGTTGTCCGAGAGTTGTTCTATGACCTATAACATGCATAAAATGGATTAACACAATACTTTTATAATTAGACTTAACTTAACGTTGGTATATTTCCTACTTAATTAAATACTTGTAGTTGTCAAGTAATTTGACTTAAAATACAAAGACCATACCTTCACTGTTGTTAACAACAGATACAATAATGTTCGGAGAGTAGGCGACATTTGGGTCAGTTGAATGAGAAGGACGTGTGGATTCTCCCTGGAATCCTTGATGCGAAGAAGATCTTGGGACATGTTCACGCGCGGAACCAAGCATAACTACACAAGAAACCAAAACCATTAGCTAGGGATATGTATGCAGGAATTATGTCAAACATGGGTATTCCAACAAGGAACTATCACAACTTGTGAAACAACAATAATCGCAGCTTTTAAAATTAATTTACAAGTAGTTCATTAAAAAACTATATGCATGCTTATATCTTGATTTAGCCATAAGTTAGAGCTCAAACACTTGAAACTGGAATTAGCTCATGTACCTGGAACAGAAGACAAATCCTAATGGCATCGTCTAATCCAGGTTTGAAGTTGATAAAAGAAAAGTTAATAGAGAAAATCCAAAAAAAAATTCTACCGCTTTAGGTTTTGACTATGATTTAGAGCTCAAACAGTCCAAATTGTGGAGGAACAGTGCCAAGGGTCAGTGTTGAAAATTTCAGAGAAGATACAACCGCTGGTCTGTATTGCTTCATAATTGGCTCAACAGAACTCCTAATTAGCTCGAACGCTGCCTATGCCACCACATATACAAAAATGGAAAAACTAATTCTTAGTTTGCGTCTGAACTCAAGAGTTTTAAATGAATTTGCAGAGTTTTTTGGGGAACTTAAATTCTATGCATTGAAGTTGAGATCAAATTTATTCACACTTTATTTTTTCTCAATTTTAATTCGAAAGCATGGTATCGGATCTCCTAAGCACACACTAAAAAAATATAATCTAGATTAACATGCAATAGCTTAGATGTGGATTATCATGATGACTGAGTGGATATGAAATAACACGATGAGTGGCGTCATCTGTAATCCATCCCAATAAAAACGTTGAATATAGCTCATACTTTTTATTATTTTTCCCCGTGTTTCCCGTTCATTTTAGGACGTCTAGTTTTGCTTAGATACAGAATTCTATTTAGTTTTGATGAAGGATTATTGGATAATATTTCTTCTTCTTTAGGGTAATTTTTATTCAAGTTCTTGTATAATTAGGATAACTTTTACCTCTATGTAAAGAGGCATAGTCTTTGTTTTCTCTTCCTATTGCAAGTTCCTTACCTTCTTCTTTTGTTCTTTTCTTCTTTACGCTTCCTCTACATTCAGTGGTATCAAAGTGACGGTGATTGAAATGGCCGCTAATGAAGAAATCCCCAGGACCTGGAAAGTTTGTCACCAAAACATATCTTGTATTTGAGCTTCAAGATTTTTGAACATTCATGCTCGAAACCATGGTGGAGAGGATTCGCCATGATCAAATTTCAAACATGGCTAGCAGATTCTCAGTTGCAAACCCTGCTATTAGCTGGTAAAGCCCAAACAACAGCCAGTTATTCCTAGACAGTGAGTAATCTTCCTTATTATCCTCAACAAGCATACCAACCTGGCCAACAATTCAACCAAACCTATCAAAACCAAATCCCACGACCACAATATATCCTCCCATCACTTATGATGATGAAAATGATGAAGTTGCAGAAAGTTCCCCCCCCCCCCCTATATGGCCACCAAACTAGAAAGGACAAAGAGAACCAATTGAGTTTTGCGTCAAAACGGATTTTCCTACTTTTGATGGCCTTTTCCATATTGAAGACATTCTAGATTGAATTTTTTCAGTGGAATGTTTCTTTGAATACATAGGCATTCTGGAAGACAACCAAGTTAAGATGGTGTCATAAAGGCTAGGTGACGGAGCCTCCATACGCATTGTAGTTCAGAGTGAAAAATATTTCCAGATATCATTGTCTGGATGCAAAATGATTTTAGATGTATGTTAATTTATTGGCCTTTTTCTGTATCAGTGAATGAAGATGTATTTCGTTGTGAAGTTCCGTGTGCTTTCCTTAGGTGTGAGTGTAATTGATGCCAGTTTACTTTGTAGGGTGATTCCTTGTGAAATTTTAGTTATCATCATAACTATAGTTCTGCTTGGTGCATTTGATGAAAATACACAAAGACATTCTTCCAGCCCATTGAAACCTTTATCTTACACTCCAAAATCATCCATGAGACATCCACGAACTCATAAAATATGCCGAATTCTGAAAAATATACTGCACCTAATATAGGTAACATTTTGGCTTTCATAATTAATTGTTTCAAAGAGGACTGATTTCCTAAACTTCATTCCATAACATTAAGTCGGTTTTCTCTGTCTAAAATATGGGGTGTTCTTCCGGATTTATCTCGGACTCTACTTCAAATAGACTTTCCATGTGAGGGTTCAGGATCATATCCATCCAAAAACACATAGAACACGGATGGAAGAGAATCTATATTCCCAGTGTACCCACCAAGGACAAGAGTAACAACTAACCAAAATAGAATTTAATTAGATCATATATTATGCTTATTGTTGCAAACCACAATTGATATGAAGAAACCAAAATAGATTCAATGCCCCAATGGTCCTCGACTGAAACGTTTGGATCTCTTTCATCTCCTCCCTTGTGTTATCTTCACTACCTTAATTTTTTGACAAAACAACACAACTGAGTCCAAAATATCCGCAATAGTTCAGACATAAAATAAATTTCTCGGAGAAAAAGAATCAAATTTTAATTTAAGATATGATTGAACGAAATATGAATTCAATAAATGTACTAATCCAACATCTTAGGTAATTTGGTGGATTCCATTAGATTTGTTACGAACTAAAATGATCATCAGGTTTTGTTGAATAAAAATGAACATTTTCTTGTATTTATCTTCTTTGTAGTTTTGTATCCTTCCTCTATTTTGACACTTGTAAGTTGTATAAAAAAGAAGGAAAAAAAATGCTTCAGATCTCCTCCCTCTAAACCAGAGATATTCTATTTTAGTCAAACATTATGAAACTTAAAATTTAGTTCATTGTGTGTTCAATACTACAACATGTTGAAGGTTTTAAACTTCCTTTCCAATAATTCCATCATTATTAAATAGGGAAAGTTTATATACACAAAGATTGAATGACTAATCATACAATATCAATACTGATTCAAATACATGAATATTAAAACATCACGAAAATGAACAAACTTACGAATATAGGTGAAGATCCATAGACCTGAATGAAACTTAGAACTGCAATCGAATGAGTATAAGACATAGGATTCATAAAGAAGCATTACTTTCAACATTACTAAACTCTAGTCATGAAATATGTATGGAACAAACATGCCCCAAACCCCAGATAGTATGCGATAAGGGGAGGTAAAGAACGAATAACTGTGAAGGTAAACAACCGACAAAAATAAAGGATTCTGTCCGGTTGGTAAGCAGAGAAAGATCTATCGAATTAAGGCGTAGAAAGGGAGAGAAAAGATTTGGTCCATTGGCTAAATGGTGGGAGGGGAGAGATAGAGAGAGTTGATTACGGTGTCCATTTAGTTTTAAATTACAAAACAGAGAGTGAGAGAGTTGACGGTTCAATATGGTGTGTGTGAGGTTTTCGCAGAGGGTAAAGAGAGTGGAGATGAAGGGTCTAGAAATTCAATGGCTTTTAACCTGGATCATTCTCAACACTTCTTTTCTTTGGCAAGCCTTATGTTGTTGGGACTTTTTAGTAGCAATGGCTTTCGCCTCATTAAAATTCTATTTACGTTGCTCAAACTCCTTGGCCAAGAGACTCACTTCATTCAAACCGCCATTACTTTCTTGTCCTGCCTCTGAAATAGAGTAGTAAGATTTAATGGGAGTGCTTTCGCCGAGAGTTTAGAGTTCCAATGGATGATGTTTTTGAATGATGTTTCAAACAATACTTAACAAAAACGGATTAGAAAATATTAGTCGGGTTATTTACTTCGATTTTTGATGCTATAAGGCTGCTTGCTAGCAGTTGAGTAATTTGTTATTTCGGTTCGATTACTTCCAGTGGTGTCTGTTGTAAATTGTGTTTGACTACATTGATATGGTGCTCTTTATGGATATGATGCCTTGTTTGTGTGTCCATGTTACTTTTTTATGTTCTCACTATTTTATTCAACATAAGTTAGCATGCCATGTGTATAGATATCTATGTATAGATTTCTTAAAGCTATCAGGAAGGCCTTATCACATTATTTGAACAGTACTGCATTCAAAAACATTTTTTAAGCGACCAAAGATGCTGAGGATGAGGTTTTTCACAAGGAATTTTCCTTAGAGACTATGTACTGAAGAATGATGAGCAAATAATGTCCGGAGAAATAAGAAACAAATAATGTTCGGAGATTCAGCAAACAAGAAACAAATAGAAGTAAATCATACCCTCATTGGTATTAAAACCCGATGAAATAATGTCCGCAGATTCAGCTACTTTGGGATGACTATGTACTGAAGAATGATGATTCCGCTCGACCACAAACTGTTGCACGGGAGTTGTTTTATGACCTATAACAGGTACAAAATGGATTAACACACTACTATTATAATTAGATTTAACTATACATTGGTATATTTCCTACTTAATTAAATATTTGTATATTGTTAAGTAGTTTGATTTAGAATACAAAGACCATACCCTCATTGTTGTTATCATCAGATGCAATAGTGTTGGTGGAGTAGCCAACATTTAGGACATTTGATTGAGAAGAAGGGGGGCGTGTGGATTCTCCCATGAATCTTTACCGCGAAGATAATTTGGGAACACGAGCACGACTGGAACCAGGCATAACTAAATAAGAAACCAACAACATTAGCAGAGGAGATATGCATGTAGAAATTATGTAAAACATCAATACACTTTTAATATTTTAGCATAATACCAATAAAAACATGGAGGAAAATCACATCAGCAATGAAAATTTTCAAGCATGAAATCATATCAAATAATTGAGATAACATCAGCAGCAGCAGTAACATCATATCATTCAAAGTAGTTTATAAAAAGTGACAAGGATAATTGACAAACCTAACAAATAGTCGTTGTCATCATCTTCACCTTCGCTCAAATAATTTAACCCCTTCTCTCTTTCCGATGGGATATACTCTTCATCCTTGTCAACCTATTTTTTTTCCCTTTATCTGACTCTTATTATTATTATTATTCCTCTTACAAGAACCCATGTAGAATTTAGCCCCTCTATGCAACCCCATTGCCTTCATTGTTGCTATGTTATCTTGAATCCTATTCATCCTTTGTTTCTCATAGTTTGACATCGTCATTGTTATACCTATTAAAGATATACATAAACATGTAATTTAGTACAGTAAAAGCGTTTCACAAGTGTAATTTATTAAAACATTCAGATCGAAGTGTCATAATTAAAATAAATTAAAACATTTACTAAGAAGAAAAAATAACTAACACAAACCGTCAAAAGTCCTCATCATCTTCATCTCCATTATCCTCGTTAATATCAGCATTGTCATCCTCGGATGACAAGATGTTATCATCTATATCATGTATCCGGTTTTCTCCTTCCACATTAACCATACTAACCTCTATTTCTGGGATATCATCCCTTCGTAATGGAAGACATTCGTCGTCTATTTCCACTATTTCATCATCTACAATATTATTCTCAAGTTGTTGGTACGGTTCCTCATCACCCATCTCCTCATCCTCCTCTTCTACAGTTTCAGGAAAGTCATACTTGTCTCGTGGAGTATTCTTCACTACAACTTGATGTCTGGCACATAGAAGACTTGTTCTACTTGATAAGCTAACGCAAATGGTTGGTTTTTGTACCAAGTATTAGCGGTATTCAAACTAATGAAATCATACTCATCTTTACGTAATCCACACACCCCCTTCTTTTTTTCAAGATCCCACCAGTCACACTTGAATAGAACAACACGATTATTTTCTGGGTATTCCAATTCGATAATGTCAATCAACTCACCATAAAAATCAATATCTTTTTGTTCATGTTCGTACATGTCACACCCCGTCCAATTTTTGCATCGGCCGCCACCAAAACTAAGCCGGGCGTGAACTAAATACATACCATTCTTAGCATGAGACAGAAATGAGACATAAATAAATCAGTCCATAAGATAAACAATCGAGTCAATCTCAAATGATCATAAATAACTAAGCGATAAAAGATCCATCACACGCTAACTCCAAAAATTCAATCTCCAATAATGATTAAATAAAATCTGAATAATCCCAACAGAAATCCTCTAAACAACTTTGGAACCGAATGCCCCCCAAAAAACTCCAATGAAGTCTCATAATACGACTTGAAAAGAAAGTCTAACTTAACTATGCCACAAAGTAAATAACTCCAACTGCACCTCTAAATGATAACTCCGATAGACTTATGCAGCTTCTCCAATTCTAATCCTGAAAAAGATTAGTCAATGCATGGGTCAGAGCCAAAGCCCCGAGCAAGAATACACACTACTCCCCTCAAATAGGATCCTTGAATCTAAACAGTAGCATTATACGCAATAAATATCACAATAGAATATTTTAAATTAAACGGAATAATTTAAACGCGATAAATATAAACCACTAACTACCCGTAAAAATCCCCATTTATAAAGGCACACCAGTATGATTTTAAATTCCTAAGTCCCACGATGTTAATTTAATTAAATTAACCAACTTTTATTATTGTTCTCACTTTTTATTAAAGTGTCACACTTCCCCTTGTCAATCGTCCTCTGACCCGTTTAAACTGTCGGCCCCGACACATGACAAAGTTTCACACACGACACGACATAAATCGTCCTCTGACCCGTTTAAACTGTCGGCCCCAATACATTATGTCGCCACAAATTTTAATACCCGTTTTTATCTTAGGCATTAATTCTCAATTTATAATCACCCCACCCTTTTAATCGATGTGAGTTCCTCAAAATACCCCTTAGTCCCATAACTAAGGGTCCCCAAGTTATCAATACGTCCTAACCTATGTATAGGATGAATTTATAACTTAAATTTTGACCTAGTCTCATGCTTAGGCTAGCGTAACGACGATAAAGTACCAAAAATCAGCCCACCCCGAAGATGATAAAAACGCAATAATCTACCCTCACTAGTCCGATACCCAGAAGGCATTCTAAAATATAGGCAGAGCAAAATTTTCCAACAACCCGTCGTCAAAAGGCAATATAATAATACTAAAAAGTCACACAAACAAACATAAAATCAACGTATAAAACTACGCATGATAGTCCAATTCAATTAAATCTTAATTTAACTATCACCTCGTCAACAATACCCAATTAATCTCATTTAATTATTTTAAATTAAATATACCAAGTTTTCATCATATATTCATCAAAACCAAATTTTATTATCTCTACATGTATTACATGAGTTATACGCACCTAAAAGTCATTTATTTTAAAACTAGGGTTTTTCTACATGCAACCTATACCAATAAAACCCAAAATTCACTCATCAATCCTACATACCCAAGGGTTATGAATATTATTCAGATTAAAAGATTTAATAAAAACAGCCCTATAATTAGTGTTCACTTTTTCTAATTAAGTCACTACTTTATTTTAAGAAAACATGTAATTAAGTGTTTGCACGACACTTAAAACGCATAATACTAAAGGAAAAGAATAGAGTATTCATGCCTGTGAAGATCGTGTGGAAAATTTGATTAGAAATCTGGATTCCTCTCGAAAAATTAGCAAAAGAGTGTTCTTGAACGATCTTGATTAAACCCCAATTAAGCCTTCAAAAACTTGTGCCAAAACTTGTGATAAAAACTTGATTTTGTTGAAGGTTGATGATTATGAGTGAGAGGAAAAATATTTGGAAGTGTTCTCTGGTGAAAAACTGGAGAAACAGTGATTATGAGAGGCCCCCCTACGGATTAACAAGGTTATATAGTGATTAGGAGTCCTAATCCTACACAAACTCTAAAAACAGCTTACATCGCACGTTTTCTGGGAGGGTCGATCGATCGATCACCCCGAAAAACTGACAGTTTGCCTAAAAAATGCCTATAAGGCAAAATATTATAAAATCAATATAAAATCCTTTTTAACTCCGATTTTAATTTCGCTTAAAGTTTTATTCTTCTAAAATCATAACCAACATATTTAGCCAATGAAAATTATTAAATTCAAAAATTTATTTTTCTCGAAAATTCCAATTAATTAATTAAAATAATTAATAAAAACATGGGGTGTTACAGTACACTACAACGATTCCACTATTTTGAGTTTTTTTGTACTTGTCATGATCTTGGGTGTGAAACCTATAACCGTTGATTAAACAACCCTTATAATGTTTCACTCTTCGATCGGGACCCCATGATAAAGAGCGAAGTTGCTTACTAGAACGATCGGGGGACTCGCGCTCTAATATGCTAACCTGTTTATTGTTTATATATAAATGCTTAGTAAGATATAACAAACCTAATTGATTTACACCAAAAAATATTATATTCAACTACTTATGCGGTCTTCAAACCATTTGGGAAATCTCTCTGCATGTCTTCGGTCAATATTTGTGTTCCTTTCGGCTTTTAACAAATTCTTGTGCTCACTAAACATATATAAATGAATTTAATTAGAAAAAATAATGTGTATATATGTGTGTGTGTGTGTGTGTGTGTGTGTGAGGAAAATAAGTAGTATAGCTTAATATACTTCACAAATTCTTGTATTTCATCACAGTTATCCAACACATATAAACGAGCATTTTCCCATTCACTTTGTGTGAGGTATTGGTAATCCGCTTTTCCAAGCAAACGACCGTTGTATCGAAAAATGGATAAACCTTCTTGAAAATCAGCACCATCATAATTTCGCTCGGGTTGATTAAATTTTATCTCAACACCACGTAGATACATCGAGCAAAATGTAAGGCATTCATTAAGAACGTAAGCCTCGACAATTGAGCCCTCCGGACGTGCTTTGTTTCCCACGGTAAGTTTTAAGGTGTGCATATATCTGTTGAGAAGTAAGATGGTCAAAAAATGCAATGAAAACATTAAATTATTACTAAAATAAGATATTACTTATTACATTTACCTTTCAAATGGATACATCCATCGATACTGCACTGGTCCACCGAGAATGGCTTCTCGTGCAAGGTGAATTGGAAAGTGAACCATAACATCGAAGAATGATGGTGGAAATATCCTTTTAAGTTTACACATAGCTATCACAAGTCTCTCCTCAAGTCTCTCCAAGACATCCAATCTCAATGTTTTTGAACATAACTCCTTAAAGAATAACCCAAATTCAATTAACGGTTGACACACATCTATCGAAAGATGACCACGAATTGCAAGCGATAGTAAACGTTGTAAAAAAATGTGGTAGTCATGATTTTTCATTACTGAAATCTTTCCATCAATAGCACTCACACATCGAGAAATGTTGGACGCATACCCGTCGGGTAACTTCAGTGATTGCCAAAATTCGCATAAAACCATCTTTTCTGCTTTTGACAAACTGTAGCAAGCAGGAGGAATCACCCATTTGTCTTCATTTTTATATGGATGCAAATCTTTGCGTATACGCATTGCCTTTAAATCTAATCGAGAGTTGACAGTGTCTTTTATTTTCCCATCAATGTCTAGCAATGTTCCTAAAATGCTTTCACATACATTTTTCTCAATATGCATGACATCTAAATTGTGACGCAATCTAAGATCTTTCCAGTATGGAAAATCATAGAATATACTTATTTTTGTCTCATTGCAACTCATACGCCTCGCGGTTCCTCTTTTTACATGCTTTCCCAAATACCTTAGGTCGAACCCTCTCAAGTTGAGCAAGTATTTCATCATTACTAAGCTCTTTTGGTCGTTCTCGATGCTCTTTCTTACCATCAAAGGAAGACATATTTTCTCGCCATTTATGATTCATCGGTAGAAAACGACGATGCCCCATGTAGCATGTCTTATGTCCATTCTTCAGATACATGGAATGAGTCTCCTTAATGCATACTGGGCAAGCCAACTTCCCCTTTGTGCTCAACCTGACAAGTTAGCATAAGCTGGAAAATCATTAATAGTCCACATCACTGCTGCACGTAACATAAATTTAGTCTCTGTGACGGCATCATATGTTTGCACCCCAACATCCCACAACTCTTTCAACTCTTTTATCAATGGTTGAAGAAACACGTCTATATCAGTTCCAGGAGCCTTAGGATCCGGTATAAGCATTGATAAGATGAAAAATGGTTGCTTCATACATTTCCATGGAGGTAAATTATATATCACCAGAACAACCGGTCATGTGCTGTGCTTGCTACTCATATTTGAAATTGGATTGAATCCATCACTAGAGAGTCCAAGCCTAATATTGTGAGCATCTCTAGCAAATGACTCATGAACCTTATCAAATTCTTTCCATGCTTCTCCATCCGCTGGATGTCTTAATACGTTGGCCTCTTCAACGCGCTTATCTTTATGCTACCTCATCTCTGAAGCTATATCCTTATTTATAAATAGACGCTGCAGCCTAGATTTAAGTGGAAAGTAACGGAAAACTTTCTGAGGGATCTTTACACCATTGGCTTTTTCGATTTTCCATCTAGATTATCCACATGTTGGACATTTAGTTTTTTCCTTATTTGGTCCCCAAAAGAGAACACAATCATTTATGCAAACATCAATCTTCATATAGTCTAACCCCAGGTCACGAACTATTTTCTTCACCTCGTAAAATGACTTTGGAATGTGGGCATCATCTGGAAGTGCTTTCTTAAAAAGTTCAAGAAGCGAGTCAACAGATTTCTCACTCCAGTTGTTCATGGACTTTAGATGCATTAGCTCAATAATGAAAGATAATTTAGATATCTTCTGACAACCCGAATACAGTTGTTGTTGCGTATCCCTGGCTAATCTAGCAAAATTTTCTCCTTCACCCTCGGGCATTTGAGTAGCATGGTCATCAGATTCATCCCCTAAAACATCATTGTTGTAAGGTGTGGCAAACATATCATGTGACATTCCCTCAATGTCATCTTGCTCAAACTCGTTTCCAGTGTGTTCTTCCTGCCCTATAATATCATCATCTCCAACTTCAAACTCATACTCATTGTAATCATAAGCATTATCGTTCTCTAATTCCAATGGTTCACCGTGATATATCCACCTAGTATAACTCTTCACTATGCCATGTATAAGCAAATGACTTTGAACATCTTGACGATTTTTCCAATAGAAGTTATTACATTTCTTACACGAGCACTTAATCTTGCCATTTTTCTCAACATTAGCAAATGCAAAATCAAGAAATTCTTTAACCCCATCTCGATATGCAATACTAATTCTATTTGGATGATGCATCTAACTCTTATCCATTTAAAAACCCTACAACTTGAGAGAACATTCAAAAATATCAATGATAAACAAATAACAATAAAATCACGAGATATTTAGAAATAAGGAACAATAGTTATATTTAAAAAGCACACAATTGTGCGCGATGTAGTGTGCGATTGCGCTTTTGTGTGTGATAACGCGACATTGCCCACTCTGATTTGCGAGAAGCCTAAATAGTGTGCGCGATTGATGACGTAACATGCGATTTTGACGCTTTTTTACGCCATTTGCGTGATTGACCCTATTTAGTGCTATTTGGGAGCAATTCGGGCACAAGTCATTTTAATGCATCAATTACAAAACTGCGTCGTTTTGTTCCTTTCTTCATTTTTTCCCTTTTTTTTAACCTTTAAAAATGAAAATCAATATCTTAAAACGCTAAGGGTGTGTTTAATTGTATAAAATAAGGTTGTTTTCCAAAAGAAAATTCTGAAAAATTTCCATAAAAATGAAAATATATTCAAATTTATTTTTCCAAAAGAAGTTGGAAAATAGTTTTTAGATTTTCCAAATTTCCATAAACTACTTTACAATATTTTCAATAAATTTTCGTAACGTTCAAAATTACATTTACATCCCTAATTTTTTTGCAAATTACATTGTGGCCCCTAAAATAAAAAAAAATACATTTTATTCCTAAATATTAAGAAAAAAATAACAAGTAAAAAACTATCGGTGAATTACGATTTGGCCCATGAAATCTCCGTGGTTATATTAATGTCCATAAACTTTCTATAAATTACATTTTAGCCATTACACTATTGATAAACTACATTTTAGACATTAAAGTTTCTCTAAGTTATATTTCGTCCTTTTAAATATCTACAAATTACATTTTAAAAATAATGGTCTATTTCTAACAAATGAATGTGCTTCCCTCGTTCTCTAAATATTCTGTTGAAAATTAAAATAAAAAATAGAAACAAAAACTCCAAATAAAAAACAGAAAATAATTTTTTGTTGGAAATACGATTGGAGGTCATACATCCAATATGGATATAAACCCATAATAGACAATGAGATTCATATCTCAAACACGTAATAAATACTACCATACAAAAACAACTACATTGAACAAAAAAAAAAAAAACTGTTTCAGCTATAAATAATAACTCATATTTCAGCTCTTAAAAAATTATCAAATACCAAAAAGTCCCTATAACATTTTTTAAAACACATTTAGTCCAAGCCTTTTGTTTTGTACCAAAACGTTCCTTATTCTCTTATCTTTAAAGGTCGCGCTAGCGGCATGGTAAAGCCTTTTTGGAATGGTGAAGGACTTTTTGGTGCAAAATAAAAAGGCCTTTGACTAAACGTGTATTAAAAAAAATTAGAGGGGCTATTTGGTATATTCCCCATTAAAAAATAACTATTTCAGCTAAAAGAAATGTTTCAGCTATTAGAAAAAAAAACTATTTTAGCTATAAAAAAACTCTACATACATCAATTTTTTTTTATTAAAATCCATTTAACATGGACTGAGTCGAAGTTCACACAACCACAAATTCAGTAATGGGTATATATATATGTATGTATACATTTAAGAAAATACATGGTATAACCTTGAATTTAAAATAAAAAATTATAGAATTGTACTTACCTAAGATCTCTGGCAACCAACTCAATTAGGAAGAAAACTTTTGTCCCCAATCACGTACTGAATTTCATGAAAATACAGAAAATAAGAGATGTTACCATAAAATTGCAAGAAAGTTAATAAAACTTAGCAAAAGCATTGAAACCGAAAAAAAAATCAAAGATTTTATAATACTCATTTGAAACTTGATTCAAATCAGATGTATAATACATATGTATACATATGTAGCTATATGTATATGTGATTCAAATCAACCCGTCAATAAAATAGGTAAATATTTCATAATACCCATTTAAAACTAGATTCAAATCAAACCTATGATACATATATAGCGATACATAGCTGATTCAAATAAGCAAAGATTTGAAAGCCAACCTTCAATGCAGCTTTCAAAGCGCCCTTCAATGAGAGAGAGAGAAACCCTAGGTTGTTTTTACGGAGAAGGGAGTAGAGAAACGTGAGAGGTGAGAGGTGGAATCGCGGGTCGAGCGGGTGCACGTTTGGTGTATTTGAGCATTTCGTGCCTAAGCAGTTCTGATTTGAGCGGACTCCTAACAAATTTTTTTTTCTAATTTAGTATTTGGAGGCAAAAGTAAATTCTTAATTAAATTTAATTTACAAAATATTTTGTTGCAAAATTTCAAAATCGCCACTAAATGTTGATTTTTAGTAGCAATATTTTTAATTTGCTACCTACTTCACTACAATTTACTCCCCCCCATCTAAATTTTTTTGCGCCAAACTTTTAGTGGCAATTTTTGTGACAATCTCACATTTTGTTACTAATACTTCCTCTACAATTATTTTTAGTGGCAATGAAATTTTTTACCACCAATTATTATATTTCATGGCAAAAAATCGTTTTGCCACCAATTGGCAACTTTCTTGTAGTGTCATAATCACATAAGAAAAAAAATTTAAAAATTAAAAATAAAAAAACAAAAAAAGTGTCCTTTTTACGTGTCCCAGCGTGTCGGCAATGTGTCCAAACATGTCCCAATGTGTCCCAACGTGTCGACAACATGTCGGAGCGTGTCGCGTGTCGAACTCGTGTCAAAGCTGACTCGTGGCTTTCAGGAGAGTGTCGGTGCTTCATAGGCCCCAATGGAGAATACTCAGTAACCACTGCTTGGGAAGGTATCACTACACCAAATCTGCCGAATTGTCACGGTCATTGACCTTGACAAGTTGGACTTTTCAAGGTCAATGACCATGACAATTATGGGTGACAACTTTTGTTTTCACGGACTTGTCACGGTCATTGACCTTGACAAGTTTTGTCACGGTTAAGGACGGTGACAAACCCATGACATTTAATAAAAAATTGTCACGGTCATTGACCGTGACAAGTTTTTTTTGTCACGAACTGGTCACGATCAATGACCGTGACAATTCTGGGCAGAATTGAAAAAAAATCTGCTGGGCAGTATGGCCACTGCCACTGCCCAGCAGTATATTTGTACCTGTTATAGCAACGTTGTACCTGTTCAAACATCATATATTTAAATAAAATAGAGATAGTGCAAATATACATTCAAAACAATATGCATCACGATATAATCCAAATATAATTCAAATGTAACAGCTTAAAATAATTTAATTCAAATAATGTCACTACATGTCTGGGGTAAGGTTATCTCTGAGGAGGTGAGTAGGCCACACGATATACAAATTGACACACCCAGCAATATACATCGTGCCGCATTGTTCGCGCAACCACAAGGGGGAGTTCTCCTTCTCGGGTATCACATGTGTGACGAGCACCTTGGGCTCGATGTCTTGAAGCAAACGTCCATGAACTGGCATACCCTGGACGGTATTCGGGTCCCTCAACCCCCGTCCTATCTGCTGGCCATCAGATATGTTCGGTAAAAACACGCTCGGCCAACCAAGTGTCAATATCTGTCTGTTGAAGGGAGCCAAATAGGGGAGTGGATCATCAAAGTCTGCACGTGTCGGCGATGAAGCAGCGAGGTCCACATCCTCGTCATCTTGCACCTTGTCCTCTACCACCTTCTCCTTCCCTTTCCCCTTACAGTTTTCGCCCAACGAAATCTTTATGAATGGGAACATATCTTAGACCGTCGCCTCCAAACGGAACAGCTTCGCGTCATGCGAGTCCACTGTTCGAGCCAATCCGGTGTCGCTTGTCTCCAATCCGATGATCCTAGATTTGGCCACCCACGAGCTCAACCCATTGTCCTCCCCTTGCGATCAGTGCCAAGCACTTAGCTGAGTGCGTCTGTGGATAAAGATGCCTTATCGAAACCAGACTGCGACTCATGCACTTCCTTAAGCTTTGCCTGAAACGACAAAAAACACATAATTAGTAAAATAAGTAAATAAAAAAATTATAACGTAATTAATAAAAAGTAAACTATCGGATTACTTACAATAGTGGCCGCGATGCTCGGGAACACCTTCTTATCCTTCCCCTTCTTCGTCCGAATAACCACATAAGTATCGAGCCTATGTGGCCTACTCCCAGGG
The DNA here is from genome assembly GCA_949130495.1 of Sambucus nigra. NCBI lineage: Eukaryota > Viridiplantae > Streptophyta > Magnoliopsida > Dipsacales > Adoxaceae > Sambucus > Sambucus nigra. Next base: position 295,449,775 of record OX422218.1, on the reverse strand, counting down.
CCACTCTCTGTCCCCTGAAATAAAATAAAGTAAAATTAGTATCGGCCCCGCAAAGTAAAATAATGCAGAATAATATATTTATGTAGTTATAGAAAAATTAAATCTTACCATCATCCTATGCTCCACCTCGGCGTAAGACGTCCGGCCGGAGTAGTGCACGTCCGTCTTTTTTGCCCGATTTTCCCTCCCCGATTGGCGAGATGCCAATTGTCGCTCTCCGATCTCATTGTCAATGAACCATTGTGCCAATGAGATCGGTTCCTTCGGCGGGACGGATTTACGCATTCGGATAAAGGACTCTCGGGTCTTCCCAAAGTACCGGGGCCGCATATTTTTCTTCTACGTCTTGTGTTGCTCCCTCAACTACTACAAGACGGAATCGCGTAGCTTTGGATCCAGGCTGAATTATTCCTGTCCAACAAATACAATGTTAGTTGCGAATAAATATAAATATAAATATAAAATAAAATCGAAATCGAAATCGAAATCGAAATCGAAATCGAAATCGAAATCGAAATTGAAATTGAAATTTAAATATTCATATAAATATAAATATAAATATAAATATAAATATAAATATAAATATAAATATAAATATAAATATAAATATAAATATAAATATAAATTCATTACTTGTAGTGCCACCCAAATAGCTAACTTGAGCTCATTTGGCACCTCCCTCCAACTAGTGTACCCCGGGCCGATGATTGTCTTTATCAGCTCGAGGGATCTCGCTAATAGCCCCATCTTGTTCTCGATGGCCATCCCCAATTTTCCATATTTGGGGAGCCTAGGGGTCGAGGAGCCCTCCTCGCCTCCGCTACCACCGAGCCCAGACGACATCATCATAATCAGCATCATCATCCTCGCCTTAATACATGAAGGAGACATTTGCTGTAAAAAAATGTTGTTATTAGTACAAATCAAAATGACTTAGAAGAAGACATACAAATATGTACAATTAATACAAATCCAAATGAATTGTTACTGTTTAACACCTCAATTTTGAATTCTAAAACAACAGCATATAGCTCATAATATGTACAATTACTAAAAATTCAAAACATCCCCACCCCCACCCCTACTGCCCCCCCACACGCACACTACATAAGAGTGAAAATGATAAAGTGCAAATCAATTAAAAGCATTAAAAATGGATTGATAAAGTACAAATTGGAAAATTTATTACAAATTGAAAAATTGTTTCAAATTCGGGTTATCATAAAAAATGGATTGATATTTGGTAGGAGCAGCCAAGTCATCCACACTACTATTTAGACGCTTTGGCGCGTGTAGGACAATTGACCACGACTCGTTGTTGATGTACTCCGAGTAAAATACTTGGTTAACCTTTTGAAATGCACAAACAAACAACTCATCGCTCACGTGGGCGTTGCTCTTCAACTTGGACAAGTCAACCATGATCAAATTGGTGACAAGATCAACTTTACAAGCATTTCTATCTTCAACTCTTACCCAGTCACAGTAAAATACAACCTCTTTGAAGCTTATATAATCCAATTTAAATATATTTTGATTTACATCATAGTAAATCATTTCAGCTTCAACGAGGTTTTTATCTTTTGTGCTCGCTCTAAAGAAAGTAAGAGCATTGTATGAAATGGCCCGAGTTCTGTACATTTGTACTTTTCTCGTACACTTTTGTGCCGAATACGTAACCGTTCAATCGATACTTTTTTGTACTCTTGTGCCACGAACAAGGGTCCAGTGGCTAGACGAGCAAGCCTTGATGTCGCATCACCCGTCTTTAAGAGCTGAGAATATAGATAAATTAATTAGACTAGTTGTAAAGTTTGAGTGTAATGTAACGTTATATAACGACCATTTTCATTATAATTACCTCTTGTGACAACTACAGCCTAAATTTGTTGTCTGATTGTACCATTGTTTTTCATCTTTTATTGTTCTTACAAGCTTCATATTTTCTGCATATTGCAAAATTAATCATGTATAAACTAATCTAAAATATTCTAAAATAATGTTAAACATTAAAATAATTTAAACTTACTTTTTCCATTCTTCGACATCTTCACGTGTGTCAAATAAATAACGAGCTACTTGTTCATGATGCAAACTCGTTAATTTCACTCGTTTTCCCATCACATGACCACCATCATCGACGAACTCATCAGTGTCATCAACGCTGGTCGAGTCAGGCATATATTCCCGAGTATATATTGATGACTCCACGATGATGTATTCCTCGGTAATTGATCCTGCAATGCATCGCGTATTCTTGACGTAATCTTTAAAAACTTTCATCAATCTTTCAAATGGATACATCCACTGATATCTAACTAGGCCACAAAGAAGTGCCTCGTCGCATAAGTGTACCAACAAGTGAACACTTATGTCAAAGAATGCTGGGGGAAAGGAGTTCTCCAACACACAAATTGCTTCGATCACTGCCAATTTTGCGACCACTATGTGTTCTCGATTGACTACCTTCTTACACAAGAGTGATAAGGTAATACTAATTTGCATAGTAGCCCTTCGCAAATCCCTGTGCTTGGAGAAACAGTGCTTAAACAATAGAGGAACCAATTGCATGATCACATGCAAATCGTGGGACTTACACTTAGGTAAATCATGAGTAGCATAATTCACAATCCTTTGCAAGTTGGACGAAAAATTAGATGGGCCCTTCAAATTATATATTGTGTCTAAAAGCACCTTCCTTTCCCCACTAGTCAAAGTCAATGCACCAGGGGGAATTATTGTCATTCCCCTACTATATTCTTTCAACCATAGTTGTGGCTTAAGTTTCAACGATTTAAGGTCTTTTCGTGCATTTTCTCCATCCTTCGAATGACTCCCCCCAAGGCAAGTGCCCACAATATGTTCAGCGAAGTTCTTCTTTGTATGCATCACATCCAATACATGGCGCACCGGGTTATTCTTCCAATAAGGCAAGCCAAATAAAATTGACCTCCTAGACCATGCCTTTCTTGTCTCAGTTTCATTCCCAGTTAGGGTCTTCTTATGCTTGACATTCTTAAATTTGGGATTCTTACCTGGCATATTAGGGCCACATTTAGAAGATTTACTTTCAATTTTTAAACCTGAAAGTTGTCTCGGTGGTAGCCTATGTTCAACCCTGCCTAATAAAAAATTGGAACCTTTCTTAAATCTGAAACTATGAGCCGGGGGTAAAAACCTCCTATGACAATGGTATACATTTTTTGAGCTAAAGGATAGACGAAGAGATTCAGTCTCCTCTCCACAAATAGGACACCCCAAATAGCCATGTACTACACAACCGGATAATGTCCCATAAATTGAAAAATCATGAATTACCCACATCAACATAGCTTTCAGCGTAAACTCTTCTTTTCTAAAAGAGTCAAATGATTGCACACCCTCTTCCCACAACTCATTTAATTCTTCTACCAAAGGAGCCAGGTAGACGTTGATGTCATCACTTGGTGCCTTTGGCCCAGGTATCAACAAAGACATCATCAAAAATTCAGGTCTCATACACTTTGAAGGAGGGAGGTTGAGTGGGGATAAGATCACTGGCCATACACTTTGATTGGTGCTTAGATTTCCAAATGGATTGAAACCATCTGTTGATATAGCCAAATGAATGTTGCACTGTTCTCGAGAAAAATTGGGATACTCATAATTCATCCTCCTCTAAGCTATAGAATCAATAGGATGACGCATGAGATTACCCCCTACTTCTTCCCTAGCATGCCAAGTCATTGCCTCCGCTATCCATGGTACTGTGAAAAATCGCTTTAATCTATGGTCAACGGAAAAATATTTCAACACTTTTTTAGGCACTTTTGAGCTTGTGCCTTCCTTACCAGTAGATTGGACATATCTAGGTTCATCGCAAACTGGATAACGATCGAGGTTTTCATACTCCTTTTGGTATAGTATGCAGTCATACACACAAGCATGAATCGATTTATACTTCATTCCCAAACCTTTCAAACTGTTCTTCATAACATGATAACTATTTGGAAGCGTATTTTCCTTGGGTAGTAACTCCTTCACCCATTTCAGAATTCCTGTCACGTTATTACCAGACAAACCGTACCCCGTCTTCAAACTGTGCAAACCAACCATGGCATGTAAAGTTGTTTGGTCTTTTTCACAGCGAGAGTATAACGGTTGGGTCGCTGACACGACTCAGAATGTGTCTCTAAAGTGTGTACTCTCTAGGCTCAAGTGCAAGCCTGTCGTTCAAGTAATAATCCGACAAGTCGGGTATCGATCCTCAGGGAAAAAGGACAACGGGGTTGTGACGACGGGATAAGATAGAGGAATCCTAACGTTGACTCTAAGAAGAAAAGAAAAAATTGATTTGGTCTTTTGGGATTGATTAAACTAAATGCAATTACGAAAGTATAATGAAAAATGCAACTAACTAAACTACCTAGATACAAAATGAAGGATTGAATTGAAACTTTTAACTAAATGATGAGAAAACGGGATGGGAATACAATCCCCCAACCCTAGTGTAATGTAGTGACAACGTCAATCATAAATTTATCCGATTAATTTAAACCCGGAATTTAGTACTCCCAAGCATTATGTATACGAGGTTCAAGCCCGCGTCATACCTAATCTGAGGATGAGTAAATCGGTATCGCGGTAATTACACTCAAATTGTACTCTAAATCATCACGAGTACCCATAGGCAAACGAGATATAAAGATCTACAATTCTTATGAAATTACGCGAGACGATCAAAATTAATCATTACATTCAGCGGATCGACGTTATACACATGCACTAACACATCAGGTTGGGTTCATGCATCCCAACCTTGAAAAACCTAGCCGGACATGTTACTTTGACTAATGCATGAAATAATAACGTTGCATGTGTATGAATTCATGATAAAACTAGATCTAAACATGTAAATACGTATTATGAATGCGGAGATGAGTTGAATCAAATAAGAAAAACTAAGCATGCAAGAACAATAATAAGAAACAAGAATCTTGAATTAAAACTAGAAAAGCAAACCCGAAACCATGAAATCTTGAAGAAATATAATCCCTTGATGTTCCTAGATGTTCCTCCCCTTTCTTTCTATCAAAAACTCTCTAAAAATAGCCCTAAAAGCTGCTCCTAGGTTAGTACCTTCGTTCCCCACAATATTGGAGTGTTTAAAACCTATTAGGAGTCTTTGGGACAAATCAGCAAAAAAGGAAAAATTCGCGTGTCAGGTACATGCGAACCGGTTCGCATCTACCTGGCTGGGGTTCGCATGTACCAGGCTGGTCTTGCCTTCAACACTTAGATTTTTTTCTGGTTTTTCTCTTCTTTTCTTGGATTTTTCTTCAACTTCAACTGAGCATAACTTTTCAACCGTAGCTCGGATTTGGGTGCTGTTTCTTCCAGTGTTCTCGTTGTTCCGAGCTCTTCAACTTCCCATAAGTCCCCACCTCCAGAATCAGGCTGTAAAATTACGAAAATGCCCTTGAACTTGCCTTCCTAGCCTTTCTTCTATGATTTTTCCGCAACTTCAAGGGGTCATAACTCTTTCATCGTAGCTCGGATTGAGGTGCCGTTTTTTCTGGTGTTCTTGTAATTGAAAGATCTTCAACTTTATAGTTGGACCCACTTCCGGACTAAGGCTGAAAAATTACGAAAATGCCCTTGAACTTGCCTTCTTAGCTTTTCTTGCACTGTCTTGCTTCCTCTTTTGCACTGCTTGCATAATTAACCTGTAAAACCAATAGGAGAAACACGAAACACGCAATACTCGCCAAGAAGGTTAGAAGCATAAAAGTGAATCAAATCCATATATGTTACATCATTCGGGTTCACAAAAGTACTGAAATTAGGGGGATAAATATACAATATTTATGCCCAATCAAACCCCCCTAACTTAGAACTTTGCGCCTCCCGAGCAATGTAAAAGAATGAGAGTAAGAGTTAAGGACACTTCAAGGACTTTATTGGGATAGAATACCACTTTCGCGGGCAAGCGATTGCATTTAGCGTATGCAACAAGCCTTTAAACCTCTATGTTACCCTAGTAGGAGGAGTTGTGTCTTGTGAGGGTTTGCAGTGAATATACCCACAAAATTCGACTCAAAGAAAATTCAAAATATGCAAAAATTGTACAATTCAAACTTTTCCATAAAATAGTCATCATCAAGTCATATTTACAAGTCTCAAACCGTAGTGTGTGTGCGAAGCCGGAAATATAACCGCCAATTTCCATCGATTGATCATTACGTTACTTATTCGAAAATTCGTTTTGATTTCAATTTCTCACGGAATGCACTCACAAACGAATCTCTCGGATTATGGCTATTCTCTCGGCATGCGTGATATAAGGAGTAAATATAATGGAAGCAAATACACGCATGCATTTAGAAAGACGGAAATTTTATGGTGAAGGGATCTCTTCAACGGATTACGGTTTTAAAAATGGGAACATCGCCTCTATTTCGCGCATTTAACCTCTTATATTATCTTTTGGTGTATTAACTCTCCACGCGGTACTCAATTTACGCAATTTGGACTCGGTTAGGACTTTTTCGGGTTAAAGGTTGTATTGGGTAAAATGAAAATGGTAGGGAAGGTTGGAATTGGAAAAGTTATTTTATGATGTCCGTTGGTGCTTTTTCTGGGCTATTGCTCATTTTTTCTTCTTTTTCTCTATTTTTTCTGTTTTTCACTTCTTTTCTTTTCTCACTATTTTTGTTGAGCATATTTATTTTTTTCTCATGCCCCTTTTTATGCACTCTTCGGACTCAAATTCTGGGATTTTTCAACTTTCACAATTCCGGGCCATTTTGGGTTTTTCGGGTTGTCAAACGAAAGGAAAAATTATTCGGCACAATTTGGGTTGCACAGGGTAATTTTTCGCTACTTTTTTTTTTCTGGCCAATATTTTTGGGTGACAAACGAGGGCCTACTTCATTGTCCAAAATACCAATTGCGTTACCATATGCGTTTCGAGGTGAATTTAAGTTTAGAGACTCTTTTGGCACGATTTTCAAGGCAACATTGCACACATTTTTTAAAACCGATCAAAATGAAAGGATTGAGATCCTTGACAACTTATTAAGCGCTAAAAAGAACTTTGAGTTAACAATTAACTCGGATTGATTTAAAAACTCGCAAAACGTGAAAGGCTAGAATCTCACCGGGTTTGTTAATCTCCACATTTATTCGTTAAGTCGTCAATTTTCGCTCAATTTCCATCTTTAGTCAATTTCGGCTTTATGTATGTTGGATGTTTACAATTTGAGACTCCAATTCGACTTTTAATGATATTTTTGAAAATTTTGAATTCCAGTTTTTATTTATTTTGAACAAAAATATTTTTGGATTTTTTAAAATTTTATGATTTTTTTGGAAATTTATGGGCATTTTTGAAAATTTGTGAAGTTTTAGAAATACGCACTTCTGACCCCCCCTAACTTAGACTTTTGCATTGTCCTCAAGCAAAAAGGACGAAAATCTAACTCAAGGCGAATGAAAAGTGCGGAAAAATAAAACAAACAAATATGAAAAATGCAACAAGACACTATATGACACTCATGCATGACTCAAAAATACAACAACAATCACCCCATACGCGTCGGGGGTGCGACGACCTCTCATCTCTCCATAAACTCACCCGACCCCACTTATGGGGGTTGATGCTCTCCTTGTCACTCCCGTCCTAGGATCATATTCGAATAATCGAAACAAGTTGGGACCTCGCCCATAGATAAAGGATAGACCGGGAGACTCGTCGTGACTAATTGGAAAGGGATCCTCGTGATGCTGACTCAAAGCATGGTCAACGTGCACTGACTCGGAGGGGACACCTAGGTTTCTTTCAATTTTTAAGACGCATGGGTCGGGCTCTAAGTCGGATGAACCACAACTTTTCTCCTCACTCGCCTTCGGGACCTCTAATGGTATGGGTGGATGGTCACAAAGAAGAAATTCATTGATTTTATCTTCCCATTAACTTTCTTCTAGGTGTCTAAATGAATCCATTAGAGTTTGGACTTGGTCGTTAAGGCTCTCATCCACCGGACCGAATTCTTTTTCAAATTCTTCCATGCTCATGTCCCCTAGATCTCTCTCTCTCGCGGTGCCAACGTCCTCTCTAACTTGCTCGCTTTCTAACTCCACCATTTTTCTCTCTTCTAACCCCTCTCTCTCTCGCTCTATTGCGGTCACTACACACCTCTCTTCCACTTTTCTCTCCGCGTCACAACTACCACTATTACCTGATGAAATAGGGCACACCCCTAATGGCTCTCTCTTGTGGGACCTCTCACTCTCATGTCTCGACACTAAGCAGGACCCTAGGGCCTTTCCACAATCATTTTCCTCAAAGAACTCCCCTATGATCTCGTCTATAAATCTCACCGCGTGAAGGTCATCTTCTTCTTCCGTATGTTGGGTGACATGGAAGATGTTGGTCTCTAAAGTCATATTCCCAAAGGTGAGTTGCATTCTCCCATTCCGAGTATTAATGATGGCGTTAGCCGTAGCTAAGAAAGGGCGCCCAAGGATGATGGGAACATGGTTACTCCAGTTAAATGAGGGCTCCGTGTCCCAAATGACAAAGTCTACCAGGAAGTAGAAAGTGTCAACTTGGACGATCACGTCCTCGACTATGCCTCTTGGGATCTTCACGGTTCGATCCGCTAATTGGAGAGTGACCTTAGTGGGCTTGAGGTCTCCCAAGTCAAGTTGCCTATAGATGGAGTAAGGGAGGATATTGACACTTGCTCCCAAGTCAAGTAAGGCTTTTTCAATTTTGTTTTCTCCAATGATGCAGGAAATGGTGGGTGCACCGGGATCTTTGAATTTAGGTGGGAGATCATTGAGTAGAATGGAGCTCACATTCTGTGCTAGAAAGACATTTTTCTTTACCTTCATCTTTCTCTTTACCGTCAACAAGTCTTTAATGACTTTTCCATAAGCTGGAATTTGTTTAATGGCATCGAGGAAAGGTAAATTCAGCTTAACTTGTTTTAGCACGTCTAGCACTTCATCACGTGGGCATCCTTTCTGTGAAGGAATCAACCTTTGAGGAAATGGTGCCGCGGTGGGTGGTTTCACTACTACCTCGGCCTCACTAGTGTCTTCTTTATCACTCTCATTCAAGGGGACATCTTCGGCCTCTTTCGTGCCGGGCGAAATCTCCTTGCTTTTAGGTACGACTTGTGGAAGGGGTGACAAGTCAACTACTCTCCCACTACGTAGAGTGGTAATTGCGCTACAATGCTCAGTATGGTCATGGGGTGTCGAACTGACACTAGTTTGACCTTGGAGAGGTCTTTGGCCTTGGGCAGGAAACTTGCCCTTCTCTTGAACACTTAACGAGGATTGTATTTTAGACAGATTCGCATTTATGTCGCCGATCAGACGATCATATTTGGCATTGGTTGCGGTCTGGTTTGCAATGAATTGATTCACGGTATCCTCGAACGTTCTCCGCTGTGGCGGGATATAATTTCCATGAGGTGGAGGTGCTTGCATATGTCCCTGCATGTGCGGAGCTTGTTGAAAATGGTGTGGTGGAGGAGGGGCAACATGCGAAGGAGGGTTCATTGCGGCGTGTTGTTGCCCGTAGCTAAAACCGGGATGGTTTTTCCACGAAGGGTTGTATGAATTTCCGTGCGGGGCACCGAAATTACCCTTAAAGCCTCCTATCCCACTAACTTGCTCTTGTAATATTACTTTGCAGGCGGGTATCGTCGGGCATTCCTCAGTTGAATGTCCCGCCTCACAAATCGCACACACCTTTACTATAGGATTTTTGATAGATCCAACTACCTCACATAAGTCTCGCAGTCCTTTCTCAATGGTGTCCAACCGACAGTCCGACATAGAATTCTTATCTACGTGGAATAGACCGGACGTCGACGGAGCGGTGGTAGATTGTCGATTTCGGTTTTGAGCGTTCGGATCAGAGGTATCCCAGGATTGGGTAGTCTCAGCGACATACCTCATGTGAAGATCAGCGTCATGAGCATCTAGATCGACAAATGGACCACTTCCCATGGTTTCAACAAGCTGTTTAGAGTTAAGATTCAACCCATTATAGATAAAGGAGATGATTTGCGATGGATCGAATCCATGATGGGGGCATGAAGCCACTAACTCGTTGAAACGTTCATAACATCGATGGAATGGCTCATTTTCTTGTTGCCTGAATGCTTGAATTTGAGCCTTTATAGATATTGTTCGATGTGTTGGGAAGAACTTCTTGAGAAATTTAGACTGTAGCTCATTCCAGGATGGAATCGAGCTTGGAGGTAAAGACCATAGCCAAGCTTTAGCTTTATCTTTAAGCGAGAAGGGGAAGAGTTTGAGGCGGATTACCTCTTGTGTGCAGGTTTGATCATTGAGAGTATCACACACGTCCTCAAATTCCCTTATGTGGAGGTATGGCTTTTCAGAATCCATACCGTGGTAATGTGGTAGCGTCTGGATCATCCCATTTTTGAAACGAAACTGCCCGGCATTATACGGGAGTATAATGCATCCCGGAGTGACAGTGCGCTCGGGATATAAAAATTCTCTCAACGGGCGGTACGGGGGCTCGTCCTCACCGGTAGCTGCATTGCTATATTGCGACATCTCTATCTCACTTGACGATTCGGTGCTCTCACTAGGTGTGCACGACGTGTGTCCTACGAAGGAGAAGGGAGTGTTGCTAGAGATTGAATGTGACGGTGTGGGAGGTGGGATCCAGAATTGTGGGGCTTGTGGAGTGTGGGGACTATCAGGATTATATTCAACAAGTGGATTTTCGTGAATGCTGGTTGGAGTATTATGGGGTGTGGGAGTGGTTTCAGAATTTTGCATTAAAGCTTAGAAGAGATGATGATGAATCTTTTTGTGCTTTTTATTATTTTTTTTGAATTTTTTTGGATTTTTGAATTTTTGGTCAAAGTTTTGGATTAACTCGATCTAATCCTAAGTCTACCTAAATCCCCGGCAACGGCGCCAAAAACTTGACACGACTCAGAATGTGTCTCTAAAGTGTGTACTCTCTAGGCTCAAGTGCAAGCCTGTCGTTCAAGTAATAATCCGACAAGTCGGGTATCGATCCTCAGGGAAAAAGGACAACGGGGTTGTGACGACGGGATAAGATAGAGGAATCCTAACGTTGACTCTAAGAAGAAAAGAAAAAATTTATTTGGTCTTTTGGGATTGATTAAACTAAATGCAATTACGAAAGTATAATGAAAAATGCAACTAACTAAACTACCTAGATACAGAATGAAGGAGTGAATTGAAACTTTTAACTAAATGATGAGAAAACGGGATGGGAATACAATCCCCCAACCCTAGTGTAATGTAGTGACAACGTCAATCATAAATTTATCCGATTAATTTAAACCCGGAATTTAGTACTCCCAAGCATTATGTATACGAGGTTCAAGCCCGCGTCATACCTAATCTGAGGATGAGTAAATCGGTATCGCGGTAATTACACTCAAATTGTACTCTAAATCATCACGAGTACCCATAGGCAAACGAGATATAAAGATCTACAATTCTTATGAAATTACGCGATACGATCAAAATTAATCATTACATTCAGCGGATCGACGTTATACACATGCACTAACACATCAGGTTGGGTTCATGCATCCCAACCTTGAAAAACCTAGCCGGACATGTTACTTTGACTAATGCATGAAATAATAACGTTGCATGTGTATGAATTCATGATAAAACTAGATCTAAACATGTAAATACGTATTATGAATGCGGAGATGAGTTGAATCAAATAAGAAAAACTAAGCATGCAAGAACAATAATAAGAAATAAGAATCTTGAATTAAAACTAGAAAAGCAAACCCGAAACCATGAAATCTTGAAGCAATATAATCCCTTGATGTTCCTAGATGTTCCTCCCCTTTCTTTCTATCAAAAACTCTCTAAAAATAGCCCTAAAAGCTGCTCCTAGGTTAGTACCTTCGTTCCCCACAATATTGGAGTGTTTAAAACCTATTAGGAGTCTTTGGGACAAATCAGCAAAAAAGGAAAAATTCGCGTGTCAGGTACATGCGAACCGGTTCGCATGTACCTGGCTGGGGTTCACATGTACCAGGCTGGTCTTGCCGTCAACACTTAGATTTTTTTCTGGTTTTTCTCTTCTTTTCTTGGATTTTTCTTCAACTTCAACTGAGCATAACTTTTCAACCGTAGCTCGGATTTGGGTGCCGTTTCTTCCAGTGTTCTCGTTGTTCCGAGCTCTTCAACTTCCCAGAAGTCCCCACCTCTAGAATCGGGCTGTAAAATTACGAAAATGCCCTTGAACTTGCCTTCCTAGCCTTTCTTCTATGATTTTTCCGCAACTTCAAGGGGTCATAACTCTTTCATCGTAGCTCGGATTGAGGTGCCGTTTTTTCTGGTGTTCTTGTAATTGAAAGATATTCAACTTTCTAGTTGGACCCACTTCCGGACTAAGGCTGAAAAATTACGAAAATGCCCTTGAACTTGCCTTCTTAGCTTTTCTTGCACTGTCTTGCTTCCTCTTTTGCACTGCTTGCATAATTAACCTGTAAAACCAATAGGAGAAACACGAAACACGCAATACTCGCCAAGAAGGTTAGAAGCATAAAAGTGAATCAAATCCATATATGTTACATCATTCGGGTTCACAAAAGTACTGAAATTAGGGGGATAAATATACAATATTTATGCCCAATCAGTCGCCTTAAATTTTAAACTTTGGTAGTCATCGTCAAGGTTTATCGTGATATCTTCACTAGCACTTGAACCTTGTACATCATCAGTAACCTCATTCTCCTCTGCTTCATAAACTCCGTACGCATCATCAACTAAATCATCTAACATATTATGATCTACGTCGTCCTCTTCTATATCTATCCTACTTATTAAAGGTTGTTGTGAAGGTTGTTCGGGGACAAAAGGAACTTTTAATTCACCGTGAAAACTCCAATATCGATAACTATCTTGCATACCCGATCTTAACAAATGTAGTTCAACTGTTTTTCACTCAAACACCTTACCATTCTTACACCTAACACACGGACACGAAAAATCTTCATCATTATGACATCTCTTTGCGTATTTCACAAATTTATTAGCACCTCTGCGAAATACATCCCCCATTCTATTTGTCTCACCCATCCACTCTTTGTATTTCGGATATCCCATCACAGCTATCACAACTAATCACCTATTAAAGGTAAGAAGCGTATATTCATGGATTAATATAGCATGTTTAGATTCGATTTATATGCGTCGATTTATAAAGGTAAGAAGCGTAGATTTATAGTCGATTTATAAACGTATATACATGGATTAGTATAGTATGTTTCATTTAATTATGTCTTATTTATATTCGATTTTTAAATTTCAAATTCAAATTCAATTTATAATAGAAATTTTTATTTCCTCCATCTCCTCTAAAGGGTGAGTGGTCCTATCCCATTTAAGACCGCATTTTTCTGTAATATACTTAACAGTTCATGCATATTGTTACGATTTGAGAAAAAATCGGCAGCATATCCCCGTAGTTCTCCAAGTACACGACGTAGATTGGCAAGTGTGAGTGTTATTTCAATTGATCAATTGAAATAACAATCACACTTGTCAATCTAGTATGTACCTAGAGAACATTAGGATACGACTGCAGAACTTCCTCCAAAAGTAACAACTTTAAGCCACTAAGAATATTATTATACAAAAATTATGCAGTCCCAAACTGTCCAAACGGGATAATTCGAGAGATCTCATTACAGGGGTAATGACTCTCGAACGGATCTAAGGGCTATTGAATGCGTACGCATAAGAACTAAAAGGCCAGTATTTATGCGCACTATATGTAATTTCAAGTATGTTTCATTTAATTATCATACTATATATATATTGTTCGTTATACAAAGTAATTTTTAAAAAAAGTTGAAAAATCCCACCCCCATATGGACAATAATCCAGTGGTCATGCCACTTTTAAAATTAACCAACCCATCATCGATTCACTATAATCCAACCACAATGGCAGCAAGAAATGTGTATCCCATACTCCTTCTAATTCATCTACTCAATTAATTCTTTTTATCAATTAAACTAACAATTAAAGTATACAATTATTAATTTACTAATTTACAATGAGGGGCAATCCTACTTGCATATGAAAGGGGCACAAATTATTAATTTACAAAAAAAAAATTAACAACCAATCAATATTAAATCAATCAATTCTTTTACAAGGGGCACTAGAATATGAGGGGTAATATCTAATAAATCAATAAAAATTTAATTAAAAAAAACACACACACGCACATATACACCCCCTGCCTCTGCCCACCACACGCGCACACACACACACACACATATATACACACACGCACATACCCCCCCCCCCCCCCCCCCCCCCCCCCCCCCCACGCATATATACACCACACACACACGCACATATACATACACATACATAAATGAAGGAGAAATAGAGAAAGAAAACATACCAAAGTTGTAGAGAGAGAGAGAGAGAGAGAGAGAGTAGCCGCTAGAGAGAGAGAGAAATGGAGGGAACAAAATCGGTGGGAAAAAAAGAAGTGGGAGGATTTTTTATTGACAAAATTGTTACGGACATGTCACGGTCATTGACTGTGACAACTTTATTGTCACGGCAAACGCGTGTTTTTTTGTCACGATCAATGATCGTGACAAGGCTAATCGCTTAAAGGGTACCAATTTGATCATTTTGGTGTAGTGTATAAGAACGAGATTTCCTGTGGTGAGTTGGCACAATATTGTTTGCTATTGAGCTCGTTTGGGTTACTGTTGGTTTGGTTGTTTCTTTGTGGTATTTCTCGTTGTTGTAATATTATTCTCATTTATTGGGAAGAAAAAGAATATGTATATGTTGAAGAAGTAAGAAACTGAAACCTTTAAATATATATCTTACTGAATGATAGAATGCTGAATTTCAATGGAAGCAACTCATTTTGAATCTGAAATTTATCTCTCTTGACATGGAAAACAAAGAGATCAAAACAAGAATGGCAGGCACTCTGCCTAATTAAGCAAAAGCAAAATCTGGACTCAATACTGGATACATAAGTGAAACAAAGGAAACATGGACACCAAATGCAGGCAGACAAATACTTCAGAAATATAGGACAAGTAAAAACGTAAATCATTTTCTTTGCAACCCAGGAGGCAAATTTTTGTCACTGATGGATGCTTAGCATTGTGGCAAATCGGCTGGAGGCGGCTCTATTGTCTGCAGTTCTCCAACACCATTCTCAACCACGAAAGCCATAGCCAAGCCCCAGGCCAGATGGGCATCTATGTGACAATGCATCAGCCAAACTCCTGTTGTGATCAGGTAAGCAAGTTAAAACCAGTGAGATGATGAATCAATAAGCAATGAAGAGTAATTTTACACTTGACTATCTTGGAACACGGCTTGGGTTGTGAGATGACGTCAATGTACTGGGCGGTGAGGGCTTGCACACACCGACTAATACATGCACACCACTTCCAGGATTGTAAACATGTTGGATCCAGGCTTGGTGTGGGGCCCAGATCCATATATTAAGCAGTAAATCGGATTCATATTTGGATTAGGAACCTTGGCGGATCCCTATTATGCTTACCAGATCGTTTTTTATCCCTTTCTTTTCTTCTTTTGTGATAACATATCTTTTAATTTAGTTTTTTCTTTCTTTTTTTGAACTTTAATACGTCCTAAATTTGCGATATTAGACTTTAATCCAAATCAATTAGTTTATTAGACGTTAGTACATTTTTTATCGCTAAATGTCACAAAGATCACTTTTAGTGGCAAAATTCACATTTAGCGACACTATAATCTAATAAACCGAAATTTGGATTAAAGTCTAATATAAAAAAAATTAGGACGTATTAAAGTAAAAAATACCTTTCATGTATATAATTATATATTCATTTTGCTATTTATTTTAGTGAATTAAATTCGTGTCCTTTCTGAACTGGAGCCTAAATCCGTCTCCGATCCATTTAATAATATGATAATCTGGTAGCTGGAGTTCAAAATATATTCTAGACCACTCTTACAACGAATAGTTAATTGAGTGAAACATCTAGGAAAGTGCTTGTGTATGCAATATATGATCAGCGCCCTACCTGGATTATCTGCCTGAAACCGGATGACGGCCCATCCACCCACAGGAACATCAATGGTATTCCGCTGTGGTGGATCAATGAGGTTGAATTTTGCAGTATCTCTTTTCGGGTTGAAGTTACCAAACCCCTGTCCAACAACATAAAAATGGTACCCGTGAAGATGAATCGGGTGGTCCTCTGTCGTGAAGATTGCTGTATCTTGTAGCACTATTTGCACATTAGAACCAAATTTGAGCTTGTAGAGCTTAGTTCTGAAAACAGGTTGCCACAGCCCACGACTTACATTACCCGTGTAATCAAATTTCACAGGCGGAACAGGAGGGAAGTCAGTGGTATAAACACCAGGTGTCTTTTGGTAATAGGCTTGCAGTAAAGAGGTTTTTCTTGGGAGCACGAAAGATACATTGTTCATGCTGGCAGCGAATCTTGTATTATTCGGCCCTTGACATCTAGGCCCAGGGTTGCAGTTCACAAACCCTAATCCCACTGTGAAAAATAGGTTCTCGTCGATCTGAGTGGGGGGTTTTACTCTAAAAGGACTCTTTAATTGGTTTGTGAATGCAGTTACAGTGGCGGTGTCATTGTAAGCTGGTAATTGGGGTAAGGGCGGTTTTGAGCAAATCCCATTTTTGGGCTTGCAAGAGGCAGATTTATACTCTAGGATTGCAGTGGTGGTAGTGTTGTCGAAAGGGGCGTTTCTGGGAGAGGCATAGGCACGTGCTGCCATATAGTATTGCGATGGTGGCTGATTAGCAGTGAGGAGAACATCGGTTGTTTGACCGGGTCCCACCATGATGACTTGGGTTGCGAAAGGCTTGCTGTAGATTGCGTCGGCAGCTACAACAGTTAGTTTGTGGTTGGCGACGGTAAAGAAGAGTTGTTGATTGAGTGCAGCGTTGATGACTCTGAGGAGAACTGTGTCGCCAGAGCCCACACAGAATTTCATAGTTTCTACATTGTAAATTGGAGTTGCATCACCTCTTTGATGTTAATAATAATGTATGACGATTACATCAATTAATCATACTATCTTATTTTCTTCTTCATCAACACCTGCTTGTTATTGATTGGTAGGAGGGAAATGAAATTCATTGGAAGAGAAATGAAAAGACGGAAGGTGGTTATAGGATAAAAAAGAGAGGGAAGAAAAAAGTGTTTCATTATGCCAGTAAGGGAAAAAAAAGAGACCAAAGTACAGAAATAAGAAGAAAAAAGTGAACCTTCATATTTCCCAATAAATCCTCTGAATTATTTTTAATGCAAAGAATCCCCTGAACTATATGTTTTGTTACAATACCTCTGCATAGGGTGCAAAAAAGTCCCCGAAGGGGGTTAGCTGCAACAATATGCATCGCTAAGGTTGATATTGGGGCATTCATGGGATTATTCGTGCAATTTTTTTTAAATGAATTGAAATGTTTTACTAATTTCGTGAAGCACAACAGATAAGCTCCCTTCTTTCTCCTAACCCGCTAACCCTCTCCCTCATTTACATGTCTGGTTAATATCAAGCATTCAACTATAACTCAAACCAGTCTAGCGAAAAGAATAGAAGGAATAACTTGAGTTTGCATTGTGGGCCAATATTTGATATTTAACTTAAAATTTTAAAATGTGGACATTGCATCCTGGTATTAATAATTTCTGTTTATTTTTTGTGTAATGGGCCATTATGTGTATCATTGTGTTCTAATTTTGCAGCCTAAAAAATATCACTCTTCTCTCTCTGTCCTCTTTCCACCCTACAAAATGATCCCCCAGTAAGGGGGATCTCAAATGGAGAGGTACCCGTTAGATTCTAAAGCACTAGCATACCTTTGTTGGAGCATTTGTATAGATCACCAGGCTGACCGTTAATGGTGTATGCATCGGAAACATTTGGAGCTGCACCTGTAAATATTGCCTGCCTCATGACATCGATAATGTTTCTGTTCCACCATTCCCCTGCTCATTAACAAAATTAGTAGTCACCTCCTAAGCACCAAAAAGTTCAGCTCCAAAGTGGATCTCAAAAATACATGAGTGTTTTACCATTATGTAGAAACCACAAAAGTACAACGCTAACTCATGATTTGATTTTTGGGATATTTAACAATACTTACTCTATCAAGACTCCTGTTTTTGTTTTTTAATTGGTCCAATATTAAAGCCCCATTTCTAAAAATAGTATGTAAACTAATAAAAAACATCACCTGGGGCATCTGTATGTCGGGTGATGTTAATATGATGTGTAAATATTATAAAAAGGATTTCTTAAATTTTGTAAATTTTAAATAGGGTCTTTTTATATGGGTTGAGAGAGTATCGGTTAAGGTGCAACATTGTTAGTGGTTTACCAAGAAGAATAGGGATTTCCAGCTTGGGTTTTGGGAAAGGATAAGAAGAACCCAGTTTAGGATAGATGATGAGGGCTCCATAGACAGTAGCTCTAAGCCATCTGCTGTGAGCATGCCACCACAAGGTTCCCTCCTGGTCTTCAATGGTGAACCGGTATGTGTAGGTCCCTCCTGGTTTTATAGGACACTGGGTCACATATTCGGGTCCATCAGCCCACGGGCTTCTCATTTGACGAATTCCGTGCCTGCAGTCAAGGTTATATTCATTTACATGTAAGATACCATATGAAATATAACCCTCCAAATTAAACTGAGTAATGCATGCTAAAGTTCTTTTTTGTAAATAGTAAAATTGAGATTCATGTAGCGGAAGTTAAAAAGATAAGGAAAGAATTTGTTGAGTAGAGTTAGGTAGAATATTTTAAGAGTAATTCATTTGTCTCAAATTAATAGTCTTTTTTTGGAAGTTAGACATTTAAGTAAAATAAAATTTTCCTAATTTATTCTCTTGAAAATGATGAATAAATCGGATGGATAAATTTATTCATTTAAAACAGACTAAAAAGGAAGCGAGAGTCATTATAAACGGTGATACTCCCAATAAAGTCGTGCTTAGGAATGAGATACAAGTGGCTAAATGAACAATGCAACAGTGAGTCTAGATATGTTGAGTCACACACGTGCATTTTATGTTGCAATCAATCATGCATGAGGGTCATTAACACCCACTTTAAAAGTGAATCAACAATTCTGGACTCTCCATTATTGCATGTTTTTATTTTTATTTAATTTTTTAATGCACATACAGGCTGCATGCATTTAAGTGAATACTAGGAACAACATCACGTAAAATAGTGAATTATTTAGAAGTACCAATGGAGGGTGACATTGTAACGAGCTCTGTTTAGGGCTTTGATAACAAGAGTGTCCCCGTTCCTTGCTTCCAGAGTTGGCCCTGGAAATTGCCCATTAACCGTAATTATGTTACGACTCTTGCACAGCCTCTTCACTGGTTTCTCTTCAACCTATCATATATATATATATATATAGGGGGAGGGAGGGAGAGAGAGAGTACACATCAGTTGCCCTTTAATAAGAAAAGGAAAAAAACACAACACAACATAATAGAAAAATGTATGGAGACATACAATGAAGTTATGGTAGTGAGTTTCTGCATTTGCAAACGAAGCTAAGAAAGTGAGTGTTGTAACAAGAAGGCTGAGTAAGAGTGAATTGGACCATGGTAACACCAACACATGCTTGTTGTAAGCCTCCATCATATAGTTGCAGCCTCTGCTGAGTGAAGAAGTATTCTCAATATTCAAATGAGTGTGCTTACTACAATGCATGATGGCATAGTTATTTATAGTACACACATGAGCCCGGGAATAGGAAGCTTAAGTTTAATTTATTATTATTTTATGTAGGTGCATGTGCATGTGCATGTGCATGTGCGTGTGTGTGTGTATGTGTGAGAGAGAGAGAGTCTTTGCCAAATTAGGTTATGAGTCAGCAGGGGTGAGTATCATAGGCAACTTAGTCCAACCATATGGACGATTTGGTGCACCCACCAGGTCTATCAATTGTTAAACAAATGAGTATGGTATATATTGTCCCATCAAAGGAGAAATTGAAAGAGTAAATCAAATGAATCTATTTTATTTTCTTTTACACTAGAATTCGGTTTCGGATTATCTTCCTATTTTTTTATTTTTATTTTTATTTTTATTATGGATCACCTTCCTCCTGTTACAAACACATAAGTTGAGTCAATGAGCCAGTATATACCTGTGCTTGGAGAGTCTCGATAAACTGTTTAAGATTACCCCAAAGCCGTTTACAATATTTAAAAAGGGTTTATCAGGTTAGGTTAGGTCTCCTTCTTGAGATCTTCTTGCATTACTTGCTTTAACAATGCATATTAAGTACACAAAATTGTGGGTCTTACAACTTGCGGAGTAAGTCTACGTATAGAGCGATCATCTCCACCACTTATTCAAAATTAAGATGTGAGATTGTTTCCCATTTCATAACATAAACTTCTAGTGTAGTTGTCATTTAAGTGATGCACCTGTTGGAAAATTGGACTTGAATGGGTTTAAGAAAGCTGTCCAGAATTTTTTGGACAGAATTTTGAGCAACTTTGAGCTCAAATTTATGTGAGACCCACACTACGAAAATCGTGGGACCATATAGGAACGCGTTCACCTCCGCAAGGAGATTAACGTAGTATATTCATACGTCCAATTTTAATAAGTTATGAATGATAAATATGTCCTCAAAGTGAGTCACAAAGCAATGAAAATTGATGAATTGGGTGTGTTTTAACTCTTGTCCCACGTTAGAAGAGTAGTGAAAATTTGATGAGTTAATAACACCCCAAGTATGGACTAAGGCTTGGATGCCTTGGGGTATCCCAACTCTTTGAAGGGGAGATGACCTAAGCTATGCACGGGTTGACTTTCGGTCAAAAGTCCACACGCGCGCGCGCATCCGGCCGGCTCGGGTCGGGCTTATAAAAATCTCCTACATTTTTGCGCCGAATTTATTTAACTTTCTGGGCTTTAATTATTAATTAATTAATTAATTAATAAACTGTTGGCAGTTATTAACAGTTAATTCGTTTAACTGTTTTGACAGTTATTTGTCAACCGTCACCTACTTTGCTATAAATACAGATGCCTCCCTCCGTTTTTGAAAAAATGAAAAATTTTCCTCCTCCAGAATTGCTGTCATTTTATTCTAGAAAATTCCTGTCATATCTGTTCCAGAAATTCTTTTTTCTGCATAACATATCTTGAATTGTTGTTGAGTAAAAATCACAGAATTTGAGTTCGTTGAAATTAATTATTGTTGTGCTACATAATTAATTGAAAAAATCCGTTCTATATTGAGAGACAATAATTAATTAATAATTCTGTACAATTATTATTTTATAAATAATAGACATAACAACACCTCGATCACATTCATTTATTTATTAATGGATTATTGAGATTTTTATAACTTTAAGTAGTAAATTTATCCTACAACTCTAGAGGAGGCTAATTCTAAAACCGATTTATAACCTAACCTGTCGATGACGGGATCTTACTTATTCTAGCAGGTCTTATCTCATTATTTGACTAGAACATAGACGTATCATTTCTTATATTAATATTTTATATAACTAAATATTTATTTAACATTATTGTTTTCGACTTTAGTTTCCTCACTGTGCTTTGTATAGTTATTTCTGACTTGCAGATTGAACAAATATGACCCTGTGTAGACACTTGCGTGCACACATTATTATGGGGTAGTCATTAATTCAAAATTATTTTGCAACTCAAATCTCTGGAAATTTAAAAATAATACAAATATGCTCCATTTGAAGTGAATGACACAACATATTACAAAGTTCACTTACGCAAAATTGGCTTAAACAAATTTATTTATAATATAAGTCACAAAAAATACTCTATCCGAAATACGAATAGTAACACAAAGGTATATCCTAAATTCTGAATTTAAATTAATATCTGATTCTTTCAAGAGCAATGACGTATCATTACCATTACTTAAACCATTCTAACACTAATTACATTTAATAACTGTGATGCCATCTTTGAAGTTTATACAACTTTGTTTATGAGTTTTGAAAGCATATCATACGTATGTATATATATATATATATATATATATATATATATATATATTAATGAACTATGAGTAGTTCGTTAGCCAACCAACCAACACGTGCACCAATCTAGGGCACGCATATGTACCTGCTACTGAAAAAAATGGATTAGCATTGATTTCGAAAGATTTGTGTCAAACATTAAAGCACAGAAAGTAATATAATAGAGACTGTCTCATCAGAGAATAATATTAATAATTTTTTTTTTTTCGTTTACACCAGAGTATTCACTCGCGACTTAGTGATTAATTCCTTCGTTGATTTGTAGGCATCTCGATGGGTGGGACAGCTGGCCCATGAATTTAAGGCTGCTCCATGTTCAAGGCAGAGATCGAACTCCCGACTTTTAATTAAGAAAGAAAGAGTCCCTTCTACTCTATCACACCCCTGAATTATAATATTAATAATTTGGTCAAGTGTTCCGACGACAACAGGAAGTCAGCACATGAGGTTTGGATATCATTTAAGGTTTGGTGGGATGAGAGAAGGTGTAACTTTTGCTTTAGTTTACTTGACTTCATTGAAATTATCATGGCATGTAGAGAATTATATTGGAAAGGGCAAAGCCATTGTAATATCGTTGATTTTGTCAAAAGTACTGCTTTCAAAAGTTTTGTCTGACTTAAACTAAGAGTCGCAGTTTATAAATGCAATTAATTTAACGAAAATTTTAGCTTCCAAACTTACCGATTTTCAAAAACAAATAAGGTAGCATGATTTAAGTTAGTCTCGCAGTAGTTTTTATAATGTGTCAATTTGAGATATCATATTATGAAAGTTAAAATTTTTAAAAAGTGATTCGCATTACCCTTAATTTAAAATGTCATTAAAAAAAATTAATTTTGAATTGAGATAAAAGAGAATATTATACTCTATTGTAGCATTGGCTAAAAACAATGGAAACGAGATTGTGATAAGGTTGAAATTTGGTTAAGGTTTGGTGGGAAGGAATGAGTTATTCAAAAGTGCGACACAATTGACGTGTTACATTCTCATTCGTTTGTGTTCGTGCTCCACAAGATTACACTTTTAATAGGCCTTAGACACGAGCAAATGAGGGTGCAACACGTTAATTGTGTCATACTTTTGTTTCGCGATTTTGTATCAACTTAGCATTTTCGGGGAAGGAATGATTTACAATACTTCTACTTTATTTACTTGTAATTTTCAAAAGAACTCCAAACTTCATGCCATATAATCAAAGCAGTATTGACTTCTGTGAAAAAAAAATAGTGTTGCAAGTCATATAAAGTTAATATATTTATTATGACACACTAACTTGTTGCATTCGTATTGGTTCGTGTCCGAATCTAACCGTCGTAGAGTCTGGATACGGGCTAATAAAAGCTGTCGCATCGAAATGTGTCGGTGTAGCATTACTAACAAAAGTGTTGCTTTAAGTAGTTATGGATTAATTACATTTGAGCCTCCTGGATTTTACCCCCTTATCACTTCACCATCCGAACTTTCAGTTTTTACATCTAACTTCCTAAACTTCCAACACGACTTCAAGTAAACCATACCGTTAGCACCGTTAATTTTTGGACTAAAAATAGGGTCATGTGCCACTTTGTATTTAACTTCATTTATATGTTTAAAATGAAAAACAAACATCTCTCTTTACCCCCCCTCTCTCTCTCACCCGCTCACGGCCATAACTCTCGGCCTCCCCTTCCATGGTTGTCGCCCCCTCCACCACCCCTCAGTCTCGTATCTGTCTTCATCCATCTCTTCTCTTACACACACACACACACACACACATGAAGTCGGCGACCTAGATTTGAGATGTTTCACATTTCTGATTTTTTTTAAAGATTTGTTGGTTTGAAACAGTCCTGATCTGATTTTTTTGTGGGAGATTAGTTGATTTGAATCGGCATAGATATGAGATTGATGGTTTTATTGGAAATAAATGGGTTTTAATCGGAGATCTGAGATTGATGTTTTTTTTTAAGATTTTTGGTTTTATCCAAAATTTTTGATTTTTTTTGGGAGATAGTCAAGATTATTTTTGGGATCTAAGGTATTTAATCCCATTTTTAAAAATTTATTTGTATTCACTCCTATATTTTTATTTTTTTAGTCATTGATCCTATTATAACTATATGACACATGTCATTCTCTGTGGAGAGAAATAACGACGGTTACAAGGCGGTTGAGAGAGGTTTTGAGTAGTTATGGGACTAATTACAATTTAAAAAAAACATGGGAGTGGAGTTTAAAAAACTTTTGGCATGCTACCAAACACAAAAAAACTAGGGATTATCAGTATTTAATCCCACTTTTAAAGATTTATTTGTATTCACACCTATGTTTTAATTTTTTTAATCGTTGGTCCTATTGTAACAAGTGCAAGTGTAGGCATATGTCAGTCTCTCAGAGAGAAAGAGAGACGGTTACAAGTCGGTTGAGAGAGGTTTTGATTAGTTATGGGAGTAAATACAATTTAAAAAATACATAAGAATGACGCTTAAAAAAACTTTGGGTATGAGACTAAAACAAAAAAAAAACTATTTATTTTTGGGTAATCTTGAATCCATTCACGCATTTCGTAAGTACATCCACTTAAAAATAACTAATAAGTTAATCCACTAAAATGGAACATTCACAAAGTGAATGCATTATCCCATTTTGGTGGATTAACTTAATGATACCTTTAAGTGGATGTACTTATAAAACTTGTGGATGGATTGAAGATCACCCTTATTTTTTGAGATTGTTGGGTTTTTATTTTTGGAGATTGTTGGTTTGGTGGTTCCACACGAAAGAGATAATGGTTAGAGAGAGTAGTTTGGAAAATTACGAGCCAGATTTGGCTTTTACAGACTTGTATCTTTTATAGACTTGCGATAATTGTAGGTCGACTCACGAATCCGATTTATTTTTGTGTCTCACTGACTTATCACGTCTGTATTGGTTCATTTTGAGGGTCCTATGATATGGGTCCCACCGGGACCCAAAAATGTACCAATACAGATGCGACATATCAGTACGTCGCACAAAATAAGTCGAATTTGTGCGTCGTTGTAGAATAACTCACAGACTTGTTTTTTTTAGATTGATGATTTTTTTTTGAGATTTTTGGTTTGAATCCAAATTTTTGATTTTTTTTCGAGATTGTTGGACCTCTTTTTCTTTGTTTGTTCTTTTTTTCTTTCTTATTTTGAGATTTGATGATAATTTTTTCTCTAGATTTGTTTTATCCTAAATTTGTCATTTTTAAAATTTTTCAATATTATTTTGTAAATTTAAATAATTTAAGTGTATATTTTTTCAATTTTCTTTAATTTTTTTTTCTATCATTTCCATATTTTGTAAAAGTTTTTTTGCTTTTTCATTGTTTTTATGTATATTTAATTTTTAAATATATTCTCTCTCTCTCTCTCTATATATATATCTATATATATATAGAGTCTGGCTCCTATGCGGATTAGTCTATGCGGATGGAATGCTGATTAGCTACCGTCCGAATGCGTCTAAGGACCGCGTTTGTCTTTTATGGACCACCTAGGGACCACCTTCTCTTTCTAAGATTTATGGAATGTTAATTTCTACCCCAATGATTTCTAAGGTTTTTTAAGCTTATTTTAAAGCCTAATTAATCTGAAAGTCTAAGTGTAGAAGTTTCAGAGCTGCTGCTACTTCTTAAGCTTCTTCCGTCACTATCGTATTGGAGTTCTGAATAGCGAGGATTATCTATATAAATTATTTCTTCAGGGAGTTTAGAAATTGAAAGAGGTTTTGATGGAAAATATCTAAGTCTTAAATACCTTATACGATATCGTGGGTTTATCTATCTAGTTTCTTTATATATTTGACTAATAATATCAATTATATCATTGTCTATAAATTCGTCTAAATTATTATCACCATAAGATGACAAAAATCTACGGTATGTTCTAGGGGCAACTGTTTCTACGTTTTTAAGAAGAGAGCGAATTCCTCCGGCTTTAATTAAAACAACCTTTTTTTCAGCTAACCTTTTTCGTCTAATAAATTTTAATACGTCTATAATGTCTTCAAGTATCCTAGTGTATTCTTGATAATTCTTCTGTAAAATCTTCAGTTCTTAATTTTTTGTCTAAAGAGATCACGGATCCCTGTTCTAATTATTTCTATTCTAGGTACCTCTCTTCCTAACCATTTAATGATCTGGTCTATATATTTGAAAGTACCACCTACGTATATTAAAGTAGATTCTATAAGTTCTTTATCTTTAGTGTCTGTAAGAGTCCAATCTTGAATTTCTCTTGTTAAGTCTGAATTTGTTTGGTTAACAAATGCTAAAAAGTCTTCAGTGATTTGTAAGCTCATACAAGATTCTTTTAAAACAATAATATGTAAAATAGTTAAGGGTTTGGTTCGAGTTATACCTTCCTCCTGGTCTGCAATATCTTTATCCTCCTTTCTTCTTCTCTTCAGCCTTGCTACTATTCTTCTCCGATCTCGGCCTCCTACAACTCTCTCTTTATGTGTCGCACCTCAATCCACTACTTTAGCGTTGAACCCGTTTCCTGCCTGTACGCCATCACGCCTAACGCCCACCTGGCTAACGGCTCACGGCAAATCAGCACCTGACGACGGTTCACCAGTATAACACCTTGTGTGCTACACCAGAGGTTCCACACAATAGTCCTCTATGAACAGAAAGTTGGGACAATTTGCAAAATAATAACAACTTAGCATAAGAGATTTCTGAAAAAGAAAATACTTTTATTGCATTGCATAAGTAAATACAACTCTCCCCTTTCCCCTAACTATGAGAGGTTAACTCACTCATATACATATTACTTACTACAAGGATACTCTCTCTCTCTCTCTCTCTCTCTAATAACTCCTCACTCTCTAACCACTGATGTCTAGAACTCAGCTGGACGCTCCCTTTTATAGCACAAGGGCACTACAATCGACTAGCAACCGGCTACCAAAAGAGATCCGGTTTAAAGAGATATAAATTATTAAAGTCTTATACTATTTTCTTTACGTAAAGTAAATCTGTCGTCTAGAAATAATTCTAACTTAACGTATTTGCAAGGGTCTTTTTCTTCTTTATGAAAAGAAGCAATCCGGGGCCCGCGTGGGGCATGTCTGAGCTGCAGGTTGCAGGGGAATCTAATTGTAGTCTTGTTGTCTTGCATAAGTTTTAGCACAGGGCATCTCCTGTCTTCAATAATTCTTCAGCTAACGAGGGGCCCGTCTTTGTTCCATCCGTGTCTTCTTCTGCCTTGTCTTGGTTTGGTAGGGCATTGTTGAAAAATTCATCAATGAGGCCTACAGTTCTAAGGCTAGCTGGCAAAGCTATCGCTACCATTTCCTTGGATTCTTTCTTGAGCCTTCCGTTGAATGGCTCATTAGCTTGGATTATCAGGCCTTTTTTGTGGTAGGCAGTGCACCACCTGTCTTCTTCCATGATTTCAATTGTCTCCATAGCATGAGCAATCTGGAGCTTGGACTTATCAACAATTAATTCTTTAGTCTCGTCTTCTGATAAAATCTCAACGTCTTTGAATATATAATTGGAAAATATAATAAGTCTAAATCCTTCAACTCTCATTCCTCTACAGGAACTTGGAGCAATCTGATAGATTCTAGCAAATAGAGGAAAGAAGTCTTCTACCTTCTTAACATACTCATGGACTATTTTTCCAAGAGCAACAGAGTCTTCAATATCTTTTATCTGGACGAGTCCAATGAACCCGTGGTCTACAAGAGTTATATGAGCCGTGTCTGATTTTCCAAAAAGATATATTTTTGGAACGTCTTTGAAGAAACCTTTAATCATTGAGGCATATCTATTTATTTCTGATAATAACATATTAAAATGATCAATAATGTTATTAGCTTCTTTTTTAAAGTCTTTTATTAATGGGAGATTATTATGACCAAATGGTATAACAATCTTAGTCTTAAAATTCTTTTTCTGATAACAGAAATCAGTAGGTCTAGTTTTGGAGGATTCTCCAAGAGTCTGAGCATAAGTCTGAATCCGAGGTCTAGGTATAGCAGTACTACTGAGCTGGGTAACTGCAAGTCTTTGGGTCCTCATAAATCTAGCAATGGCTACCAAATTTTGTTTGAACTCAATCCATAGTCTATTCTTGACGTTCCACCATATAGCATCTATGAGAGTATTTTCATCTTCTGAAAATTCTCGTCTAAATTTGATCAAGTCTGGATATCTTTGATCAGGTCTATATTGGGGAAAATACATTTTCCCAATGAGTCTATTTTGAGCAATAGTCTCTTGTCTAGATTTTTCAGGAGGAACTAAGTTATCATCAAAGTTCTCTAGGATTGGTCTTTCTTGAAAGTCTTGAATATGAGTCGATCTTTGCGTTACACCAGCATTTGGTCTTACGCATATAAGATAGTCTGCAACGTCTTCCTTGTTCAGTCTATTTATTCCAGAGGAGCTCATGTCTTCTAAGTCTTCTGTTTGCAACATAAAACATGAAATCATATTCGTGTTAGCAAACATTGTCTCTCTTGATATAATGTCTGGAATGCTATTTTTACTTCCTTTAATATGTATAACAGAGAAGTCATAACCATTAAGCAATTGTTGCCATCTAATTAGTCTATTAGTCCTTGATTTGGACAAGTCTAAATCTCTGAATTTTACTGCATAAGAAGAGTCAGTATAAACAGTAAAATGTTTAGGTCTAAGAAACAGCATATATTTTTCTATTTCCCTTACTATGGCTAAAACTTCTTTTTCATGGGCAGTGTATCTTGTTTCTGGTTCTGTAAAGGTTCCAGAACTATGTCTACAAAGTTTTTTCTTTTTTGTCTTATGATCAATGGCAAAGTATACTGCTCCCCATTGTTTATCAGAGGCATCTATTTCTACTATAAACTGGTCTTCTGCATTAGGCAGTTTAAGCAAAGGAATATTCTTGACTGCATCTTTAATTTGTCTTATTACTTCAAAATCATCTTTAGTCCAATAAAAGGGATTGGTTTTGTATGTTCCTTTTAATTTGGCTGTTAAGCTTTGTCTTTTTGAAGCAAGGTCTTTAATAAAGTCTGTAGCACAATTAAGCAATCCTAAAAATGATTGTAATTATTTTCTATCTTTAAGTTGGTCTGGAAACTCAAGAATCTTTTTGGTTATGTGTTTTGCCAAGGATAATTTTCCTTTATTAATATGCATTCCCACAAAGTCTATTTCAGTCTGAAATAATTGCATTTTCTTTTCGAAAATAACAATACCATGTTTGTCTAATTCTAAGATAATCTTTTTGAGATGGTCTACATGCTATATCTCAGTCTTACTGGCTACAAGAATATCATCTATATAAATAAGACAAAATTCTGAATAAGGTCTAAATATATTATCCATTCTTATTTGGAAAACTTGAGGAGCATTCAAGTATCCAAATGGCATTACTAGCCATTCGTATTTTCCTTGGGGCACACTAAAGGCTGTCCAAGTAATACTGTCTGGATGCATCTTAATTTGCCAAAAGCATGATTTGCAATCAAACTTACTGAATATAATTCTATCTTCAATTAAATTGATTAAATTATTCTTGTCTGGTATCTTATAAGAATCAAATTCACAATTCTTATTTAATTGTCTATAATCTATAACCATTCGTCTTTTTCCTCTTTTACGTTCAGATTCATTTTGAACATAGAAGGCAAGGCTATTATGTCTACTTTTACTTTCTCTAATAATGCCTAACTTGAGCATTTCGTCTATGTCTTTTTTAAATTCTTCTCTATCTTCTTGTGAATATCCTTTCTTATAGGTTCCACCATTAATAGTGGCGTCAGGGTTAATACGGATGATTTCACAATAGCTTTGGTCTTTATCCCACTTAGCGATAAGATTTTCTCCTAAAGTAGGCTCTGCTAGTTGCCTAATCTTTTCTTTTTCTACTTCTATATCCATTTTCTTCTGTTTGGATATAGCTTAAACCTGTAATAAGGTATGTTGGGCTTGATCTAAAATATCTTATTGTATTAGCGCTATTTGCTTATAACACTTTTGGTCTGGACACTTACACTCTTTTTTTAAGGGTTTAGTAATTTCTAAGGCTCCTTGTTGGGTTGTAGGTCTAGGTCCACCATGCTCAGCTGAAGAACTCTGATGTTTTATGTGTCTATAATTGGGTTTGACCTGCATAAGGTCAAAGGCAGTCTTGTGATCTATTAGAGGGGCTTTAATATTAAATTCTTCTTGATCACTAATTAATATCTTATCTTTATACTGAGTATAAGGATGATATTTACTAATAAAGTGTTTTCCTAAAATAATATTTCCTGTGAAACTAGTACGAGGATCCATTATCCAAAATCGATGATTAACGGTTTTGTTGGTCTGATTTCCTAATTTAAAATAAATAGGAATAGTCTGGAAATATAAGATAAATGTATCTCTATTAGCCACTTTACCATAGATTTCTTGAGTACTTTCTAAAAAATGGTCTTCAGGGAAGGCATTAGCCTTGCAAATACTCTGAGAGCATCCTGTATCTATAAAAGCTGAAAGTCTTTTAGGATAGTTTTTATGTTGAACAAATAATTCTACAAAACAAGCATGTGGTTTAGTAGAAATTCCTAAATTGTTCTTTTCTAAAATAGATATTCCTTTATGAGGTTTATCTATAATATCAAAGGGTATTTGGTCTTCTGAACTACTATCAGAATGGTATTCTTCTAAATCATAGGAAATTCCCTTTCCTTTGAGGTCTTCATTTTCTTGAAATCTTTTGGCTATATTTCTATCAATATTTTGATAATATGTTTTAATATCTAAGTCTATTTGAGCGTCATACTGGCTAGTATAAATTGCTCTAAATCTAATTCTCCAACAGTCTTCATGGTAGTGTAATTGACAAACAACACAAACCATAAATAATTCTGTTTGTATAGTCTCAAAGCATTCTACACATCTAAAGTCTTTCTTACTACATTTCATTTCAAATGTGCAATAATGTCTTTCATCAAAGTAGCATCTAGGTATATAGGTTAGTAACTCAGGATTACTAACTGTCCATCTTTTCTTTAAAAATGGGCTTAATATACCCTTATACCAAGATTCTTCAAAGTCTATATATTCATCATCTAAATTGTCTTGATTAGTCTACATCATTTACAAGTCTAAAGTATCCTAAGAGTCTTCGTACTTATCCGTATCACTATTATAGTCTTCTGAGTCACTATCTGTATATGCATTATAGATACTAGTATTATCATCATCTTCTATGTCTGATATTTCTATAGCATATAGGATATCTAACTCTTCTTGATCTGCATAGTCTAATATTATATTAATAATCTTAATACTTTCTTTATCTTTCTTATTAGGGCAGTCTTTAGCAAAGTGTCCTTCTTTGCTGCAAGTCCAATATTCTTTAGTGGCAGTCTTAGATTGAGCTACATCTTTTTCTTTCCTATAATTAGGAACCTTCTTATACTTACTAGTATTCTTCTTAAAATATCTTCTTTGGTTAAATCTATTTTTCTTAGTCTTAGGATCCTTTTTTCTAAAGGTAGTAGATTGTCTAAATCTATACTTCTTTGGAAATCCTAAAGGTCTAGTTTTAAACTTCCTATGTTTCCATTATAATTTCTTTTTGAATTTCTTAGATTCAATACCGTATCCCCATTGGATTGGAGCGATGTCTCTTTCGTCTTTGATTGGAGGGATCTGCTTAAAAGTCTCTTCTATCAACTTTCCTTGAGTTATATCACGTCTTTTAGATATGATTTAGTCTTTAGGGAAATTGATTCTTTCACCAAGGGAGTTGTTCTTAACTCCAGCTACTCCTGGCCAATTCCTATATTCATTAATTAGGATTTGTCCTATGCCTGGTATCTTTCTAAAGTATTCATATTTTAAGGTCTCTCCAAATTCTTTAATTTGGTAATATAGTTGCTCATAATTATTGCTATATTCATTTTTCTTATTTAATTTTCAAATGCTAAGGAGGGCTAACTTAGTTTTTGCTAGGTCTTGTTCATTGATTTGAGCTAGATGTCCGACTCCTATGAATTCTGATGTGAACAATTGAATATATTCTTAAATTGATCTTTCTTCTAAGTTTTCTTTCATCCTTTCTACCTTTGCTAAGGAGTATTCATCTGTAGCCTTTCTTAAAATATCTAAGTAATCTTTTGCAATACCTCTAATGGATTTCTCAGCGTACTGCTTACATGAACTTGCATCCTATTGTTCATTAGATGCAAAACACATGTTCATTTGATTACGCCATTCATCTAAGGCCTTCTTCCTATCTTGAACATTGTCTAGGTTAAGGTATATACGTACTGGGTTTATGGCTTGGCTTGCCATAGTCTTAACAGGAGTAAAATTCTTGTCACTAGTTGGAAAGTCTTTTATATAATCAGGTTTAGTCTTTACTACGGTGCTTGAGTATATAGGAATATTTATTCCTATTGGTTTACTAAAAAGTCTAGGAGTATCTTCTAGTCTACTACTACTTCCTATCTTTTGTTTACCAGGCTCTACTTGTGTAGCTGGCATTAATCTTTGTTCTCCTTCTTCTATAAGTCTTAGGTTTCTAAGAAGTTCATTTGTATTCTTAGATTCTTTTAATTTTAATATACGCTCTTGAGCTATCATATTAAATCTTTCTCTTTCTTGAAATCTAACCGAATGACTTTTCTTAAGATTATCTTTAAATGTCTTCATATCCAATTCTGAGGGTTCTTGTCCAAAATTTTGGATCCTAGATTTTTCTTTAATTAAGTCTTTTTGTTCAAATAATCTTCTAGGTCTAATTATCGGGGCTTGTCTTAGTAAACTGGCACTAGTCTTACTACATTCTCCTTCTGAAGGATCATTGATTATGGCTTCTCTCATATTCCTAAATCTAATTTCTTCGGTCTGGATATTCTTATTGATAATCTTAGGACCAAACTGTATGGTAACATTTCCTGTGACCACGTCTTGATCAATAAACAAAGGTTTATTTTATATAGTTTTAATTTCTTGAAATTCTGGCAATTGCCAGAGGGTCTTAGCTTTTTCTTTCATAGGTCCAGTATTCCTAATACTATAAGTATGATTATAGTCTGAAACATTGGTTCTAACTAAGATTTCTTCATTAAGTTTGCCGCTAGGAATTCCCTATTGCATTCCTTTATAAGGAAATTGGGAGAACTTCACATAGCTTTGGAATTCTATATTTATATTAGCGTCTGGGATTATATAGTCTTCATAGCCACTAGCATATAAGATTAACTTAAAATGTTTTGCTGTGTCTACAGTTACTGTAAATGCCGGAATGACATTAAAGTATCCTATGTTGTCTGACATTTCTAATTGGTCTATCCCAATAAGGCTTTTCTCAAAATCTTTCCATCTTTTGTCTACTAAACAACATAATATGTTAATATTATTCTGAGGTCTATGTAATCCTTGGATTCTTGCTTGAAAGAGTCCAAAGGTTAGGAATTGGAACTTCCTATCAGTTCCTCTAGATCTAAGCCATTCTGAGTCAAATACTTGGAGCTCAGTATAGAATTTGTCTAACACATGATTTCTACAATGGTAGGTAATGTTATAATTAGGAGTCTTAAGAGTGGCGCCTTTTTTAAACAAGTCTATGTATCTAACGGCTGGAAGTTGTCCATTATGAATGGAATCTTTAACAATCTTCCAGTCAACTTCACCCCATTCTTTCCATTAGAGAGGATTGGTGAAATTTCTCTCCTTCCACCATGTTCTAACATTGGAGGACGATTCCTTAAGTCTTTGGAGCATATGGTTATTCTGTCCAATATTTGGGATAGAGCTACCTATCTTACTAGCCTTATCTAATCCGTCATTTATGACTCGTCTACCTATGGTATTTTTTTCTCTAGTTTCTATAGGAGGGGTTTCTCTGAATTTACAGGTGGTTACCTATTTTTGTTCAAGTCTTTTTTCAAATCTTTCTAAGAAGTCTGAATAATCTTTTTGTCTTTTTATCTGATTAAGGATTTCTTCTTTAAAATTCTTATTCTTTTTCTTGTCTTCTCAGAATTTTTTTCACCGTGCCTAGCTAGAGAATTAACTAGGGATTTTGCAACATTTGTGATATAGTCTTTTATTTCATTATCTTTTTCTTGTTTTTGCATAGTTCTAACTTCTATTGCTTCTACAGTCTTTTTAATTTTATCTAACCGAGTTAGAATAAAAGGAGAGTCTATTTCTACTTGGGAAGGCTTATTATATATAGCCTTAATTCCATTTATAATTTCTTTGTATTTTTCTTCTACTTGGGCCATGTCTAGTCTAAGTTCATTAATAATACTATCCATTTTGGATAGGTTATGGCTTTCCCTATTATTAAGGTAATTTGCTAAATTTTGTTGAAATTTAAAAAAGTCTGTATAGAAGGTGGTTAATCCTTCTGTCTTGACCTTTAAGTCTAAATGCAAGTCTTTAACAAAGCTACTGTTATAGTCTTGGGTAGCTGTTATGGATGTATAAATTAAATTTAATCTTTCTAATATAAGTCTAGTTGCTTTAGCCGCATTGGCAATCTCATTTTCATTTATCTTATAATAAATCTATCATAATTTATCTTTTCTAAAATTCTTTGATAAAATTTTGATAAAGTCTGAATGGAGAGGTCTCTTGGTACCTCATTCTAGTTTGATCTAATTATCTCCATTAGGAAGATAACTATCTAATCTAGGGATAAGCTTAGCTTGTTCTTTAGTAAGTTTAATTAACTCACTATCTTGATTTTTAATTTAAGTTTTAATTTAAAAAATGTCTTTGTTAAGGACTTCTATATGATTAGTCTTAATATTTATTTCTTTTAACACTTGTACTAGGCCTATTGAGATTTGATTATCTATGTCTAATAATATTTTAGAGATATTTTCTTATCTCTGTTTCTAGGGTTTGAGTGTCTTTTATTAATTGTCTTAATATAAGGAGTATACAAATATTTTTGTCTATTACGCTATTAATAGCACTAGAAGTAACTTGTCTACTGTCTGCATGTTTGGCTGGGATATGTTCAATGTGTGAACAACCGTCTATGTGTGTGGTTAAACAACCTTCTGAGTCTGAATTAGTTATGGGTATAGATTGATAGTCTGGGTTGGTTCCAAAAATATCTTGGTAAATGCGAGGGATAAATCCCAAGGGCATTAAAATCTTTATATTTTTAGTCTAAAAGGAACGTCTTATGGCTCTGATACCAGATTTTGGGTTTTGGTCGGAATTTGGTGAGTTTCTAAAATCTTTAAGGTCTTGATACCAATTTGGGTTTAAACTATAAATCTTTTAAATATATAGTCTTAAACTAAGGGTTTCATATAAAATAAAAGGGGGGACCTCTTGAGGATAATAACAAAATATCTTTAGAGACCACGAGGGGACCACGTGAGGAACAGGACAAAGTCTGCACCGGGTGCGCACGATTTGGTCCGCACCTGAGATTATCCCTATATATATATACACACACACATACATTTGCAAATTTGCAAATGTTTTGTAAATTTTTAGGAGATCTTTTTGTTTCTCGGAAATTTTTATTTTTCTTAGAAATTATTTTATGCTTTCAATAGTTTTTTTTAGAGTTTTATTCAATATTACTCAGACTATTAAAATGTTTTTAAATACATTTTTTTCGTATTTCGAAATCATTAACTGTTTTTCTATCATTTATAGATTTTTCATATATTTATCAAATGTTCTTTTTTTGTAATTTTCAATTTATTTTAAAAGGCTGAAATGGTTTTTTTCAGGAGATCTTCTATTTTCTTGTAATTTTTTTTTCTGGAAATAATTTTTCTGTTTTTTTATTAAGTTTGGATTTTCTTTCTCGAAATTGTTTTCGAGAAATTTTTTACCCTAAACTTGTAAAAATATGTTATTTTGGCCATAAAAATGTATTTTAGAAAATATTTTCAAAAGAGCCCCCAAGCTATGAACATTTTCAAAACAACCCTTAATCTTTTAAACATTGTGAAATATTTTAAGATTTTGAAATATTATAAAATTTTCTCTAAACTTGTGATTTTTGGGAACTAGCCCTTAATATTTAAATGTCATTGGATTTTAAATTGGTAAAGAAATTATAAAGTGAAACAACCGAGGCTTTTGAGCAACTATTTTATATTATTTTGCCCGTGGGCTAATTTTATAAAATAGGGGATGTTGGAGTAAATATTGTTTCCCGTGATATTACGGGAAAATATTTACTATGTTTTGTCTATTTACCGTATGAGAAGGTAAATAGCATTATATTGTGTTTTATTGCGTCGTGATATGTTATACGACGGTTATGACACATATGTAAATTGGAGTACAATTAATGAAATAAAATGAATTTGGAACATAAAAATAGTTCACTTTATTCCGAATGCCAAAATAGGGGGTGCGGTTGTTTTTAGAATAGTCGAGATAGTCGAAATAAGTGCCACGTTGTATTTTTGAGTTTTGGGCACTTTTGGGATGTTATGACTCAATTATGTGGATACGAGTCATTTTAATTGGTGCATTAGCAATTAAAAGAGGGGGAT
Organism: Sambucus nigra; assembly: GCA_949130495.1. Classification (NCBI taxonomy): domain Eukaryota; kingdom Viridiplantae; phylum Streptophyta; class Magnoliopsida; order Dipsacales; family Adoxaceae; genus Sambucus; species Sambucus nigra. Next base: position 295,413,167 of record OX422218.1, on the reverse strand, counting down.
TTATGTTTTATAACCCGTATGAACTCCCCACCCCTTTTATTTTCTCATTCTTATGAGAGAAGCCAAATGAGAGAGATAGAGAAGAGAAAGTTGGGAGAAATGGTGAGAAAGAGAGAAAAATGGAGATTTGAGGCTGAAATCCGTTGCTCCCGGAGGAGGATCCGAGACTACGAACCCGAGGCAAGTTTCTTACTTGCTAGTATATGATTTAATGTGATTAAATTATTGTGATAGTTGTGTATTTGGTGTATTGGAGAAAATAGTAGGTTTTGTAAGATTTTGGTGTTTAATCCTTAAATCTTATAGATTGTGTGGCTTAAGGTTATTATATGGGTTTATTTTGGTGTATAATTGTTGGGGTGATGTTGTTGGTGGATGAGAATGAGGAAAGTATAGGATTATGGATTTTAGGTTTCGGTTTTGGCTTTGAAGAAGAAGGGACTTTCATGGATCTGATAGGCGCGGTCGACCGCAGTCCCAAGATCGGTCGACCGGTCATGCCAAAACGAGCTTACTGCTTGCCTTGGTAGGCAAAATCTTAATGGACGGTCGGCCGCTGTTCCCTGACCGGTCCCCTATTTTTTACCCTCATTTTCCTTGTTTTCCTCTAGCTTCTTTATTTTAAGATAAGAAGTTAGGAACCTTCTCGAATGAAGTAATACTAAAATATTAGAGTATCAGTAAGGTAGTTAAGAACCTAAGTTAGAAACGAAAGTTGGAATTTAGTATGGGGATATTTGGGCTTACCCCGAGGGCTAGTTTGTATAGGTTAATGTCCGAATGATATAAGAAGTTAACCTAAAAGTGAATTTGAGATAAATGTTAGTGTGAGACTTTTGGGAGATATTCTTTGAGGGAGACTCAATTTGATGACTTAGGATTAGTGTGTTGAACTCTTGGAGGCTAGTTTGAGGATAATGGCACTTTGGGTCTTAGGGCATTAATATAATATGACTCTAAGAATAAGAAATGCATATGCTAAAAATTTGGTACTAAATGAATAAGTAGAAATGATTTTGAGAATGTAAAAATGGATGTTTTCAAATGAAAAGGAAAATGATTTTCATAAATGTTAAAATATGGATACACACCTCTCTAAATCGCTATCATAAGGGAAGTTCGCGTGTGTGGTGAAGCCCCCTGGCTAGTGAATGCAGGGTGGATATAGTCCCTAGGCCATATGAGCTTTTATCGTATATTTTCTGCACTGGTTAGGTGATTCTGAGTGTGGTCATGACTATCCCGCAGGCATATGGCCGCTTCCCGACGTTTCGGTAGGATCCCAAGTTGTCTTGATGATAGGCCCTGGAAGATGATAGCCATTTAGGGGCGCCCACAGTGGGGAAACCCGGACGGGCGATCTTAGACTGCGTTATTTAATATGATATATATAACTATGTTCAATAATGTGGGACATTATTGGTATTAAAGCATTTTATGTTAATGAAATGGCTTTAATTTATATTTCCCGAATGGAAGAAGGGAAATGGGATGTTAAATACATTTTCCGGAAGGAAGAAGGAAAATGGATGATATGATATGAAAAGGTTAAAGCATTTTTATGATAATAAAATTTGCTTTAAATTATGTATTTTTCCTGAAAGGAAGAAAGGAAATAAAATTGGTAAATAAAGTTTTGAAATGATATTAATTGGTAAACATTTGATAAAATGATTTACCATTTATTTATATATATTCCTTAAAGAAGAAATAGGAATGGTGCATGTAGAATTATGAAAGTGACTTGGTAAACGTTTGATAAGATGTTTTACCATTTATATATATTCCCCAAGAAGAATTAGGAATTATGCTTTTAGATGGTAAATGGGTTTATTTATGTCTCTTTGAGTATCTGTAGATGTAATTTCCCATATATATATATATATATATATATATATATATATATATATATATATATATATATATATATATTGATTACGTGCTGAGGGTCTAATGGATCTCGACGATCAACCTTGCCTAGTAGTAGTGTATCGGGGGTTCCTTGTTTGGATTTTGCTTCGCGAGACACCCCACGCACGAATATGGCATAGTGTTGAGAATGGGGAGAAGTTAGACCTTAGTACTTGGGTTAACTAGAGCATAATTTCATTGATATTGCGCTAGGTTGTGCTTTTAGATTGAGAGGTGAGAATTATTATTGTTAATTGCGGGAAAATTACGCACCTAACTGTCATGCATTTTAGTCACATGGGAATTATATCAAACCGGGCCCTGAACCGTCTATATTTCTTTGTTTCTGCATATACTCTTTGCCGTACAGGTGCTCTACCATATGGACACCCGTATTTACATTTCCATTCCGGTTATCATGGAGCTACGGAATATTACGGATGTTGTCGGTTACTTGTATTAGACGCTTATTTCCTTGTACTCTAGTCATGTTCAGTTTATTTACTCGGGCATGTTGCCTAAGTGTTGCACTCATTTATTATAATGTAATATTTAATGTGTAATACTCGGTGTAACTATTTGTATTGGTCTGTTCACCGATAGCTTATTCGGTGATTATTTATTATATTGTCATTTTTAATTCATTGATTTTTGATATCCACCGTTTTTGCAAATGGGATTGTCTATGTGTTTTTCTTTGACTTTCAAAATTTTAAATTTGACAGTCCGTTTCTAAAATGATTGGTGGTTATCTCGTACTATTATTTTAATCGACAGTGATGCTGAGGATGGACCATCTATGATCCCTGTGATTATTAGAGTATTGGGCTGGCCACCTATTATTTTAGTAGGGAGGTTGTCACAGATGGTATCAGAGCATTAGGTTCTAGAGTCCTTAGGAATCTGTGCGGATGTATTTCGCTTTCAGCGTTACTTTTGATTCGATATAGAGCCTTAGGATTAAGATCATTGATTTATCTGGTGAGGTTTCGTTATCCTTCTATGATATGAGAACCCCGAAATCTTTTGCGCATTCGTGTGAGACTCGTAAGTCATTAGATGAAGGGCATTAAGGAAGGCCGTTGTGAAGGCGTCATGATACGGGATTACTAAAGAGCTTTGAGATGTAGTCAGGGATGGGGGCTGCTTTAGAGGTCGCTCCCTTTGTAGCATTTTCTACCGTTGAAATGTTGGGTCGGTGCCAGCCGCTTTATTGATTGAATTTTTTAATGAAACTTCAAGGATATGATCTTATCACTATTGAGATCATATCCATGAAGTTTCATCAAAAATTTTAATCAATAAGTTGGTGAGATGATCGCCAACATTTCAACGGTAAAAAATGCATATTTATACCATTTTTTTACATATCACCTCATCTTAACGTTTTTTTATTGAATTTTTTGATGAAAAAAATTGGAGATGATCTTCTCACTGTAGAGATCATATCCATGAAGTTTCATCAAAAAATTTATTTTTTTATTATTTTAAAAAAATAGTATGTATCAGGGTCTACAACATAAGAAGTCCTTACAGGAGAGGGCCTCTCTCTCTCTCTCTCTCTCTCTCTCTCTCTATATATATATATATATATATATATATATATATATATAGAGAGAGAGAGAGAGAGAGAGAGAGAGAGTAAACTCTCCAATATACCTCACATAACATACTTAAAGAACACATGATATATTTACACATACATAAATGTTTGTACGTATTTATACATTTATGTATCATGTATGTATGAAAGTTTTATGTATGTGCACATTTATATATATTACACACACACACACATGTGTGTGTATATATATATATACACACACACACACACACACGCACATGTTTACCAATTTAGTGTTTGTTAGTTTTAATTTTAGAGAAAATAGAATTTAAATAATCACTACTACACTCCAATTCAATTACGAGTTTTTTACCAATCAGTCCCGTTTACTACGTATATAGTCCAATAGATCCTACCAATTTGTTGCTCCAATATGTAAAACCCCCATTTTCTCACGTAAATGTTGACCAGACTCAATACGCCGAAGATGGGTCTCATCAACAATTTATATCATTCTTAGCATTGAAGAAATAAAAGTTTCTTTATTTTATATCAAAATCCACAATCAATAAAATATCTGAATAAAACCGATTTAATACATGAATAATAAAATTGAATCATCATACAACGTCCATAATGAAAATCTAAATACAAATGACATAAATAAACTCTTGGGCTTATGCCCCTACAAATCTCACTGTGAAATAAAATGACAAAATGAAAAATGTACAACCTAAATTAGAATCAATGCAGTGAAATCCATTACATTCACTGCAACTGCAAGTCTGATCCATCATCTGTCCTGCTATTCCTACCATTAAGAAAACATGAGGGATATTTATAATTTAGGTCAGAGCCCTAGAGTTGCAAGGATTCTTCACCAGTAAATATGCAATTGGTTACTAACTCATACTTCACATATCTCCGTCAACGCTCATGTGTGACAAATACCTCACCTCTAATCTAGAAGAAGTCCTGCTCGTATCCTCAATAAAAATGCCAATTGTAACTTCCATTATTTAAACAGTCATGTAAAGATTAAGCCATTTGTCTATGCAATAACTAAAAGTGGGTACTCATGTGTGACACCTCAATCCCCAAATAAATTAAATAATATTGACTACACAATTTACATAAACTCAGTGCATATTCTCACGCCATAATATTTCATAACCCTTGTCTATCTCTTTAGACCATTTAATGATTTAATTCATATTCCTTGTCGTCTACCCCATTAGACTACAAGTTTCATTCTTTTAGATTACCCAACTATTATTCTCATTAATAATTGGCTACCCCACTATTCATTCTCTTTAATTATTGTCTACTTTCTTAGACTACTCAATTATTATACTCATTAATAATTGTCTACTACCATATTCATTAGTACTCATCTCCGCCTTAATTAACCACATCATTATATTAACCCGACTTTATTACCATTAAGCATTGTCTATATCTTTAGACTAAGAGGGCTTATTCCCATATAGGGAACGCCACAATGTGTGTGTGTGTGTATATATATATATATATATATATATATAACCGTTGGTGTCTCTTTCGTGCTCTATCGACAAGTCCAGAGGAATCTCTTATCCAAAGAGGAAATCACAAAACACACACAAGTAGAGGGAGGTCCCTACACAAGATACCTGTTCACGGCCCATACCCAGCGGTGACACAGACTGGGTCAGTGTCAACACCTACCTCCTCGTAGGTGGCGCCTCCACGTAGTATCTATATGAACTACACAATCGCTAAGTCCACCAGTGACGACATGTGGTACCCGGTTCGAATGCATAAACCCCTAAGATGATAGTACAGTCCACGAACACTGGTATGTCCACAAAAAATAATATGATACATATTATCATCCAATATGTATAAACAGTTACTCTATAACTACTTTAACCCAAGGAAATATTCAATCCATATAAAATATAACCATCCTGGCTTAACTATAACATTTTAATCAATTATTCCATAACTCATTTTAAGTAGTTATTGTACGATTACTTCCCGATTAAATCTTAAGTCTCATATAATTTTTTTTGGACTTCAATTACATTTGCTTCATCATTTATTTCACTTAAAATATATAGGTACAGTCATTGCCAAACTAACCTTATCAATACAATCATATGTATAGTTACTCCCAAACTAACCTTATTAATACAATTATAGATATAGTTAGTCCCAAACTACCCTTATCAGCACGAATTATAGGTATATTTATTCCCAACAAACCTTACCAATATAATTACTTTCTTCTTACATTTTCAACAAGGCTTCTATGTACATATATAATGAGTCAACTACAGTGAATAAGGATTATATGTACATATATAAGGAATCCTCCAATATGGTAAGTAGTCTCACTCAACCTACTGTCACAACCAACGTTAATCTTTTAGACTTAGCCCCATAGGCTTAGGATACACTCCCATTTAACCTTGTTATACGGTATTCATCTTAGGAAATTTAATTATTAATTTTTAACCTCATATATCCGACTTATCTCAAATAAGTGTTCCTTTTATTTTAATTCACCTCAAATTAATCATAATATTATTACCGCATCTCTTAGAGCCTTATCCTCTATGTTCCCATACTGAAATTACCCAAATCAACTAGGTATATCTCTTCCATCTAACCCACGTATTTCATATGGCTTTATTTAAGAATTTTGTATGAATCACTTTATTCGTGTAGATAACTTGCACCCTAAGTCATTACGCATGCACCTCTATATTATGAACCCATTCCGGTTAAATACGTATTTAGATACCCTATAAAACTCTTCATATGTTTTTAATAACCATTGTCCCTCACTTGGATGAATGCCCAAACCTTAAATCATCAAAACAAGCATAACTAGATTCCTGGGAAAAATCGAATCGATTTTCCTTTCAGCCGAATCGATTCGGACCTGGGCAGAAGCCCAAATCTGCTACTAAACTCCATTCCAGAATTTTTATCCTCAAATCCTCCTTTATCAATTTTCATTTTTATGATCCAAAAACTTAAAAAAAGATATGGCTATGGACTCTAAAATGTCAAGGGATCATTATACACAAGATTTAACTTCAAACCAAGCCCTGGATTAACATCAAATTATCAAGAATTTTTCAAGAACTCATGAACATAATATTTCCAGATTTCTTCTTATATTACATCATAAATTTCCAGATTTGTTAAAATATTCCCACATATTCTCCAAACATTTAATCAATTTAAATCACCTGGATACAAATTCAGTACGAAAGATTATGGATCTAAAAATGGATCATGTTAAAGCCACAAAATTCTACACTAATATAAAGATCTCAAATTTTGTAGTCTCAAAACATGATTCAACCTTAAACCTAATCATGGAGTTAATATTAATATAAGAATAACACAAATTGAATAAGAATAGCAATAGAACCTTGCCTGAGATTATGTAGAGGAGCCTCTCTTCCTCATCCTAGGGTGTTCCTCCTCATCCTCCTCTTTAGTGGTTATGTCTTTGTAAGACCCTGTAAATTTAAATTGGAATTATTTGAAATTAATTCGGAATATGTGAAAATAAATTTTTGGAATTTATTTATTTTTAGTAAGTAAAAATGATGGTTTTTATTTATGAAAAGTAAGACGATAATCGGAATCAAAATCGGAGTTAAATTCTAAAAGTTACAAGTTTTATAAAGAAAATAAGGATTTTCAGGTGTCAAGTACCCCATACTGGTTCGGGGGTCGGCCGAACCGGTTCGATTAGGTCAGCCATCACAGTGTTTTATTTTCAAAAGAATTCTTATGCCAATTAAACTCTAATCTTTTTCCCACTTAAATAAACTTGGGGCTACCCTTTTCCAATGACCTTTTCATAAACCTTATAACCAAAAGGCTCTTAAAACTTCATCATTTTCTACCTCTAAACCCTAGCTCCATTATACACAAGTTTCAAATCAAGATTTGTCAAGATAAACTGGGTTTCCTCAAGATGATCCAAGAAATAATCTTTGTCAACTTTTCACGAGGAACGCATCTACATAATCATATTTCTTCAAACAAATTTCAGGCATGTTTACCTCTATTGCTTTTGCTTAGTATTATGTGCAGTAATTATGGCCTACACACTAATTATATGCATTTTTCTAAAACAAACTAGAGAGATTAATTAGGGAAAGTGGAAGATGATCCGCGACTATTTCTGATGAAAATTTCTAATATGAATGAAGATTCAAAACCTTGCATGATAGGGTAGAGAGTTGGGTGCCGTTGACGTTAAGGTGTTTGCATGTAGGTCTTCACATAGGAATGACATTTAATAGTTTGTATGATGTTAAATAATGGAAAATTTTTGGATGTTGCGTAGTAGTAAATTCATGTGGTATAAATCTTATCGCTTGCATATGATTATAAATTGATTGATTTCATGAAAAATTGTGGTTTAATTAATTTTATGATTCAACGGACATTAATTGATATAATTAATGGTGTGTGGATTAAATTGGTAAAATTAGTGTGATGAATGGAAAATTTAATTTTATATTACTTGCTTATTTTATTATGTTCGACACTACGGGAACAACGCAATTATGGGATAGATAGGACGCTCACCTTTATTAATGTTGCTTTATAGGTAGTGGTGGACCGAGGACTATTATTGAGTGTGTGCGGAAATTTTCGAATTATGTTCGTTTTTTTGTAATTTTTAGGATTATGTTCGTTTTTTTTTATAATTTTTAGCCCTAAAAATCTCGGGGTTAATATTCATGGATTTTTTTAAATACCTCAACATAATCTTGACGTAAATTTGAAATAACAATTAAAATACTTATCATAATTTCTGATTTTTTTTAAATAATATTTTAACAAATAAAGATAACAAATAATGAGCAAACTAATATATTCACCAAACAAACCAAAATTCTTAACAAATTAACAAATCAATATTTTTAAGAAATTGAACTTTAAAGTTTTTTTTAATCTAATTTAACGTTTTAAACTAAACATTTTTTTTAATCGAAAATTACATTTAAGGTTTAACATATTTAAAATTTAAACTTTTTAAACTAAACATTTAACATTTAAAGTCTTAAACTTTTAGTATTTAAACTTTTTATACTGATCATATAACATTTAAACATTGACATTTTAAACTAAAATTAACATTTATAGATTAAACTAATTTAAACATTAAAACAATGAAGTATTAAACTAAATGTTATAATATTTGAGAAATTGAAAGAAATCGAAAAAAAATTAGTACTTGTAGCCTGTTGACGAACTAAATTGGGATTTCACAGTTTGTTTCACTAAACTTGTTTTAGTTATCTTTTATGCCACATCTCCAGCAATCCAATCCAGAAAAGTGGTAACAGAGCCATAATTATTAACTCTTACATTGGACTAGGTATAAGATAGATTTAGGATGCTCATATTTCCTTTTCAAAATGTTTCATTCCGTCCAGATTGACACATGCTTATTTCAATATGTTGCCAAATAATAACTCCTTCATCAATCCCTATGTCTAAGAATTAATTCCACATGCTTAGACAACCAAGGATCGACACAACTATGCTCAACACTAGAAGACGTCAACGCTGAGAGTAGATTTGAGATTTTGTACTTCAAGAAAGCTATCTACACTAACTATCTGACTTAAGAATGCAATAAATAGTGGGTGCGGCCGCCCCCCTTCGGGATGGGGTATGTCCACCCCTGTTTATAGGTATGGGACTAGATAGTGGCGGCGGTTTACGGATAGAGATTTTCGGAGTGGGGCTAATTTTTACGTTGTTCCTCAGATTAGTGAACCAAGGGGTGAGACCAAGTGGTGTTGGTTATTTGGTTTTATTCCTAAATAATAGGTTAGGAATATTGGTGTGTTGCAAACCTTTTGGTATGGGACTAAGGGTGTTTTGAGGATTACATGTCGCACAACATGAGAAATTGAGACTTAATGCCTAAGATAATAAATGAGTATTAAAATATATTGGGAGCGCGAGTATGTGCAGGGTTGACAGTTAAACGGGCTGACTGGCTATAGCGACGTGGGTGTGTGTGATGTTACGAGTATGTGCGTGCAAACAGTTAAATGGGCTGACGGGCTATAGTAACATATCATGCGTGGAACCTCACGAGTGTGTGTAGAGATGACAGTGAACCGGTCTGACTGGCCATAGTGAGGGGAGTGTGCATGGTGTAGAACATGTGGGACTGTCTGGGTTCAAGGACCTTATTTGAGGGGAGTAGCTGGTATCTATGCTCGGGGCTCTAACCCTGTGCATTGACTAACATTTCAGGTGTAGCATGGGAGTAGCTGTATAGGATTTATTAGAGATCATTTGGAAGTGCAACTGGAGTCTATTCATTTATTCTCTTTATTATATTAGATTTCCTTTATTCAGTCGTTTATATCATGAGACTTCCTTATTGATTTTATTGGGCCACTCGGTTTCGAAGTTGTTTACGATTTTCAGTCACTTACTTTATTGGATTATTTCATTTTGAGTTTTAAATAATTATGGAGTTGGATTATTTTGGGAGTTTAGCATGGTGATGGATTTTATTACTGCATGGATGATTATTTAATTGGTTTTAATATTATTGTTTCTCTCATGGATGAAAATTTTATATGTCTCATATCTGTCACATGCTAAGAAATGACATTTAATTTATTGATGCCCGAAGTAGTCTTGGTGGCTATCGACGCCAAAAATGCACGGGGTGTTACAGATGGTATCAGAGCATGATCTTAGGTCTCGTAGGTTGTGAGCTTGCTTTAGTTTTCCACATTACTATCTTTGATTACTTTTGATGATTTGTACTCTTAGCTATTCCGAGTCGGATGTTGTTTTTGTTCATGTCTTTTCAGATGGCGAACACTAGGAGGACTGGAGATAGGAGAGAGGGGTCGATTTCTGGTTCAGCTGGTCAGGAGAGACAAAGGCAGTTTGTGCTAGATGCCGAGGAGTTAGCGACGATTGTACGTGAGGCCAAAATGGTCGATATTGAGGTAGGGAGGTAGAGTTGGTTGACTCTAGAGGCACATGGTACGCACACCTCGACTTAGGATAAGGTGAGGGCCAGCTTCCACAAGGGTAGTCCTCCTACCTTTGCAGGGGGATCTGACCCAACGGTTGATCACCAATGGAGGAGGGATATGGAGCAACATTTGAGGATGGTTGACTACAATGATGTGAAGAAACAAATGCTAGCTATATTCAAGATGACCGTAGATGCTTTACAGTGGTGGGAGAGTGTCACCACATCAGAGGACAGGGATCAGTTGAATTATGGGGATTTTCTAATCAAGTTTAATAACAAGTATTTTTCATACGCGACTAGGTGTGCAAAGAAAATATAATTTTTGTAATTTGAGCAAGGATCAAAATCAGTGGTCGAATACGATCAATAGTTTACTAATTTGTCGATGTTTGTGCCAGAGGAGGTCAATACCGAGGTAAAGAAGATGGAGTGTTTTTATCAAGGTATTGACATGGTCTATCAGACATATGGTGTTGAGGAATCCGACATACACTACATACACTCAAGTGGTGGACGTCGTGATGTTATTATGTCAGGAAAAAGTAAATTATCAAAAGATGCTAGGAAAAAGGCAAGAGTCCACTGGAATCAAAATAAATTTTTGGAATTTATTTATTTTTAGTAATTAAAAATGTTGGTTTTTATTTATGAAAAGTAAGATTTTAATCGGAATCGAAATCAGAGTTAAATTCTAAGAGTTATAAGTTTTATAAATAAAATAAGGGATTTTCGGGTGTCAGGTACCCCGAACCGGTTCGGGGGGCAGGCCGAATCGGTTCGGCTAGGTCGGCCAGCACAGTGTTTTATTTTCAAAAGAATTCTTTTGCATTTTAAACTCTAATATTTGTTTCACTTAAATAAACTCCGGGCTAGGCTTTTTCAATCACTTTTTCATAAACCTTACAACCAAAAGGCTCTTAAAACTTCATCATCTTCTACCTCTAAACCCTAGCTCCATTATACACAAGATTCAAATCAAGATTTGTCAAGATAAATCGGGTTTTCTCATGACGATACAAGAACGAATATTTGTCAACTATTCGCAAGGAACACATTTACATAATCCGATTTCTTCAAACAAATCTCAGGCATTGTTACCTCTATTGCTTTTCATTAGTATTATGCGTACTAATTATGGCCTACACAGTAATTACATGCTTTTTCCTAAAACAAACTAGAGAGATTAATTTGGGAAAGTGGAAGATAATCCGGGACTAGTTTTGATGAAAATTTCTAATATGAATGAAGACTCAAAACCTTGCACGTTAGGGTATAGAGTTGGGTGCCGTTGACGTTAAGGTGTTTTCATGTAGGTCTTCATGCAGGATTGACATTTACTAATTTGTATGATGTTAAATAACAAAAAATTTGTGGATGTTGCGTAGTAGTAAATTCTTGTGGTATAAATATTATCGCATGCATATGATTATAAATTGATTAGTTTCATAAAAAAGTGTGGTTTAATTAATTTTATGATTCAACGAATATTAATTGATGTAATAAATGGTGAGTGGATTAAATTGGGAAAATTAGTGTGATGAATGGAAAATTTAGTTTTATGTCACTTGCTTATTTTATTATGTTCGACACCGCAAAAATGACAGGATTATGGGATAGATATGACGCTCACCTTTATTTAGGTTGCTTCCTAGGTATGGGACTAGATAGTGGTGATGGTTTACCAATAGAGATTTTCGGGGTGGGGTGGATTTTTACATTGTTCCTTGGATTAGCTAGTCAAGGGGTGAGGCTAAGTGGTGTTAGTTAGTTGGTTTTCTTCCTAAATAATAGGTTAGGAAATATTGGTGTATTGGAAACATTTAGGTATGGGACTAAGGGTGTTTTGAGGATTACATGCCACATAGAAAGGGTGAGGATAATTTAAGATGATAAATGATTAAACATGAGAAATTGAGAATTAATGCCTAAGATAATAAACGAGTATTAAGATATATTGGCAGCGCGAGTATGTGCAGGGCTGACAGTTAAACGAGCCGACTGGCTATAGCGACGTGTGTGTGTGTGATGTCACAAGTATGTGAGGGCTGAGAGTTAAATGCGTTGATGGGATATATTGATATGTTGTACGTGGAACCTCACGAGTGTGTGCAGAGCTGACAGTGAATCAGGCTGACTGGCGATAGTGAGAAGAATGTGTGTGGTGTAGAGCATGTGGGAGTCCCAAAACTAATCTGATGTAAAAACTTAAAGCGGGAGTCTTGCACTAAAATAATGACAAATAGTGGGAGTCTCACAATGGAGATAGTGTAAGACTTAAATGCCGGAGTACCGCGACTAATAATAATAAAATGATAAAAATGATAAAACCGAGTAAATTGGTTAAATAAATAAAAATAGAGTTATTGGTAATTAAATAATTGAACTTGGGTTTTAGACGGACTTTGTTGTGGGTAGATAGTGATTTATTTCTATCGCATGTTAATTTATCTCGTTTAATTTAAATATTCTATTGTTGTGTTTATTGCGTATAATGCTATTGTCTGGGTTCAAGGACCCTATTTGAGAGGAGTAAGAGTTATCCATGCTCGGGACTCTTACCCTGTGCGTTGACTAACATTTTAGGTGTAGCATGGGGGTAGATGCATATGATATATTGGAGATCATTTGGAGGTGCAACTGGAGTCTATTAATTTATTTTCTTTATCAGATTATATTTCCTTTATTCAGTCGTTTATACTGTGAGACTTCATTATGTATTTTATTGGACCACTCGGTTCCAAAGTTGTTTACAGTTTTCAGTCAGTTACTTTATTGGGTTATTTCATTTTGAGTTTTAAATAATTACGGAGTTGGATTATTTTGGGAGTTTAGTATGGTGATGGATTTTATTACTGCATGGATGATTATTTAATTGGTTTAAATCTAATTATTTTTCTTGTGGATGAAAATTTACATGTCTCATTTCTGTCACATGCTAAGAATGGTATTTAATTTAGTGACCCCCGACGTAGTCTTGGTGGCGACCGACGCTAGGAATGTGCGATGTATTACAGTTTCTTAGATGTAACTCCCAAATGAGTGGGTTAACTCTAATTAAATAAGGTTAGTCTTCCATTCCCGAGTTGAGCATTAAATCCCAACTTCGGGACCCCAAAATGAGCCCAAATACATAATCTAATTAGACCGATAACTATCCAACTCATATATATATATATATATACCCCAGGACCAGTCCTAAGGGTCTAAAATGTCCGAACAAGTCTGTAATACCTCTCAAAGTGCATCCCAAATATTTTTACCCAAAATATACATTTTAATTATGACGTGACACATGTAAATACTTTTTATTTAAAATAAAATCCCTTTTTGATTTATTCCAAATCATTAAAGTCCAACTCTCAAATTTATAAATAATACCGAGTCTAATTACTCACAACCTTGATTAATTAATTTCACCTAATTCAATTAATTCCTATTAAATTTTATTTTATTCCAAAAATACGGAGTATTACATTCTTCCCCCCTTATAACGGAATTCCGTCCTCGAAATTAAAAGTAGCATAAAGTCAAATTTTATTTTGGCCCGTTAAATCATGTTTATTCCCAATTAGTTCATACTCATATCCTACGAGATAAAAGAAAAGGCTTATCTATGCCTATCATAACGTAACTGGGCACCCATGTATTTCACATTACATGCATGGATACACGTACCATTAACATATATGAATGACACATGTACATCTAATTTGTACCATTCACACTTAGCGTAACCATGCATCAAGTATACCACCACATATGTATATGTTACAAGAAAACAACTATCTTAGTATCCAATTTCCTTAAACTCGTGACTTTTGCCAATTTCGTGCGTGGAACGTCTTGCAAGCAAAATACGAACAAGGAACCCTCCCGATACTCTACTGCACGACTTAGTCAGTTATTGAGATCCATCATTCCAAAACTAAAAAAGGAATAATAAAAATAGACATTTACATAAATCATTTAAATTATAATTTATGCCCATTGTCAACCGAGGTCTCATTACACTTAAGAAACACTACTACATAGCTTTGTCGGTCACCAAGACCTAATTGGCCTAAAACCAAACATGAATCAATATGTTAACCCTAACATTCTAAAATTTTCCTATTTCCAAACAAACCATTCATCTTTTATAAGAGTTACACTAAACTCCTTTAGAGTCAACTGACACCATCGTGCCCAACACTTAAATTTCCATAACCTAGGTGGGACATTTTCCACCCGTAATTAATCTATAGTGAACTTAGTCATTTCTAAGTCCCAAAAAGCATACCCATGCAGATCAGTCCACCATCACCACTTCAGTAACAATGTTGCGATACAAACATTAAACATGATCTTATAAAATCTCAATAATCAAAGCGCTCACTAGCCTTACTTCTACTTCGTTGCCTATACTCGCTAAGGGAATACTTTTCCAAATCATACCATTACGTTATATCGTAACGCTTTCGCACACATAAAGGACCCTTGATCTAACCTGAGCATAACCCGATTTATCCCATAATTTCAAGTTTATTCACATGCATCTACCTCCTTGAGTTATCAAAATTCTAAATCACAATCATATATTCCTTCCCAAAGCATACTCAAATTTATAAAGGTCCTTCTACGACATAAGTTCCCATCGACTTTCATTGTTTCAAAACTAGGCTCACCCATAAAATTTTTCTCATAATAATCCTCACGACTACGGTGAACACCAATTTCAATCCAATCTTGTCTTTTAGGCATGACCATTACTCATAGAAGTTCACTTAAAATTAACATATTCCATGTAACTATAAATCCATTCTCTGAAAAGTATCATACTCCTACATAGCTAACAAATAGGCCTAAAATAAACATAAGCCTCCCAATATACATTCCTATCTATCCACACACCAACAAAATAATGTTCCTTCTCAGCCACGGTGGGTCAATGTAAAGCACTCTGCCAAATACAAAGTCTATCATTTCCAACATGTTAACAAAACCCAAGTGAATACTAAGTCCCAATATCAAACAAAACATAACCCACATACTCCAAAGTGAGAAACACCTTATTTACCACCGATACTATAACGAGTCTCTTTTTTCACAAATAATTTTATGTGTAATCCGATGCCCATCTCGCTGTGAATCCTGGCCTAAACAAACTAACCTATGCTTATGCATTAGTGTATATTACCATATCCTCAAATTTTCTAAATGCCTTCCCTTAAATTACTAGGCACCAGATTGCCCAACCTCTCGTAATTCTAGCAAGTGACCTACACGAAGGTCTCTATAGATCTCTCTCCAACACTAACCCTTCACCCGAACGAGTAGTAACCAATCGCAAGAATACAATGATTCCTAATCACATGGCTCTACATCAATGGATGCGATGCAGAATGCGAAAAGCTCAAAGGCATATCCTAAGGACACTGAAACCCTGCTCTGATACCAACTCTAACAACCCCCATTTTCTCATGTAAAGGATGTCTAGACTCTATATGTCGAAGATGGGGCTCATCAACAATTTATACCATTCTCATCACCAAAGAAATAAATGTTTCTTTCTCTTGTATCAAAATCCACAATGAATAAAACATCTGAATAAAACTGATTTAATACATGAATAATAAAAACCGAACATCATACACTGTCCATAATGCAAAACTAAGTACAAATGATATAAATAAACTCTTGGGCTTATGCATGTACAATGCTAGTGTGAAATGAAATTTCAAAATGATGAAGTACAACCTACACTAGAATCAATGGAGTGCAATCTACTACGTCCAATACAACTGCAAGTTTGATCCATCATCAGTCCTGTTATTCCTGCCATTAACAATACCTAGGGGGAAAAACATTTGTCATTTGGGTCAAAGCCCTAGAGTTTCAAGGATTCTTCACTAGTAAATATACTAACTCATACTTCACGCCTCTCCGTCGACGCTCACGTGTGAGGAGTACCTCACCTCTCATCTGAAAGCAGTCCTACTCATATCCTCAATCAAAATGCCAATCGTAACTTCCATTATTTATTCAGTCATGGAAAAAATAAGCCATTTGGCTTATGGAAATAAAAAGTGGGTTCTCATGTCTGACACCCCTACCCCCAAATAGATTTCATAATATTGACTACACTATTTACATAAACTCACTGCATATTCTTACGTCATAATATTCCATAACCTTTGTCTATCTATTCAGACCATTTAATGATTTAATTCATATTCCTTGTCATCTACCTCGTTAGACTATAAGTTTCATTCTCCTAGATTACCCAATTATTATTCTCATTAATAATTGGCTACCCCATTATTCATTCTCTTTAATTATTCTTTACTTTCTTAGACTAATCAATTATTATATTCATTAATAATTGTCTACTACCTTATTCATTAGGACTCATCTTCGTCCTTAATTAACCACATCATTATATTAGCCGGACTTTATTACCATTAAGCATTGCCTACATCTTTAGACTAAGAGGGAACATTCTCATATAAGGCACCCCACAATATATATATATGCTACACACAAAGGCATCTACCGTTGATGATATGAGAAATCGTCCACTTGTCACAAATTAAGTGTAAAGTGCATAATAAGCAAATGGAGCAAGTAAAGAGAGATAAAAGACAAGATATAGAGTGGTTCGGCTATAAAAATGATCCTACGTCCACTTTGGTGCCACACTCTCATTATATATGCTATTTGGTACATAGTAATTAGGCTTAAAGAGGCGTACAAGCATGAGAATAGAATATAGTACATGACTATGATGATTTCGGTGTCTCCGGGATGGTGGCTGTGATGCTTTTTCCAGTAGCCTCCAAGCTATGCTTAGTGGCATAGAGAGACTAATCAGCTCCAAGCTTGATACTGATGTAGGAAATGAATTCGGATCCCGGATGAGGAATATGAATCTCGATCCCCCTACCTCGAGGTGTGGACCTCTATTTATAGGTGTTGTAGAGGCTGTGTTGCTATTATGAATGAGAGGGGCTGCAGCCTGTTGAGTGAACCAGATTGGGGTTGCACCCCGTAGCTGGTAAGGAATGCACACCGTGTAAATGATGCCGTGGTGGAGAAAAATGGACCGCGACATGATAGGTAAACCCACTGAGGCCGCACCCTGTAGCATGTATGGAGAGCATCCTGACATGTATGGGGTCGCATCCTGCATATGAGAGGTTGCGACAGGTATGTGAGGCGTATGCACTCTGGAGAATGAGGTTGCGATAGATGGAAGTACTCCTTAGTATATTCCACGGTAGTAGGGTGCAATATCTGTGCTTCAATAAGCCCCCAAGGCATAGGGCCAAGGAATTGGTGCTGCGTCTTGTTACTACATAGTGCCGCGGTGCGTATCCTCTGCGATAGCTTCCCAAAATGATTCTTTATCTTCCCGCGCCCTCTTATATAAATGGCAACTGTCCGTGGACTTAATTACTTTTCCAAAACCCTTAAGAGAATATCGAAGGCAAATCTCTGCCTGTTCTTCATCTTGACTTTTCTGGCGACCTTTTAGGCCAGTGTGTTAGGCGGCACAAGGCGGTTTGAGGCTGAGCAATCGGTTTCCATCCTTTTCCAGGTAATTTTCCCGATCCAAATCCTTGTAAATTCATTTTTGCATCAACTGAACTCTTGAATATCAATTCAATTCAATGCAATTCTGTTTTGTAACTCAATTGAGCTCATCTGAGCTTCTGAGTTTCTAAACTTCTTCCGTTGTGAATCAACTAACTTTGAATTACAACGACTCATATATGCTCTCACCATGAATTGATATTATTTGAATGTATTTTCTACCCGATTGTAATCAAGAATTGATATTATTTGAATGTATTTTCTACCCGATTGTAATCAATAACTGCTAAACTCAGGGATTTTTGAATTCCCAAATTATAGGATAGAAATATAAAACACATCCCTGAAATGTATTTGTATAGGATCGTGTTTGCTACTTTTTGAATTCTCAATTTGTAAAGATACTGAAAATTGTACCCCTTGTTCTTGGTGTTCTTGAGAGAAATTCTTCATATTCTAGGCCTTTGATCTTCAAATTTGTCAACATTAAATACTAACCTGTTTGGGTGTATGGCCGCGTCATAGGGAATTCATGGATGCGGCATAATAAAATCCCTTTAACACTTTAAGGTTTTCCTAGGTCAATGTCTGCAGCCTTCAAATATTGAGTAGTTTAAGAATTGTCCGTGGCATGTGCACATCTGGCTGTGCCATGTACACATCTGGCTGTGGCCTGTAGCACTCCCTTTCCTAGGTTAGCTCTCACTAAAATAATAGGTCGCGACATGAGTCATCTTCTAGGTCTTTAGAGCCCAACACTTGATATAGTTAGCTAAATTTTCTACCGTTTCTATTTTAGCTTCTAAACTTGATATATCATTATTCCTTCCGCAGCATATGAGAGGCCTTAGGACCATATTGGCTGTGATGCCTAACTGCGGACTCTATGATTTTCAGGTATTGCTTTAGACATATGAACTTTAACCTAGACAAATTTCTCAGAGGCTTTTGGAACAAACACTTTGGAGTTTGTCCTCTTGAGCTTCCTTCAGTGCATCCTTTGAGGACAATAGGGAGGTGCTAGTTGAGAAATTGCCTAAACTTTGTAGTGCTAGACTTAGACTCAGATTCCGCGATCATGGAGGAAGAGGATAATTCAAGTTATCAACCAATGGACATATATGTCGCGGTAGTGGGGACATATGAGGTTAGGGATGCACCTGCCGGAACATCTGGGAGGGCTGAGAGACCTCTTGCAGCACCTAGTGTCCGCAACACTATGACCCAAGAGTGGGTTGATCAGGTGGCTGAATCTTTTGAATTTCCTGAAAATTTGATATGCTCAGCACCTGCCGTGGAATAAAGTCCATGCATGACACTTGCTGACGATGGGGTCTGCTTTCCCCTCCATGCTTTCATTTATGGGCTGCGGCTTCCAGTCCCTGTTCCAGTTAGAAGAATTTTCCAAACGATGAGGTTAGCCCCAACCCACTTAGATCCTAATGGCTAGATGGCCATTCTTGTAGATATTGTACTATGGAAGAAGAAATTCAAGAGAGACATTACTCCTGTGGAGTTTTTCCACTTTTACCTCCCAAAGGAAAACTCCGAAAAATTTGCGGGGTACTATTATTTTTCTGTCCGCGACAGAGATGAAACCCTTTATTCTGGGAGGCCTACCAGTGTAAATAACTGGAAGGGCAAATATTTTTTCATTTCTGGAGAAGGGTGGGAGATACACCCTCAAGAGACTGAGAGAGAGAGAGAGAACCTTTAGAATGCCGCGGCAGTGGGGGTGTCCCTCCAAACTTGGTAAATCTTAATGAATTATAGCCGCGTCTCCTTTTTATAGTTGCAATTCATTCTCCATATTTTTCTTTTGTACTAACCTTTGCATTTTTCTACAGTTCTTGACAGTTTGCAGCTGGGTGAGCG
This sequence comes from Sambucus nigra, assembly GCA_949130495.1. NCBI lineage: Eukaryota > Viridiplantae > Streptophyta > Magnoliopsida > Dipsacales > Adoxaceae > Sambucus > Sambucus nigra. Next base: position 295,393,209 of record OX422218.1, on the reverse strand, counting down.
GCAAGAGAACAGGGTTAGTAAGGCCGCAATAGTTCCTGCTGATAAGAAGAAGTTTAGCACTCTTGTAACCTCTGCTTCAATCTATAAGGGAGGATTCTTTCCCAACAAATATATTCCCAAAGAGATGGGTGATGAAGGTAATACTATTTTCTTTGGTTTTTAATTCCGCGACAATTACTTCAAACATGGATTTTGATCTTGCTTTATTTTTTCTCAGGTGAGGAGATTGATAAATCTCTATTAGCAACTCAGCTTGCTGAGATGGATGAGGATGCAACTGTCCTCAATAACACAGCCAGGCAAAGAAAAAGGAGGAGGACCAAGTTTAAAGCTCCTGCCACAGTCACTTCTAGTGACCAAGTTGATCCTTCCGCTCCCACTATGCAGTCTACAGATCAATATAATCATGTCGTTCCCTCCAACCAGCCTGAGGGTCAAATAACTCCTGTCGTTCCTATTACTCAGGTTGATGAAGTATCTCCTTATGAGAGGCCCGAGGGTAATTTTGATGATGACATTGGAGCTCACTTGGCCGCGGCAGGGTTAATGTATCTCCCTCTGACCAAGGTTACCGCGACACTTCACCTGCTCATGTGACAAATTCTCTTATCCCTCCATCAATAATTACCGTCAATGCAAATCTCGCACCTCCACAAAGTAAACGTCCGTGGCCATAACTGTGCAGGCCAGATCCTTAATCTTCTTGGGACATAACTCCCCCTACTATCCACAGGATAGAAAAGGCGGTTGACGAACCCGACCTAGATCGGTTGGTGGATGAGGACCACGAGGACATGGAGTCTTATGCCCTCCACAGTCTACTGAGAGTAAGTAATTCCAGATTTCCAATAATTCTTTGTAGCTTCAGTTTTATTTTCCAACTTTCAATACATTTACAGGTTGTAGAAGCTGTGATGACCCCAAAACTTAAGTATAAGGGTTTATATAGGCTTAAGGAGGCTGCGAACAACGTTCACAATGCTAATTTGGTGAAGGAAAGGGCTGACTCCTTTGAAGCTGGAAATAAGTCTTATGCTGCATCCCTTGAGTTATGTAAGATGAATGCAGATGCCACCATTAAGGTTGTAGAACAAGCCAAGCGAGATGTTGAGGAGAATTTCAGGCAGGCTGCGGAGTCCCTCAAGATTGCCCAATCTCAGGCAATGGAAGCTGCCAAGGTTGCGAAGTTTGCAAACAACAGGCTTGAACTTCTTCAGAAGAAGTATTGGGAACTGGAGACCAAGGCTACTAATGATGCCCAGGCCCATACCACGGTGATAAAGAAGATGAAAGAAGATCATGCTGCAACCCTTATAAGAAAATATGAACAACATGGCTCAACCCTTCAATTAACCATTAACAACGCTGTAGCATCATATAAAGGCTCCCCAGACTTCTTCCTCATTAATAATAGAGCTTATATCCGCGACTACCAAGAGTTATGATATAGGGTGGCAAAGAACTTCCTAGATGCCGCGACCATAATTAAGTCTTGGAGCATTGGGTATGTTGAGCATGATGCTTGTCTGGCTGAAATGAAGGTCGCGATAGAAGAGAGAGCCAGACAAAGGGCAACGGCTGAGGCAGTGGCAACTGAGGAGGGGACCATTACTGCCACGGAAGGAGAGGAGGGAGATGAAGAATATGATGCAGCCAATTAGCCTTTAATTCTGAATATTGGGCTGTGTGCCCTTTATAAACATCGATTGTTAATATATACAAGGTTGTGGCCTATTGTCTATATAACTTTAATACTTAAATTTTTTGCTAAGGCTTTAGTATTTGGTCTGATTGACATATGGGGCTGCTTCTCTCTTAAATTTCTGCGAATCCTTATTATTCGGGATACGACCTCTTATAGAAATCAATATTTTCCACACTATATGCATGGTTTATTCCCTCAATGCTTTAACACTCGCATAGATGTTTTATACTGCTTGAATGCATATCAATATTTCCTAATTGATCCTTTATTCTCTGCTTTGATATTTGAATGAGCTAGTAGAACTTCCTCAGGAAATAAAATGAATATAAGGCTGCGAAAGTCTTATATAAATTGTTTATCGAACAGGATGCGGCCTACTATGCTTTACCTCAGACTTTTCACAACTTGTATTTTTCCTTTTAAAGGCTTCAAATTTACACTCCATAAATGGCTATAATCCCCCAAGCTATGGTGCCAATGAAAAATAGCTTTGGGACTACGACTTAACAATAATAAGTTTTTACACCATTTTTCCTTGTATTTTAGGGGTTACGACTGGTTTGGAACCCATCCGCGGCCTTTTAGCAATTCCTGATCTGCTTCTAAATGAATGACCTTTTATGGCCGCGGCTACATTAATAGGGCTGCGACGTCTTTCATGCCTTTGTGAAGAAATTAATGACAGTATGCTGGGTTGAGGCCATCATCTTTCTGTAGCTTTGGATTTTTCATGATGACAGCAACACATCATCCTTCAGTCTCTTCAATTGCTTTTCATGTCATTCCTTAGTCGCTTCGATTGCCTTTCATGGCATTGCTTTAGTCGCTTTAATTGGGTTATTATCATCCCCCCCGGCTATGTATTATAAAGCTTCCCCAAGCTATGTTTGAATATATATAATGCCTTCCCAGGCTATAATAGGATTATCCGTAGATAAATTAGTCTTCGGCCCCGTCAAATGTAGGATTATCTGTAGATAATTAAGTCTTCGACCCCCTTGGGTTATTATCAGACCTTCCCGGGATAGGTATTATGAAGCTTCCCGAAGCTTATATGGGATCACCAAGTTAATGATGTTTAATCTCTATCCACCAAGTTAAAGATGTTTTTCGGGGGAGTAACCTACTTGGGCTAATGATGCATCCCGAAAGTTAAGAACGGGTATTGTAAGCCCTTGTGGCTAATGACGCATCCCAAAAGCTAAGAACGGGCATTGTAAGCTCCCGTGGCTAATGATGCTTTCTGATAAATGCTTTCAAGAATGTATCCATAATATGCTGGAATATAGTCTCTATGAGTGATGTTGCAGACCAATTCAGATAGCTTCTCTTAATAGTTGCTTTCGCCATTTTCAATTATCACTTGCCTTCAGACAATCAAGCGTCACTACGGGCATTATGGGCCCATTTAGTTATTACCATTCTCGATATAACATATTGTCTCGATTCGGAATCTGTTTAAGATAAAAAGTCTTTTATAAGATAACCTTTAATGCAAATGATAATCAAAATATGACGCTATCAAGTTAACCTAATTTCATATACCTATTCATATATTCAGGACTTTGCTAGTTCAATACAAAGTTAAAATGGAACCGGTTAGAAAGAGTTTTCACTAAGAACAAAAATAGATGAAACATAAATATGGGCATAAAAATAGGAATGTGGCCTGTTAGACTAATCTTCATCCCTTAGGCATCCTTGAGGAAGAGCTGCAGCATTCCCTGCCTTATGAGCCTCTCAATTTCATCTTTCAGGGCATAGCACTTCTCAGTGTTGTGGCTGTGGTCTTGGTGGAATTTTCACCACTTGGCTTTATTCCTCTTATGGGGCGGAGCCCTCAGCTTCTCGGGCCATGATTACGCGCGTGAAATGTATGCTCGTGTAAGGGCACAGTTGTTGTTTTTGTTTCACCACGATAATACAAAAACCTAAATTATAAATACACTTGCGAGGCAAGCACATCGGTAAGTCGGGTATCGAAAGATCCATTGGGACGAGTTACTAGAGTTTATATGATTTAATAATCCTAAATAAAAGGAAAAAAGGTGATTACAAACTAAAAAGGAAAATATGCATAAAAGGGAAATATTAATCTAGGCGAGTGTAAATTAAACTAGATTAACAAAGCGGTAAAACTATAAGTTGCGTCTAATATCCCTCACCCGAGCTAATTTGTATAAAATGGATACATGGGTCGACGAGTTATTACGAATACATCTCGTTTCGACAGTTAATTGAATCAAGGGTTGTCATGCCCCTAAATCCGCATAAAAGCCTAATAAGATTTTGGCGTCAACAAATACCCCAAAAATTACGCACGAAAGGTCGTAAGCACGAGACATACATGATATGCCCCTCAAATATCCTAGGAGAAATAACTAGGACAACACACCCGAAATAGACCCGTAAACACCATCACCAAAGCAAAGCAACGCGTCAACCCTAGTGAGTTCCATTCAAACACAACCTAATTTAAATTAGCTAGAAAGCATGGTAAAAACACGGTAAATGAAAGCGGTAAATAAACGCGATAAAGTTACACTAGAAAGCAACTAAATCAAAGCATGTAAATCTAATTAAGAAAGCATATAAATTACACTACAAAGAAAGAATAATGGAAATACAACTTATATTAAATGGAGAGGGTGAATGAATAGTCAACTTACAAACCAAAAAGGGTGTCAATCCAAGAAGAAATGAAGAAGAACTCTTCAAAAACCCAAACCCTAAGCTGAACTATCTTCTAAAACTATCTAAACTACAATATCTATTTTTACATCAAAATTCCTTTATATAGTAAAAGGAATTAAATTAGAGAAGAAAAGAGAAAAGAAAAGAAAGGCCAAAATAACTGCAGAAAACAGGGGATCGATCGATTGATCCCCTGTAATCTATCGATCGATGCTCAGAAAATGAGCCCACTGTCTCCCATGATTTGGAAAAATAAGAAGGGTCGATCGATCGATCCCTTTGATCGATCGATCGATCAAGCAGGTATGCAACTCCTCCCTTCTGTTTTGTCTTGAATGCAATTCCCTTCCGCTATAATTGCCATAACTTCTTCGTTCTGAATCGAAATCGTGTACCGTTCATGGTCACACGAAGCTTACGAGGAGGGCTACAACTTCCATGATGATGTTAGTTCAGGTTCCTAAGTTGTGAAAAGACTAAAATGCCCATGAACATGCGATCGTGTACAAAAATAGAGCGGAATGCATCCGAACTTCACACTTAGCATCCAAATACCTATAAAAGCTCAATTAACCCCTGCAAAACATGTTAACATAGAAATCCGAGGTTGTATAGTTAACAAGCATAAATATAGGGAATAGGATATCCGAGGGGGCTAAAATCCGTCGGTTCGGGGGATGAAATACGCAATATTTGCATTGTATCACCCCCCTAGCTTACACATTGCTAGTCCCAAGCAATAAAATCGGATGCAACAAGAACTACAAGCAAACCAAAAGCAGGAGATAGTACAAAAGTATGTTATGAAAACAGAAGGCCACTTTCGCGGGCGATTCGATTGCATTTAGCGTATGCAATAAGCCGTTAAACCCCTTTGTTACCCTAGTGGACGAGTGTCGTCTTGTGAGGGTTTTCAGGGATGACACCCACAAACATCACATGGTTTCCTCAAAATATGCCAAAATAAACATGCAACAAGCCCAAAAACAGTGAACAAGATTTCATACGCATTATTAGTAAATTGAATGGATTCAAACAAAAGCCCAAATCATTAACATTATATAATGCACCTCATAGAATTGAAACCTTAAAATGTGGGAGGGGAGCGAGCACATGCAATTTGTGATTTGGCAAAAACTTATATAAACCAGATAAACATTAAAGGAGGCATATATTCAACCCTCACGGGCATTACACTCATCAAATGAATTCACTCGAAACAGGGATTTATCACACGGAACATGCGGGCATAAAGAGTAAATGTAAATGGAAACTAGGTCGCACACATGTCACAAATGAAGAATGCTATATATGAAGTTAAAAACTGTAATCTCAATGAAAGATACCGCGCCTTAAAGGAGGCGAAATGTATTTTCACAGATTATCAAAACTATTATGACTTTTGAATTACATCAACCTAAGATCACATAGGACTTTACTAGGGTTGTAATGTAGGCTAGGCTAGGGTATGAAATGAAGGATATGTATGTACGGGTTCAAAGTGTTAGGAAATGAAAACTTGGAATAATGGGAAAAATGCGGGCAATATCAAAATTGGAAAACAAGTTCCAAACAAGCATTAGATATATCATCTGGTAGAGTAATCAAAGCTTATTGAACTATATACACAACATTTATAACTTTCTCTTTCTTTTATTTTTCTTCTTTTTCTCATTTTTTTCTCTTTTGTTTTCTTTTGGTTTTTGCTTTCTCTTTTTCATCTTTTTTTTTTCACCTTTTCTTTTCTTTACTTTTCAAACTCTCACATGCCTAAATTGCAACCGACATCACAACAACAACATTCAATCCCAAGTAACATTCCAAACAATGGTATGGAAGGTGTATATATGGTATAAAACTCCAATTCGTAGTTGGTTATGGGAATTGGGTTATGAAACGAAAGGCTATATTTAGGCTCAAGGGGTTGATGAGGGTAAATATATAAGGGTGAGGTCAAGGTCAATATGGGTGATATAACAAAGATGGCCTATGATCATTTCCAAAAGATTACGCAATTCTCGAGTCAAAACAATATATGAAAATCATGATCAAGTAACACATTTCAAGTATGAACTCAATTAATGAACGATCAAATGAAAGAATAGAGAGATTATCGACAAAATCAACGTTTTCGAAGAGGAAAGAATAGTGTATACGCTGACAAACGACGAAAGGTACAAAGCTTACTCGGTGTAAGTATATACAATGCAACAAAATATTACCGAGTTATAAAAATCTTAAACCAAATCAATAAAATAAGAAAAACGCATGTGCTCACGAGATTAAAGTTTAATTCATGAAGTTATTCGTAATATCAATGATCAAGACTAAAGTATAATAACTTCTAAAATCGAGAACATGCATCGTTGGGTTGTCTATTGGATCGGGCAATTATTAAAATTTATCATCGGAAACAAAGGCAAAACGCCCAAAAAAAGAGAAAAAAGAAAGAAAATCTTTTTGAAATTTTTTAATTTTTCTAAGAAAAGCATACTAAGTAACTAACTTGTGAGCAAAAACATGGACTAAATAAAGAAGTGGATAGAATATCCCACACCCGTAACTTAAAACTTGACATTGTCCTCAATGTTAAATAAGAACCAAGTTAAAGAGAGGAAAAGAGCGATATTACCCAAAACTGGAGCGATCCCCATAAGAACAAGTCGAAAGAATCTACATAACAAGTTAGTACCGAGCATAGCAAAAACAGATAACAAAAAGTTAATGTATTACACTAGACTAAATTAAAAAGGAAGTAAAATAAACAGAAAGAAAGAATAAAAAGCTAACTATATACCGAGCATAGCAAAAATAGATAACAAAGAGTTAACTAATTACACTAGACTGAATTAAAAAGGAAAGAAAAAATAAAAAGAAAGAATAAAAAGATAACTATATACAACCTACTATTTAGGCTTCACACTAACTATACACTAGAAGTCTAAATAGCTGAGGGTCCACCGAAAAAATGATTTAACTTTGGAGGATAACCGATGTACCCTCACATACAAGCATTCCCTCCGAAAAATATGAATTCCGTTTGAACAACGAAAGGCATGTGTAAGGCGAAAGAAAGGAACCATCGTCAATTAAAAGTTTTGGAGGGATGATGGGGGATTTGGATTGAACGGGTGACAAAAACATGTGGGGACTTAGAAAAGATGAATATCCTCCTAATAATTTTGAATTTGGAATGGGAGGCGGCGCACACAAAGTCAAAGATGCGATCATGGAAGGCGACTCGAGCAAGTACTCTTCATCGGCGAAAAGGTTTAAAACATTAAAGTTTGAAACCGAATCATCGGGTACTTGTGACAGTGTGATAATAGAGAATGAAAAAGGGGATGAAAGAAATTCAAACTCATGAGATGAATCATCATCGCATGAAGATTGAATTTTGAATGAAATAATATCATTTTCAATGAAATGCTCTTCTTTAGGGGCCAAAGAAGAAATCATTTCATTAAAAATAGATATTACGTCATTTTCATCCTCACTTTCAATATCTATTATGCAATGGGAAAAGTCTAGAATGGTTTGTTCCAAAGTAGGCACAAAGTCCTCATTTGGTTCAAACATTCCTCGACTTTGAAAGTCTTGAAAGCAAAATCGTCGTCGGACTCAAATAATAAATCCAGGTCATGTTCCGACGAATGATTTTCTTCCCGATAATGAGTTTCAATTTTCTCATTTTCATACACACGCAAGCCCTCACCGAATGTCATAGGTCGAGGTGCGGATGCATGAAAATGGAAACTTTGAAAATTACCATTGGACCTAAACGAAAACTCATTATTATAGGAATTTTGAAAACTATTCGAATTTGTTTTAAAATTCCTATTATAAGGAGGTAAAGGCCCAAAATCATTATCATCATCATCAAATTTCCAATAACCCAAGTTTTGACTTTCGTTATACTTGCCCAAAGTCATATTTGAATTTGAAATTCTTTGGGACTCTAAGTATTCATCGAAAGTCATAAGATTACGAGCATTTTGAGAATTATAACAATGATTACCGAAAGAATTGGAATAAGACCTGCTTACCCCAAAACTGGCTCGAAATGGCGAATTCCATAAAGATTGGTGCGCGCGAGAAATTCGAGCATTTCTAAGTGATAAATTATGGAAGTCCTGCAAAAAGATTAGAAAATAATACAAATAGAAAGAAAATACTACGAAATACTAAATCAAATAAAGTATAAAACAAACAAGTCCCCGACAACGGCGCCATTTTGATTACGCTGTGTCCTCGTGTAAGGGCACAATCGTTGTTTTCGTTTCACTGCGATAATACAAAAACGTAAATTACAACTACACTTGCGAGGCAAGCACAACAGTAAGTTGGGTATCGAAAGATCCACAGGGACGAGTTGCTAGAATTTATATGATTTAATACTCCTAAATAAAAGGGAAAAAGGTGATTACAAACTAAAAAGGAAAAGATGCATAAAAGGGAAATATTAATCTAGGCGAGTGTAAATTAAACTAGATTAACATAGCGGTACAACTATAGGTTGCATCGAATATCCCTCACCCGAGTTAATTTGTATAAAATGCATACATGGGTCGACGAGTTATTACGAATGCATCTCGTTTCGACAGTTAATTGAATCAAGGGTTATCACGCCCCTAAATCTGCATAAAAGCCAAATAAGATTTTGGTGTCAACAAATACCCCAAAAATTGCGCACGAAAGGTCATAAGCACGGGACATACATGATATGCCCCGTCAAATCTCCTAGGTGCAATAACTAGGACAATGCACCCGACATAGACTCATAAACACCATCACCAAAGCAAAGCAATGTGTCAACCTGAGTGAGTTCCATTCAAACACAACCTAATTTAAATTAGTTAGAAAGGAAGGTAAAAACGCAGTGAATGAAAGCGGTAAATAAACGCGATAAAGTTACACTAGAAAACAAATAAATCAAAGCATGTAAATCTAATTAAGAAAGCATGTAAATTACACTACAAAGCAAGAATAATGGAAATACAACTTATATTAAATGGAGAGGGTGAATGAATAGTCAACTTACAAACCAAAAAGGGTGTCAATCCAAGAAGAAATGAAGAAGAACTCTTCAAAAACCCAAGCCCTAAGCTAAACTATCTTCTAAAACTATCTAAACTACAATATCTATTTTTACATAAAAATTCCTTTATATAGTAAAAGGAATTAAATTAGAAAAGAAAAGTGGAAAGAAAAGAAAAGGCCAAAATATCTGCAGAAAACAGGGGATGGATCGATCGATCCCTTGTGATCGATCGGTCGATGCTCAGAAAATGAGCCCACTGTCTCCCACGATTTGGAAAAATATGAAGGATTGATCGATTGATCCCTTTGATCGATAGATCGATCAAGTAGGTATGCACCTCCTACCTCCTGTTTTGGCTTGAATGCAATTCCCTTTCGCTAAAATCACCATAACTTCTTCGTTCTGAATCGGAATTGCGCACCGTTTATGGCCATTCAAAGCTTGCGAGGAGGGATACAACTTTCGTGAAGATGTTGGGCCAGATGACCAATTTGTGAAAAGACTCAAATGCCCTTGAACGTGAAATCGTGTACGAAAATCGAGCGGAATGCGTTCAAACTTCACACTTAGCATCCAAATACTTATAAAAGCTCAATTAACCTCTGCAAAACATGTTAACATATAAATTCTAGGTTGTTTGGTTAACGAGCATAAATATAGGGAATAAGATACTCGTGGGGGCTAAAATGCGTCAGTTCGGAGGATGAAATACGCAATATTTGTGTCGTATCAGGCCACCTCAACAGCTTTTCCTCCTTCATGAACTCAAAGATGTCTTCAACTGGGAAGGATAATGGGGTGTAGGCCTCGAAGCATTCCTCAACTTTCTCCACTTTCCTCTTCTAGGACTTGCTAGCTGCCTCTGGGAGTGGAGCTTCTGGTACGACCGCGGTAGTTACAGTTGATGAAGCAATAATCCTGGGTACCGTACCCACATGGGATGAGGCTGCGACCTCTAGCATGAGGACCCTCTGGGTTAAATAGTTGACTTGGGTTTGGAGTGAAGCATTACTGTCGTAAAGATGATTGAGGTGATTGTACAATTGCACAATCTCATCTTTGACTTCTGTGCTCTGGCTGAATTCTCCTTCCATTTTCTGCTTTGTTAGTCTTTAAAAATATATATAATTTGAGACAAAACTAACAAAAGTGAGTGATCACAAAAATATAGGATGAACAGAGTATAAAGTTGGGATGAAGCATTTACACTATTGCATGGTAGTTGCTGATCTGGCCGCGGACAGTGAGGCACATAAGTGTACTTCCGTGGCCCTTTGAACAATGGAACTCTCCTAGGTTGAGATCGAATCCATTCCTCGATGCTTTGAAACTGCTGCAATCCAACTGCACCAGTAGAGGCCACGACAGGACATGCAGTTGAACTACCAGGCCACATCCCCTTCAAGGTAGTGAAGGGAACAATCCCAAAATTAAAACTCAAAAACTAAGTTTTTCTCCCGAAACTGGTGGAGACATACCTACTAGGGTCTATCCAGGGGAAAATAGCCTCTCGGTACACAAAAAGGCTCAGTTCTAGTGATGGACCCTAGATCATAGGCAAGGAACAACAAAAAGGGAGTAAATATAATTCTCCCCTAATCACTCACCTTTTACGGGGATAAAGCCCATCATGCTTTTCAGCATTATCTAGATGAAATGATATCACAGGGGTACGTAAAATAGATTTAAGGTCATAAAATGGAGACCCAAGAGCGGATCTGAATATATGAGATACCCATTTGAGGGTGTAAATATAAAATAGAGCTCCATAACCAAAATTTACCCATGAGATGATGATCCAAAGGATCCCCATGAATAAAATAAGGTGTTTAAGAACTCAAAACATTGAGAAACAAGATTAAAATACCTTGTTTCCCACAAATGACGCTAAATTGGTGATACGAGAAATCATCCACTTGTCGTTCCCGTATCAGCAAATTAAGTGTAAAGTGCATAATAAGCAAATAAAGCAAGTAAAAAGAGATAAAAGACAAGCTATCGAGTGGTTCGGCTATAAAAATGAGCCTACGTCTAATTTGGTGCCATACTCTCATTATATATGCTATTTGGTACATAGTAATTAGGCCTAAAGAGGCGTACAAGCATGAGAATATAATATGGTACATAACTATGATGATTGCAGTGTCTCCAGGATGGTGGATGTGATGCTTCTGCCAGTAGCCCCCAAGCTATGCTTAGTGGCGTAAAGAGAGTAATCAGCTCTAAGCTTGATACCGATGTAAGAAATGAACCGGGATCCCGGATGAGGAATATGAATCTCGATCCCCCTACCTCGAGGTGTGGACCTCTATTTATAGGTGTTATAGAGGTTGTGTTGCTATTGTGAATGAGAGGGGATGCGGCCTATTAAGTGAACCAGATTGGGGACGCTCCTCGTAGCTGGTAAGGAATGCACACCATGTAAATGATGTTGCGGTGGAGAAAAAGGGGCTGCAGCATGCTAGGTAAACCCACTGAGGCTGCACCCTGTAGCATGTATGGAGAGAATCCTTATATGGATGGGGCCGCATCCTGCGTATGAGAGGCTACGACAGGTATGTGAGGCGTATGAACTCCGGAGAATGAGGTTGCAGTAGCTGGAAGTACTCCTTAGTACATTCCACGACAATAGGGTGCAATATCTGTGTTATCATATATATATATATATATATATATATATATATATATATATATATATATATATGTCACACACAAAGGCATCTACCGTTGGTGTTTCACTCGTGCTCTATCGGCAAGCCTGGAGGAATCTCTTATCCGAAGAGGAAATCACAAAACACACACAAGTTGGGGGCGGTCCCTATGCTAGATACCTGTTCATGGCCCATACCCAGCGGTGATACAGTCTAGGTCAGCGTCGACACCTACCTCCTCATAAGTGGCGCCTCCACATAGTACCTACATGACCTACACAATCGCCAAGCCCACCTGTACCGGCATGTGGTACTCGATCTGAAAGCATAAACCCCCAAGCCTATAGGAGAGTCCAAGAATATTAGTATGTCCACACAAAATAATATGATACATATTATTATCCAAGATGTATAAGAAACTACTCTATAACAACTTTAACCCAAAGAAATCTTCAATCCATATAAAATATAGCCTTCCTGGCTTAACTATAACATTTTATTCAATTATTCCATAACTCATTTTAAGTCGTTATCCCACGACTACTTTTCGATTAAATATTAAGTCTCATACAACTCTTTTTGGACTTAAATCACATTTGCTTCATCATTTATTTCCCTTAAAATATATAGGTACAGTTATTCCCAAACTAACCTTATCGATAAAATCATAGGTATAGTTATTCCCATACTAACCTTATCAATACAATCATAGGTATAGGTACTCCCAAACTAACCTTATCAATACAATTATAGATATAGTTACTCCCAAACTACCCTTACCAACACGAATTATAGGTATAGTTATTCCCAACTAACCTTACCAATATAAATACTGATTTTAGCATATTGTCCTCTTGACTTAGAATTAATCATTCTTTATTATCCCTAGTTATTCGTTTATTCTTACCTTTTCAATAAGGCTTATATGTAAATATATAAGGAGTCAACTATTATGAATAAGTGTTATATGTACATATATAAGCAATCCTCCAATATGGTAAGAGGTCTCACTCAACCTACTATCACAACCGACGTTAATCTTTTAGACTTAGACCCTTAGGCTTAGGATACACTCCCATTTAACCTTGTTATATGGTAATAATCTAAGGAAATTTAATTATTAATTTTTAACCTCATACATGTGACTTATCTCAAATAAGTGTTCCTTTTATTTTAATTCACCTTGAATTAATCATAATATTATTACCGTATCTCTTAGGGTCTTATCCTCTATGTACCCTTACTGAATTTACCCAAATCAACTAGGTATATCTCTGCCATCTAACCCACGTATTTCATATGGCTCTATTTAGGAATCTTGTGCAAATAATTTTATTCGTGTAGATAACTTGCACCTAAAGTCATTACGCATGCACCTCTATATTACGAGCCCTTTTTAGTTAAATACGTTTTTAGGTCCCCAATAAAACTCTTCATATGTTTTTTAATAACCATTGTCCCTCAATTGGATGAATGCCCAAAGCTTAAATCATCAAAATAAGCAAACTAGATTCCTGGGGAAAATTGAATAGATTCGCCTTTCAGCCAAATCAATTCTCTATGAAGACGGATCGATTCTCTTGATGGCCGAATCGATTCGGACCTGAGCAGAAGCCCAGATCTGCTACGAAACTCAATTACGTAATTTTTATCCTCAAATCCTCCTTTATCAATTTTCATTTTATGATCCCAAAACTTAAAGAAAGATATGGCTATGGAATCTAAAACGTTTAGGGTTCATTACACACGAGATTTAACTCCAAATACAACCCTATATTAGCATCAAATTATTAAGAATGTGAAGAACTTATGAACATAATATTTCCAGATTTCGTCTTATATTACACCATAAATTTCTAGATTTGTTGAAAGATTCCCACAAAATGTTTTCCAAAATTTCACTATTAAATTCATTTCGAAAGATTATGGATCTACGCATGGATCATGTGAAAATCACTAAATTCTACACTAATATAAAGATCTCACATTTTGCAGTCTCAAAACATGATTCAACCTTGAATCTAAGCATGGAGTTAGCATTAATATAAAAATAACACAATTTGAATAAGAATGGCAAGAGAATCCTTTCCTGAGATTGTGTAGAGGAGCCTCTCTTCCTCCTCCTCTAGGGTGGTTATGTCTAGGGTTATTGGATGTAACTCCCAAATGAGTGGGTTAACTCTAATTAAATAAGGTTAGTCTTCAATTCCCGAGTTGGGTTTTAAGCCTCAACTTTGGACCCCCAAATGAGCCCGAATACATAATATAATTAGCTCGATAACTATCCAACGCATATATATATATATATATATATATATATATATATATATATATATATACCCCAGGACCATTTCTAAGGGTTTAAAATGCCCGAACGAGCCCGTAATACCTCTCATAGTGTGTCCCGAATATTTTTACCCAAAATATACATTTTAATTGTGACGTTACACATGTAAATACTTTTTATTTAAAACAAAATACCTTTTTGATTTGTTCCAAATCATTAAAGTCCGACTCTAAAAATTTATAAATAACACTGAGTCTAATTACAAACAACCTTCTTTAATTAATTTCACCTAATTGAATTAATCCCTATTAAATTTTATTTTATTCTAAAAATATTGGGTATTACACAATAGATCCAATGAAAAAAGATTTTACTCTAATAGGTCATATTCATAAACATCTAGTGAATATTCACTACATCTATAAATAGGATCTATTAAGAAAATGTTTTGATACGACCTGTCAGGATATTTATTATATAAATAAGACTTAATTGTCAAGCAATTTTTAATTAGCTGTAAATCAATCGAAATAAAGAGGCTTTATTTATAAAGTTGATTGTGGTACATAATATAATTCCCCACGTTAAGTTTTCGATATCCGTTGATCAAATCAGTTTCTTGCTAATCGATTTTAACCTTATCTAATAAATTCCTTAATTCCCAGACTTAAATTATTTGCTACTCCATAAAATTATAAAATAATCCTGCGATCGGGATTGACCGGTGAAAATAAAATATATAAGTCTATCAAGGGGGTATTCCAATCGAAGATATCTCTTGGATGCTTATTCTTTCGAATTGTGATCTCAGACCTACTCACACAATGATTACCCAATTTGCATTGATCTATTGACCCAATATAAAAAAAATCGCACCCATAACAGCTAAAGTAATAATTTTTGCAAGCATTCCAATCCTCATAATTTTCGGGATACTCCGAGGTTTGGATGACCTCATGATGGGGCATACTCCCAGGTTTGACAAATATCTGGACATTTTTATATAAAAATATAAGAATTGGATATGTGAGTAATCCCATGGTGGGCACAATCCTACACTTGGTACCTTTATATATGGATTGTTTTTTTCAGACACCGGGTTCCACTACACTAAATACGAAAAATTAAAATGGTTCATGACGTTGACAAACATCATTAGTCATGGTGCATGACAGTGATAAAATCTACAATGACCATTTTAGGGGTCACGGTCCAAAATCATGACCATTTAAAAGAGTCACGGTCTCATCCATGACCTAATTTAGGAACTTGGCCACGGGCCACAACCATGGCCCTTATCGTGACAACCATTTAATTGGTCATGATCTTGAACCGTGACCCCATGTCATTAATATATATTCAGTTATTACGATTCATGATCGTAACCCCTTGCCATGAACATATATACATGGTCACGATTGATGACCCTGACCCCTTAACATGAACATATATTCAGTGGTCATGGTTCATGATGGTGACCCATTTCCTCACTTATGAAAAATTGTCACGGTTTAGGATTGTGACCAACAGAAAATTTATTCAAAAATAATAATTTTAATTTTTGTGTTTCGAAAAAAATCACGTACATGTTTCAAACCTGTCATACAATTCCATTATAACACTAAATAATAAATTAATCCAAAAGTAATAATATTTACATTATAAAGACATCAAATTAATTACACGAATTTAAAACTAATAATATTAAAATTCTCAAAGCGTTCCATGGTATCCCCACAACATAAACAATCTCATTATAATCGATGTCTACATCCACCCAACTAGAGTTACAAGTGTTACAAAATATTGCAGATGTTAATAGTAATAGGATCCAAACGACAAAATATTCCCAACCCAAAGTTACAAATATTACAAAATATATTGTATATAACTTATAAGCAAAGAGTTATGGTCTTAAAAAGTTATCTTGTTAACCAAACCTGGACCTTTATCTTAATAATTTTATCGTGTTAACCCTATATTGACCCAAACTCAATAGGACTAAGCCCATTTACTTATAATTTCGTGTCGTGTTATCTTGTCAGTTGTATCAAAATTTCCAATCCCGTACCATTATCTTGACATGTTTATCATGTTAACAAAATATTGACCCAAACTTGATAGGACTAAACCCATTGCCTTATAATTTTGTGTTAAGTTATCGCGTCGGTTTTATTAAATTATAGAACCCAAAATGTTATCTTAACAAGTTTATCGTGTTAACCTGATATTGACCCAAACTCGATAAGACTAAGCTCATTAAATTATAATTTCATATTGTGTTATCGTGTCGGTTATATGAAAATTACCAATCCTGAATTATTTTCTTAACAAGTTTATCATGTTTCAATATTAACTGAAACTCGATAGGACTAAGCTCATTAACTTATAATTTTGTGTCGTGTTATGACGTCGTTTGCATCAAAATTTCCAATTCCTAACCATTATCTTAACAAGTTTATCATGTTAACCCAATATTGATCCAAATTCAATTGGATTAAACCTATTACATCATAAATTTGTGTTGATTTATCACGTCAGTTGTATCAAAATTATCAAAATCGAACCGTTAGCTAAACAAGTTTATCATGTTAGCCCGATGTTAACCCAAACCCGAATGGAATAAAATCACGACCTTATAATTTCCTGTCATGTTATCATGTCGGTTATATCAAAAGTATTAATCTCAAACTGTTATCTTAACATGTTTATCATGTTAACTCGATATTCACCAAAATTCGATAGGACTAAACCTATTAACTTATAATTTTCTGTCGTGCTATCTTTTCAGTTTTATCAAAATTACCAATCTCGAACCGTTATCTTAACAAGTTATACTGGGAAAAACAAATCAGGATTGGCATATAAAACATGAAAAAATTTCATCCCTAAGATCTTTGATTAACTATGCAATGGAAAGAAAACAAGAACTAGTATTAAAGATTAAACCTAGCGTTTTGAATACAATACCATAAAGAATCATGTTGTTATTCTTATGAGGAGAAAAAACGTTTTAGATGATGAAGATCTTGCTGGCCTACAGGGTCTCCAAAATCATTTTAGAAAGCTCTGAACATCTCAAATCTTCGATCATATGAAACCTTCCAAAGTGAGCCTTGTGCGTGGGCACTCTTAGTGTGGCCATCCCGGGGCCTCTCTTTTGAATTCTCATCAATGCACGCGTGGGGTTTGTGCCCTTTCTCGGAGCGCTTGACCATCGTCAATGTGGGGGATAATGTGTAGAGAGATAGTCTCCAACCTATTTTGCACAAAACAAGCAACAAAAATGTTGCCGCCTTAAGAGAACGTCATCAACGACAATACTGATGCTTGAGACACATAGTAGTTCGAAGGTCCGATAACTAAGTTACGTAATGGGAAGGTGTTAGACACCCATACCGCCCTTCGATCTCTCATGGGCATGTGTTCATATTCTCCTTTTAGACTCCGTGAAGTATGTGCTCATGTGCATAATATAGTTAAAGAATGAAATCATTCAACTCGCATCATGTAAAAATACGGAGTGAATTCATTCTTAGGATTGTTCCCTAAAATAGTAATTTAAAATATAATATGAGTGTTTGTCGGGTCACAAGTCGTTATGGAAGAGCAAATGTG
Source organism: Sambucus nigra (assembly GCA_949130495.1). Classification (NCBI taxonomy): domain Eukaryota; kingdom Viridiplantae; phylum Streptophyta; class Magnoliopsida; order Dipsacales; family Adoxaceae; genus Sambucus; species Sambucus nigra. The sequence continues at coordinate 295,375,213 of OX422218.1, read as the reverse complement.
TATATCGGACGAAAGACAAGCATGCAACAATAGGAGATTCATAAAGAATACATATATATGATATTAGGGAAACACATAAACATGCATAAAATAGGACTCAAATCTCAGGATTAATCGAAGATGCCTACATAGCCCATGGGGCATCAAAGTCCACGTAGTTCGAAGATAGCATAGGGTGGGGTTCAATCCATAAATCCAAACAAGGGATTTCTCTTATGGGTATGTTTAGTATTATTTTTGCTGATTTTTTTTTCTTTTTTTGAATTTCAATTTCAATTGCATTTGTGATTTCATTTATTATGCAAATTTCTTTTAAGGGACTTATTTGGTGTATGTGTTTTGTAAATGGACATTTCGTTGAGGAGGATTCTCTCTTTAGGATCGACGGTGGGTGAGGGAAGACCGGGACATCCTCCCCAAGGAGATGAAGGTTTTGATGGATCTTTTAAGGTTCAGTTATTTGGCAGGGGCACTTGAAGAGACATCACATTCGACAATGGTATTGTGCATTCTCGGGAAGAGATGGTGTGACACCACCCACATATTTTATTGTGGTGTTGGTGAGATGACCATCGCGTCGATAGATGTGCACCAAATTTTGGGATTGTTATATGAAGAGACACATATCGTATTGAACCGGTCCCTTCGTCTGATTGACTAAGGTGATTGATGTGTTCAATGGACAACAACTAAGATAAGAGGCTAGACTCTTCATTCCACCCTTTTCATGGAATACACTGGTGGCTAAGAGTGGAGATAATGTCCACCTCTGGTTCATTCCCTACCTTCGTAATATCTCTCAAATAAGCAACTATGATTGGGGGAGCTTGATGTTAGCTTCCCCGTATGTCTCCCAGGATGCTTTCAGGCAATGTTGTCAGTCGATCTTCAAGAGAGGCACGTATCTGTTGGAGGTATACATTATTTTAATTCTTTTGATTATATATATAAATGTATAATTTTGTTAATTTTTTCTTTATATCTTTTCATGTATGGTTCTATGAGGTGATTGGGTGCAACACTCCATTAATGCCATTGGTGGCGAAGGAGGATGAGGAGTGGCCTATGATAATGAGATGGAGGAAGGGGAATAGGTCCTCGAAGGACCTCCCTACCCATAGAGATGTTAGAGTTGTGTTGAACTCTTTATTGAGCCTGCTAGGTTAATCTTTATTTAATGTTATTTTTTGCTATTTTTGTCTTTACTAATTTTTGTTTTTCTTTTTGATTAAATTTTAATGACTGAATTTATTTGGACAAGTGTCATTCTATACATGGGGTTGGTCTATAGAGGAGATGGGGGCTCACCGTCTTCCATGCCCATGCAGGATAATTTTTATTGCATGAGTTCGAATACAGGTGGTATCTGGGCGAAAAGGTGGTACAGTAGGTCATGGAGAGTGAGGTAGTGGTTCCTTTAACAAACCTCTATTCTATATGCGAGATCCAAAAAAGATGCCGAATGAGGAGCTAATGGAGGCGATGATAGGGGAGCATTACTCCTTGTTTACGAATATAGCGATTCCATATGATTATCTAGACTTCATGACTAGTTGGTTAGTACATGCATCGATCTACAACGTGGTTGTATCTCCACCTCTATTGACGGAGGTGAGAGGTGGTGGCATATCGGGATCTTTGACTCAGGTACCAAGGAGTGGTGCGGGGGCTACAGAGATTCCTCCGCTCCAAGGGTATGCATTTCCTTCGTATTGTATACAATTACGAGGGGGTCATACCGTTGAGGTTCCTTATGACCCCTCGCGATGCTAGAGAGTCTTACTATCATGACTGTAAAAGAATTCCAGCTAGGGGTAAGGCTGCTTCCTTTTATTATTAATTTATGTACTCCTTCTTGTTACTAATTTATCTTTTTCTTGTCTCTTTCTCTTGTAGACTATGATTTTGTGGATGTCTTGGTTGCGTGATGTCTAATGATGTATGACTTCAATTACTGAGAAGGTCCTAATGATGTCTCAGTCTTGTGCTTCTCCTTCGGTACCTGTTGATGATCCTTCATCATCTTCGAGCTCTGGAAGTGTGGGCTCCACCTTCTGCCTTCACGGGAAGCTCTTTCACTGAGACCACTGAGGTTTCTAGTAGTGTTAAGGTAGATTTTTAGAAAGTTTGGATTGCGCTCTGATAATTTTATTTCTTTTTGTTCTTTTGTGATGCACCTGAAAAATGATGAAAAAAAATAAAGATATATAAAATGATGCAATTTATTTTTTAATTATATTGAGTGCATGATCTATTATACATGCACTTTAATTTTCAACTGAGGGTTTTATTTGGAGAAAGGTATGAGGTCATATTTTGAATATATTTGGAATGTTTAAAGAAAGAAATACGACAGAGACTTTAATATGAAAAGTTAGTTTTTCAAGGGGCTTATTTAGAAATGAAAAACACAAAAGGGAAAAGAGAATTATCCAAAATAAGGGTGTCGATAAGTACATCCCCTGGCCTACCAGCCAACATGCTTGTTCAGATACATTACTTTTCAGCCTTTCCTGCACTTTTAGTACTTTTATTTCTTCAATAATGGTGATGGCCTAGCAACTTACATCATTTTGTGGAGGATTTTTTGGTATAAAAGGGGTTTAAAAGGGTATTTTGAATCATCCAAACATTTCTTCTCTTCTCTTTTTCATATAACTCCATTCTCTCTAATGGCCATTCCCATGACATAAATGTTTATTGTTTATCCTAAAATTTTGGAAGGTATGAGCTTGCATAGTGTTGATTATGCGGCTTTCAACTTGCGCCCGGTCATTTTGTGGCACAATTGTAAAATAAATTAAAGTTTGTTACAAGTAGTTCTTTAATTCTAGTACCCTAAAGACCATTTGTTCCATTTCAGATTGGATGAGGTGTGTCCAACTTATAAGGAATTTTTTACAATGCTCGGTATAAAACCTCAAATGTCGGTTACCATGCCTGAGTTTTTCATCATCCTCTAGTTATTTTATTTGAGTTAGTACACATATCTCCGCATGTATCCCATTCGTCAGTTCACGGGAGAACCATTTGTCTTCCCACGGTGATTGACTTCATGGATTAAAGGGATTTTAGGTATAATGTATTTGCTAGTGCAGTGACAGATGGTACGATTACAAACACTCAAGGAGATTCCATTGTAATGTGGATATACCATTAGTGTAACCCGACGACTACTATCCTGGAGAAACCACTAAACATTCTAAATGACTGGGAAAAGAATCCCTCTACCTTCTTATGAGGTAGTTATGTGACATTGTTCATATGTTTATCAGAGAGACTTCAACTAGTTGCACCTCCCGAGTACTTTCTGACCGGTGTTTTTATCTTCCTTCTTCGATCACCCGTAGAATTCAACTCATTCGTTAATGGATGGACTGACTGGTTTTTGGCAAGTGGAGATGGTTATCTCCGTTAGCCTATACCATGCTAGGGGGATTTGAAACCTGTTCTGAAATTGGATGATTACCGCTATGTTTGGCCTCTTTTATACCTTTTTTTTTTACCTTTCGTGGAGTCTTTTGCACTAAGTATTTTGGGGAAATATTATCCCTTCCTTTATAATTAGATTTTTCCCCATGGAAGATGTGACTGAATCTATGAGGATATATGGGGGAGTTTGTGGCAGTGTCGCAGGCCTTTTTTCCATTCAACCCAGTCTATGGGGAGGCTTCAGTGGTACCAGGGGACTATCCAAAATGGCTATGCAAGGATTTGGTTTTGAAGATTTGTGTTGAGGAATCTGAGTAGAGTTGGATTATGGTTGCATAGTGTGTTAAAGAGGGTATCGTGGTCCTGTCGAAGCTTCTTAAGGTGTAACATGCATCGAGTACAAAAAAATAACAAAATGGGGACTATTAGGGACCTCTAAAGTATGATTTTGGTTTTGGTAGCGGTAATGATGATGATGAAGCGAGGCCTTTCAAAAGTTACAGAAGCTTATTTTATGAAGCTCTCTAGGAGCAGTGATTGGTTTTAGGTTTTGGTTCCTGGTTAGATTGGTTTGATTTAGTTTCCTTTATTGGTTTATTATTTTTTTAGTGTAACATTGGATATTACGGGTTTAGGTACAATTATGGGTATTAGCAAGTCTTTGAAAAGTCTGTCGATGATGCTTCATGTAAAATCCTTGTTCGAAATAAAAGCATTGAAATAAATATAGATTTTATCATATATTGTTGTGCCTTCAAAATCTTGTTTATCTTTAAACTTTATACCAATCTTTAAGGCACACATAATCCTTTTGTCCAATCAAACGATGAGAAAGATTTATGCCTCTTGACAGGAGAAAAGAAACACACCAAAAGTTACTTTATGGGATGCCTACGTACCTCCGTGGGGATAAAAAAATGTTTGAAATGTTTTAAAATATTTTGAGAGGATCGGGTTCTACATAGTTCTTTTAGAGGGATAATGGCAGAGATTTTTTTAGAATAGAATGGGGATAAGAATTGCATAGCGCAGTGAGATTCGAATTAAGGCTAGAATTTCTTGAGTCAGTCTAAATTGACTGTTCGTGCCATCTCTTTTTCTTCGAGGTCCGTGAGCATAGCTGCACCACCTGGTAGGATTTTCTTAACAAGGTATAACCAACTCTAACCGATCTTGAATTTCCCTCTTCAATCCCAGACAGGTTCCGTAATTTCTTCGAGAGTGACGTTACTTTCTTGCACACTGCAGTCTTTGATTTTCTTGTTGAATGATTGTGCAATGTGGCGATTATACCCTTGTATGTAGTATAAACCTTTTAACCAATTTTCATCCAAGAGTGTGATCTCGTCATAATGGCTTTGGTGCCAATTAACTTCTCTAACTTGACTTTTGAGTATGACCCATAGGGAAGATATTTCAAGTTTGACACCTAGAAGTGATCCCATCACATAAACTAGGGAGTATCCCCATTGAGCATTCTGATGGGTGTGTCGTAGCCCCAGAGGGCATAAGGGATCATGTTAGCCAAATATCTGCAAATCTTGGTCATCTTACTGATTATGGATTTGACACTCTTATTTGTAGCTTCAACATCACCTTTGATTTTTGGTCTATAGGGTGAAGACTTGTGTCTATTAATTCCATATTCTTCAACCGTTTTTGTAATATCATCTTTGAAATGGAGGCCATTATCTGATACCAGCGCATGAGGGACTTCGTAGTGACAGATGAATAACTTTATACTCACAAAGCTAACTAATGGAATTTAAGAAAAATCAAAATATGGTTTTTGATAGAGACTTTTTATTTTGGGACTTAGAGATTTAGGGATGTCAACCATGTTCTTTGTACAAGGATTATTGGTCCTGAAGCCTTAACTTTTATGCAAAAGAAACATTTAATTTTATACATTTTACAATTTTAATGTATGATGTTATGACTATAATAGGGGAGTTGTATATGAAAATTTTATGGCTGAACCTAATTGGGGAATTATGTTGAGACTGGTGTTGATAGTGGCCATAGTTTCAAAATAGTGGCTTAGGGATGTTAACTCGGAAATGGATGTGTAAGAATGTAGGCTTCAGCTAGAGTGTAATAACATTTTTGACAAGAGTGTGAAGTGAACCCTTAGGAAATTGATGAGATTCTATAAGTTTTGAGGGTTGGATGGTAGAGATAAATTATATGGTTAGGTATGATTTCTAAGAGGGTGTTTATGAATTAGGTAGTGGACATAGGAGGGTATATTCATCCTATTATTAACTAAATGAAGTTTAAATTTTATAACAAATACATACCTTGTTCGTGTTATGGTGGTTTGTAGAATTCGAGTGTAGTGATCCTTTATGGTTATTAAAGTCTATATTTTAGTATTAGTGTAGCTATATGAGTAAGATATGAGTCATGTAATCACACACACACACACACACACACACACACACACACACACACACACACACATGTTTATGTATGTGTACTAGACAATATATGAATTAGTCATATTTTATTTGAAAACACCATATTTAATTAGACTAAGTACTATTAAGCCTTATCAATTCAAAATTGTCTTCATATTCCAAAAAAGTCCTTTAATTCATTAACTCACACGGTTAATTTAAAAAAAATAATGTTCTTGGACTGTCTTTAAATTATCCATTTTCCTTTCAAAAATATCAATTTACTCTTGGTGTTTTTTAAAAGTAACATTTCAACACATGCACCCAATGTTTGAAAGGAATTATCCATACATAAAGGTCCCAAGTGTAGGATTATGCCCCACCATGGGGTTACTCACCATCCAATTCTCATCTTTATATATCAAATTGTCCATATACATATGTGGCAAACCTGGAATTATCCCCCGTAATGAAGTCATCCAAATACCTACTTATTATTTTCTTTATTCTTTTAGAAACATATTAAATTATCCATACATACCAGTTTCAAGCCTGGATCATGCCCCTCAATGCGGTTGCTAACACACCAGTCATCATAATTATATTCCATTAATTTAAAAATATAAAGTTCCACATTTTACCTCATATTTTAGAGTTCATTAGTTCCATTAATTTTGTAATTATCTGTGATTTGAGACTATGTTATTTAAATTTGGAATACTAACTTAGTAGTCATTTACTGATCAATTATCATTTTTCTAGAGTTTACCAAATCCCATTTATTTTTTCGGGCTTACACAATCCGTCAGAAATGTCGCGACCAATTTCTTTGTTGGCCAGCTATTTTCGATCTAAGTCAAATTCGTACCGATTTAGGCCCTTCTTAAATTTATTCTCGGCAACTCTTTTGTGAAAACCCTTTCACTCTCATTAAGTTCATTCATTTGCGGCCCAACTGCCAGTTTTAACAAAATTCCCACCTTACCGTCCTATTCATTACTTGTATAAACACCCCTTTATGTTACTTTTATACTATAAAATTTTATACATGGATTACGGGGCCAAGTCACACAAATACTTCACATATAATTTACACTTTTTATCTCCATCATATACTCAAACATGAATTTTTAGTTTTTGAACCTCTTCAGAGTCAATTTCATTTAACACCACATTCAAGGTCTATATCATGATTTCAAAATTGTTGGGGTTTCTTTGTAATTTCTTTACCAATTCAAATTTCAATAACATTTTAATATTAAGGATTAGTTCTTAAAAATAACAAGTTTAGGGGTACTTTTGTAATATTCTAAAATCTCTAGATATTTCATAATACCTAAAAGTCAAGGTGTTGTTTTCAAAATATTCAAACTTCAAGAGCTCTTTTGTAAATATTCCTTAAAAATACATTTCTAGGGTAAAAATAGCATATTTTAAAAAGTTATATCCATGGTGAAAACACAATTTACATTAACTTTGTCCCCCAATTAATAATTTTCAAAAAGTGTATGGTTTAAATATTATTTTAAACTCATAACCTTTAAAAATTATTCTTATTCTCCACAGATTTTAATATTGAACGAGCCAATGCATGAACAATAAACACCCATAATATATGTTTATAACCCGTACATATATTATTTTACATGTATAATATATTTTGAAAATTTGCTAACACCGGTAATTATATTCATACACGTATAACGTTATAAAAGTGTAAACCTAATCATGCTTAAATTTTGAGAAATAATTTAACATCCCTACCTATTTGGAAACCATGCATAAAGACAAGGTTGATGAGGAAGACAACTCCCACTTCCAAAGGTGGCCTTAAGGGGTTACGAAGATCCCAACCATGAAAATACGCCCCTAACATTCATTTCCATTGCAATTCTTCTTAAAAATCTATAAAATACAGTCCTATAATATATATTTGGCGAGAATACATAAATATGTATTGTAAAAGCAAGTGGGGTTTTGTTTGTTGCAAATGGTTGTATAAAGAGAAGAAAATAATACATGTGGGAGATGGACCAATCCTATGTTGAAAACACACACATGGAGTAAATAAATGTAAGGACATTTTTGTCCATTATCAATTTGTATGTCGTACGCCGTTACATCGTTGAAGAAATTCAAGATCGCATCTACATCAACGGATCCGAATATCAAAGGGTCTTCAACATCATAACCTCTGCGAGAATGAACTAAGTTTTATTTTTAAGTCCCTTAAAGTTTCATACTTAGTATTGGGAAATTTTTATGAAATGTTTTTATAAAAATAAGAAGTAAGTTTTTTCATGCAAAATGAGGCTTTTAAAAGGCTTTTTATTTTCTGGTAAATTGGACCGGTCCGCCCCTTTTAAAAAAGAATCGATCCGCCTCCAGACCGGTCCGCCTACCTACCGGACCGATCCGCTTTGCCAGAACCAGTAAACTCGGATCGTAGGCAAACCGGAGAAGCCCATTTTAAAAAAGAACCGATCCAAGGTCGGACCGATCCACCCACAAAAGTGGGCCGATCCGCTTCTGATAAATTCGATCAGTTCTGTGAGATATTTTACCACCAATTCATATTTCCTATAAATATACCTATTTCGGTGGTGTATTTTTTAAGTCTTTTAGAAAACGTTTCTAAGAGTTAAAACACAACAAGACTTCGTTTTTTGATGTGCCAAACATCTTTTTGATTCACACACAAAAATCCCAATTAGTTTTGTGAATCTTTTGGAACCCTAGAACACTAGCTTTATTATTATTATTCAAACTTTGTGGGGAGATCTTTGCAACCGAGGGCTACGTGTCATTGCTGAGGGGGTCTCTATAAAGTCTTATGGCTGCGTGTCATTGAGGAGTGCTGCGGTTCTTCCTTTGTTGTTTGGGTTGCGAGTCCTTGGAGGGTGCTGCGTGTATTCTCTTGCTGAGTTCAAGACTGCGTGTCTTTGTGGGTTGGCTGCGCGTTATTCCATTACATATTTCTCTACATAATTGTAAGTTGCGATTTATATATTCATAGTGAAACAAAGGTTTTACCTGAAAGGTTTTTTTTCCTGAAATTTGTGTCTCAGCATATTTTTGTCACATGCTTTCTTTATTTATGGGTTAACACACGCACCTTAGACGCATGTTTAGGGGCTGAATTAAATAAAGGTTGATTGAAAACTTACGAATTTAATTTAATCAATTATCACACAGTCACGCTTTCATAATAACTTGTGAGAAGAAAAGAATAGGTGAGGTGTTTTATGCTAGCCAGATGGTTTACAAATGTGAGTCTAAAGTAAAAAATGAGTTGGGATCGACCACTCAAAAGTTGATAGAACATAGCTATCTCTGGATAACCTACACGTAAATCGCAATCATAGTGGTTTCATCCACGGTTGTGAAAACAATGTCGCGGTCGCGCTGGTCTATAACCGCGGTCGTAGGGTTCCTGGCAAATCAAAGTTGAAAGGACATTTATGTCCCCGGGGTTTCCTTAATATTACCACTCAATTGTTCCCCCTATTAAATTACAATTTATTAACTTTTAATTTTTTCTCACTTAGTGCACTTATTCCAACTTAAGTCACTACACCATATAGGAACATTTGTCACGGACCTATATTTGGTTTTGTTACAGTTAGAGTGAGTTAGGAATTTCTAATAGTATTGAAGTGTTAGTAATTACTCATGTCCATTACAGTTGTGTTTTAGTGTGTTTATATTTAATTGTAATGTTTATTTGTTTTTAAATTTATTTTTTTATACGCCAAAAAAAGTGTGAGCAAAATAAATTGGCACCAAAATGGGGAGAATCTTATCCTGAGCTATTTTTTTTTTATTGTAACTGTTTTCTATTACTACTCCACGTAGATATTGGGACACACTTTTGACCCGTAACTGTTTTCTCCTCTTATGTTACCATCTCCGACAGCCATTCTCATTCGTCCGCCCGTCTCCTTAGCTCCATCTCTAACCACGTTCTCCATCTCCTAAATCTGATTTGGCTCGCATAGAGAGGTACAAATTCTCATTTTCCATTGTCTCTAGACTCACCCCTGTCCAAAGAGAGTCTTGTATTGTTTTTCTTTCAAATTTTTTTAGTTTATGAATGATATATTCTGAAATATATTATCTCTCTCTCTCTCTCTCTCTCTCTCTCTCTCTCTCTCTCATTTTTTAAAGGCTTCACGGAATTCTTAGTCCAGCTCTATTCTAATTTGGTATTTATATCCATCCTTCCTTGTCAATATAATCATATGTATAAATATATACACACATTGGAATTGAAATTATGTTGCAAAATTATAATTATTTATGTAATAATTGTGCATTGCACATTTAACCGATTGATATATACACAATTATGCAAAAATTTTGAATTTATCACTTTATGAGAGTGATATGTATGAATATATTTATTATTATTATTTTTTTTCTTTAAATATAAGATTGCAAATAAGAAATATAAATTAAAAGATGGAGAAGTTTTACACAATGAGAACCCATTCTTCATGTAAGTTATTTGTTAATTTATGTAATTACGGTATATGTTTATTGGGTAATAAGGGTATTAATTTAGGGTTTTGTTGTTGGAGAATTTCATCCGTTAATAGCCATATTTATCCAGCTAAAATTACATAATAACGGTTGATATGGTATATAACTATAGACACCACATTCTAGGACCCCCTAGGTCTCCCCTTAGGTTCCTAACACCTCCCCATCTCACCGTAAACCCTAAGTCGCACTCCGAGTATCGATCTAGAGCCCATTGGGTGCCCTCGGGCCCCATTTGATTCTGGTCAACTCTATTTGCAGAGCGAAAGCTCTTTGAATCTTTGAAGGGCTTTGAATACCCTTTCCAAAGGTCCATCCCGTGTGCGAATCGGCATAATGGTTCAGACGAACGGACTATTTTGCAACTGAAGATCGATTCGAAGGCCACTGGTCACTCTTGGGCCCCAGTTTGACCCCAATCAACTTCACCGTAAGAGAAAAAGCTCTTTGAATATTCAAAGGGAACTGAAATACCTTTCCAATGGTCCACCCCGTGTATAAAACAACATAATCGTCTGGATGAACGATCAGTTTTCCCTCAAAAATTGATCCGGAGGCCACCGAGCACTCCCGGGCTCCGTTTGACCAAAATCAACTCTTCATCTCGAATGAGACTGAATGAATATCTGAAGGGAACTGAATACCCTTTCTAACGGTCTACCCCTTGTGCGATTCTGACCTATAGCACGAACGAACGATCCGTTTTACTTCGAGAGGTCCCCGGATGCTTTCGAGCCCCGATTGACCAAGGCCAACTTTATGAACCGAGAAAAATCTTTGGGATGTCGAAGTAAATCTCCTAGACTTTTCAACGGTCCATCCTGTGCGTGATTATGACTTACCATGCAGACGAACGATCCATTTACGTTGACGATATCCCATCCAAAGGACCGATGTGTGCTTCTGAGCCACATTTGACTCAAAGTCAATTCCCGAACCCGAGAAAAGTCCAAAAGACTCTTTAAGGTATTTGAAATGAATTTCTAAAGGTATACCCTATGCGTGATTCGAATCAACGGTTAGTGTTCTACGACCGTTTTCCCAGAAAATATGTACGGGACTGCCAATTAGCAGATCCTGATCCCTGCCTATCGGCACTGTGTCTGGAGGCACATGCCGATAAGCACCCCTGGGGTAGGCCGATTGGCACCCCGACCCTATAAATAGGTTCCATTACCTCACTCCAATAGGAACACAACAAATCCATCAACATCAGTGATCTCAGCAACATTCCCTCGAAATTAATGAAGTTCCTCATGTGAAGTTCCATTCAAGCTTACATTCCCATCTTTTTCATAACTAATTTGGAAAAATACCCTTCTCTCTCATCAACATTCATTAACACTCAGGGGATTTCATCCAAGATCAAAGATCAAGCTTCAAAGAAGGTCCACTTCCTTCATTCTCTCTTTAAATTCCTTATTTTTGCATAATAAACATTAGATTCATAATCTTGTTCTTAATTTAATTCACACACATTAATATCTACATTTTTATTAGTATATTTCACTTACTTTATTTTCTACAAAAATCCCCAAAAACAAATAAAAGAGGGTTACACCCGTAAATTTCGAACGGAATTATCCATCATACTTTTTCCAAAATCAAAATAACACACTTTCTACACATATACACATATAATAAAATTCCTTCCTAATCTATGGGATAAACCCCACCCCTATGCTACATTCGAACTACATGGACTTTGATGACTTTATAGGCTACGTAGGCATCCCGGATTAAAATTCGAGACTCGAATAAAATTTTCCAATTCTCTCTATTTCCCAAATTCCCTAGTTTTCTAACAAAATGATGATGCTGGAAACAACACCACCAGATGGGGTGTTGGTAGGCTCAAGCTATAAATAACAATGGAAGCACAAAGAGTGATATTTAGTAGAGGGAGGTGAGGAGAAGAGGAGAAACACTAGTATATAAGTGATTCAGCCAATCAGGCCTACGTTCACTGTGAGTGCGTGAGTAATTTCACTAGACGAAGGCACTAATGGCCATAGGTACAATCTCCCAAGCTTTCTCTCTCGACTGTGTAAACGAACAAAGTTTCAGCTAGGGTTGCAATTATCCATCCTTTTACAAGGTAGAGGAAGACCTCTATATATAGTGTTTGGGGGGTGTAATGTAACCCTTAAGCATTCAATGAGCATGTGTATGAGGATCGAACCAGTATCCTGATGACACCTGGATGTTCTCATGTGGATAATAATAACTAAATATTCCCTCACGTGGGGGGGATGATTCAGTTATAACTGATTTTCTCACGTGTTCCAAGACTTCCGTGTTCTTTTATGTGCTCGAACTTGTGTTATTAACTATTGTGACCTCGACCTGGTCGAGTATGAGGTTGGTGAAGTCTTATAGTGTCGCTTTGTCTTATCAGTCGACGATTTGGCCTCGAGCTGGAAGTCTGTACGAGGTTGTATATGAGGTAAGATGTAACATTGGCTGAGGCAGATTACAATGTTGGCAATAGCTTGTACCCATAAGACTCTGCTGACCTCGGTTGATGGCCAACCGAGGTTAGTCGATGAAGGTCCGACCTTGCAAAATATGACTTTTCTGATGGCAGTTGGAGCTTCTTGTCAACTCGAGTGTTAGATAGACTGAGGTTAGTGACCCTGAGTACGAGGGTGCACTTCGGGCTTATCAATCACCCCTATCCCTTAGTCTCTTATGTGAGTAGGTGACCGAGGGGTATGTAGGTTAGGCTGAGGCTGAGTCTCTTTTGGTGTCTTGGGGCGTAAAGTGATTCTTTGACACATGTCATTCATTGAAGTAGCTTTTGTTTTAACCAAGGCATGAAAGTTATAGGTGACACCTTTTGGTTTTCCTAGGGTAATGATGTGGATATAGGGAATCGTACCCTATCACCATAAAAGTTTAAAAGCCCTTCTCTTTCCTCCTTTTCTCTTTCTTCTTCACACTTCTCTCTCTAAAGCTTTCTTTGTTGCAAAAACTCTAAAAAATCCTTCATAGACAATTTTGATCACTTCTCTGGTTCCCTGCACATCTTAGGCTTGTAAGATTTTTCCCTTCTCTTTTCGTTGGTCAGGTAACCTCCTTTGATCCCTGCTCTCCCTTTACTTGGTATATTTGTGCATTGGTTCCTTTTCTGTTGGGTTTTTAGTTTTTCGGTGAGCAAAACCACCACTGTCTGGTGGTGATTAGGACAGGGTTGGTGAGTTAGGTGTTTTTAAAGTTATTCTAGGACGCTCGGAGGTTATTTTAGCCTAGGACCCTTTCTTTTCCGTTCTCCGGTGACCTTCCGATCATCTTCTCCGATGACCCATCTTCAAGTGTTCTTGGTGTTCTTGCTAGGGACCTTTCAATTTCCAAGATTTGATCCTTAATTTAGGTAGCATAAGTTATGTACCTGTTTGTAGTTTTTCCCACAAGTTTAGTGTCATCTTCCATATGCTCAGACCCTTGTACCAACTTATAGAAGAATTCCCATCTCTTCGTGAGAAGACCCTTGAGAAGATTAGGCAGATATAGCTAGTCTAGGGGGAAGCACGTAGGGCTGAGGCCTTCCCCTCAAACCAATCTTTCCTCCTCCTTTAAAGGTCATATACACTGAGCCTGTAGATCCTGTAGAGGTTCATGAACCAATGTCTGAGGATAACACTGCTTCAGACCTAATGTCAACGTTTGAGGCTGGGGAAACTGTAGACTCTTTCCAAGACGCTATGGATTATTCTCTAGGCATGGTGAGGTTTTAGAGGACGCCGAGGTTTCAAGAAGAGCCTCGTATCATAGATAAGCTAGCATTTCGCGTAGATCTCCTTACATAGAGATCGTAGGGCCCAACATAGGAATTTCACCTTCCATTGATGCCATTCCACTATCGGCTACCACCGGGGTTGAATTTGCAAACGATGCTGTGGATGTTGATGATGGTGAGGAGAGTGAACTTGATACCTTCGAGGTGACCGACATTGACAACACCATGAATGAGTAAAACCTTCTTTCTTTTAGACACCTCTATTCCATAGATTCTTCAATCATACTTAGGAAGCCTCTAAAGGATGAGAGGGACTTCGATGGCCGAGATGGAGAAATCTGTGTTTATGAGAAGATGTTTAAGTTGGGATTTCATCTTCCTATCCAACCAACCATCTGATTTATACTTTCCCACATAAATTTTACCCCTTCCCAACTATCCCCAAATGCTTGGAGTGTTATGATTGGGGCCATCGTCTTTTGGAGGGTTGTTCACCATTCAGAACTTCTAGTTAGAGTTTTCATAGGATGTTACATTCCCACGTCTGCTAAAAACCACCCCAACTACTACCACTTCTTAGCTAGGAAATCAGAGAAGAAAATTCTCTTGGTTACCCAAACTTCAAATCATAATTGGAAACCTCGGTACTTCTTTGTTTCTGGGGCATGGGAATTTGGTTCAGATGAGGCATCTAGAATCTCAGTTTTGAGTACCCCTCTGAGATGGGGGAAGGTCTCCTTTGCTGCTAAAGCCGATCCTGGACTTAGCGAGACCAATTACAAAAACATTGAGGACCTTTGCAATCAGGGCGAGAAAGGTTGTCTCATTAAACATGAACATCTGATGACCCCTATCACCTTTCTCAGAAAGGTTTGGGGGGTGGTCCTCTGGAATAGCTTCGTAAGTCTTTATTTTTATTACCCAAGTTATACCTCTTATATTTTTTTTTTATCTCTGACCGACTAACTCAGAGACTCGTCTTTTGCAGAGCGCCCAACAGGCATACCAGACGAGTTTTGGTAAATGTTGTCACCCAGTTTAGTGAAGCTTATAGAAAATAGGGGTGGAAGAGTGCACCACCATCAGCATAAAAAAAGAACATCGGCACCTCCAGGGCTGATGCTAATAAAAAGAGGAAGTCCACAGCCGACCTTGCGCATACAAGGCCGAGCAAGACCCAGGCCAAGGATTGTTCCATACCCATCTCTACAGATGATGCCCTGGCTTCTCATCTATCTAAGCTCAAAATTAGAGATATCTTGATCGGTCACAGTCTGAAGGCTGTTGATGTTATTAAAGAAATAATGACTGAGGAATACAAGCATTTCCCACGTGCATTGGATGTCCCTTTATTGGTTGAGTTTTCTCTCCAAAAGTTAATCTAGGTATCAATTTTTTGCTCATTTTCTCATAAGTGTAACATCGACTTTTTAGAAATTATAACTGATATGTTCATACATCTGATCTTCTTCTGCAGGGTGTCTTATCTTTTCATCATCTTGTTTATTGGACTTTGATGAATATGCCCCTTATAGAAAATGGTAAGGACGCTGAGAAGGTTGAGGCCTCTCTGAATGCAAAGGTTGCAAGGTTTAACGAAGTCATCAAGCAAAGGGACAACGACATGTATCAGCTCAAGAATGATCATGACAAGGCTCCCAAGGCCAAGGATGATGTTCTTCAGTCTAAGGTTGATGTTGTAGTCAAGGCTGCTTTGGAAGATGTTGCTAAGAAGACCATCGGGGACTACAAGGTCTCTGACAAATTTGTCAGCTTTGGCTTTGAGTACCTAGAGAGGGGCATCAAAGCAAATGGAAAATGGTCAGCCATGAAAGAGAATGAGTTCGGGAGCTTGATTGTATCAAACTTTGTTGATCTCGACTTTGGAGACCCTCGGTTTGCTCAGGCCTTGAAGGAGGTTGAAGAGGGTGATACTGCTCTAGCCGAGACTGCTCCTCTTGAGGTTATAGAGACTGAGGACACTACACATCATGATGATGGATTTTGAGTAAAAAATGTCGGCCTTGACCAGATGACTGATGCTGTTGGTGGGTCAGTTCCCATCGAGATATAGGCTTCTTTGATAATGAAACTTTTAAATAGTTGTAATTTTAAACTTTTGTCTGTAATTCTTGTTTTGATGAACTCTAATGGCTTCTTGACACTCTGGCTTATAACTCTAAATCCTTTTTATGATAATAATAAGAGTTCAACTTCTTTAGATTCTATTGCTTCATACGATGTTTTATGTAGAATTTATATGTTGGTGTTGCCCTATATTTGTTTGAGGTCCGAGGTCACCAAATTATGATGTTTCACCTCATGTTTTTACCAACTAAATGATGTTTTAAGGTTCGAGGTCACCAAATTATGAAGTTTTACCTCATATTTTCACCAACTTAATGATGCTTTAAGGTCTGAGGTCACCAAATTATGATGTTTAACCTCATATTTTCACCAACTTAATGATGCTTTAAGGTCTGAGGTCACCAAATTATGATGTTTCACCTCATATTTTCACCAACTTAATGATGTTTTAAGGTCCGAGGTCACCAAATTATGATGTTTAATCTCATATTTTCACCGAATTAATGATGTTTTAAAGTCTAAAGCCACCAAATTATGATGTTTTACCTCATATTTTCACCAAACTAATGGTCTTTAAAGGTCCGAGGTCACCAAATTATGATGTTTTACCTCATATTTTCACCAACTTAATGATGTTTTAAGGTCTGAGGTCACCAAATTATGATGTTTTACCTCATATTTTCACCAACTTAATGATGTTTCAAGGTATGAGGTTACCAAATTATAATGTTTCACCTCATATTTTCACCAACTAAATGATGTTTTAAGGTCTGAGGTCACCAAATTATAATATTTTACCTCATATTTTCACCAACTTAATGATGTTTTAAGGTCTGAGGTCACCAAATTAATGTTTCACCTCATATTTTCACCAACTTAATGATGTTTTAAGGTATGAGGTCACCAAATTATGATGTTTAACCTCATATTTTCACCAACTTAATGATGTTTTAAGGTCCGAGGTCACCAAATTAATGATGTTTCACCTCATTATTCACCAAATTAATGATGTTAGTAACATATATACTACAACAAAAGTATCAGCACAACCTTGCTATCTTTTCATTAACATCCTCTGTTTAAACTGATACATGTATTACAAAAAGATAATAACAATTACTACATCATAAGTAATATTTCTTTAAGTGATCGACATTCCAAGGATTGGAGAAAGGTTCTCCTTCTAGATTTTCTAGCCGGTAGGTACCAGGTACAACCTCATCAATTAACCTATAAGGACCATGCAAATTAGGGTGGAGCTTGTTTATTTTTTGCCACGTCTTCTTCAGGACTAGGTCCCCCACAACTATTGGCCCTGACTTTACCTTCTCTGGTGATAGGCTGCCTGCCTTATCTCTACATCCTCTCTTATTTACTCAATCAAATCAAGATTGAGTCTTCTTTCTTCCCCATTCTTTTGAGGGTCATATGTCTGAACTCTATGAGTGGAGAGTCCTACCTCTATGGGGATGACAGCCTCTGAGCCATGGGCTAACATAAATGGAGTTTCTCCCATTGGTTTCATCGTTGTCGTCCTATAGGACCAAAGCATAGCATATACCTCCTCTATCCATCTTCCTTTGGCCTATTCCAACCTCTTTTTTATCCCATCAAGGATTGTTCAATTTGTGACCTCAATCTGGACGTTTGCCTTGTGTCGGCCAGGAGAAGAGAACAACTGATTGATTCCCACTCTTTCGCAGTATTTTATAAGGATATGTTCTTGAATTGGGTTCCATTGTCTGAGATGAGGGTGTTTGGAAGACCATACCTGCATATGATGTTCTTTAAAATGAATTGAAAGGTCTTGTACTCAGTGATTGCCCCATACTATAATTAGCCAAGGGGAGCTGATTGAAGTCAGAGGTTGGTGAGGCTGATGAGGGATAATGGAGAACCTTTGCCACTTATCACACTTCTTCACATACACGGCTGCATCTTTGGCCTAGGTCAGCCACCAGTACCCCTGAGTAATTATCCTCTTAGCCAACGACCTTCCTCCTATGTGACTAGAACAAGATCCCTTATGCACATTGTGCAAGATGTGTGGAACCTCTGAAGGGTGGACACATCTAAGGAGAGGGAGGAGGAATCCCTTTTTATACAGGACATCTCCTACAACTGAGAATTTAGCATCTCTGAATCTCAGCTTTCTCCTCTTTAACTTTGACTCTAGAAGGTCTCCCTCTCTAATGTATCTAATAAGAGGATCCATCTATGAGGCTCCCATACTCAGATTTAGGCAAGGTCTAGCAACCTCTGCCTCTTCGATGGTCATCTTGAGCAGAATCTCAACTGGCACTGTTCTCCTTATGTCTATCCGTATTGCTGAGGTCAACCTTACGAGCTCATCAACTCGGCTGTTATCTAGTCGAGGTATCCTCTTCATCTTAACGTCCTTGAGGCTCTCTATCATCGTTCTCAGCCTCTTTAGGTATCTGTCCATCCTTTCATCTTTAGCCTCATATACCCCCAGGATTGGTTCACGACTAACCTGGAGTCACTGTGGACTAGGAGTTGGCCGATATTAGGAGCTTTTGTCAAAGAGAGACTTGCTATTAATGCCTCATACTCTGACTCATTGTTAGAAGCTTTGAAGTTTAACCTCAGTGCATATTCAATATTGATACCATCCGATGCTGACACTATCAGCCCTGATCCACTTTCGCTTTCACAGGATGACCCATCAATGAAGAGGTTACATATGGTTTCACATGAAGAGAAGTTACCCTCGTCTAGGGTCCCCTTCCTGAAGAGGTATCGTACTTATTAATTCTCAACGGTTCTTTGCTTAGCTATACCTATCTTGGCCTCGTTTGATGTTTGACCAATATTTCTCTCTTCTGTCTCATGTGCAGCCTCTTGATTAATCTCAACCTCAGCCTCATCCCAGGTAAAATTAGCCACAAATTCCGTAAGTGCTTGTCCCTTGATGGAAACCCTAGGTTGATAAAAAAGATCGTATTCCCCCAAATCGATTGCCCAGGTCATTAGCCTTCCTAACTTCTCAGGCTTATGGAGGACCTGTCTGAGTGGGGAATCAGTGAGGACGACCATAGAGCGGGCTTAAAAGTATGGCTTCATTTTCCTAGAATCATGTATCAAAACATAGGCTAACTTCTCAATTCGAGGGTACTTCTGCTTAGACCCTTGGATTTCCTTGATATTGAAGTACACTGGTCTTTGCACTCTATTCTATTTTCTTACTATTGCAACATTGATGGCTGACTCTGAGACAACTAAGTATACATATAGCTTCTCACCCTGAATTGACAGGGATAGTAGTAGGGGAGAAACGAGGTAGGACTTGAGCTCTTTAAAAGCAATGTCACATTCCTCATTCCATTCAAAGGACTTTCTAAGAACTTTGAAAAAAGGAAGACACTTATCTGCGGCTCTTTAAACGAACCTGTTAAGTGCAATAATGCTTCTGATCAGCCTCTGAACTTCTTTGATAGTTCTGGGTGTCTTTATTTCCAATAAAGTCTTCATCTTCTCTGGGTTAGCCTCTATTCCCCTTTGGTTAACAATGAATCCCAGAAACTTTCCTGCTCCTACACCGAAGACACATTTGGCAGGGTTGATCTTCATTCTGTATCTGTCCATGGTGTCAAAAGTTCTTTCAAGGTCGGCCACATGAGTATCGACCTTCAGACTTTTTGTCAGCATGTCGTCCACATAAACTTCCATGGATTTGCCTATCTGATCTTCGAATATCTTATTTATAAGTCATTGGTAGGTTGCCCCTACATTATTCAGGTCGAAGGACATGACCTTGTAACAATATGTCCCCTTGTCTGTGATGAATGTTATCTTCTCCGAGTCTTCCAAATTCATGAAGATCTGATTATACCTGGAATACGCATCCATGAAGCTCATGAGCTCATGTCCTGCTGTGGCATCCACCATCTGATCAATACAAAGAAGGGGGAAACTGTCTTTTGGGCAAGATTCGTTTAAATCAATGAAATCTACACACGTCCTCCATTTCCCATTAGCTTTGGGCACAATGACTGATGATGCTGGAAACAGCACCACCAGATAAGGTGTTGACAAGCTCAAACTAGTGAAAACAATGGCAGCATAAGAGTGTATGTGTATATATATATATAGTAGAAGAAGTTGAGGAGAAGATGATGAACACTTGTACGTAAGTGGTTCAGCCAATCTAGTCTACGTCCACTGTGAGTGTGTGAGTATTATCACTAGATGAAGGCACTAACGACCATAAATACAATCTCTCAAGCTTTCTCTCTCTACTGTGTAGACTAATAAAGTTTCATATAGGATTGCAATTATGGATCCCTTTACAAGGTGGAGGATGACCTCTATTTATAGTGTTTGGGGGGTGTAATGTACCCCCCAAGCATGCAATGAGCATGTGCATGAGGTTCGAACTAGTGTGAGGATGACACCTGGTTGATCTTATGTAGATAATGATGACCTAAATACTTCCTCACGTGGGGGGAATGATTCAGTTATAACTGATTTGTCCACGTGTTCCAAACCTTACATGTTCTTACAAATGCTC
The DNA here is from genome assembly GCA_949130495.1 of Sambucus nigra. Taxonomy (NCBI): domain Eukaryota; kingdom Viridiplantae; phylum Streptophyta; class Magnoliopsida; order Dipsacales; family Adoxaceae; genus Sambucus; species Sambucus nigra. Next base: position 295,354,482 of record OX422218.1, on the reverse strand, counting down.
GGCCTTGTGTCCTTGACTGGTGTAACCCCAGCCTGGATGAGTACGAGGTTGGTGGAGTCAGATGTAGTTACTTTGTGTTATCTAATCGTGATGACCTCATCTAAGAGGGTTGGTCGAGGTTATGTATGTGGTAGATGTAACCTCGGTTGAGGTCGATGATGATGTTGTCAGTTGATTGAGCCCGTGAGACTCTGCTGACCTCGGTTGATGAAGATCCAATGTTAGTGTATGAGGTGCTGACCTTATGAGAGACGACCTTGCTGATGTTTGTCATAAGCTTCTTGTCACCTCGGTTGTGAGACCGATCGAGGTTAGTTACTCTGAGTAATAAGGTGCACTTTGGGTATATCAATCACCCCTAGCCCTTAGCATTCTAGGTAATTAGATGACTGAGGGGTATGTTGTTAAGGCCGAGGCTGAGTCTCTTTGGGTGCCAATATTTTTTTAACACGTCACTACTGAAGTGAGTAGCATGCTTATCAAGGTGTGATGATTCTAACTTGCCCTTTAGGTTCCCTAGGAAAATGATGGGCATTAGGACTCGCGCCTTATCATTGAATAGTTTTAAAAACCCTCTTCTCTCTCCTCATTCTCTTTCTTCTTCAAAATTTCTCTCGCATATGTTCTGCAACTTCTTCTCTCTCTCCAAGAGTTCCATTGTTGCGGCGATTCAGAGCTTTCTTTGCCTTCAAACCTCTTCTTCTCTATTTTGCGATTAGCCAGATATTAATTTCCGCCTTTATTTTCCAATTTTAGTTACAACATCATCATTTCTGAGTTTCCGGTGAGCCTTTGCATTTTCCGACGAGGGTTTCCAATAATATTGGTGGCTGTATGGCTAGGATAGCAGTGGTTTAGGGATAGTTGTAGGTAGCTCCGAGGTTTTTTCAGACAAAAATAGCCCTTATTTAGATTTTCGGTGAACCTTCGATAACCTTCTCCGGCGACCCTATTTTTGAATGTTCTTTATTTGAAACTTTCTGACTTCCCTTTTTGATCTTAAGTTTGAGTTCTTTTAAGTTGCGTACATGTTTGTGGTTTGAGTCCTTCTTAAGTGTAGTGTCGTCCCACTTATGCTCAGACCCTTGTACTAACTTATAGAAGAGTTCCCATCTCTCCGTGAGAATACCTTCGAGAAAATTAGGCAAATAGAGCTAGCCCAAGAGGAATCTCGTAGGGCTGAAGCCTTTCCTCTCAAACCCATTTTCCCTCCACCCCTGAAGGCTATCTACCCTTAGCCAGCCCATCCTGCTGATCCTACAGAGGTTCCTAGGGATCCCATACCAATGTCTGAGTCTGAGTCATCTTCCTTAGAACCCATGTCTGTAGACTCTTTTCAAGAGGCTATGGATTACTCTCCTAGGCAGGTTGAGGCTCCTGAGGAAGTCGATGTTTCGAGCCATACCTCGTCTTACCAAGGTGCTAGTACCTCACATAGATCTTCTGATGTTGAAATCATAGGTCCAAGTGTGGCCATTCCCCCTATTATTGATGCCATCCCTCTGACGACTGCCACCGGGGATGAATTTGCTCAGAGGTTTCCAGGTGGTGCTCCAGCACCCGCCCGGGCCGATGTTACTGGGGACGGTGATGATGGCGAGGAGAGTGATGTTGATACTTATGAGGAGGCTGAGTATGAGAGTACTGTCACTGAGTACAACCTTCTTACTTTTAGGCACCTCTATTCCATAAATTCTTCCATCATCCTTAGGAAACCTCAGAGGGATGAGAGGGCCTTTGATGGTCGAGAAATAGAGATCTGTGTTTATGAGAAGATGTTCAAACTAGGCTTTCGTCTTCCTATCCACCCTTCCATCAGAGCTATACTATCCCATATAAATCTTTCCCCTTCCCAACTATCCTCAAATGCCTGGAAGGTTATGATTGGGGCCATCGTCCTTTGGAGGGCTATCCACCACTCAAAACTTCCAGTTAGGGTTTTCACTGGTTGTTATGTGCCCTCCTCTGCCAAAAACCACCATAGCTATTACCACTTCTTAGCTACGAAATCAGAGAAGAAAATATTGTTGGTTACCCAAACTTCGAACCATAACTGGAAACCTCGGTATTTCTTTGCCTCTGGGGCATGGAAATTTGATCCAAATGAGGCTTCTGGAATGTCGGTTCCAAGGAACCCTCTGAGATGGGGGAAGGTGTCACTTGTTGCTAAAGCCGAACCTGGATTTAGCTAGGACAATTGCCCAAAAGTTGAGGATCTTCGCAATCAGAGAGAGCAGGGTTGTCTTGTAAAATATGAACATCTGATGACCCCCTACTACCTCTCTCAGTCAGTCTTGGGGGTGGTCCTTTGGGAGAGCTTCGTAAGTCTTAATTTTTTATATGTTATACCTCATAATTTTTATACCTCTAACTGACTAACTCAGAGGCTTGTCTTTTGTAGAGCGTCCTAAACGCATATCACCTTTGGGAAATGTCTTCTCCTGGTCTTGTAAAGCTAATGCAAAAGTGGGGTGGAAAAAATGTACCCCCTCCTACCACCAAGAAGAACGTCGGCACATCCCAGACCGATGTTACCAAAAAGAGGAAGACGACAACTGACCCGGAGCATCTGAGGCTGAGCAAGACTCAAAAATGGGATCGTGCCATTCCCATATCTATAGACGATGCCCTGGATGCTCGTCTTGCTCCGCTAAAAATCAGTGACAACCTCATTGGCCACAGTCTGAAGGCTACTGATGCTATCGGCACAATAATGACTGAAGAGGATAAGAATTTCTTACGCTCTTTGGACGTCCTGTTGTCGGTCGAGTTTTTTCTCCACAAGTTCATTCAGGTACTAGTTTTTGCTTATTTAATTACTTTCTTTTCAAGTGTAACCTCGACTTTTTGGAAGTTATAGCTAATATTTTCTTACATTTGATCTTTTTCTGCAGGATGTCTTATCTTTTGCAGGGTTTCCCCTTATAGAGAAGGGCCAAAAAGCTAAGAAGGTTCAAGCCTCTTTAAATGCAGAGGTTAAAAGGCTGAAGGGGGTGGTCAAGCAAAGGGATGATGACATGCCCAAACTCAAGAAGGACCAAGACATAGCCCTAAAGGCCAAGGATGATGCCCTTCAGTCCATGGTAGGTGCTGCTATCAGGGCTGTAGTTGAAGACGTTGCTGAGAAGACCATTGAAGACTACAAGGTCTCTGAGGAATTTATCAGCTTTGGCTTTGAATACCTTGAAAGAGGTATCAAAGCAACTGGAAAATGGGTAGTCACTAAGGAGAAAGAGTCAGCGATCCTATCTGCCTCAAACTTTGTGGGTCTTGGCTTTGGTGATCCCCTGTTTTCTCTGGCCTTGCAAAAAGTTGATGAAGATGATGCTGCTCCAGTTGAGACTTCTCCCATAGAGGTCACTGAGACTGAAGTTGCTAATCATCAGGATGATGGAGCTGAGGTGACAAACGTCGATCATGACGACACGACTGCAGCTCCAGAAATTTAGTCCTTTTCTTGTGAAGCTTTTAAGAGTTGTAATTTGTGTTTCCTTTTTATTTGATCCTCTTAAATTTTATGAACTTCTGATGGCCTCTTGATGCATCTGACTTATAATTCATCTTTTTCATAATAATCATTCTTTCAATCTTCTTTAGACTCTATTGCTTCATACGACGTTATGCTTGAATGTCTTACCTCTTAAACTCTCACCAAATTGATGATGTTAAAGGTTTGAGGTCACCAATCTATGATGTCTACCCTAATAAATTATCACCAAACTAATGTTGTTTAAGGTCTGAGGTCGCCATATAATGATGTTTACCCTCATAAATTATCACCAAACTAATGTTGTTTAAGGTCCGAGGTCACCATATAATGATGTTTACCCTCTTAAATTATCACCAAACTAATGATGTTCAAGGTATGAGCTCACCAAATCATGATGTTTACCATCATATTTTCACCAAACTAATGATGTTTAAAGTCGGAGGTCACCAAATTATGATGTTCCACCTCATACTTTTCACCAACTTAATGATGTTTAAGGTTTGAGGTCACATAATTATGATGTTCCACCTCATATTTTTCACCAACTTAATGATGTTTAAGGTCTGAGGTCACCATATAATGATGTTTACCCTCATAAATTTTTACCAAACTAATGATGTTTAAGGTATGAGGACACAAAATTATGATGTTTACCCTCATAAATTATCACCAAACTAATTATGTTTAAGGTCTGAGGTCACTAATTATGATGTGTACCCTCATATTTTTAACCAAACTAATGATGTCTAAGGTCTGAGGTCACCAAATTATGATGTTCCACACTCATATTTTTCACCAAACTAACGATGTTTAAGGTCTGAGGTCACCATACAATGATGTTTACCCTCATAAATTATCACCAAACTAATGCTGTTTAAGGTCTGAGGTCACCATATAATGATGTTTCACCTCATATTTTTCACCAACTTAATGATGTTTAAGGTTTGAGGTCACCAAATTATGACGTTCCACCTCATATTTTTCACCAAACTAATGATGTTTAAGGTTTGAGGTCACCAAATTATGATGTTCCACCTCATATTTTTCACCAACTTAATGATGTTTAAAGCATACAACAAGAGTACTAGCACAACATTGCTATCTTTTCATTAACATCTTCTATTTAAACTGATATATGTATTACAAAAAGATAAGAGCAGCTGCAATATCATATGTAATACTTCTTTAAGTGATCGACATTCCAAGGGTTGGAGAAAGGTTATCCTTTAAGGTTTTCTAGCCGGTAGGTACCAAGCACAACCTCATTAGTTACTCTGTTAGGACCATGCCAGTTTGGATGGAGTTTATTTGCCTTTTTGCAACGTCTTCTTTAGGACTAGGTCTCCCATATCTATAGGCCTTGATTTCACCCTTTGATTATAAATTCTCGCAGTTCTCTACTGGTAGGTTACCTGTCTTATCTCTGCATCCTCTCTTCTTTCCTCGACCAAATCAAGATCAAGTCTTATCTCTTGCCCATTTCTATGAGGGTCATATGTCTAAACTCTATGAGTGGGAAGTCATACCTTTGTAGGGATGACAACTTCTGAACCGTGGGCTAACATAAATGGAGTCTCTCCCGTTGGTGTCCTTGATATCGTTCTGTAGGCCTATAACACAGAATATACCTCCTATGTCCATCTCCTTTTGGCCTCTTCCAACCTCTTTTTTATCCCATTAAGAATTGTTTGGTTTATAACCTCGGTCTGGCCGTTTGCCTGGAGTCGTCCAGGAGAAGAGAAGAACTGATTGATCCCTACTCTTTCGCAGTATTTTTCTAAGGAAATGTTCTTGAACTGGGTTCCATTGTCTGAGATGAGGGTGTTTGGAAGACCATACCTGCATATGATTTTCTTCCAGATGAACTGGAAGGTCTTCTACTCAGTGGTTATGATCATTGGCTCAACCTCTACCTATTTGGAGAAATAATCAATTGCCACGATCAAGAATCTATAATTGTTCACATCTCTTGGCAGGGGTCCTACCAAATCAATGCCCCATATTACAAATGGCCAAGGGGAGCTGATTGGAGTCATAGGCTGATGAGGGGCAGTGGAGAACCTTTGGCACTTATCACACTTCTTCATGTATGCAGCTGCATATTTGGCTAAGGTCATCCACCGGTACCCCTGAGTGATTATCCTCTTAGTTAAAGGTCTTCCTCCTATGTGACTGGAGCAAGAGACCTCATGTACGTCTTGCAAGATGTGTGGAACCTCTGAAGGGTGGACATATCTGAGGAGAGGAAGTAGGAACCCTTTCTTGTACAAGATATATCCCACAATTAAGAATTTGGCAGCTCTGAACCTCAACTTTCTTCTTCCTGACTTTGACTTTGGTAAGTCTCCTTCTTTGATGTATCTGATAAGAGGATCCATCCATGAGGCTCCCATATTCAAGTTGACGCAAGTTCTGGCAACCTCTTGTTCTTCTTTAATGGTCGGCTTGAGCTGAATTTCAATGGGTACCGCTTTTCTTATGTCTATACTTATTACTGAAGCCAACCTTACGAGTGCATCGGCTCGATTGTTGTCTTTCCAAGGTATCCTATTAATCTTCACTTCCTTGAAGCTTTCTAGAATCATTCTCACCCTCTTCAGGTATTTGTCCATCCTTTCATCTTTGGCCTCATACACTCCCAGGACTTGGCTGATGACCAACCTTGAGTCACTGTGGAATAGGAGTTGGCCAACACTAAGGGCTTTTGCCAAGGAGAGACCTGTTATTAATGACTCATACTCTGAATTGTTGTTCTAAGCTTTAAAGTTGAACCTCAGCATATATTCAATATCAGTACCATCTGGTGCTGACACTATCAGCCCCGCTCTACTTCCATTTTCACAGGATGACCCATCAACGAAGAGGTTCTAAACATCTTTATTTGAAGAAAAGTTCCCCTCTGACAGGGTCCCTTGCTTGAAGAGGTACCTGTCTTCATCATTCTCAACTATTCTTTTTCTGGCTTGGCTTGACTCAACCTCTTTCAGATCTTGGAAGATGTTTACGTCTGGTTAATCTTCAGCCTTTTGACTATTTTTAACCTCATCCTCTTCCCAGGTAAACTCGGCTATAAAGTTTGCGAGTGCCTACCCTTTGATGGAAACCGTGGGTTGGTAAATAATGTCATATTCCCCCAACTTGATGGCCCAGGGGATCAACCTGCTTGACTTCTCAGGCTCATGGAGGACCTATCTGAGTGGGGAATCAGTGAGGACAACCATGGAGTGGGCTTGGAAGTATGGCTTCATTTTCCTAGAAGCATGTATCAGAGCATAGGCTAATTTTTTAATCCGAGGTTACTTCTATTCAGACCCTTGAAGAGCTTTACTATTAAAGTATACTGGCCTCTGTACTCCATCATCTCCTTTTACTATGGCTGGACTAATGGATGACTCTGAGACAACTAGATATACATATAACTACTCCCCCAGAATGGGCCGAGAAAGGAGTAGAGGGGATCCGAGGTAATACTTGAGCTCCTTAAAAGCTTTGTCGCATTCCTCATCCCATTCGAAGGCCTTTTTAAGAACTTTGAAAAAAGGAAGACACTTGTCTGTGGCTCTTGAGACAAACCTGTTAAGTGCTGTAATTCTTCTGGTTAACCTCTGAACATCTTTGATAGTTCTGGGTGTCTTCATTTCCAGCAGAGCCTTGATCTTCTCATGGTTAGACTCTATTCCCCTTTGGTTAATAATGAATCTTAAAAACTTTCCTACTCCTACTTTGAAGACACATTTGTACAGGTTGAGCTTCATTCTATACTTGTCCATGGTGTCAAAAGTTCTTTCAAGGTCGACCATATGAGTGTCGGCCTTCAGACTCTTCGTCAGCATGTCTTCCACATACACTTATATGGACTTACCTATCTGATCCCCGAACATCTTATTTACAAGGCATTGGTAAGTAGACCCTGCATTATTTATCCCAAAGGGCATGACCTTATAACAATAGATCCCCTTGTCTGTGATGAATTTTCTCTTCTCTGAGTCTTCTGAATTCATAAAGATCTGATTATACCTTGAATATGCATCCATAAAGCTCATGAGCTCATGTCCTGCTGTGGCATCCACCATCTGATCAATACGAGGTAGGGGAAACTATCTTTTGGAAAAGACTTGTTCAAATCAGTGAAGTCTACGCACATCCTCCATTTCCCATTTGCTTTTGGCACTATGACAGCATTGGATAACCACTCAGGATATATAACCTCTTTGATGAACTTGGTCTCTTCAAGCTTTCTAAACTCCTCTCTGATGACATCATACTTCTCTCGTGAGTATATTCTTCTTTTCTGCTTGATGGGCTTAGCATCTTCTTCAACATTGAGTTTATGGCACATAATCTCAGGGTCAATACCTGACATATATACATGACTTCAAGCAAAGACACTTTGTCTCTTCCTTAAGAGGTTCACCAGTTCTTCCTTGATCTCAGGTCTTAGGGCTTTGCCAATTTGGATGGTTTTTTCTGGCTAGTCCTCATTAAGGATGATGGATTCTACCTCTTTCACGGCCTCTCCCTTCTTGAGCTTTGTTTCATCTCTAAGATCAAGTGTATCGATGTTGTATCTGGTTGTTGCCCTCTTACGATCCTCTCTCTCTCTCTCTCTCTCTTTCGCAGAGTTAAAGTAGCATTCTCATACCGATGTTTGGTCACCTTGCACTTTACCTACTCCATATGGAGTCGAGAATTTTAGCATTTAGTGGACCATTGAAGGCACGACCTCAAATTCCTTAAGGGCTACTCGTCCTATGATGAGGTTATAAGCTGAGAAGATGTTTTCATCTATCACAAAAAAATTAATTTTTCTGGTCAACCTCTTAGGCCACTCGTCTCCCATTATAACATCCATCTCATACATACCCAAAGGATGAACCTTTTCACTGCTTAAGCGTATTAAGGGATGATGATAAGGGACAAAACTAGCTCTAATGAAGCCTAGGCTCTTAAAACAGGACCAAAACATAACGTCTACTGAAGTTCCCCAATCAACGAGGATCCTCTGAACTTCACACCCATACACCCTTGTGGTGATTATTAGAGGGTCATCATGAGGAGCTAAGATACCTTTGAAATCAAGTTTTAAAAATTCAACTATAATGGTGTCCATATCTACCTTCTTTCTCTTCTCCCGCTTAACCTCTATAGATGCCAAGTTTACAACCTCAACTTTAGTCAATGCCTTAGACTCTGCCACATGAGCCTTGCGAACTGCTACCTCCGAGCCACCTCCTTTTAGTCCCCCATAGATAGTGTTCACATCGAAAGAGATCATACCAACCCTCTTTACTGGAGCATTATTGTCTTTTGGTGGGAGGTTAGGGCCATCGTCATCATCATATGAGTCATCAGCTCTTCTGGCAGGGACATCTTCCGGCATTTATCATTTCTTTTATTTTTGGGGTCGTCTCTTCCCCCTTTAGAAGCTTTGCCATCCACGTACTTTCTAAGCTTTTCAGACTTTAACATCTTCTCGATCTCGTCCTTCAGGGCGAAACACTTGTCAGTTAGATGGTTGTGATCTTAGTGGAACTTGCACCATAGGTTCTTGTTCCTCTTATGTGGAGGAGCCTTCAACTTCTGAGTCCGTCTCAGGGACCAGTCATTCTTTATTTCATTGAGGATGTGTTCGCAGATCACAATTAAAGGAGTATAGTGTGCAAACTTATCGTCTGCATCCCTCTTCTTTCCGTCCTTCTTCCTTTGAAATTTCCCATTACTACTTCCATTTTCATCCTCATACTTTGCACCCATTGCTTCTTTTGCGTTCATGACCTTTCCATCTGTTTTAACAGCTCATCCATAGACTTAGGAGGGTCTTAACCAAGCTTCCAAAGTATCTTTCCCTTCTAAAGTCCTCCTATAAGGGTTGTCATGGCTATGCTCTCTTCGTAATCTTTAACCTCCAACTTTTCCTTGTTGAACCTTACGATGTAGTCTCTTAGGCTTTCATTCTTTCCTTATTTTACATAGAGAAGATGAGTTGTCTTCTTTTGAGGTCTTACCCTAAAATAGAATTTGTGTATAAAACGCTCAGCCAAACCCTTAAAGTTCTCAACGGAGTTTTTAGGAAGAGAAGTGAACCAAATATGTGCAGCTCCCGTTAAAGTGCTTAAGAAAGCTCGGCACCTCATCTCATCAGGTATTGAATAAATGTCTACTGCAGACTGATACATCACAATGTGATACACTGGTTTGGTACTACCATTGTACTTTGGAGACACCATCGATGGTTTAAATTTAGCAGGGGTTGGAAAGTTAACAATCCTTGCCACAAATGTGGAACCCTTTGAGAATCCCCTTTGTAATGGGTCTCGACTTTTTATGAGGTTCCCTATCTTCTCTTCCAACCGTTGAATGGAGTCATTCAATGGTTTAGCAACGTCGACTTGGCTGAGGTTATCCCCAGCCACCTCTAAGGGGTGGACCGAGGGTTCCCTAGCTGTTGCACAACATCGACTGTTGACCTCCTGGTCATAGTCTCGGCCATATTGGGGTCGACCATGATGAGACCGATGTTCACCACCTTCCCTTTTTGAGCCAATTACACTTCTTCACCTGGATAACCTCTGCCTCAGATCATTAACTAGTCCGAGCCTTTCAAAGGCTGACCCTCAACTTAAGCGATCAAAAGCATACCCTATTTATCGCGCATCCCCATATTGTCTTCCATATTGACCTCGGCTCTACTGTATAGGACATACAATGTTGTTTGAGACCTCGTACCTAGCCTCAGGGAAACGGTTTACTTGCCTCCCCATACGTAAATGCCTAGGGTCAGCAACATCCCTCCTCCATTGAGGAGTAGGTTGGTCTTGAATAAATGCTGGAGTAATCATCTTCGGTGAGACCCGAGGTGGTCTCATTATATTTTGTCTTCACTGGGCTAATTTCTCCTGCATCACTTGCTGAGTTGTAGCCAAGGACTTCAAGGCTACTGCCACCTTAGCCATCTCGGACTGGGGTGGTGCCTGGATGGAACAGGGTCCTCCAACACCAGATGGTGGAGGAGGTGGTGGTAACTTCGGTGCCATACGGTAAGACTAGAGAGATTACGATGAAAATATTAGAGAGCTTGGTACCTTAAATTACTTCTTTCAATGGTGACACAACTTCACACGTAGGGTGAGGCCTGGTTCACCACTAGAGTCTCCGTTGAGGTTAAGCTGCAAAAGAGGAAGAGATGAATCTTCTCTTTCCCACAGACGGCGCCATAACAATGATGCTGAAAATAGCACTACCAAATGAGGTGTTGACAAGCTCAAGCTAGTGAAAACAATGGCAGCATAAGAGTGTATATATATATATAGTAGAAGGAGGTGAGGAGAAGATGATGAACACTTGTATGTAAGTGGTTCATCCAATCTGGCCTACGTCCACTGTGAGTGTGTGAGTAATATCACTAGATGAAGACACTAACGGCCATAGATACAATCTCTCAAGCTTTATCTCTCTATCGTGTAGACTAATAGAGTTTCAGTTAGGGTTGTAATTATGGATCCCTTTACAAGGTAGCGGATGACCTCTATTTATAGTGTTTTTTTTTGGGGGGGGGGGTGTATTGTACCCCCCAAGCATGTAATGAGCATGTGTATGAGGATCGAACCAGTGTGACGATGACACCTGGATGATCTTATGTAGATAATGATAACCTCAATATTCCCTCACGTGGGGGGAATGATATGGTTACACGTTCTTGTAAATGCTCGGCCCTGTGTCCTTAACTGGTGTAACCCCGACCTGGATGAGTACGAGGTTAGTGGAGTCAAATGTAGTTTCTTTGTCTTCTCAAATCGTAATGACCTCAGCCAGGAGGGCTGGCGGATGTTATGTATGGGGTAACTATAACGTTGGCTGAGGCCGATAATGATGTTGGCAGTTGATTCAACCGATGAGACTTTGCTGACCTCGGTTGATGAAGAGTCGAGGTTGGTGTATGAGGGGCCGACCTTATGAGAGATGACCTTGCTGATGGTTATCATAAACTTCTTATCACCTCAGCTGTGAGACCGACCGAGGTTAGTTACTCTGAGTAAGAGGGTGCACTTTGGGCATATCAATGACAACGTTAGACAACCACTCGGGGTATAGGACCTATCTAATGAACTTGGCCTCTTCAAGATTTCTAACCTTGTCTCTGATGACATCATACTTTTCTCTTGAGTATACTCTTCTTCTCTGCTTGATGGGCTTGGCATCTTCTACAACATTAAGTTTAGGGCACATAATCTCAGGATTAATACCCGGCATGTCTGCATTGCTCCAGGTAAAAATACTTTGTCTCTTCCTTAACAGCTTTACTAGTTCCTCCTCGATCTCAGGTCTTAGGGCTTTACCGACTTAGATAGTTTTTTCTGGCTCGTCCTCATTGAGGATGATGGATTCTACCTCCTTCACAGCTTCTCCCTTTTTGAGCTTTGTTTCATCCCTTGGATCAAGTGTGTCAATGGTGTACATGGTTGTTGCCTTATTATGATTCTCTCTCTCTTCTGCAGAGTTAAAGTAGCATTCACATGCCGATCTTTGGTCACCTTGCACTTACCCTAATCCATAAGGAGTTAAGAATTTTAGAATTTGGTGGACTATTGAAGGCATGGCCTCAAATTCCTTGAGGGCTACTCATCCTATGATGAGGTTGTAAGATGAGAAGACATTTTCATCCATCATAAAGAAATTATTTTTTTTGGTCAACCTCTTAGGCCATTCATCTCCCATTCTAACATCCATTTCATACATACCCAAGGGATGAACCTTTTCATCGCTGAAGCCAATCAAGGGATGATGATAAGGGACAAGTCTAGCTCTGTTGAGGCCCATGATTTTAAAATAGGGCCAAAATATAATGTCTCCAGAACTACCCCCATCAACGAGGATCCTTTAAACTTCACACCCATGCACCCTTGTGGTGATGATTAAAGATTCATCGTGGGGATCTATGATACCCTTGAAGTCAAGTGGTGAGAAGCCGACCAGGAGGGTGTCCATATCTACTTTCTTTCTCTTCTCGCGCTTAACCTATGTAGATGCCAAGTTCATAACCTTAGCTTTAGTCACTGCTTTGGCCTCTGCCACATGAGCCTTGTGATCGTCTACCTCTAAGACACCCCCTGCTAGTTCCCTATAGATAGTGTTTATACCAAAAGAGATCATACCGACCCTCTTCACTGGGATATTATCATCCTTTGGTGTGTGCTCAGGGTCATCGTCATCATCATATGAGTCATCATTTCTTCTGGAAGGGGCATCCTCCCGACATTTATCATTTCTTTTCTTTTTGGGGTCGTCTCTTCCCCCCTTAGAGTCTCTACCATCCACATACTTTTTGAGCTTTCCAGACTTCAACATTTTTTCAATCTCGTCCTTCAGGGCGAAATACTTATCAGTTAGATGGCCGTGATTTTAGTGGAACTCGTACCATAAACTTTTATTTCTCTTATATGGAGGAGTCTTCAGCTTCTTCGGCCATCTAAATGATCTATCATTCTTTATTTTATTGAGGATGTGTTCGCAGCTCACAGTTAAAGGCGTATAGTGTGCAAACTTATCGTCTGCATTCCTCTTCTTTCCATCTTTTTTCTTTTGAAATTTCCCATTACTACTTCCATTTTCATCCTCATACTTCACAACCATTGCTTCTTCTGCGTTCATGACCTTTCCAGCTATTGCTAACACCTCGACCATAGACTTAGGAGGGTCTTTAGTAAGCTTCCAAAGTAGCTTTGCCTTCTGAATTCCTCCAATAAGGGTTCTCATGGCTATACTCTCTTTATAATCTTATACCTCTAATTTTTCCTCGTTGAACTCTGAGGCTTTCATTCTTCCCTTACTTTACATAAAGAAAGTGTGTTGTCTTCTTCAAAGGTCTTACCCCAAAACATAAGTTGTGAATAAATCACTTAACCAATCCTTTAAAACTCTCTATTGAATTTTTAAGAAGGGAAGTGAACCAGATATGTGCAACCTCAATTAGTATGCTTGAGAAAGCTCGACACCTCATCTCATCAGGTATTGAATAAATGTCTACTGCAGGTTGATACAATTGGATATGATGGACTGGGTTTTTACTTCCATCGCACCACCTTCCCTTTGTGAGCCAGCTATGCTTCTTGACCTGGATAGCCTCTGCCTCAGATCATTAACTGGTCTGAGCCTTTCAAAGGTCGACCCTCTACTTAGGTGATCAAAAGCTGACCCTCTTTGTCCTGCATCACCATCTCGTCTTTTATACTGACCTCGGCTCTGCTGTATAGGACATACAGTGTTATTTGAGACCTCATACGTCTCCCAACAGTCTATCGGGGCATCCTCTATCTCAATGTCATCGTACCTATCCTTAGGACAAGGGTTTCCTTCCCTCCCCAGGAATAAACGCCTAGGGTCAGCAACATCCCTCCTCCGGTGAGGAGTTGGTTGGTCCTTTCGTGGTGCCAGGGGTGGTCCCCTGGACTCATACTGTTGCTGAGAAGCCTATGGAGTAATCATCTCTGGTGAGACCCCAAGTGGTCTCATTATTATGTTTTGGCTTAACTGGGAAAATTTCTCCTGCATCACTTGCTGAGTTGTAGCTAAGGACTTCAAGGATGCTGCCACCTCAGCCATCTCGGACTGGGGTGGTGCTTGGCAGGAACTGGGTCCTCCAACACCAAATGGTGGAGGAGGTGGTGGTAACTTCGGTGCCATATGATTGAGCTTTTGGTGAAAGGATTATAAAGCTTGGAAACCTTAAGGGACCTATTTCAATGGTGAAATAACTCCACGCGAAGGGTGAGGCCTGGTTCACCACCAGAGTCTCCGGTGAGGTTAAGTGGTAAAAGAGGAAGAGATGAATCTTATCGTTCCCACAAACGACGCCAAAAATGATGATGCTAGAAACAGTACCACCAGATGGGGTGTTGGTAAGCTCATGCTAGCAATAATAACGACAGCACAAAGAGTGATATCTAGTAGAGGGAGGTGAGGAGAAGAGGAGAAACACTTGTATATAAGTGGTTTAGCTAATCAGGCCTACGTCCACTGTGAGTGTGTGAGTAATTTCACTATATGAAGGCACTAATGGCCATAGGTACAATCTCTCAAGCTTTCTCTCTCGACTGTGTAAACCAACAGAGTTTCAGCTAGGGTTGCAATTATCCATCCTTTTATAAGGTAGAGGAAGACCTCTATATATAGTGCCTGGGGGTGTAATGTACCCCCCAAGCATGAAATGAGCATGTGTATGAGGATCCAACCAGTATCCTGATGACACCTGGATGTTCTCATGTGGACAATGATAACCAAAATATTCCCTTATGTGGGGGGCATAATTCAGTTATAACTGATTTTCTCATGTGTTCCAAGCCTTCCGTATGCTTGCATGTGCTCGAACTTGTGTTATTAACTGTTGTGACCTCGACCTGGCTGAGTACGAGGTTGGTGAAGTCCAATAGTGTCGCTTTGTCTTGTTAGTTGCCAATTTGGCCTCGGCCTAGAAGTCTGGTCGAGGTTGTGTATGAGGTAAGATGTAACGTCGGCTGAGGAAGAGTACGATGTTGGCAATAGCTTATACCCACGAGACTTTGCTGACCTTAGCTGATGGCCAACCGAGGTTGGTCGATGAAGGGCCAAACTTGTAAAATACGACCTTTTTTATGGCAGTTGGTGCTTCTTGTCAACTTGTCTATTAGACGAGTCGAGGTTAGTGACCCTGAGTACGAGGGTGCACTTTGGGCATATCAAACGCATAATTCATACTTTCTTCATACGTTATTTTGGGAACATTTCTATGGATGACCTCATTTTACTTTATACATGGTATGAGTTGAATAAATTCGATCTCCATTATATAAACACCCTCACACACTCCACGAGGATATAAAAAGGAAGATAATAACACTAGCCTATGAGAGACCAAAATGGCGGGATGGGTACCTAACACCTTCCCATTCCGTAACTTAGCCCCCGAACCTTTGAACTATTGATTTTGTATGCATCAGTTTGTCCTTAATGCCATTATCTCGAAGTGGAAACATTTTTTTTGCCTGTTTTGTGCAAAATAGGCTGGCGACTCTATCTCTTCACATGTACCCACACACCGAGGAGGACCGAAGCAACCTTCTCAAGAGGGGTGCGAGACCGCGGTGCAGCCTTCCCGAGGGGAGATGTAACTCTCTCTTCTCCTCCCCCAAAGTCTCCGACCCCGGGATGGTCAGAGTGGCGACTCTGCTGGGGACTATTTTTAAGAGGACTAGACTCTGTTTGTATGGGTGTATTATTTTCTTGTAGATCCCCCCTATTTTTCATATTCCCCTTATTCCTTTTACATATATACGTCACGCTTATGCCACTGTTCACACACTTGTAGAAATTTTCCATGTACGATTCACACCACGTGCACCTAGGATCATATATATCCACATGTTGCACGTGCCACGTTATAAATTCATGCTTAGATGTTATTAACACACACCTCCACTTCTATATATCCATGCTCACTCACACTTAGCACACACCCACTCTCACTTGTTGGCTCTACTGTTTATACTTGTGTCTCATGCTCAGCTAGGCATGATCAATAAAGACCCTCTCTCCATAGGATACTAATCAAAGAATCATGCATGGTACACACAACATCAGCAAAGAACATTGCTATTGACCAAATTTTGTCCTATAATTGGGGAGTCACTCGTGATGGACGTTGTTCTGGAAGGTCACAGTTAGCATAAGCGATATGACTCTCACCTGCCATTGGCCAAGTACCTTCGACGTATATCGAATGGTTCCCCCACATCGTATCGCTTGACTGAAATCATGATGGGAGGTATATCGCAGGGAACTCGTTCAGATACGTCGAGTATATCAGATTCTCTCTCACATGTACCATCCCTACGAGGTATATAGTGAGTCAATTCACGTACACTTAAGTATATCAAATGGCTTGTCCACACGTACCAAGTGCCCCCAAAAGCAAGACGTATATTGTGGAAGTCACGCCAAAGGGGGAACACCTTCCAATTAACCCAACCAATTGCATACCCGCATACAGGTGTCAAGCTTAGGATACACATGTTAGATTTCCTGTTTTGACTCGAAACTCTGTCGAAATTCTGGGTCGGCCTACCGCCCAAATTTTTACGTAACTTTAAAAATGGGACCCTGCCCGTGAGCCTGGTAACAAGTCCAACCCTAGATTCTACATATGGTAAAACCCAATTTTTCCAGGCTCGGATCCCGTTTGGCATTTCATTTTTTCTTCTAGGCAAACGTAATACAAGTGAGAACATAATAATCATGCTGAGACCTATCTCTCGTCTTTTTCTCTCCCTTTCAAAAAGTGTCCAAATTTTTTTTTATCCTCATGTTTTCCAAAAAAATGTTAAAAACATTTTCCTCCTTATCTAGAAATAACAAATTCCCCTTTTTTTCTCTTCCGAAAATAAATCCCAATTTTTCTCCTTATCTGGTCGATCACATACCCTTTGGTATGGCTCCCTATTGGCTTCGGTCTTTAGTAGAACCGCCCTGAAGTTCTATCAGTCCTCTTACCCCTTCTGAGTCCGAGATTCACCCACCTTCCATGGAGAACATGGATCAAGTGCTGAATGTACAATTAGATTTATTGACAGTTCTAGCTCAGCTCACTGCCAAAATTAACAACCTTCAAACCTAGGTTCATGATATGAAAAGAAACCGGGTCCTTATCCCCGAAGAGATCGAGGTCCTTTTCTCTTGCGCTATGTACAGACTTTCTGGGAACTACATGGACTACACCCACACGTCTCCTTATCCTAAAGTCACGTTACCAAAAAAATTCAAGATGCCCAATATCGAGAAATTTGGACACAGTGGACCCCCGATCGTTCATCTCCATAGCTATCACCGAACCATGACTCTCGTAGGGGTTTCTGAAGAAATAATGGCCGAGATATTCCAGCAGACTTTGAAAGATAGCGCTCTTCGTTGGTTCTTATTCCTTGAGGAATCTAGAATCCGTAGTTGGGAAGATGTATCCTGCGAGTTCATGTCACAGTACAAGTACAACGAAGATCTAGAAGTTGCCCATCGTGACTTGGAGATACTTAAGTAGAACCCTGGTGAATCAGTCAGCACCTTCATAACAAGGTTGAGAGTAAAATCATCTACTATGACCAATCGGTCTTTCGAAGAAGAACATATCAGTATCGTAAATAAGAAATTCCTACCCCATGTCCGAGCAATAATGGGAGGACAATATTACCCTCACTTTCGAGCCCTTCGAAAAGCAGGTTTGGAAATCGAAAAAGGGCTTGTTAAGATAGAAGTCGAGTTGAGAAAAACCTCGGGATAATTTGCTCCTAGAAAGTTTGAAAAACCTGCTAGTACCGCGGTTTTTACCATCAGCGACATCTATCAGCCTGCCGTTTCATGGGCACCAGAAATTTGCCCAAACCCAATCTGGAAGGAATGCACTGAGCTTCATGCTCCTCTCTCCAAAGTCTACCAGACCCATTTCGAACGAAATTTGATCAAACCCTCGGACCCCCATCTATTACCGTACCCACTTCCAAAAAACTTTAAACCTGATGCCCATTGTGACTTTCACTAAACTGCTGGCCATACTACTGACCAATGTTTCCATCTCTGAAATTTGATCCAAAGCCTGATTAACCGGGGTGTCATTTCCCCACCACTAATCCCAAACCAAACACTACCCTTAATCCACTCCCAAATCATACAAATTCCATCTTCCTAAAAGAAAACTCAAAATTTTACCCATCCACCCAAATCATGCTGAGTAAATCACAAGTGATACCCATATACTCTCTCAAACCTTTCCAAACATGCCCATATTTTCTCTTACACCCTACCAACCTTACCGATTAAGCCTTATCCCTTCTCACCAGAGCATGCATTACTATCCGCACCCATACTGGAGGTAAAGATATGGAACTGTTAGAAGTTTTGAACCAACTCTTCGAGTTCGGGCAGAAATTGTCCTCCCAGATGACCATCCACTGTCAGAGATTTAGTGGGTTGTTCTTAAAATCTCGAAAATGGGCCCGAGAGTCAAGCAATTTGGTGGTGCCAACCGAGGAAGTCAGTCTAGATGACATGGTCCAGATCTTGGAAGATTTGTTTCAACAGAATGGCAATATTTGTAGTGTATCCAAGGTACTCGATGCTTTGAAATTACAAGGGCGTTTGGTCCCCTCAGTTCTGCATTTCCCTGCATAATGGGAGGAATTATACGAAGAGGTCGTGGGAGATGTGGAGTGCATTGACTTTGCATGGAAAAATAACATCTTTTCCACCGCATGGGGGGACGACTTCTAAGATTCAGATGAAGAGAAAGATTCAGAGAAGACTAGATTGATAGATGACAAATGCGGGATGATATCATTCGAGGAGATGCTAGGAAAAATCAACAAGGTGGCCGAATAACCCGATATCGATGAAAAATAGGATTTTTATTTTCCCTTATTCTGTGAACCACATAACCGGGTCAGGAAGACATTACCAAATCCCAAATCTATAATCATCAACAAGATACAAAGGGAAGGGTGTCGAGAATCTACTTATGCCAGAAATGGCCCTTGAGGAAAGTAAGATTATTGATCAACTGAAGAAATCCCAAGATAACATCACTTTATGTGGACTCTTTACGTCTTCCCAACTACACCGAAATTCCCTAATCAAGCTACTCATAGGACCCACAGTTCCTCCCTCAACCACACCAGGAGAAGCGATAAACCTAATTGGATCCTTGATCTCTACTCAAATTCGCTCATTTTCTAAAAAAGAAATCCCTAAGACTTGTCCCAACCACAATCATGCTCTTAATATCTCTGTTGAAGTTATGGGGAAAATCGTCCCCATTTCTCTCGTCGACAACGAATCATCTCTAAAAGTTTTCCCATTAAGAACCCTTAATTGTCTGGGATTGAAAGTGGGGGACCTTGCTCCAACCTCTAATACCGTACGTGCCTACAACAACACCCGTCGAGAAGTAATGGGATCAATCAAGATTGTAATAGGGGTTGGCCCTATAAATCCTGTTGTTGAATTCCAAATGATCGACATCCCAGCCTATTTCAATAAACTCCTCGAAAGACCATGGCTCCATAGCATCAAATGGGTATATTCTTCCCGTCACCTGAAATTAAAGTTCTTCACCAACGAGCAGGTTATTACCATCTTGGGAGATAATGACAAAACAAAGAATGTAAGCACCGATAATCCAGTACTCGAAATATAACACGGGGTCAATGATATGCTTCTATCAAGATTCCAAGTTCAACCACTCCTACTCCCAACAGGGGATGACTTCAAATATAGGATTTATCCGGAATATAACTCACATGGAAACGTTAATGTAATCCAAATGTTCAATAACATTCACTTTATGCCCAGACTGGGGGTAGGGCGAAGACAGTAAGGAATAATTGAACCTATTGTGTTGAAAGAAGCCTTTTCTCCCTGTGGCTTGGGCTATCAGCCGTCAGAAGAAGAACTCAGATTGATCCACCAGTCTCGACTAAAAAAGAGGTTAAAATGCACCAGAACTTTCCCGGGAGATTCCCTAAATGGAATATTCAACAAAGAAGGTGAAGATTTCCCCTTCTACGACTTCCCTAAACCTTAGTATAACCATGTAGACAAAGGGATGAAACCAGGAATGGAGATCTTCTTTCAATATCGCTACCCATGGGACGAGAGTTCCCAACACCGTATATAACCACACATTAAAGAGACCACAACTGATACCGAGGATTCTGAGGGAAGTGACTCCGAAGACTCTTTCAATTTACAGATACTGGGGCTGACACTCTGCATGATCCACTTAGGGGATACATTATCTAACTCGTCTTGTCTCATCTAAGATGCTGATGTACCTCTTCTCAACTGGCATGCTGCACCCGTGCCACCTGCTAATGTCTAACCTAACCCCGATGTTTGTCCCCTTTCCCCTTTAGTTGCTTCCCCTCACTCTGATTTAATCGAGACCTCCTTTGTTGAGTTTCTTAATGTTGTTTTTCCTATCAATGAAATAAACGAAGATTTTAAGTATCTTGTTGTGCCTTAAATTAATTGTCTTGATTCTAATCAAGCTCTTGATGATGATGATTTTGTAAATGAATAATTCTTAACTCATCTAAATAAGGTTAATAACAAATAACATAATCGCGTTCGAGTTAATGAAGATGAAACTATTATTATTAATCTCAATTCTAATAGAAAATGTGTGCGATTAGGATATGGGACACCCTCAATGAGCATGAGAGTGAGAAACTCAAAGAACCACTAAAGGAATTCATGGATGTCTTCTCATGGTCCTATGATGATATGACCGGCATTGACCCTGAGATAGGCCAGCATGAGATTCCAACTCTCCCAGACTATAAACCGGTCAAATAGAAATTACAAAATCTCTGTACTAAAGGGTCACTCAAGGTTAAA
Organism: Sambucus nigra; assembly: GCA_949130495.1. Taxonomy (NCBI): domain Eukaryota; kingdom Viridiplantae; phylum Streptophyta; class Magnoliopsida; order Dipsacales; family Adoxaceae; genus Sambucus; species Sambucus nigra. The sequence continues at coordinate 295,333,580 of OX422218.1, read as the reverse complement.
GAATAAATAGTCAAGAAAATGAATGTGGGCTTCATTCGTGTGATCGAATATCCCACGTGGATAGCTAGTATCGTATCCATCCCCAAATCAGGAAGGAGGGTTTGCATGTGTGTCGACTACCGAGACTTGAACAAGGACTCTCCGAAGTATGATTACCCACTACCCAACATCAACATGATTGTGGATAATATGGCCAGTCATGCTCTTAAGTATTTTGTTGATGGGTTTGCCAGATATAATCAGATCAAGATGCACCCAGATCACCAAGATAAAACCGCATTCATCATCCCTTGGGAACCTTTTGCTACACTATCATGCCATTTGGTCTAAAAAATGCGGGGGCTACCTACCAGAGGGCTGCCACAACCATTCTGCATGATCTGATACACAAGGAAGTCTAGGTCTACATAGATGACATGCTTATCAAGTCCAAGACTAGGGAAGACCATGTTCCCTCTCTCCGAAAGTTTTTCGAACGACTGCAACAATACCAGATGCGGTTCAACCCACAAAAATGTGTCTTCAACGTCACTAAAGTAAAACTTATAGGATTCATGGTTAGTGAGAAAAGGATAGAGGCAGATCCTGCCAAACGAAAAGCCATACTTGAGATTCCAACACCTCAAATAGAAAAGGAAGTCCGAGGATTCTTTGGGAAATTACAGTACATCACCAGGTTCATCAGCCAATTGACTTCCATCTGTGAACCAATCTTCAAACTCCTTCGAAAGGATTCAACTAAAGTATGGAACGAAGCTTGCCAAGAAGCCTTTGACCAAATCAAGCAATTGAAAAACCGTAGACCCCCAAATTTTAAAACTTTCACTTTAATTTACTAAAAATGCGGAATAAAGATGGTTCGACACAAATGACAAATTATAATTTCTTAAAACAAATTAAAATTAAACACAACAAAGTGAATAAAAGTAAAGTCACAGACACTTTAAATTCACTCAAACCAAATTAATTTAATTATCAAGTTTAAATAAATTAGACAAGAATATTATCCAATTAATTTAGTTCCAACTTGAATTAAATTAACTTAAACTAAATTTACCCAAAAAATTAAACATCCACTATTTTAATCAAGAATGCAAATTAAAACCAATTTTATGTTTTTACCCTAAGAATGAGTTCTAGGTGATTTGTGCAAAAGATAGAATAAATTCACAATCCCACAACACGACGATGTACGAGGAAAAACCCAAATCGGAAAAAACCTCGGACGGCACTGGCCTAACAAATTAAATAAGTATGGTATGAATTTTACAAAGACTCGACAAGAGGACTTACACAACCGACTCGACTCCCTTCAAGCCTTGATGCGCTCCTTCAATCTTCAACCTCCGCCTAGCAAATAATTAATTTCGGAGTCCACCGGAACCTTGGAGTCCACCAATTGAGACCAAGCAACCATCAACCACACATGGTTCCTTTCACGATGTCAGAATGTCGCAGCAAAATAAAAAACTTCTTGTTCTTTGAGGGATGTTGAAGAAAACCCATACTCTTTTCTTCTTGGGAAGAAAAGTGAACCTAGTGCCAAACACTCCAAGCAAATAATATAGATGTAGAAACTTGGATAAACACTAAAACAGTTGGGTGTATGTGTTTTTGGTAGGAATTATTTCATGGATTCACAAAAACAAAAAACACTGAACTTTTGATGTTAGAAAATTTTCTCTCCAAATATTCTCTCAAAAAGTGTCTAGAAGTTATCAAAAGTTGGTTTTTCAAAATAGGTTCTCGTACTAAATAAATCTGAAAGGAGTTAGTGGGAACAAAGGAGTGGGATCATGGAGAAAAACTGCAAAACACTGCCAAAAAAATTCCTCTCGTTCGAACGGCCATCTAACGATGTTCCAGTGGCCAAATGGGAAAAGTCGTTGGCAAACTTTTTCGAACGACAATTTCGAACGAAATCCCAAAAATTTTAAATTTCATTTTAAGCCCAAAACTTTTTATTCAAAGTTCTAAAATAACTGTCTGAAAATAAAATTCATTTTAAAATAAAATTCATTTTAAAATAAAATTCATTTAAAAATAAAATTACACCCTTTAAACTTATTCCAAGTCTCCTACAAATAAATAAAAGCATTCATACCTTTGCAGACTTGAAATATGATGTTGATGACGTGAAAACGTGGCACTAAAACTAGGCAATAATGTTCTCTTGATAAGTACGCCGCAACGTCTGCAACTCAAACTTGTCATAGGCTTGAATGATACATAAGAACACTATACTATGACTCAAATGTTTTTGTTCTAAATTGACCCAATGCTACATAAAACTCAATTGGAGACTTGTGACCATACAAATCTCCCCCATTGGCTATTCCAGGACAAAAACCAAAACAAAATCCTACAGGGACGTCAAGCTCTACTAGACTCAAAAACTTCCCACCCAAAAATAAAAAATACAAGCTGAACTCAAAACCCGAGGATGATTACTATCTTTGTTGATGAAAGTTGCCGTTAGAATAATTCCTGCACACTTAAGCAAAATATTAAATGCATAGGGAATATCAAAAGTTTAAATGCAATTAAAATAAATACTCCCCCTAAATTAATTCTCACGTTGTATCCACTATGATCTACCTAAGAAGGTCGTGACTCCCCCTAAGTTAAATCTCCTAAACTAAAGGTTTAGAAACAACTTCTCCCTGTTTTTGTTCAGGAATAGATAAAGGATTAGGAATTAATTAAGTACACATTCTCCCCAATCTAACTAAGTACCATTTCTCCACCTAAAAACTACATAATGGATAAAGTATGGGAAAGAAAGTAAACATGATTGAGCATAAAGTGATAAGAACATGAAAGCATATGGGAAATTATAGCATGAACTAATCCACAAGAAGGATAAATAGATACCAACATATTGATGCAAAAAAATGATACCAATTTGACAAATAGGATACTAAGCATGTGATATCAAACAAAATTCGCAATGATGAATAACAAATATGAATTAAAAGCATGAATGGACTAGCTAGACATAGCAAAGACTCAAAATAAAAAAATACCCTATATATGTATACACAATGAATAGCACTAACATAGACGCATATATACATAGGTATAAACACCACTAATGACACAAAATATATTAAGTTTTTCACACTCGTATGTCAAAAATGTGTCCAAATATATGTGGTAAATGAAAGTGTAGGGGTGTGAACTAGTAACAATTAAATTTCGACCCAATCACTTAAGACATGCTCACGGAGTTCTCATTTGATTGCAAAATTTTATCACATTTAGATATAGCCTCATGTGACAATATAAATTGAACTCAATGAACAAACATACACAATGCATACAAGCCTAGAAGTTTGATGATTCTACAAACCAATAGAGTCATGATAATGAAAACACAACTAGGATAAACGGGCATTGTGTAAAACCGTTGATATAATTATAGAATGACTATATCAACTTAACAAAATAGGCCTTGGCAAATATTTTTCTTTTAATGCCATTTTATTTTAGGCCTATGGACCACGTATTTCTTTTAGGTCCACTATAAATGGTGGCTTACTCGCAAAGGATAAATTTCCTTTCGGAGCCCTTCCTCGTGCACATTCATATAAAAAAAAATTATATCGCACAAATCTCACGTGCAACGGATTTACCATGCACAAGTCCTCCTAGGTCATAAAATATGTAGATGACAAGAATGGTAGGAGCACATATCACTTAGCTCAAATATACATGTGACATTTAAATTTCAAATGAGCTCGTGCATGTGTGAAAAGAGGTATATAAAAATAGAATCCATTAAGCAACACAAAATCCAACTACTCCATGTAAGCATGGCAAAGATCATTTTAAGGATTAATAATCTTAACCAAAAGTTCTAGCCACATGTAAACGAAAAGGAAAGGATTCGAACACAAGTATATGCCACATAGAGTGTGTATAAAAAACATGAAACCAAAAAATCTTTTTGAGTTTTAGAAATTTTTTAACCAAAAATAAAAATATTTACTCAAAAGACAAACAAAATCTTTTGTATTTTTTTTATTTAATGCAAACTAAAATGAAAGAAATGTAATACAAAAGATAAAAAAATCATAAATCTAGAAAGTAATATGTGATAAAGCAATGAATAGAAAATGATAAACAAGTATACAATTAGCATGATAACGTAGCATGAAGCATAAAAGATAATGTATGCAAACAACTAACACATTCAACCTTTGGATGAGGTATCGTGTGAAAGTAAATGAGAATAAAAAATCTTATATTGTAAAGATACCAAGCCGGATCTCCTAATACAAACTAATGATCAATGACGATCACGGGATATAGGAAACTTAGCTACCTCGGTTTCCTTACGTTGGTATTTTCTAGGACCTCGTTTAAGATATAAAAAAAACTTCCTAAGATGACCTTTTTGACCACAATGTGAGCACCTAAAGACTCGGTAAAAAACTTACCTAAGGAATGGCCTATAACATTGTTCCTAGAGGATTCTCCTAAAATATTGGTTTTGTCTTTAAGAGTTGATTCATTGCAAGTATCGAAGCCTAAACCACAAGTGTCATTTTTAATTTGGACCGTTCCTAAAATTTTATTTAATTTCTATGAATGACTCTCCAAATCAAATTTGACTCTACTTGAGTCTCTCACTTTTTTCTCAAGTTCTATAATCCTAGAATCAATCAAACTCTTACTCTCTTCAAACTCAAGAAGATCATTTTTCATATATTCCATTAAACCTCTAAGGCTATCTCTCTCGCCTTCTACATATTCAAGCTTCTCTCGAAGAGCTCCCTCTCGTGTCCTAAGGTCATAAACTAATGCACTCTCATCAACAACCTTGGCACTCTCCTTTAAACTAGCTTATAACTTCAAATTTTCTCTTTTTAATTTAATAGATTCATCGTATAGTTCTTGAAATGCAAATTGAAGTTCACTCACATCAACCTCTTCTTCATTTTCACTCCTTCTCTCTTATTCACGTTCACAACCATAAAAAATAAGGGAATTATAAACTTTGACCTCAGAAGTGTCATGTATTTGTATATCTTCATGGGAAGATTTATTATCAGTTCTCACATGACTTTCCATGAACGCGACAAAGTTGCGCTCAATGGGGGAAGCGAATCCCTCTTCCTTATCACTATCACTAAGGGTAGCATTATATGAAATTGGTTGTTTACCCTCTTTCCTTAGTTTAGTGAGGCATTCAAAATCCCTATGGCTATAACCCTCACAATCATAACACCTATTAGACTCGTCCATATGTGAATTTTCATTAAAAGTTTTGGGGATCTTTTCGGCTTTGTCATGCTTAGAATTTTCAAATTTCTTAAAATCATTTTTAAATTTATCTTTGTTAAATTTAAGAAATTTATGAAACTCCCTAGAAAACATAGCCATGTCCTACGAGTCACTATCACTCTCATCAACCACAACTTGTTTTTTCTCCTTTCGGGCTTTTAAAGCAATGCCCTTATTGATTTTCTTTTCATTTTTGGAGGGGAACATATCTAGTTCACAAGTTTGTAAATCACCTACTAGTTCCTCAAGTTTGGTAGAGTTAAAGGTGGGTAAATAATTTAAAACGGTCACTTTAGGAATAAATCTCTCGGGTAGGGACCTTAAAATTTTCTTTACTACTCGGTCATTGGGTATTTTCTCTCCCATATTAAAAGATAAATTAACTATATCGGAAAGTCTAGCATAAAATTCATCAAATGTTTCTTTTTCATTAATTTTGATGGTTTCAAATTGAGTGGTGAGGTTTTGGAGTTTAGAAGCCTTAACGACACTAGTTCCCTCTTGAGTGAGTTGTAATATATTCCAAGCTTCCTTAGCGATTTCACACGTCATGAGACGTCGGAATTCATCCGGTATGACCATGCTAAACAAGGCATTTAAACCTCGGGAATTAAAATTAGAAAGTTTAAATTCATTCTCACTCCATCTATCTACGAGTTTGGGAACACGATTATTTTCTACCAAATGTGTGGATGGGGACCACCGATTAACAATAGACCACCAAACTCTCTCGTCGATAGATTTTAGTGCAGATTTCATACGCGCTTTCCAATACGCGTAACTGGAACCATCAAAAATAGAAAATTTTGAAAATGAGAAAAATTCCATTTTTAACCAAAAGTATTTAAAAGGGCCTTAACGCAATAAATTAGCGCTCCCGCTCTGATACCAATCTGAAAAACCGTAGACCCCCAAATTTTAAAACCTTCACTTTAATTTCCTAAAAGTGCGGAATAAAGATGGTTCGACACAAATGACAAATTATAATTTCTTAAAACAAATTAAAATTAAACACAACAAAGTGAATAAAAGTAAAGTCACAGACACTTTAAATTCACTCAAACCAAATTAATTTAATTATCAAGTTTAAACAAATTAGACCAGAATATTATCCAATTAATTTAGTGCCAACTTGAATTAAATTAACTTAAACTGAATTTACCCAAAAAATTAAACATGCACCATTTTAATCAAGAATGCGAATTAAACCTAATTTTATCTTTTTACCCTAAGAATGAGTTTGAGGTGATTTTTGCAAAAGATAAAATAAATTTACAATCCCACAACACGGCGATGTACGAGGAAAAATCCAAATCGAGAAAAAACCTCGGACGACCTTGGCCTAACAAATTCACTAAGTATGGTATGAATTTTACAAAGACTCGACAAGAGGACTTACACAACCAACTTAACTCCCTTCAAGCCTTGATGCGCTCCTTCGATCTTCAACCTCTGACTAGCAAATAATTTCGAGTCCAACGGAACCTTGGAGTCCACCAATTGAGACCAAGAAACCATAAATCACACATGGTGCCTTTCACCATGTCAGAATGCCGCAGTAAAATAAAAAACTTCTTCTTATTTGACGGATGTAAAAGCAAACTCAAATTTTTTTCTTCTTGGGTGGAAAAATGAACCCGTTACAAAACACTCCAAGCAAATAATATAGATGTAGAAACTTGTATAAACACTAAAACAGTTGGGTATATGTGTTTTTGGTAGAAATTGTTTCATGGATTCACAAAAACACAAAACAATGAACTTTTGATGTTGGAAAATTTTCTCTCCAAATTTTCTCTCAAAAAGTGTTTAGAAGTTATCAAAAGTTGGATTTTCAAAAGTGGTTACCGTACTAAATAAATCTGGAAGGAGTTAATGGGAATAAAGGACTGGGATCATGGAGAAAAATGGCCAAAAAAATTCCTCTCGTTCGAACGACCATCTAACGATGTTCCAGTGGCCAAATGGGAAAAGTCATTGGCAAACTCGTTCGAACGACAATTTCGAACGAAATCCCAGAAAGTTTAAATTTCATTTTAAGCCCAAAAACTTTTTATTCAAAGTTCTAAAATGACTTTATGAAAATAAAATTAATTTTAAAATAAAATTTATTTTAAAATAAAATTACACGCTTTAAACTTAGTCCAAATCTCCTACAAATATATAAAAGCATTCATACCTTTGGAGACTTGAAATATGATGTTGATGACGTTAAAACGTGGCACTAAAACTCGGCAATGATGTTCTCTTGATAAGTACGCCGCAACGTCTTCAACTCAAACATGTCATAGGCTTGAAGGATACACAAGAACACTACCCTATGACTCAAATGTTTTTGTTCAGATTTGAGCCAACACTATATAAGACTCAATTGGAGACTTGTGTCCTTACAACAATACCTAACCTAACCCTTGGGGCTCATGATACCATAACCTGATATTCCCTTACTCTAATACCTAATCGTAACCGATACTATCGTTGGGGCTTTGCTATCCTAATATCTAAAAAACGCCCGCAAAGAGAGAGCCATCTACTATGCCAGTTAATAGCTGTTCAGTTACGAAGTTAACTACACTGCCTTGGAAAAAGCATGTGCCGCTCTTTTCTAGGTTACCCAAAAGTTACGGCACTACATGCTCGCCTTCCATATTAAGATTGTATCCCGAATGGATACCATCAAGTACTTGCTCGAGAAACCTTCCATGTCCAATCGAATGGCCCATTGGTTGATGCTCCTAGAGGAATTTAGTATCACTTATGTTATGCAAAAGGCCAAGAAAAGAATATCCATATCTGAATACCTTGCTGACTACCTTATAGAAGAGGCCGACATATGGATCTCTGAGTTCTCAGATGAGAATATCCTCTGTAACTCCCAAGAATCCCTTCGATGGAAAATGTTCTTCGATGGCGCTAGCAACATGAAATGGTATGGCATTGGGATACTCCTAATTTCCTCTGATGACTCTCACACTCCCATTTCCATCAAGATGGAATTTTCTTGCACCAATAACATGACTGAATACTAGGCATGCACAGTAGGCCTCAAATTTACCCTCCATAAAGGAATTCGATTCCTCGATATTTATGAAAATTCAGCCTTTATCATCAGTCAAGTACTTAAAAAATGGAAGGTCAAGGACGAGAAAATCCTACCCTTCCATGCCAACCTAGAAGATATAGATTCCTAATTCCATAAAATAACCTTCCACTACCTGCCCTGAGTAAAGAATAATCGAGCCGATGCCCTTGCTACCTTAGCCTCCATGATTGACTTGCCCGAGGGAAAAACATGGCCCCTTTCCTTGTCCAAAAGAAAGACAAACCAACCCACTGCTACCACATTGAGCTTGGCATGGAGGAAGATCCCAATATAGCCAACTGTTGGTACTATGATATTTGGCACCTCATCAAACATGGTTGGTATCCCCAATGATCTGATAAGAAAGACCGAGTAACTTTTCACAAACTGGTTGCCCGGTATATTGTCTGTGAAAAAGCACTATTTAAGAGAAACTTTCATGGAACCCATTTGCACTGCATCATAGGGGCCGACATTGAAGAAATGATGCAGAAAATCCACAGTGGGGAATGCGGACCCCACATAAATGGCCATATTCTCGTTAAAAAGATCATCTTACAAAGTTACTACTGGACCATCATGGTTCAAGATTGCACAGCCTACGTTGGAAGATGCCTCAAATGCTAACATTTTTCCAACCTACAACACTTTCCCCTTTGGGAATTATACAACATGACTTCTCCCTGGCCATTATCCATATGGGGCATTAACATCATAGGTAATGTCACACCAAAAGCATCCATCGGTAACGAGTTCATCCTAGTCTCCATTTACTACTTCACCAAATGGGTCAAAGCCGAGTCATACGCAGTTCTGAATGCCAAGAAAGTGGGCAAGTTCATTAAGGAAAACATCATATGTCGATATGGGGTCTCGCATGAGCTGGTATCAAACAACGGGATACACTTCAAGGAAAAAGTTAGAGAGGTGGTTGACGAGTATGGAAGTCAAAGACATAAATATTCTCCTTACTGACCTCAGATCAATGGCACAGTCGAGGCAGCTAATAAGAACCTCAAAGCCATTATCAGTAAGATGACCGAGAGTTATTGAGATTGGGTCGACATTATCCCTTACGCCCTCTGGGGCTATCACACTTCAGTTCGAACCACTATTGGGGCTAACCCTAACTCTCTAGTTTATGGTATGGAAATGCTACCCGTGGAGCTGGAAATCCCTTCACTTAGTGTTATGCTTGAAAGCAAGGTTCGTGAGGAAGACTGGTACCAAAGATGTCTTGACCAGCTGTCCCTCTTGAACAAAAGAAGGATGAAAGTTCTATACCACATACAAGGGTACCATCGCCACATAGCGCGATCATTCGATAAGAGAGTTAAGGACCGCGATGTACGAGAAGGGGACTTAGCCCTTAAAGAAATAGTAGAGCCCATCTGGGATGCCAAAGGGAAATTTAAGACTAATTGGAGCGACCCATACATCATGAATAAGATCCTATTAGGCACCGCCGCGTGCTCACCGACCTGGATGGAGAAGAAATGGCACGTCCATTCAACCTGAACCGTGTCAAGAAATTCTACCCCTAGTCCAAAATCTCGGTGCATTGAGACTCTTCTCATATCCCTTCTATTCTATAAAAAAGGAGAAAAACTCTTCATTTCCCCCTAATGAGAACTACGTGGGGTCCGATCCTCTAAAAACCTTTTTTCTTTCAAAAAAATGAATTTCAGAACATTTTTAAAACCCTCAGAGGCACGTAGGTAGCTCATCCGTTCACATGAGCACGACCCTTTTTTTTTCAGAAAATGCTATTCTTTTCTTATCCTCGAGAACGGCAGTTCATTTTTAACATATACATGAACAAAAGGATTATGTATGCCTTAGCGATTGGTATAGATAATTCAAAATGCAAAGGTAATCAAGAGGCACAACTAGATGATCAAATACTTATTTATTTTTTTATCTGAAATTTCAGTACAATTACATCGGCATAGGGAGTCAAAAAACTTCCCTTTTCAGCCTACTCCTAACTTCCTTATAAAAAAACCTCTAGTTATTCCCACAAAAAATACAAAACCACACCCATTTCAAAAAGCTTCACAAAGTCCTAACCACAGCTACTAGTGGAAGTAACCCCATCATCACCTGCATCTTGGGGTCCCCAAACCTCCCTTTCCTTAATGGAGTATCGTAGATGCTCCATATAGTGATAAGCCCGGACTAGCTTGGGGAAAACCACAACGCCTCCCTCCATCGTGTCAGATATGGCAAACAACATTTGCCTAATCTCCACAGCCAGCATCCTGGCCACTACCTTCTTCCATAACCACTTCATGTAGTCCCCGGAGCCGTATCAGACTCTACCCAAAGATTGAGAAGGACAGGTCTACGGACGATGATTCTTCCACAGAGATCCAAGTAGCATGCTCATATGCTCTACAAAGTCCTCCACAGGAAAAAAGTTTAGTGTTCGCGGTGGCACTATTTGCTCCCAACCAAACAGGCGCAACAACCACCAGGGAAACTAAAAAGAGGTCTGCCTGAGTCCAACCAACCGGATATATTGGTACTCCCCGAGTTACAGAATGGGTAATAACTACCCCCACCAAGGCACTGACTAGCGCAAGCCCTGAACCTCATAATCTATAAACTAGTTCCCCCAACACTCAATTTTTAGGACTACACTAATGAAATAACTCGAGAAGAAGTTTGGCACCGTCGATAAAGGATACACAAGTGGAACTGCCATACGGAACCTCTCCGATAAGCACATAAACAACATTACAGGGCTACCCTTCAGAAAGTCAGAACGACCTTCCCGCCAGGTAACCAGACCATTCAAAGTCTCTGCCAATATCACCGCTGTAGGATTGCGACGGTACGACATCCAGGAAATGATAGTCGCAAGTTGGGGGTTCACTAGAATTTTCCCAATCACCAACAAAACTTTTAAAACCATTCCTAGAATAACTACCCCAGCATATCCGACATCAGCCACATCCTGCGAATGCACGGGTCGCAGCATCGCTGGAAGAGAAATTATTCCTCCTGTAACCAACGTCCTGGTTACCAAAGGCAAAATATAAAGAAGCCTAGCCAGCAAATCCCTAGGAGAATGAGAAAACTTAGGCAAATTCGCAGTAATACTAGGATGTATCCCTAGCATGGCAGAAAATTCCTCATAGGTAGGACAAATTTCATCGAACCCGAAGCCAAAGACATGGTCCTCAGGGTACCAAAATTCCACTGTTACCATCAGCATATTCCACTCAATGGGCCGATTGTGCCACAAAGAGACTCGCCACATGTGGAAGGCGTAATAATTAACATTGTAAGAACACATTGCTTCCAAGGCTTCGAGGTAGTTGGCGAACTCAATGCTACCAGGGAGAGCCATATTGCAAATCAAAGAGATGATAAACAAGTAAGAATGTGAGAAAGAATGGAAATGAAAGTGTGAGGAGAAAATCCTAATTTAAATCCCTATTTATACTTTAAAACTCTCAAGAAAAGATAATAAACCCTACATATTTCGGAGTAAAACTTGCCCCATTAAGTACCAAGAAATTGAAGAAAGTGAAATCAATGCCTTAGGTTGATTGGACTGAACTGACGCGCCAATAGGCAGGACAAGGGTCAGGCCGATCATCAACCCCTTATTTTCGGAAAATTCCCTTTTTCATCTTTTGTCAAAATAAAAAACTCAATAAAAATAAATTTTTATCTTAAGGGAATTATGAATTTCCTCATGCTTTTACTTATCCCATTTTAAAATAAAATCCTTCTCAAGTCAAATTTTAAATTCTTTTTATGGTCTCCGCTGCAAAGTAAAAAGAGTATGTGCATTAATCACTGAAGCAAGAATTAATAAAAACTCTGTCTCTATTTGCATATATTTTTCTATTTTACATTGACATCTTGCAGGAAAAAAGAAAGAATAAAACAACGGGACTCATCCTAAACCCATTTCTCTCTCTCTCTCTCTCTCTCTCTCTTCACCTACAAATTCTCTCCCCCTCTATTCTTTCTCTCTTCTCTCTCTCTCTCTCTCTCTCTCTCTCAGATCCTCCATCCCCACAGTGCGTCCTTTTCCCCCTGCGGTGAGACGATGTACCACCACTTCTAGAACTCGACCCTTCCCATGAGGAGGTAGACGATACCAAGAAAGAATGGACTGAAATCGCATCCTTAATATCGCCAGTCGCCGAATATACCCAATCCCTAATATCCCTCAACCAAGTGTGGAGACACGGATGTGCTACAAAAGAAACCAGAGAAATCGAATCAGTCCGGCCCTCCTCAGGAAATCAAAAGAAAAAGAAACATGAAGTGTACCTCAAGCCGAAGGACCTCCTCTATCAGGCCCAACTCCTTCGGGTCCATTGTATTGGGATGATGTTGTAAATGCACCGACCCTCCATCAGTTCACCAAATATTGTAACTAGGCGAGAACAGTCATACAAAAGGAGCCTCTAAAGTCGTCATTGCCGCTGACGTCATCGCACCGCCCATACTGTGGGAGGATTCCACTTGCGGACTCGAACCTACGTAAGGAAAAGGCATCACATCATTTATATTGGGAGGCATCAACCAGCTCGACACGAAATCTATGTAATCGTACATTATCGTGGTGTCAGTATACATCGAGTACGGATCTCCCATCATCACCACCACTCATGCATCTTCTGATATCCTGCACTCGCCTCATGAACATAGGGGGATTTATCGGAGACACGGAAACCTCGTCCTCTATGATCTGTCAACTATTTTCTCCCCGAGGTACCAAGAATAGCCAAACTCATGCGCCAGCAAACACCGCATCTGTGCATATCCCCCAGTCACCCCAGTGTGCTGAATGGCCATCCCCCAAGGATAAAAGGTCACATGCAAATTCCTAGCAAGAGTAAAAGATCAATATCAACATCAAAACCATTATAAGAAAGGACAGTCTCAAAATAAAAGAACTTACCTGCTAGCTCGTCAGGCCGTTCAAGACCTGACACACCGCCTCCAGAGAGAGAGATTTCTTCAACTGACGGTTGGACCTACACCATAGGTACATCCGATAGAAGTCCCCAACATACTCATTCTTCAAATCTATTAATTGGGTGTTTAACCCAATCACGTCATAAAACCACGCCTGCAAAGGGTAAAGGCCAGGATTTAAGAAATCAAGAAAAAGTTCATGAAGGAAAATGCGAATGCATAAAGGAAAAATGCCAAAAAATAAAGAATACCTCCAAAAGATACGTGGCTCCAGTAAAAGACTGTCGACAGCTCCGAATGAATCCATTAAGAGAATAATGAAGAGTCTCTAAGGTTAGGCTCCCCCAATAATAAAGTCGGATGTCCGAGAACACCCTCACGAATGGCAAAAACCACAAGTGCATGACGTTGCCACTCGTCGCCACCAGAAAACCTCCCAGCACAAGTAGAATGAACTAGCGGAACATTTGACATACCTGCTGCCCATCGCTCTCATCAATCCTCCTCCTTAATAATAACTCCCTCAATAGAGAAAAATGGAGAGAATCCCCAAAGACCACCCTCTACACATTAATTATGACCGTTGCCACCGCCTCTGGCGTCACCCTCAGCGTCTTGTCCACCTCAATCTGAACACCATCACAGTCCAGCCCCAGTAGCTGTTGCACATCAATGGGAGTCACCGTTCTCTCCCTAAAGCCAAAATGGAAGGTGTGGGTAATGTCCCACCACCTCTCCCCTAGAGCACACAAAACGGACGTAGAATGAGGCATCTCATCCATAGCAAATGTCAGTCTCTCGAAGTCTGTTGATGACACCATACAACGCACCATAGATGGAAGGTGCTCCCAAACATCCTTAAGCCCCGTCATCCCTCGGGCACGTATAATCGACATAGAGATGTCAGACTGTCCAAGAAATAAAGAAAACCATTGTCAAATTCAAGAAATAAAGCAATCTCGTCAAGAAAAAAGGAAAAGAATACCAAAGGTCATTAGATACTTACATAGCCACCAGGCTTCACTACCCTAGAAGAACGATGATGCGAGTGATCACATAGAAGAATCCGATCATCCACCACCGGCTCAAATGCATCAAATGAATTCTCGCTGCCTAATGCAAGGGGCACCCTAGCCCTCCATTCTAACCCTTCCCAATCTTCCATGCCATGTGGGTAGTACTGCTTGAAAACTCATCCATCTCTTGACTTTGGAACGTTTGAACAATTTGCAGAAAATGGAAAGTCGAAAAGCTGTGAAAAATGAGGAGAACCCGCCCCCTTTTTATAGGAGGCTAAGGGGAATGCGATCGGCATCTCCCTGCCACCACCGATTGGCACTGTCCCTATAGTTGCTCAAGGCACCCCAAAAGATTATGCCACTTCCCTTTGGCACCCCTCCATCTATGTCGGTCGGTACCGCCTTTTTTCGTATAAAAAGTCCAAACAAAATACAAAAAAATCCCCAAAAAATTCCTATAATTACCAAATTAATTTTGCAAACTTTTCACCAAGAAAAACATTTTTTTAGATTCCCAGTGGAATTCCAAAGAACAATTCTCCCCAGCAAAGTCTCCATAGGACGCTCCAATATTCCAAAAAAAAATTCCCCACCTCAAAATCCTCGAATCATTCCCTCTTCCCTAGCGGAACTTAAAACCAAATGCTTCCCCAAATCCCCAGAGAAATATCACACATCCACAGTGGAGTCCATAAACTTCCCAAAGGAAAAATAAGCCCTTGAAATTGGCTTCGACTCTCAGAATCAGTCGCTTCTATCTTAAGCCCTCAAAATTATCTTTGAGCCCTCAGAATTGGTCGCTTCTACTTAAGCCTACGGAATTAGATTTGACCCGCATTGCTCACTTATATCTTAAGCCCTAAGAATTGGATTTGACCCTCAGAATTGGTCACCCCAAATAAGACCACATAATTGGCTTTGACCCTCAGAATTGGTCGCTTATACTTAAGCCCGCAGAATCGGCTTCAACCCGCAGAATTGGTCGATTCTATCTTAAGCCCTAAAAATTGGCTTCTACCCTCAGAATTGATCACCCAAAATAAGCCCGCAAAATTGGTTTCAACCCTAAGAATTGGTCGCTTCTACTTAAGCCCACAAAATTGGCTTCGACCCTGAGAATTGGTCGCTTTTATCTCAAGCCCTCAGAATTGGTCGCTTCTACTTAATCCTGCAGAATTGGCTTCGACCATCAGAATCGGTCACTTCTACCTAAGCCCTCAGAATTAGATTTGACCCGTATAATTAGTTGCTCAGAATTGGTCATTCTTATCTTAAGCCCTTGGAATTGGCTTCGACCCTTAGAATTGGTCGCTCTACTTAAGCCCTTAGAATTGGCTTTGACCTGTAGAATTGGTCACCTCCTTACTCCTCACCTCATTTAGTTCCTCAAATCGATTACTCTAACATCACCTTAGGTCTGCATTATCGGCCTCGACCCTCTAAATCGATCATCCTCGTCCCTTAGGTCCACAAGAACTGACCTCTATCATATGGTGTCTATTCCACGACTATCACTTGTTCCAAGCTCACCCATCGAGGGGCTCTATAAACACCACATTATAGGACCCCCTAGGTCTCCACTTAGGTCCCTAACACCTCCCCATCTCACCGTAAACCCTAGGTCGCACTTCGAGTACCGATCTAGAGCCCACCGAGCGTTTCGATCCCCGTTTGACTTCGATCAACTCTATCGTCAGAGTGAAAGCTCTTTGAATCTTTGAAGGGCTCTGAATAACCTTTCCAATAGTTTTTCATGTGTGAGAATTAGCATAAAGGTTCAGAAGAACGAACCTTTTTTCTATCGAAGATTGATTCGGAGACCACTAGGCACTCCCAGGCCCCGATTTAACCCCAATAAACTTCACCATCAGAGCGAAAGCTCTTTGAATCTTTGAAGGTCACTGAAATCCCTTTCCAACGCTCCACCCCGTGAATGATACAGCATAACCGTTTGGACGAATGATCAGTTTTCCTCAGAAAATTGATTTAGAGGCCACAGGGAGCTCTCGGGCTCTGTTTGACTAAAGTCAACTCTTCAAATCAAATGAGACTTAATTAATCTCTGAAAATCACTGAATAACCTTTCTAACGATCCACCCCATGCGTGATTTTGACCTACAGTACAGACGAATGATCCATTTTACTCCGAGAGGTCCCCGGATGCTTTTGAGCCTCGATTTACCACGGTCAACTTTTTGAATTGAGCAAAACTCTTAAGGATGTCAAATTACATCTCTGAAACTTTTCAAAGGTCCACCCCATGCACGATTCTAAATGTAGACAAAAGATCCGTTTGCGTTCGACGATCTCCCGTTCAAAGGCCCGACGTGTGCTTCCGAGCCACATTTGACCCAAAGGCAACTCCCGGACCCGGGATCAGTCCAAAGGACTCTTGAAGGTATCTAAAATTAATTTCTAAAGGTATACCCTGTGCATGATTCGAATCAATGATTTTTGTTCTATGGCCATTTTCCCATAAAATCTACACGGGACTACTAATTGGAAGGTCCTGATCCCTGCCTATCGGCACTGTGTCCGGGGCACATGCAAATTGGCACCCCCTAGGCTAGGCCGATCGACACCCCCTGCCCCTATAAATAAGGGACATTACCTCACTCCAAGAGGAACACAATAGATCCATCAGCATCAATGATCTCATCAAGATTCCCTCGAAATCAAGGAAGTTCCTCATGTGAAGTTCCATTCTAGCTTACATTCCCATCCTTTTCATACCCAATTTGGCAAAAGAGCTTTCTCTCTCATCAATATTCATAAAAACTCAAGGGATTTCAGCCAAAATCAAGGATCAAGCTTCAAAGAATGTCCAATTCCTTCCCTCTCTCTTTAAATTCCTTGTTTTTGCATAATAAACATTAGATTCATAATCTATTTCTTACTTTAGTTCATACACATTAATATCTACACTTTTATTAGTATATTGCACATACTTTATTTTCTACAAAAATTCCCCCCAAAAATAAAAGAGGATTACACCCGTAAATTTCGAACGGAATTATCCATCACACTTTTTCCAAAATAAAAAAAGCACACTTTCTACACATACACATATAATAAAATTCCCTTCGAATATATGGGATATACCCCACCCCTATGCTACATCTGAACTACGTGGACTTTGATGCCTTTATAGGCTACGTAGGCATCCCGGATTAAAATCCGAGACTCGAGTCTATTTTCCAATTCTCTTTATTTCCCAAATTCCATAGTTTTCTAAAACCTTCCATTTTCATATATATATATATATATATATATATATATATATATATATATATATATATATATATCATACTTGTTTGCGTTTCATCCAACACATATTATCGTTTCCTAATAACGACCAATAACGTGATGAATGCACAAATCATACTTTCTACAGATGTTATTTTGCGAACATTCCTGTGGATGACCTAACTCTACCTTGTCCATGGCATGAGTTGAATAAATCTGATCTCCATCATATAAACACGCTCACACACTTCACGGGGATATAAAAAGGAAGATAATAACACTAGCCCATGAGAGACCGAAAGGGCGGGATGGGTTCCTAACACCTTTCCATTCCGTAACTTATCCCCCAACCCTTTGACCTATTAGTTTCGTATGAATCAGTTTGTATTTGACGCCGCTCTCTCAAAGTGGAAACATTTCTTTTGCCTATTTTGTGCAAAATAAGATGAGCACTCTTTCTCTTCACATTTACCCCCACACCGACGATAACCGAAGTAACCTTCCAACGAGTGGTGCGAGACCGTGGCGGAACCTTCCCAAGGGGAGATGTGTCTCTCTATTATCCTCCCCTAAAGGTACTGACCTTGGGATGGACACAATCACGTTTGAAATCGAAGGCTGAAATCAAGGCTAGGATTTTAAGTTAGATCATATTAGAAGTTTAAGGTCTGAGTTAGTTACATATTTTCCTCCTACCACAATAATGTACTATTTCATCTTTGTATTTTTAAATGTGTTTATCTAACATGTATAATCTTGAATATTGTAGACATTTATTTCAATCAAAATACATATTTTGTTATGATTATTTCGGTGGTAGAATTATATAAGTCTTATTGAAACTTTGAGAAAACACAATGTGCCTTCAACATTAAATAATTAATTTAATATGAATGTATTGTTTAACTCTATGGTATGCTCTTGTCACTTAACTCCTTTATGTTGCACAATGTCTCGACTAATAAAGGATGGATGGGTGAAAAGAATAGATTTATCTTAGTGTATAAACAAGGAGTTGAAGATTTTATTAACTTTGTGATTGAAAATAATGATTAATATACTATCAACGTTTCCATTTCCATGTTCAAAATATCGAAATAGGATGTGATATATAGTGATAAAAATTCTAACAAATTTATTGAGGCATAGTATAAATCAGTCGTATACTATATGGGCTTTACATGGTGAAAAGTCTTCCACAAATTTAAAAAATCACCCATCGACAAGAACTGTTGAAGAAATAATTGAAGAAGAAAGCACTGAAAATGTGGGGCATGGTATATGGAACCTTATTGATACATTTTATGGAGAGCATGAAGGTACTTTTGTGGATACGAAAGGAGGTCAAATAAGGTGCTGAAGAAACATATCCAGGTAAAAAAAGTACGATGAATACATGAGATTAGCAAATGAAAAATTGTACCATTAAAGTGAGGGCCTTGAGACAACTCTTCCTACAATCGTAGAATTGCACAATACAAAAAAGTAGTTTGGATGGTCAGGAAATAGTGTGACAGCACTTGGTGGCTCTCGAAAGGAGACACGTTACTAGAAAAGTATCCTCATATGAAGCTTATGATGAATGACTTAGGGATGAAGATCAATTTCATTCATGCATACATCAATAATTGTATTTTGTATTGGAAGGAAAATGAAGATAAGGAGGAATGTCCTCAATGTGAAGAGCCAAGATATGAAGTGACCACGAGCAAAGGGAATAGAGTATGCAAAGAACCTAAGAAAGCATTAAGTCATTTTCCTATAATTCCTAGACTTGTTAGATTGTACACCATACCATGGATATCATGGGAAATGACATGGCATAGTCGAGCAACCAGTTCATGGGATTTTCAACGACATACTTCCGATTCTTCTCAATGGAGAAATTTTAAACTGAAATGGCCAGATTTTTCTAAAGAAAATCACAATATTTGGCTATCAATAGCAACTAATAGGCGCAATTTGCGTGGTATTCAATCTGCTAGTTATAGTTATTGGCCTAGTATCACTATACCAACTACTATTTGTATAAATATATGTGAACTTGATACCTTAGGTTTTAGTGTAGGTTGATTATTGTGCAATTGTGGTAGTTATAATCTTAGATTATTTTGTTATCTGTCACAGTTACTTTCGTGTTGTGCTCAACATTGCGCATTTGACTAAATTCTACTCAAGTAGATAAACTACCTCCTTGATTGATCATTTCATGGATCAACTAATGTGGGAGCATCCACATGACAATCCTACTATTGCTATCATAAGGTTTGTTCAAATTTATTAGATTTAGAGTAACACTTAAATATGAAAAAGTTGATTTCTCACATTTTAGGATGAAGTTCCAGGTTATAATCCTAATATTGTTAACATAAGTGTAAGGAATTAGCTTATCGTATTAGAAAAAGGTCATGGTCTAGATCTCAACAATCATATAACGATTTCGGGGAAGGAAAAGACAGAGTTAACTATAGTATTAATAATAGCATGTATTTTGGGCATAAGGACAGTTTTACCACAGGTGACATCGCAACTAATGTCTGGTCTTATTTCTCAACTTTATTTATTTTTGGTCTAAATTTAGGCATGTTGATTTGGTTTTAATGGACTGGTGGCTTGTATTCAAAAGCAAAATACATGAAAGGTATCATTTATGGGATGCATCATGCTGAACTTGTGGTCCCTCTTAAATAGTATTGAATATACTCATATGTTCATGCATCAAGAGGGTGCTTTTGGCAGCCTACTGTTTTGGACAATTCAAATAATATATAGTTTTGTTCAGTAAATACATATAGCTTTTGCATTCTGAATTTCAGAACACACATTAAATATTGCATCAACCTCAATTTCATAGTTCAAAATTTCTTAGATATGCTTCTTTCATTTTGTTACAACTATATAATGACGCATATAATATTATGCATCAGCCTCAGTTTTTTAGATATGGAGAAAATTGTACATAATACCTTGCATAGATATATGGTGCTCAATTATTATTCTAACATTTAATGTCGTGTTCAGAATTTCAGGAAATCAATAATGACTTCAGATGCAAATGCAACTCAGCAACCATCTTCTGCTCGAACATCATCTCAAACATTGGGTGACAAATATGAGAAGGATAAAATTCCATTCATAGTTAAAATTGACGGCTCTGTTGTGGGTGATAATAGTAAGAAATAGAATTCTCGTGAATGGTATTTAATCGAAGTCTTATTCCTGTTAGCTATGATGATTGGCGAAAGGTGCCTTCAAAGAACATGTATGGTGCACATTAATGGTAATATTTAATTTCTTTTGAGAATAATACATGATGTTTTCTTCCTTTTTTAAATACAAAGCATACATAGATATACCAAGGATTCAAAAATTTATTTTTGGAACCATAATATGTTCGTGAGTAAAGAAAATGTATAAACTCATTTGGATGTCTTCTAACCTTTTGTTATTTTTTATGTACATTTTTCTATAGGGTCAATTTGAACTTAATGTTTCGGCTGAAGTTGCTCGCCCTTTGCTTGAGAAACCTTGGTCCCAAAGACTTAGGACCTTGAAATCTAGTTTGTAAGACCATATAAGGAAAAATGGTCGTGAATTTCCTCAGGGCATTAATCCTAAAATTTGATTTTTTTTTTGTAGAAAACGAAGATAATCCCAAAAAGCATCAACAAAATATTAAAAATAGTGAACATCGACAAAAACTTCAATATCCCCATTGTCTCAAGGGTTGTAGCTATGCCTAGAAAGCATTCAAAAAGGTAAGCATTCATGTTTATAATTTCCAGTCTTAACACATTTTATTCTCATAGTTGAAATCAAACTTATAAGGAAAGGAAGAGCCTACCAAAAAATTTAGGCTAATAGATAAGTGGATTGCAGGACACGACGATGAAAATGGGAATGTGATGGCTAGCGCTAAGGCTAAATATGTGAGTATTTCATTTTTATCGGTGATATTATTTTTTTTCTCCTTTAGTATTTTCTCCTTTACATGTATTTTTAGTTTATATTTTGTTATTCATATTATAGGATGAATTGATGGCTACCGAGAATAGAAGAAAATGTGAAAGAAGTAGCCATGATGAGGAAGGCATGACACCGATGTAGTTTCTGAAGTATTTGGGAAGGAAAAAAGGGAAAATGTTCGTGCATATTCAAGCCATTTCTCCAGGACACAAATTATTCATATTGGGATTGCAAGGGAGGCACTTGAATGGGGGCAAACAAAAAATGCAAAAGATTCATGAATAATTATGAAGTTAACTCAAGTCTACACATTGTCGAGGATACCCTTAAGGTACAATTTCATGTTTTTAAATTTTGTCATGCCATCTTACAACCTCATTGTGTTATTCGTTCTCTTAACTTCTATCTTTTGTCCATTTATGTTATAAGTTATGTGTCATATTGTATCAAACATGAAAGAAAGCGGGGCATCATTGAACACTCCCACGAGTGATCGATCCATCTCAAATAATCGCCCTTCTTCTCTAACTCAAAATGTGAACAATGTTTTCTCATCTCTTGGTGCATCTCAAACTTATCATCCTCCCCACGTTCCCATGAACGAACTTAAAGTCCTATTGTGTAATAAGTTTTGCAAAAATTTGGTAAAAGGTCATGTTGTGACAGATCCATCACAACAAATATGTCATTTTAAGATTCCCCAAAATGGAGAAAATATAGTTTGTATGGAGGAAGTTCTTGACCCTGAAGCTCATTTGGAAGCTCCTCAAGATGATTTCAATACCTTAGTTAGCTTTGTCAGTGGAGGATATCTCATATGGCATGGTTATTGGTTGAAGTACACTTAATTCTGCTTATGGATAGATCCTGACATTTATTTTTGCTTATGTTTTGGTGTTTGTGGACCTTTTCTAGTATGTTTGGATGGTTGATCTATGATTATTATGGATTATGCATATTTATGCATTTATGGCAATTGTGAATGCAGAAAAATTCACAATAAAAGATTCTACAAAAATAATCATAAATGGCAGAAAATAAAAAGAATCACACACACACAACAACGATGTACGTGGCACATAAATTTTGCCTATGTCCATGGAGAGGTTATTTGTTCTTATTAAGTGTCTCTCAAAGTCTCAATTTTTTATCCCTTTGCCCCCGGTCAGGGTGTACAAATTATATATTTGTTGTTACAAAGATCGAGTTGCTTAAGGAACTCCATAATAGTGTACGAATTGGCCACGGGGTACTTAAATATCTCATTTGAGATTCTTGGTACCTAATTTGACCATATCTGCGAGTGTTATTCTTCGACTAAACTACCCATTTAGAAATTAATTCATGATTTGATCTTGGCCAAGTTCTTAAATTATCTTGGTCGTCTACTCTCATGGACTTGTAAAAAAATGGGCTCCCATAATTTCCTCTGAAATCTTTGGGCTAATAATTATGGGTCAATAGATTTCAACCGGGTTAAAGGCTCAAGGCCTTAAATGTAATAAAATTCCGGCATGGCATGTTTGTAATTGTCAGATTTGTACAAGGGGTAATCTTGTCCAAAAAGAGATTGAAGTGCCAAAATCTTTTTGGAAAGACGAAACTCATCATTAGAAGTTCTGGTGATCAGTTAGTGTATACACTCAACCATTCGTTCACTGACTTTGGATGCTCTTGTGCATACTTCGCTCTTAGGCTTATCCTTTTCTTCAAAAGTCGAGGTCCTTCTTCTTCTGTGATTTCCCAAGGCTTTGTTATTACCTGTAAGTTCTAGTCTTTTCCCTTTCAGTTCTTTTTCTTTGCATTAGCTTGTTACTATAGCTAGGGTTTCTTCTTACTTGTGAAATTATGACGATGCTAGATAATAAGTCTGTTGATGAGTTTAGCCTCCAGTATAATATTCCTGATTGGGTGATCATCAACTGTGCCCCCCTTCCTCAGAATGTTCTTGACATTGACGGGGGGCACTGGATTCACACCCTTCTAGTAAATCAAGGGGGTTTGACATCCCCCCTCCAAAACGAGTCGTTTCTTAGATTTTTTAGGTTTTTTTCCATCGTGCCTACCCAATGTGCAGAAGATAGTAAATGGAGTCCACAAAATAAATACACTCTATGGAAAAAACTAGGTATTGCTGAGATATGTTATTGTTACGTGCTTTCACAAACCAAAGAATGTTTGTTGTATTTGAAAACCAAAAAAGTCGAGCGATTTATGGTGGTAAATCTTCAGGATTCACAGAAAGATTACTGGGAAAATGGGTTCATTGCTAGGAACTGGCAGTGCCCTCTATCACTGGCGGGGGAAAGACTACGAGGCCCTACGATTTTTGAGTACGGAGAGGCCGAAATAGGTTACTTCGTCTTTTTATTTTCTTTCTGTTAACTTATTATTTTTCCCCAATCCTGTGGCTGATAGTCCTCTTCTTTGTTATTGTAGCTCGTGTAAAAAATTAGGAACCCGATATTAGTGAGATTAATGTTGACGAGATCGTGAAGGCTTGGAGCATTAGAGAAAGATTGGCAGGCGGTGAACATCTAAGGTCGATAGCCCTTTTTTAGAATACAAGAACACATGCACTAATTTTATTGCTCACCCAGTTGATAAGGTTCCATCTTTGAAAGCTTCAGAGGTAGGTCCTTTTGATCCAGTTGTTATTGAAGAGGGTGGCTCTAAGGAAGAGGAAGAAAGTGAAGAGGATGGGAGAGGCGAGGTAGGGGTAAAAGAATAAAAGGACATGTCTCCTTTGGTTAAGAGGAGAAAATTAAAGCTCCCTGATGATGAAGACGACCGTACAAGGTTAGTGGTTCTGGCCCATCTAATAAAGGGAGATAGCAAGAAAAGGAGAAAGAGAAGAAAAAAAAAGCAAGAGAGAAAAAGAAAGAATAATAATATAGGAAAGCAAAGGAGAGTGTAGAGGATAAGAGGAGGTTATTCATGCAATCCTATATGGTGCGCACTTTCCCTAGTCTTGAGGGGGATAGTGTGGGTGATTCTCCCTCTTTGGCCCATGGCCTTCTAAAAAAGTAACTGCTCGCTGCTGATCACGAGCGCCCTTCTAGGCTGGGGCCAACCCAACTCGCCCTCAAGACTGCACAAAGGATGGCTCTGATAAGTCTTTTCTTCTTGTTTTTTTTCATTTTCTCTTTCTATTTCTTTTCCGATTCTCTATTATTCTTTCCTATATATAGATGCTATCTGATTTTACTACTCTCTTGGACACCCAAGCTGATAGCTTCAGGAAGGAGCAAGAACTGAAGGATGCCCTGGAAGCTGAGAAGGAGGCCTTTGTCAATGCTCGCTAAGAATGGGAGCGTGAAAAGAAAGAAATTTCCAAGGCCTATGATGCTCTTAAGGCTGCTCAGAAAGTGATAATTACTCAGAAGTTTGAACTAGTGGAGGCCAATAAAATTTTATCTGACAAAGTTGCCAATATGTAAGATGAGCCCTAAGCAAAGGATGATAGCTATCGTAAGGGATTTTACAAAGCCTGTGAGGATATAGAGCGCTAACTGGCCTATGGTTGCAAGGCCTCCTTTAAGAAGGTATGGACTAAGGTTTGAAGGTTGTTAGAACTCCTGCAGACTCTGATTTTTTTAATCTTCATTCTTCAGGTCCCGACCCTTATGTTGAAGAAAAAGAAGAAGGTGGCGACCATGCTGGTGGAAATACTAAAATTGTTCCTACTGAGGTCGGTGGAAGTTCTGGTGCTGACCAGGAGCAAAAAATGGTTGATAAGGGAAAGGCCATAGTATATGGAGATCAGGTGAAGGACTAGGGCTTTGTAAACTAGGAGTTTACACTTTCCTTGTACAATTCTTAACCTTATCAGTTTGTACCCATTTTTGAGAACTTAATGTATTGGCCTTTGGAAATCTCTTTATTCTATATGGGAGTGAAACTTTTCTCCTTTTTTGCATGTATTTACCTAATTTTCTATGTGCTAATATACTTCCTTTTGGTCTAGCAAGTTGTTAAGAGCAAGAAATGAGCAGTATAAGAACCAGACTGAAGTAATTGCAAAACTAAAAGATAATCTCCAGTAAATGGAGGAGGTAGGCTCCTCCATTCAAAAGGGAGTAAATTCCTTGAGGGCCCAACTTTTAACAAGGACTGATATCGACCAAGTGGGTGAAGTCCTCCACTCCGAGATTGATGCTTTGAGAAATGAGGTTCTTAGTTTAAAGCCTCTTATATCTATGCTTAAAGAGAACGTTAAGAAATTGAGATATGAATTCAATTTAGGACCTCGAGAAGTTTGGGGAGAGGGTTACAATGCTAGTTGGTCACATGCCCCAGTGCAACTTAAGGAGGCGGAAGGTGTTGCCTCTACTCGAGGATGGCTAAGGGCCCTTAAGGAGGAAAAAACTCCAAAAGAGTCCAAGCTTTGGTATAAATACCAGATTAAGTGCCCTCCCTACTTCCATAATCCTTTTTTAAAAGACGATGAATGGATCTAAGTTGATTTTATTCCCTCTTAACTCTTGGATCATGATCTTGATGAAGATGTAGAAGATTTTGCCCTAAAGCGAGATGATGGTCAAAGGGCGCTTGTAGCAGAATATCTTATTCGCCACCTTGTCCCTTCTTAAGTCTTTATGTATTTCCTTTTAATTTGTAGTTGTAACCTTATATCTTAATAAAGAATTTTCTTGTGTTTTAGCATATGCTGACTAAACATATGTTGATTTTTTCTGCTCGATGGTCACTTAGTATTTTCATTGACCAATGCAATACTGATTGGCCAATCTTAGGATTTATATAAGCTCATACTTAGTTTGAATCATTTTGGGCTTTTGCAGTCGATTAAATGATGTCTAAGTATTAGCACTTTGCCTTTTATGTGTTTGAACATTCTCCCAGTCCAGTTAGACTAAGAAATATCATTCCATCCACTTTACCTTTTAGGTCATGTCGTCATACTCCCTTTGGCCGAAGTGAGATAATGGAAAGAATGTACCTGGATAGTCAAAAATCCGCCTGACCAGGAATTTTACAACCGATCGAAGTTTGCTTTATTTCCTAAGGATCCCCTGTAGGGCGTTTGTTATTATCGGAGCTACTCATGAGCCTCTTATGTTTGCAATAGGGGCCTGAGGGTGATTTAAAGTACTTAGAGTTGACTTGCTAACCCTGTTAGTTAGGAATTTAGATATGCACAAAGGAGTTATCATTGTAAAAGGTGTAAATTAACAAGATATAATCAAGATAAGTTAAGTAGACAATGCAAAATACGAGAATAGAGGGGCCAAATGGCCTTTATTCATTGAGAATTGTCTATCAAGAAACACAAAAATAAATATTTTACTAACTTAAAAGATAAAAAAGAAAATCTAAAAGTATAACTTCTTGAGATTGATTGCATTCCATGCTTTTGGTATCTCCCTATCCTCCAGCGATTTCAAGTGATATGCTCCTTGAAGAGCATCTTTGATTATTCTAAAGGATCATTCCTAGTTTGGTCCCAGTTTGTCGTCTGATGGTTTTACAGCACTGTCGAGGACTTTTTGAATGACATGGTCCCCTATTAAAAGCTTCATCAGGTTGACTCTTTTATTGTACTGCTTGGCTAGTTGTTGTTGGTAGGAAGCTAACTTGATTAAGGTTAGGTCTCGTCGCTCATCTTTTAGGTCAAGTACAGTGCGTAGTGCTCCATCGTTGAGGCCTTGGTCGACTAGAGTGGTTCTTATAGTGGGGAGACCTGATTCCAGAGGGATGACAACCTCCATTTCATAAGCGAGTGCAAATGGTGTTTCCCTAATTGGTCTCCTGGGCCTTGTGCGATAAGCCCATTAAACATGAGGGAGTTAATCCTCCCAAATGCCCTTAGCACTTTCCAACTAATTTTTTAATCCATTAATCGTCATTTTGTTGGAAGCTTCTACTTGCCCATTGCTTTGGGGATATGCCATAGAACTGAAATGGTGCTTTATGTTGTGCTCATTGCAAAAAATATAAAAGAAACCACTTTCAAATTGTGTACCGTTATCGATGATGACGGTCCTTAGTATCCTAAAAAGAGTTATGATGTTCCTCTATATGAACCTTGTCTTGTTATAATCTCAAATATTTGCTAATGGCTTTGACTCTACCCATTTGGTAAAGTAGTCTATGGCAACCAACAGATACTTACGATTTCCAAGTGCAGTAGGTAGTGGTCCGATGATGTCAAATCCCCATTGAGCTAAAGGCCATGGACTAGTGAGTGATTTCAGGTCACTGTCTTGCTTGTGAACCTTAGGTGAGTGCTTTTGGCACTTTTCACATTTGTGAACGTAGGCACCATCATCTTTTTGCATATGAGGCCACTAATATCCTTCCTTGTCGCACGAAAGGCTAATGACCTTCCACCTGTGTGACTCCCAAAGATGCCTTCATGGAGTTCGTTGAGTACTTTTTTGGCATCTTATGGGTGAACGCACTGGAGGTAAGGGCCTATAAATGATTTCTTATAAATCTTCCCTTCAGGGTTGAGGTAGACATGGGCGGCCTTGACCCTGATTTGATGGGTCGACCTACTGTCGTATGGCAGTATGTCACTCTGTAGATAATTAATGATAGGATCCATCCAACTTGGTAATTTATCTATGAGGAGGACTTGCTCGGCTATAACTGTTTAGTCGATATTCAGCTGTGTGAGGAACTCTATCTAAATTATTCTCATTTGGTCAGAGTCAATTGTCGAGCTTAATGCTATTAAAGCATCAGCGTGACTATTCTATCCTCACGAGAACTATTGAATTTCCACCTTTTCAAAGTCTACCATGAGTCCTCTTACTACGTTGAGGTATGCTACCATTCGATCACCTTTGGCATTGAAGTCTCCACTTACCTACTTGGAGACTAGTTTGGAATCACCTGATACATGGAGGCATTTTGTCCCCAGTAGTTTGGATTTTCACAAACCGGTGATTAGTGCTTCATACATATCTTCGTTGTTAGAGGCTTCAAATCCCAATCTAATTCCTTGCTCAATTACAGTGTCTTTGGGGGTGATGAGAACAATCCCCACTCCTGCCCCCGTGAAATTTGAGGCTCCATCAACATAAAGTGTCCAATTTTTGGAAGGCACTTTACATGTCATCAATTTCTCTTCATTCAGTTGATCTATTGGCCGATCTCCTTTGAACTTTGTAATAAAATCTGTAAGGATCTTTCCCTTGATTTCCATTCAGGGCTGGAAGGGATGTCAAATCTCCCGAGATCAACTGACCACTTTAAAATACATCCAGAGAGGTCGGCCTTTCATATAACGACCTTGAGTGGGTAAGAGGTGATTACTGCTATGGAGTGGGCTTTGAAGTAATTCTTTAACTTCCTTGAAGCAACCACCAGTGCATAGGTGATATTTTCAAGAGGCAAGTACCATTTTTCAGCATCTTGGAGCATCTTGCTGGCGTAGTAAGCTTTGTGTTGTTCTCCCTCCTTTCCACATACTAAGGCAGAACTCACGGAATGGTTTGGTATTGCCACATAAAGATACACTTGGTCTCTATCATTTGAAATTACCACTAGTGGAGGCTTGATAAGGTAAGACTTGATCTCTCCCAAAGATCGCGAACAGTCGTCGTCCTATATGAGGCATTTGCCTTTCTTTTAGAGCTGGAAGAATGGTTAACAACATTTCAAAGACTTAGAAATGAAGGGATTAAGCACTGCGAGCATCCTAGTAAGCTTTTGAACACCTTTCACTATCTGAGGAGGTTGGATCCTGTTGATAGGATCGATTTGATCAGGGTCATCCTCGATTCCCCTTTTACTTACTAGGTAATCTAAGAATTTTCCTGACTGGACACCAAATAAACACTTACTTGCATTAGGATTCATTCAATACTTCCTGATGATCTCAAAGGTTGCTGTTAGATCTGACAGGTGATCGGCCTTGTCCTTTATTTTAACAAGCATGTCATCGATGTATACTTCCACCTTTTCTCCCATTTTTTTGCTAAACATCATGGTTACTAAAATTTGGTAAGTTGCCCCTGCATTCTTGAGGCCAAACAGAATGACCTTGTAGCAGTACAACCCAATTGAGGTTATAAAGGAGGTATTATTTTAGTCAGACCTGTATAGGGGGATCTGATGGTATCCTGATTAAGGTGTCCAGGAAGATTATCCTCCCACGTGTCGATGTGGAGTCAACCAACTGATCTATCTTCGGGAGAGGGAAGTTATCCTTACCTTAAACTTCTAGGGGGATGTCCGGATAGCCTTTTGAGTGATGGGCTTAAAAGTGAGATCAACGTGAAGGAGATGACATGCCACGCTAGGGTCAATCCCTGGTAATTCGTAAGGCTCCCAGGTGAAAACATCAATGTTGCTTTTGAGAAGTGCAAGAAACTCCATTTTCTCTCAATTGATGAGAGTATATCCAATCAAAAATTTCCTTTCCATCAAGTTGTCATCCGTTACAACTTCCTCCAGGCTTTTTACGACCCTGCCGGTGGGATAGACCCTGGTCTCTTCCACCCCTGGTCGACCATACCGTAATTTCTATTTGGAGAGAACAGTCCACTCTTGGGCATTCTCGGGCTCCTTATTCTTTTTTTTTCTTTGGGGATAGATGAAATAAAGAACTTTTTATCTATAGCTTGGTCGCCATGGATCTCGACCACTCCTCGATCTATATTGTACTTCAGCTTTGGATGATAAGTGGATGGAACGACCTTCATGGCATGGAGCCAACTTATGCCAAAAAATCATGATATGGGGACTCGATGTACACCAATAGAAACTCGATTAACTTCGAGATGTTTCCTACCCTTAACGTCAATACTATCTTTCCTAACGACATGGTGATCCTTCTCGAGAAGGAGACTAGTGAAACAATGTCTTCTTGAGGTCGATGACATTCAATTTCAGTTTATGGAGCAGTTCTAGGAACATCACTTTGGACGAACTCGCATGGTTCACAAGTATCTTGTCAACATCCCAATTAGTAATTCTGAGTGTGATCACCAATGCATCATGATGTGGGTTCCTCACCCTGACCAAGTATTCTTCGGCGAACATGATGTGCTTGGTGTAATCAACATTTTAAGTCGTAGACGCTTTCCTGCCTGGGTTTTGGCAGGATCAATTTAAAAATCTTCCCTCACGGAAGTCACCTTCTTGAGTTCCATTTGAATGGCGTTGCCCTGAATCTTCTTGAGGTCTGACACCCCATGGATTACTGCAAACTCGTGTCCTGTAGCATCATCGAGGACATTGTCTAGATTTTGGTCGCCGTTAGGTGCGACCTTCTCTAATTTCTTTTCAATATACTCGCTGAGGTGTCCTGCTAGAACTATATCTTCCAAATATGACTTCAAAGCTTTTCAATTCTCGATTTTGTGATCGCCTTCCTTATGGAATGCGTCTCTCAACATGTTATTCCTCTTAGTTTGATCTCCGCCCATTTTCTTGGCCCATTTGATAAAAGGATCATCGTTGATCTTGCTAAGAATTTTGTAAATAAGTTCCTTGAATACTGTATTAACAGCCTTAAATCCCTTGGAGGGGTCATTCTTGTTTCCACTTTTGGATCCATTCTTGTCCCCATTCTTACTTCCCTTTTTCTGGGTATCATTATTCTCCATCCCCCTGTTTGATTTTTCTCGACCATTGTCTCCTCCACCAGGATACAGTATGTCTTCCACCTTGGCGTACTTCTCGATATAAGCCATAAGATAATCGATGCTGATGGCTTCCTTCTTGGTGAGGAATTGGTACAACAAAGAGTTAGTCGGCAACAGATTATGTATGATGTTAGAGCAAATTTCTCCGAGCAATCCTCAATATCATTAAAAACTTCCCAATATCTTTTAGCGTAATCTCGAAGGTTTTCCTATGGCTTATTATTCATAGTGAGAAGTGCATCCATCCGCTTAGGATGGGAGCTGCTCATTATAAATTGTGCCATAAAATCCTCTGCCAGTGCTGCAAAATTCTTGATCAACCTGTAAGGAAACCTCTCAAACAACTTTTGTGCTACATCACGTAGGCTAGAAGGGAAGATTCTGCACATAAGTGCGTCATTATGGCTCTATAAGGTCATTGCTTGTCGATATTGCCTAACATGGTCTATAGTGTCTGTTTTCCCATCATAGACCTTGAACCTGGGGACATCAAATTTCTTCAGGGGCTCCTCCAGTTAGATCTCCCTTAAAAAGGGGGACTTCATCCAAGAGTTGAGAGATCTTTTATCTCCTCGGTGCGCTGGGTGTGGTCCATCTCCCTACAGAGCAGAATTCTTAAATCTTTATTCGGTCGATCATTGTTCCTGTGGCCCCTCTCTTGCTGGCCATGCTCTGATCGTGCTCGCTCTGACTT
This sequence comes from Sambucus nigra, assembly GCA_949130495.1. NCBI lineage: Eukaryota > Viridiplantae > Streptophyta > Magnoliopsida > Dipsacales > Adoxaceae > Sambucus > Sambucus nigra. Next base: position 295,301,723 of record OX422218.1, on the reverse strand, counting down.
GTCACGTTCATTTCTCTCATGGTCACACCTAGTGGTCCTTCCTCTACTGGGGGAGTCAACCCCTAAGGGCTAAGATTCATGTATCAACGACGCCTTGTGTTTCTGTGGAGATCTCTCTCCATTCTTTCATGTTGGGTCTTAAGGTGAGCATTCTCCTATTCTTGGCGGCGCTTTACCTTTTCTCGTTCTTAAAGTCTGGCTTCATAGGCATTGAACAACCTAGAAAAATGGATGGACCGGAGTGGTCCATGGCTTTCTTCATAAGGTTGCCTTTCTTAGCGAAACCTTAGGTTTGTATGTTGGCGAATTTAGACCTGACCCTAGGAGGAGATGGGTCCACTTGAATATCGTTCGCTTTGCTTCTGTGGTGAGACATTACGAACTTTCTGGTAATGAATGCTTTCATAGGATTACAAGTCATTTCCCACAGACGACGCCAATTATGAGTGCAGAAAAATTCACAATAAAGATTCTATAAAAATAATCATAATTGGTAGACAATAAAAGGAATCACACACACAACAACGATGTACGTGGTTTGTCAATCTGCCTACATCTACGGAGAGGTTACTTGTTATTATTAAGTGTCTCTCAAAGTCTCAATTTTTCATTCCTTTGCCCCGGGTCAGGGTGTATAATTTATATATATGTTGTTACAGAGATCAAGTTGCTTAAGGAACTCCATAGTAGGGTGCGGATTGGCCATGAGGTACTTTAATATCTCATCCGAGATTCTTGGTACCTTATTTGACCATATATGTGAGTGTTATGCTTCGACTAAACTACCCGTTCATAAATTAAGTCATGATTTGGGCCGGTCCAAGTGCTTAAATTATCTTGGTCGGCTACTCTCATGGACTTGTAAAAAATGGGCTCCCACAGTAATGATATGATGACTATTGATTATGTATAGCTTTCTTTCTCTCTCTTTCATTTTTTATATATCCCAACTTCATTAATTATTTGAAAATTTTAACAAGCATGAGTTTTTATGAATTACTTTATAGTGATTGTCTTTAATTACTATTTTGGCTCCCACTCAATGCTAGCATTGATTTTGGAAGGGTGAGAAAAAAGTCGATTGGGCGGTGCCTTGGTGTGTGTGTGTATATATATATATATATATATATATTTATATATGACATTTTCTAATGGAATAAAACCGTTAAAAAGTATCACTTTCTAACAATTTACATCCGTTAGTAAATAAAAGGAAAATCATAAACGTAAAAATAACTCCTCATGTAAGTAACAGGTTTTATTATTTGTAACAGTTATTTTTCGATAGAAATAATAAACTTCTAATGGTTTTAATCGTTAGAATTAATAAATTTACTAACCGGTTGTGTCCGTTAGAAATCGTATTCCCAACACATTATTCCTAACAGATATATTCGTCAGAAAATTTATTACTAAAACTCACTGTGTGTTAGTAAATGGTCATTGTGGTGTAGTGAGTATTTAAATCCAAGTTATACCAATTTGCCTATTTAATCTCCTAAGTTTCTCAACTAAATCGATATCCACCCAATCACTCCAATTTAAGTGACACCAACGTACACTTAATTCAATAGTCACTCCAAACTTATAGAATAATTGTGCAATTTTCCACTAAAATTCATCAATGTATATAAAAATAATAAAATCTTCATGAATTCGTTAATTTCAATACCCATGGAATTTATAAAAATTTGGCTCATTACATTTTTCCTCCTTAGAAAATTTTATCCTCAAAATATTTCATCAATAGTCATTGATCCCTACATTTATCACCGTTATTGCTTATAATTCGTATATATACTGTCTTAACTAAATATACTAATTCTGAGAAAATAACATATGAGACAAATACTAACATAGGAATAATCTACAGAGAGATGATAGAAAGAGAATAAGAACTGGATTTACATGGTTTGGCCCAAAATGGTGCCTACATCCACATCTGTAATGTTGATTGTATTGATTTACTGAGACAAATCCATTGACATGTACAAAAATTAAGCTTTCAAGTTCTCTCTACAGTTTGACAGCATAATAATAAGAATAATTTCAGAAGTTATCCATGTGTGTGTGGTGTGTGTTATTTATAGGTTGTTAGAGAAGAAAAAAAAAGAGTAAGACGTGGCTCACCTTTATAAGTTAGGTGAGTACACACTTAACATAAATGGTGAGATAATAATCACAAGTTAGTTATTAGTACATGGACAAAATATTTTCATATCTTCCCCATGTTCACGTGCATAAAAGGTTTCTGACATCACCAAGTCATGAAGTACATGCCTTTTATAACGGATTTAACTAACAGTGTTATTTGGTAGTGTTAATTAATAGGGTTAATTGTTATGTCAAGTGTGGACGATCCCACCTCTATCTGAGATGACCATGCTATTTGTTGAGGCCGACCTCATCCTCGGCTATTAGGTGTATCTAGGTGTCCTCTTCTAACTAATCCATGTATGATCCAAGATTTATAGTATAACAATAGATCCCAAGATATTGCTCACGATTGTAGCTTGTAGAAGATTTCTCGGAGTGTTACATCTTCTGGGTAGGTGCTAGGAAAATTGAATGGATGAAACTTTATTATAAGATGTCTTCGACTCGTGGTCTCTTATACTCGGGAGCTCATTGACTCATCCCTTACCTATCACATTCACTTATGAATTTTTTAGAATTCTATTTGGACCTAAGGTTTCCACATGTCAAATGCTGGAAGTAGCAACAGTTCACAATTAATGTGCATGTGCATAGGGCAGTGCATGCTCAATTTGAAGCACCAGTTTTCTTTTCGAGGCTTATGTCATGCCTTTTTACTAAAAGGCATTAATTTTTGCCTAGAAAGTATAAAATTCTCCCCCCAAGGCAGTTCAACTTTTCAATTTTTTTATCCTTCATATGCAATCTAGAGAGAGAGAAAAAAAAAACCCGCACTCAAGCCTTCCCTTTTTCTAGCGATTTTCTCACTCTGTTTTTCCATTTTCACTTCTTTCTTATATATAACGTTGGTCGTCGGTGAGAGTTTCTCTTTCTCAGCATTCGTTATGTAGCTTTAGCGACTTTTTGTGTCGTTTCTTGTCATTTGAAACTCTAAGTACGCGTTTGACCCATTTCATTTAATTTATAAGTCTTTCTTCAATTCCTTTGCTATTTGGTTGGGATTTTTTGCATATTTTTTATTGTTGAAACTGAATTGGTTATTAGTTGGTGTATTTTACGATTTAGGTGGCCATTGAGTTATTTGGCCTAGGAATTCATAAATTTTAGGGTTTTTTGTGTTTTCTATCCAAATACCTCACTTTCGAGAGTAAATAGCCCCCAAATCCCTTTTTTTCCTTAATATTCACCCTTTTATGAGTGAGGCATCTTGTGCTGAGACTATGTTAAAAAGCATTTGTGAGTTGAACGAGAGTTATCCCGAATTCTTTGAGGCAAGAATGCCAGTTCCCTTACAAGTTATTCATCGTGTCAATGAGGATTGCAATAATCCATACTTTGTACCCTCTTCCTATATTTGGTCCACTCCTCATCCTCCCAAGTGTTGAGTACATTAGGTCTGAATTTATGGCTTTCAAAAGTTTTGACGGTTCCAATCGTCAATTAGGAGATAGAAATTACGTAGCCATAACCTTCGATGTGACTATAGTTGATTTAGGGCCTTCTTCTGGGGAGTCCATGGCATTTAGAACTCCTTCTAAACCCTCCAACTCTCCTTGGTGGTTTAAGTGGAACACAAGAGTTATTTTTTTTTACAATTTGTACTACCTAGTAGAGTCACTTTTAGTATATGTCGTTGTTCACAGCTCCTCTAATCAAATATCTCAATTACCTACAAAAATATATAAAAAACTAGAATATAGTGGTAACTGAGGTATTAATCCAAATCTAAGGGTGAAACATGCAAGATACGCATGCAATTCATTTGTTTATTATTTTTTTTTAACTTTTTCTAATTTTTTAATGCTTTTTCAATACTAAAACAATTTTGATGGGAGTGGATTAAATTAAAATGACAACAAGTAAATAAAACTAGAAGGAAAATATAAACAAGTGCTAAAACGTGTGACAAAAAATGATGAATAAGATCTAACAAAAATATAAGAGATAAAGTGAGGAAATAAATGTGAGAACAATCAAGGAATGGGATTACACCACAAATTCTAGTTAATCAAAATTAATTAATTCATTAAAATTAATTATCCCAAGTTAGTATCAAAATTACAAATCAACTCTCGTTGCAAATGTAATATTGACAATAACATTTTAGAAAATTAAATTTAACACTCCTATAACTCTTGAAATGTAGATCCAAACATCATCTAAAAATCACCCGCTAGGATCGATTTATCAAATTAGTTTAAATCATAAAAGTAAGCTTAGAGTTTAAATTAAAGGAATAATACCACATTTGAGAAACCCCTATCTCTAGTTCGAATCTAAAATGGGTATTATAACTAGAATTTCGATTTTCTATCGAAAATTATTTACCCTCTCTCGAGGCATAAATTAAAATGTAAGAGTGCAAAGTTAATCATCAAAGGGATATTTAATTTAAATAATCTAATTAAAATAAGATTAACATCAAATGGGGGTTCATCCCGTCACTTGAAATGTATTTTTTAGCCTAAAATAATATGAATCGCGATAATTAAATAAACAAGGCCATGAAATAAAAAAGGATAAGAGAACAATCAAACCAAATATAATTTAGTGGAATTGAGCTCCATCCTTGAATTACAACCATCCAACCTTCAATTTAGTGATCCAATAAAATAATACATGAAAATACTCACTCAACTTGAATCTCACACAATTATTTCACTCCATTTAAATCTAAAAAAATAAAATAAAATAAATTCCGTAACTAAAAAAATATTATTTCGAACTTTCTCTCTAAGCTAACTCTAGAATTCTCTTCTCTATAATCTCCCTCAAAATGGGTCTTCTTCTCCCTTAAATAGTAAAAATGGAGCTAAGGGGTAAATTGGGAAGGTTAATGATGTAGGAGGGTATGTAAAGTAGTGGGTGAGGGTTAATATGGGGAAATGCACAATTGTGCATGGATTGTGTGAGGTCATGAGAGTGTGAGGGGTTGGAGGGTATTTAGGACATTTGGGGAGAATAAAGTTAGTTGAAGGTTTGGGGGTAATTTTGGAATTGGGGGAATAAGTTGGCATTTATGCATGTGGGTCTTTTGTTTTTGGCTTGGGTTTATTTTGGCCTTGTTTTATGTAGGTACAATTTTGGCTTGAGACAAATGGGAGACAAGGGTTAAACGGGTTATTAGGTAAAAGGTGTTGAAAGGTTTAGATGGATATGGGTTTTGGGTAAACTCGGATTGGGTTTGAATGGCGGGTATCGGGTCTTGGGTTGGAGAGCAGTTAGTTGCGAATGTCGGGTTGTGGAGTGGGAGCGGATTATTTTCCGATCGATTTGGGCAGTGGGTCGCGAGCGGTAGACATATTGGTTTCGGGTTAGGAAGTGGATCGGACAGCAGGGGTCGCCGATGAGTTTCGTGTTTCTCATCGGAACAAGGTGGGCGAGGTTCGGAGATGGTATCGGTTCCAGGTTGAGCCCGGGCAGTGGATGGGGTTGGAGATTTTGATGGAGGTATAAGATGAGGGATGATGGGTATTGTTGGTTTTGTTGAAATGGGTTGAAGATGGTTTTGGTTACGGGTATTTGGATGATGAGATTTTGGTTTGAGTTTTGTTAATGGTGGGTAGAAGAGATGAGAGAGAAAGTGATGGTGAGAGGAAGATGAATTGAGTATGTTTGGGTGTATAAGGGTGTATGGTGTTAGGGTGTGAGTGAGTGAGTTGTTTAGGTGTATGTGAGTGTGTTTTAGTTTTGTGTGTGTGCTTTTATTTGTACCTAAAATAAAATAAAAATTATCTAAACTAAAAAATAACTAAATAATAAAAAATAACATCCTAACTAAAATAGTCAAACAAGAAAAAATAAAAAATAAAAATAATAAAACCTATTAAACTAAAAAGATTCTAAAGAGAAGAAAAATAAAAATCAAATAAAACTAAAAATTAAAGTCCTAAAAAAACACAAACTAATAAAACTAGAAAAATAAATTCCTAAAAATTAATCCTAATAAAATAAAATAAAGACTAAAAATTAAAAGCTAATAAAAATCAAAATACACTAATAAAAAAGGAAATAAAAAAAATAGAAAATAAAACCTAGAAAATTCTAAATAAATCTAAAGTAAAACCTAAAAATAAAACTACTCAAAATAAAAATCTAGAAATAATAAAAGTACAAACACAACACACACACGGGGTTCAGTGTGGGTTTAGGCTTGGACAGGGCTAGGTTAGGGTTATGAAATTTTGATCCATTCATTGTTACAATTTCCTTGATTAAAGTGTTTGAACTTTGCAACGTGCATTTGACCTACAAAATAAACATGAATGCACATAAGACCAATTTTGTCGAGAATTAGCAATTAAAAACTATCTATTCGATGTTTAAAATATACACTTTTGGGTGCTTATCACACCACCCCCAAATAGAACATTGCAAGTCCTCAAGCAAAATATAGAGAGAAAGAAAAATAAGAAACTAAAAGTGTACCACTTTCGAGGGCACTTACAATTGCAATTAGCATGTGCAGTAAGCCTTTAAACCTATAGGTTGCCCTACTGGACAAGTTTTGTCTCGTGATGGTTTGCAGAGAATATACCCACAAATTCTTAATTTACAAACGGATGTCAATCTCTTATTAGACATAGAATAATCGCAGAATCCACCATAAAAGAAATATTTTGAGAAATACAAGCTAAAATGTATAGAAAGTTTACCTATGTGAATACTCAAGGCACATCCTTACTAGAACTCAACGTGCGTAGTATGAATCAGTCAAAGTAGGTCGAGTATCACAAGAGTAATTCCTTGATCGCCTTTTTGGAATCAACGCTTCAACTTCAGAATCTCTCGGATATATCTCTCTTAAACGAACTCTCGAGATTTAGGTAAGTTTATCGCTCTTGTGTGTAACGAGGTGAGTAAATGTAAGAAAGTTCAAACGTCTCACACACATATAAGAAAGAACGAACATGTTGAAAGAAAAATGATCTCATAAAAGAATGTTAATCACCATAGTGAGAACATCGAGTTATTCACCACATTGACTTTCATTTTCCCGAACACCTAGGGGAGAACATGGATGCATATGGATGAGGGGGAAATGAGATGATTTGAGAAGGATATGATGAGGTAAGGATGGAATGGATGGATGATGGATGCGATAAATATGAAAAGAACTTATAGCACTTGAAGAACAAGTGTCTTTATTACATACAAACTAACTACAAACTTTCTTTTTCTTTTCTTTTCTTTTCGCTTTTTCTTTTTCTTTTTTTCTTTTTTTTTTCAATTTTTTTTATTTTTCTTTGCTATTTTTTTTCTCTTTTATACTCTCAACTCTAAATACATTTTACATTTGAAAAAAAAACACTCTTTGTCTCTGTTGATGTAAAAAACTAGATTGCTTCTAATTATTTAATCACAGATAAATATAAATGAGACAAAGAATTTTAAAGTGGTTCAGCCTTATAAGAATGGCCTACGTCCACTGTTTCTGTTATTGCCAAGTGTTTTGGATTTCTTGATATGTAATTCTATCAAGAAATTCCGGTCCCTTAGAATGAGGGTGATACAATGTATTTATAGCCCTTAGGCTGTACATGTGAAAGGGTAAACAATTAATGCCCTTTAAGAGTATACGTCTGTATGATAAGCATTTAATGAATAGTTGAACTGTTGATTATCTGGCAATCAATGCTGTGGTCGAGATGCAGCTTTGACAATCAATGCTGTGGTCGAGGTGCAGCTCGGACCGCCTTAGTTGCTCGTCGTTCAGGAGTTCCTCGAAATATTGGAGTTCCTCGGAGCGTTGGAGTTCCTCGGAGCGTTGGAGTTCCTCGGAGTGAGTATGACTTGGTCGGGGAAATAGACTTCCTCGTTGTTATTGTGCCATGTAGATCGACACGTGTTTTCTTATGATTCATCTATATCAGCATATTAATTTTGGTATCAGAAGCCCCCAATGTTTCATATTTCGAACTTTGAGGAATATGGAACATTTTTTCTCGGTATATGGCAATATTAAATGACCTTCCTGGTTTTTAGGAGCATTTTCTCCGTGTTCGAATGTCTTCCAAATTCGCAGAATCTGCCTTTTTGAATTTTTATAAGCGCTTCGATCTTCGCGCACTTTTTGTCCTTTTAGCCGCCGATAGCGTAATAGTTTCTTTTTTGTAATCATTTCTTTCTCCGTTTCCCAAACAAAGTATTTAAGCTTCATAGGCAATCCCATCGTCCTCTACCTTTTCTAATTTCTGCTTTCGAGTTTTCTATAGTCTTTCTCTCTCTTGTGCGTTCATCCCTTCCTTCGTTTGTTGTCAACATATCTCCTTTTTCCTGTAAGATCTTCTTCCTTCTTCTTCATTTCTTTTATTCACCATGGTTTATGTTATTGAATCTCTTGAGAAATTCCATTCTGATTTTTCTATTCCATCTTGGGTAACTCTAGAGGATCTTTCTGAGCCTTCAAATTATTTTAATTTGGCTGAGGGACATTGGTTCCCCAGCCTCTTTATTGCTGAATGTGGATTTTCTTTTCCACCAAACCCTTTGTGCTTAGAGTTCTGTCATTATTTCGATGTTGTCCCTGCAAAAATAGCCCCCAACACATGGAGAATAGTTAATGGGGTGTATAGGTTAAATCAAACTCATGGAACTCGTATAGGAATTCCTGAGATTATGTACTGTTATAGATGGGCTGTTCTAGACAATGTTTTTTATTTAAAAACTAGATTTTTGAATAGGGCTTTAGTAGTCAACCTCCCTGATGCTAATAGGGATTATTTTGAATATGGGGTAGTTATCAAAAATTGGCAACATGCCCCTTTGACTGGAGATTAAGTATATCAGGGTCCCAGATGCCCTCCATATGGCAATGGGATAGGTTATTTTCATCTTATGTTATTTCTGAAATTATGATTTCATTATGTTTGATAAAATGTATGACTGATATTTCACTATGTATTTGTTTGCAGTTGACAGTAAGAGAAAAACTCCAAAAGAATCAGAAGTAAATATTAAGCATTTGAAACATATCTGTAGTCTGCATCGAAAAGTTGTAGACGAGCATATCAGGTCTGCTTCATATTTTTTGCAGTATAGGAGTTATACAACCTCTTTTACTGCTCGCCCTGTAATCAGCACTGGTGAGCCTGCACCAGCTCCTGAGGATTCTTCATCAGATTCTCATATTCCTTTGAGTCAGAGGATGGGCAAAAGAAGGGTTCCTGCTCTCTTTGAGGAGACTACATCTGCTGGAGATGGGAACAGAAACAAGACTGATGTCCCAAAGGGGAAAAAGAAAGTAGATGCTCCTCCTTCTGTTGCTCCTCAAAAGACTGCCGAGAAGCCCCCAGTGGCTCCGAGCAAGAAGGTTACACCTGTGGAAGTGGTCACCATCTCCCCAACCAAAAGCACTTCTTTGGTTGAAACTGTTGAAATGCCACAGAGGAGACTGAAGAAATCCTCCTCGGTCAATTTGAATGAAACCATTCCCTAGCTCCAAGTTAGTGGAGTTGGTGTTCCAACTATTATTCCCCCGAGCTCTGCAATGAGCTCGGTAAAGACTTGGACCATTCCTGAGGTTCAAGGAATTGAGGAGAGTATGTCTAGGGATATGCTTACATCCTTGGCTACTCTTCACATTGCTTCAGTAAGTTTATCTCATTTTGAATTTTCTTTCCTTTCATCAATACGTATATCTCTGTACTGACTTATCATTATCTTCTTTTTTCAGATGGTGAGTTGTTTTAACACCATTGTGAAGAAAGATGAAGCAATCAAGGCTTCTAGCTCCTCGTCTGGAGTGGAAGATGCTTTGTTAAGATTAACCAAATCTTTAAAGAATTCCCGTCAAAAGTATGACGAGGATAAGGCTGAATGGGTGAAGAAGTTGGCTGCAGTTGAGGCAGAAAAGGTGCAGCTGGAAAATAAAGTGAAAGATTTGGAGGAAGAGAAAGAGAAGTATGACAAGAAGCTCAAAAACTTTGGGGAGCTTGAATACAAGATGATAATGGCAGAAGAAGAATTGTCCCTTCTGCGAGAAGTGAACCGCCAGAAGGAAGAGGTGGAGGCCAAGTTAAAGGCCACCGAGGATCTTCTATCCGAGAAGCTCTCCTCGGAGAAAATGAAAAGAAAAGTGGTGGTGAAAAAATCCTTCCGTACTGGTTGGGACAAAGGATGGGACAGGGGAGTAGCAGCAATGATGACTCAGGTGCAGTATGGGAGTTTGAAATACTTCTGAGATGGTTGGGTGGCTGCCCTGCAAGAACGGAAGGTTAATGAGGATTTAGAGCTATTTCAACAACATCTCCCTGGTCCTCCCCCAGCCATCGAAGATGAAGAAGAGGACGAAGCTGCCTCCGAAGAATATTCAATGGTAGTGGGTGATCTTATCCTTACCCAGCCTGCTGACGAGGAGCTTTCATCTCTGCCTGCTCCTCCTGAACAAGTTCCAGCTCCAGCCGACCAACTCGTTGTTCCCACCGAGCAACCGAGCTCCTCATCCCAGCCTCCCGATAAAGTCTTGGGAGACAAGGAAAAGGTGTGAAGTTGTTCGGTATTCTCTTTCTATTTTTCTTCTTTTTCAAGTGTAACCCAGATCTTTGTAACTCTGCATTATGATCTAATAAAATTTGAGTTCTTTTCTATACGATTGTATCTTTTCTATCTGTACTCTGTCTTGATCTTCTTTTTTATGATTACTTTTTCTTTCTCTGCTAGTTTCTGGCCAGGATGGATATGCTATCTGCTAATGATACAAAGCTGATGCAGCAATGTCATGAATATTATAAGGCTGGTCACACAGAATTGAGTGTATCAGAAGTTGCTAACCTCCTCGGTCATGATGCTTCAGAGCAGGCAGTAGAAGCTTATCGGTACTTGAAAGGCTTACTTGACCGAGCTGTGGCCAATAATGTGGCTTATTACGAAATGATTGAAGACTTGCAAGGTACTCTCGATGAACTTCAACAGCAGTATAAAGAATCAACTGCCCTGTTGCATGAGGGGTATGAGAAGAGGTATCAGCAGCTTTCTGCCTAGAAGGGCCACGAAAAGCTCATTGTTGGGTACGATGTCAGGGAGAGAACCCTAAAGGGTGAAGTTGAAGCATGTAGACAAATTGCAGAGCTGCTGGAGAAAGAGAATAACAATTTGCAGAAAGAATTAGCACAATATAAGTCTGCAGCTTCATCTTCCACTGCCTTTGCACCGGTCACCGATGAAGGATTTTCATTTTTAGAAGTGGAAAATGCCAAGTTGCGAGAAGAGTTAGAAGCTTTGAGAAGAGATGGGCCTTCTACAGCTACTCGAGGACGAGGAAGAGGTTCTCGTGGACAAGGAAGAGCTGCTCAAAATGTTGTCGAGGAACCAAGTTCTCGACCTGCTCGGGGAGGATCAAGAGTTCTTAGTCGTACTATTGAAGAAGCTCGTACTCGATCAACGTTGGAAAATCAAGCATTCCAATTAATGGCTAAAAACCAAGCTTTGTCTGACATGTCAAAGAAAATTAGAGAACTGGAACAACAACTCTCTTCAAAGACATCAGCATTGGCGACTAATGAACTTTTCATCCAAAGTCTTCACGAGAAGCTTGAAAGGTTGACATTTTAATTTAATAAATAGCCCAGGGAGTTCTGGATGGCTGGATACAATGAAGCACTATTTCATTTAGATGATCGTATCCAGAATGCCAATAATGAGGGCTACAAGCAAGGTTGGTTGAATGCCTTGGGCGCGCTGAAGCTCGAACAAGGACACTACCTGTGGGACTATTATGATCCCGGGGTACTTGACTTGCCTGTGCCACCGTATAATTTAGACATGGAATGGATCCCAGCTCGTGCCATTCCTCGGACCTTAATTGCAAAATACCTTGGGGATTACAACCTTCATTCTCAGATCGAGGTATCTCGTCCCGAGCATCTACTGGACACACCTTCAATAATGAACGTCAGAATGCTTCGAGATATTAACTTCATTAATTCTCCCATTTTCCCGGAAGATCCTCCTGCTGGCGAGGAGCCTATTTCAAAAGCAGAAGGGAAAAGACCTGTAGAATAGGAAATTCTGATGTAATAATTAGTACACAATTTAATATCAATGTAATAAATTTGTGTAATTCATTTTGAATTTAATGAAAGAGTTTCATTTTTGTTTGCAAATTTGTATTGCTATTGTCTTGTAAATATCAAACAATTTACATTTGTGCATATGTATAAGTTAAAAAGATAACAATATTGTGTTGTTCATCGACCAACTTGGTAATACAAAAATTACAAGTATTAGTAATGTTGCTCGATCACTTAATAATAAAGTAATGAGTATAAAAATGTTTAAAATTTTTCCAACCAACCAAGGTTGTTAAATTGTGCTCGTCGACCAATTATAGTTAGTGGGTTTTTATCCCCGACCAGCTATACTTGGTATAATTTAGAATATTTTCTCCTCGTCGACCAATTACAGTTAGTGGGTTTTGAACCCCGACCAACCATACTTGGTTCAGTTTGGAATATTTTGTTCTTCGAGGAACTTTTTGTATTTTATGGAATAATCTTACCTCCCGACCAACATAAGTTGGCATTTGAGAGCATATCTTGTTTCCTAACTAAACACGTTGGCATTTTTAGGAATGTTGATGTTGTTCTCGCCCTTTTACCAACCGGAGTTGGTCGAGCATATCTTGTTTCCTAACCAAACACGTTGGCATTTTTGGGAATGTTGATGTTGTTCTCGCCCTTTTACCAACCGGAGTTGGTCCGAGTTCGAACTATCATATCCACTTGCCCTTTTACCAAAATTGGTCTGAGCCAGTGTCAGCCTCCTAACCAAAGGAGTATGATTTGTTCTCTCCCTTTTACCAACCGGAGTTGGTCTGAGCTTGAACTATCATGTTCTTTCCCTTTTACCAATCAGAATTGGTCTGAGTTAGAACTATCGTGTCCACTCGCCCTTTTACCAACCGGAGTTGGTCTGAGCTAGTGTACGCCTCCTAACCAAAGGAGTATGGTTTGTTCTCGCCCTTTTACCAACCGGAGTTGGTCTGAGTTCGAACTATCGTGTTCTCGCCCTTTTACCAACTGGAGTTGGTCAGAGCTTGAACTATCGTGTTGTTTTTACTGTCGAGCAGCGTAGTGTTACACACTAGTATTCCCCGAAAAACTTTCAATAAAAGGAGAGAAGATGGCGAAATATCATCGTTTTATTCATATTGATGGAACTGCTTTACATTTTACATCACTGATAATACTTGCGTAGGTGTTCAGCATTCCATGCATTCTTAAATTCCTCTCCTTCTAGAGTTGCTATTCGGTAAGTTCCTGGTCGGACAACTTCTGTAACTCGGTAAGGTCCATGCCAGTTTGCTTCCAACTTATTGTGCTTATGAATGACCTTCTTTAGCACATAATCTCCTTCTTTTAAGTCGCATTTCTTCACCCTCTTGTTGTAGAACAGGGCTGTTCGTTGTTGATAAGCAGCATTCCTAATGGCTGCCTCTTCTCTAACTTCCTCGAGCATGTCCAAATCTAATCTCCTCATCAAGTCGCTGGCTGGGGAATTGAAATTCAGCACTCTGTGTGTTGGAAGGCCCAACTCGGCAGGTATTACGGCCTCACTTCCAAATGCCAGCATATATGGTGATTCTCCAGTTGCTGCTCGGGGAGTTGTTCGGTAATCCCACAATACTGACTGTAGCTCGTTAATCCAATTAGCTTTAGCCTCACTTAGCCTCTTCTTCAAACCATTTAGTAATGTTATGTTCGTCACTTCAGTCTGTCCATTGCTTTGAGGATGTTCTGGTGCTGAATGAACCTTCAAAATGTTTGACTGATGACAATAGGCGGCAAACTCCTCGTTATCAAATTGTGTTCCATGGTCTGTGATGAAGGCATGAGGGAGACCATATCGGCAGATGATGTTCTTCCAAATGAATTGGTACACCTTCTCGTATTTCATGTCAATAAGAGGTTCAACTTCTACCCACTTAGTAAAATAATCCACTGCGACGACGAGGTACTTGAATCTTCCTCGGGTCGTTGGCAGTGGTCCAACCAAATCCATTCCCCACATCGCAAATGGCCAATGGGAAGTTATGGGTGTCAACAATGCTTGTGGATTTCGTCGGATGGAGGAAAATCGTTGGCATTTATCACATCTCTTAGCATAGGCTATACAATCAGCCCTCATCGTTGGCCAGTAGTATCCCTGCGTCATCACCCTTTGCAAAAGTGTCCGACCTGCTACATGGGTTCCACAGGACCCTTCATGGATCTCTTCAATCAATTCTTTCACCTCGGATGGATGTACACATCTTTGCAAACCTGCCATAATTCCTCATCTATACAACACACCATTAATTAGTACATACCGAGCAACTTTAAACTTCAATTTCTTGGCTGTGAGCTTATCCTCCGGTAATTCTCCTTCCTCAACATATGCCCTGATGGGATCCATCCAAGATGGTCCTAAATCAAGGGTAATAATATTCAACATCAGGTCTTCATCTATGCTCCGACTTTCTAATACTTCAATTGGTATCATTCTCCGCAACTCGGTACGAGTAGCTGATGCTAGTCGGGCCAATGCGTCTGCTTGTGCATTCTCCATTCTTGGTATTCTGATCAACTGAATGGCATCAAATTCTGCCAACAACTCCATCGCCTTTGCATGATACTTGACCATTAATTCTCCTTTAACTGCATATGTTCCCATCATCTGATTCACAATTAATTGAGAATCACTGAATACCATCACTTGTTGCGCTTCCATAATCTTTGCTAAATTAAGACCTGCTATCAAGGCCTCATACTTAGCCTCATTATTGGAGGCTTTGAATTGGAATCGTAAGGCATATTCCATGTCAATCTTGTCTGGGGTGTTCAAAACAATCCCTGCTCCACAACCTGTTGTGCAAGATGACCCATCTACATATAATCTCCATGTAGGCAACTCGTCTTCAAATTTCTTATCTGACAGAGTTCCTCGGTGAAATATTTTTTGTTTCCTTTCATCCTCCCCTGGTATTTCTCGCTCTTTGTCGACCATCTCTTCTCGCCCTTTTACCAACCGGAGTTGGTCTAAGTTCGAATTTGATGATCCTTTTACATCCACAAGCCCTTTTACCAACCGGAGTTGGTCTGAGCTTGTGTTTGTTGATCCTATAACATCCACAGGCTGATCAGTGAGCAACTTTTATTCCTCGAGGGTATCAGGATATGTAAAGTCTGCTATAAAATCTGCTACAGCTTGCCCTTTTAGTGATGATCTGGGTTCATACACAATATCATATTCACCGAGCTCTATTGCCCAGTACATCAGTCTCCCTAATTTTTCTAGTTTATGAAGGGCTTGTCTCAATGGCATGTCGGTATACACGACGATGGTATGGGCCTAGAAATATGGCCTCATTCTTCTACTTGCCTCAATTAATGCCAATGCCAATTTTTCCAGCTTTGGGTACCTGATCTCTGCACCTCGGAAAGCCTTACTTGTGTAATAAATTGGCTTCTGGACTCCATTCTCTATTCTGATCAATGCTGAGATGACTGCATTCTCTGATACTGCCAGGTACAAGTACAACTTTTCTCCCATTAGTGGTCTGGACAACAGTGAAGGTGCTCCTAAATATTTCTTCAAGTCTTGAAAGGCTTTTTCACATTCATCATTCCACTCGAAAGTTTTTTGAACTGTTTTGAAGAATGGGAGGCATCGATCAGTTGCTCGGGATACAAATCTGTTGAGCGCCGCAACTCGTCCTGTAAGACTCTGCACCTCTTTCTTCGTCGTTGGAGATCGCAACCTTAAAAGAGCTTTGATCTTTTCTGGATTCGCCTCAATGCCTCGCTGGTTGACGATGTACCCGAGGAACATTCCTTCTCGTACTCCAAATGTGCACTTCGTCGGGTTGAGCTTCATTTGGTATTTATCCAGTTGATCAAAGGTCTGACCTAAGTTAACTAGATGATCAGCAGCTTTCTTGCTCTTTGTCAGCATATCATCGACATAGACTTCCATATTGCAACTGATTTGTTCGGTAAAAACCTTATTCATCAGCCACTGGTATGTTGCTCCTGCATTTTTCAAACCAAAAGGCATAACATTATAACAATAAGTTCCCCTAGGGGTGATAAAAGAAGTACTTTCCTTGTCTTCATGTTTCATTTTGATCTGATTGTAGCCAGAGTAGGCATCCATGAAGCTGAGCAGCTCGTGTCCCGAGGTAACATCCACTAGTTGATCAATTCTGGGCAATGGAAAGTGATCCTTTGGGCATGCCTTATTGAGATCGGTGAAATCAATGCACATTCTCCATTTATTGGTTTTCTTCTTTACCATCACCACATTTGCTAACCAGTCTGGATATTTCACATCTTCAATGAATTGGGCTTTCTGGAGCTTCTCGACCTCCTCTTGTATGGCTTGATTCTTCTCGGGGCTAAACACTCTTCTTCTCTGCTTTACAGGCTTGATCTCCTTATTCGCATTGAGCTCATGGCATAAGAAGTTGGGATCTATTCCTGGCATGTCTTCATGACTCCATGCAAAAGTTTTCTTTCTGTTTCTCAAGAAAGTTATCAACTCCTGTTTTATTGAAGCATCCATCGTCGAACCTATCTGGGTTATTCGTTCAGGGTGCTCGTCGTCTAGAATAACATTCTCTGTAGATTCCACCACCTGTCCTTTTACAAGTTGGTATTCATCTCTGGGATCTAGTGTTTCAATTTCTGTACCTTTATCCACCTGGTAGGTAGTAGTCTTTTTCCTTGACTCTTCAAGTTCCTCTTGCTCGGCAGATGAATAATAACATTCTCGAGCTACTTTTTGATCACCTTTCACAACTCCTACACCAAAATTTGTTGGGAATTTTAAGCATTGATGTACTGTAGATGGAACTGCTTCGAACTTCTTCAAACCAACTCTTCCCATGATGATGTTTTAAGCTGATTGCACATTCTTATCCATCACAAAGAAGCGTATTCTTTCTGTTCGACAAGCAGGCCAAGTTCCAATTAATATATCCAACTTGATCATCCCAAGTGGAAAAACCTTCTCGCCAGCAAAACCCAAGAGAGGTTTGTGATAAGGCTCCAATTGAGATAATTTTAAATTTAAACTGTCAAAGCATGAGTAGAACATGATGTCTACCGAACTACCATTATCTACCAGAACCCTTGATATCACTACTTCTTTCATCCTCATTTTGATCACCAAAGGGTCGTCGTGAGGGTAAAGAACACCTGCAAGGTCATTTTTTGAAAAACCAATGACCAACTTCTCTTTGTTTACCTTCCTCGGGCGATCCTCTTCAGCCAAATTTATCCGTTGAATGTATGAGCAAGCCTGAGCCTCACCGAGGTAAGCTTTTCTTTTTGCAGTAAGGTCTCCTCCTCCTGCATCTCCTCCTATAATGACATTACAATCAAATGACCCAAAGCGTATTGAAAATACCTCTCGTTCTGGCTGCCTTGGTTTCTTGGGAAGACCGGGGTCATCATCAGGATCATCTTCATGGTTTCTCTTCTTTTTCTCCTCTGCTCGACGAGGAGATCTAGACCTTTCTCTAATTCGGTCATTATTTCTTCTTTCGCCTCCCCGATCAACATACTTTGATAGCTTCCCTCTTCGGATGAGTGTTTCAATCTCGTTCTGAAGAGCTATGCAATTTTTGGTCATATGGCCGTGATCCTTATGGAACTCGCAATATTTCTCCCTATTCCTCGTGTCAGGGTCTGACCTCAGTTTCTTTGGCCATTTTACTTCCTCGTTATTCTTGATTTCTTCCAAGACATGATTAATACCCATTTTCAAAGGAGTATAATTATCGAATTTCTCCAGGACTTCCCATGACGACTTATTATTCTTGGAATGCTTGTCACCGCCATTACCCTTATGCTCATTCTTCTTAGATTTGTCGACTTCCACCTTGGTTTCTTTATCCATATTCTTCTTCGCAGCCATAGCCTCCTCGGCATTCATGATTTTGGCCGCTTTTGCCATCAATTCTGACATAGTTGTAGGTGGATCTTTGGCCAAAGTGTAATACAATTTGTTAGGCAACAACCCGCTCATCAAGGCGGTGATTAATGTCTTTTCTTCATAATCTATGACTTCCAGCTTCTCGTTATTGAAACGAGTTATGTAATCTCTAGTACTCTCACCAGATTTTTGTCTAACACTTAACAAGTGTGCTACTCATTTTACTGGCTTTGCTCCAAAACAGAAATTGCCGATGAACAACTCGGCCAATTGAAAGAAAGTTGAAATCTTACCCCGAGGAAGATTGTTGTACCATATCTGGGCAGATCCAGTAAGAGTTCCTGAGAATGCTCTACATCTCATCTCGTCGGGGACAACATAGATATCGGCGGCAGCTTGATATTGCTCTATGTGAAGAACAGGATCTGTCTTTCCATTATATTTGGGGGTCACCACAGGTGCTTTAAACTTTGATGGGGTAGGAAAACCCACAATGGCCTGGACAAAAGGTTTCCCTTGAACAAAAGTTTATTGTAAGGGATTCTTCGCCTTAGCTATTTCTCCCAATCTATCCTCCAACCGCTGAATGGAACCCTTCCATGCATCATTCCCTTCCTCGGTCTTGTTAGTTAGAGCAATTGATTGTTCTGACGTGGCCCCCTGAGATCTATCTTGACGAGCAACTGGTCGTGATTGTGCCGATCCTTCTCTTAGATCTGATGGTTGTCGAAAACTCCTCGACATGGTCTTAGGTGGACTCCTATTCCTCCTAGGGCCTAATCGATTGAAAGGAGACACCCTACTCAGTCTTTCCAAGGCACTGGGTCTCTCTGGAGAGAGAGTGATACGTTGATCAGTATCTGTAGCCCGTATTGACGAAGTTCGCCCAGGTTGATAAGAGAAATCATCAGATTCCTCATTACGATATGACTCAGTACGCCTGGATCCTGAAAAAAGTAAATAGGTTTGCCTCTGACCACTTCGCTGTCCCGAATGTGCAGGTGAACCGCCATGAAGGGTCTGTATGAGTTTCCGCATTGTCTCTTGCATGGCGGTTTGTCCTTGAGCCAGATTCGTCATAATTCCAGCCAGATCTGGAGGTGCAGAGGGATTTGGAGGATTTCCAGCATTTCCAGCATTTCGATTGCTGGATTCTGGATTATCTGCCATTGGTGATGAATGATTTTTGGTGAAAAACGATAACAACAGTCGTTCCCACAGACGGCGCCAATCTGTTGATGTAACAAACTAGATTGCTTCTAATTATTTAATCACAGATAAATATAAATGAGACAAAGAATTTTAAAGTGGTTCATCCTTATAAGAATGGCCTACGTCCACTGTTTCTGTTATTGCCAAGTGTTTTGGATTTCTCGATATGTAATTCTATCAAGAAATTCCGATCCCTTAGAATGAGGGTGATACAATGTATTTATAGCCCTTAGGCTGTACATGTGAAAGGGTAAACAATTAATGCCCTTTAAGAGTATATGTCTGTATGATAAGCATTCAATGAATAGTTGAACTGTTGATTATCTGGCAATCAATGCTGTGGTCGAGATGTAGCTTTGGCAATCAATACTGTGGTCGAGGTGCAGCTCGGACCGCCTTAGTTTCTCGTCGTTCAGGAGTTCCTCGGAATATTGGAGTTCCTCGGAGCGTTGGAGTTCCTCGGAGTGAGTATGACTTGGTCGGGGAAATAGACTTCCTCGTTGTTATTGTGCCATGTAGATCGACACGTGTTTTCTTATGATTCGTCTATATCAGCATATTAATTTTGGTATCAACAGTCTCAAAAATGAAAGATGGATGGTGTGGGAAAATATGTGGGAATATGGAAGAGCATGGGAATGTAATGGGTGAAGTGAATGGGTGAAAATCTAGTGATCGGGATAAATTTCAAGACATGTGTTTCTTACAACTAAAAAAAGATGTCATTCTCAGTGATCAAGCCAATATTTTTAATGAAGAATAATGAGATCATACAATGATTTAAGTGCGGACCCAAATGAAGTTGAATCAACTTGTGACTCGGAGATTGCGTAAAAACTCTCTGAAAGGTGAAAGGCACGAATCTCACAAGCAAAATTCTCCACTAGTGATCCTTGAGATTCTCTTGAGAATTGTAATAATCTTCAACTCTAAACCGCAGTGACGTCATAAGTGCACAAATTTTGTTGAGTCTAGAAATTCATATTGAAAAATGTCTTGTTATTGATCGAGTGGAAAAACCAAGCGTCCGTGTAAATACGCTAGTCTTTGATATCGGCTTCCAACTGCAATACAAAAACTTAAACTTTAACTACACTCTTGAGGAGTATAGTGGCTAGTCTGGGTATAGAATCCTCAGGGAATTAGGACGAGTGACCGTGATGACAAAGGTAAGACTGTTAACCCTAACTCGACTCTAAAAAGAAATAAAAAGATGATTGAGATGGAAAATAACTAATTAACTAAATGCACACTAAATTAAACTACTACATTAACAATGTGAGTAAAATTAACTAACTAATAATGACTTAATAAGAATGAAGGGAAAACATGTTGGGAATACAATTCCCCAATCCTTAGTAATTACTTAGCAGAATACTAAAATTATAAATTAGAAGTTTGAATGGATCAAGTCTTTATAGATCCTAATCATTACATATATGAGGTTCAATCCTACATCATATGAAATCAAAGGGAAATATAAAGCGGTGCTAAACAATTTTACGCACATTATATTCTTAAACATCCCAAGTACCAAGGGCAAGAGATTAAAATACTTATAATGATTGTGGAATTATCTTGCACGACTCTTTCAAAATTTTAATTTTAATTATATTTTTTACACATGTAATTTACATTGGGATGGGTTCATGCATCCCAACCCTAAAAAAACTTAGCTAGATATGATTTTATTAAATGAAAACAAAATTCTAAATGTGCAAGAAATCATAGGTCTATTATGCATTGAAAATAAACTTGAATTGAAAAACAAAATTAAACTACAAGAGCAATTTAAACTTACAATATGGAAGAAATGGAAAGTAGAAATTAGCAATACTTGAATAGAAGAAGGAAATCTGAACTTGAAACTTGAATCTTGAATAGCTCTTGTTCAAGATACAAACTACGATTTTTAAATCCTAAGAAAATATGAAATTATATGCTTAAAGGAACTCTCTCTCTTCTTATCTTCATTACTCTAGGGCTTGGCTTTTTATAATACCCAAATATGACTTTTCCAATGCCTCTCCACGTTTTACAACTAATAAAAAGGAATTATACAAGAAATTTCAAGAGTTGAAACTCTTCAGCTTCCAGAATTAATTTCAACTTTGACTTTCTTTCTCCAACTTTGACTTGCCATATCTTTTGATCCAGAGCTCCGATTTGACTGTCGTTTTTCCAGTGTCCTTGTAATTTAGATATCTTCAACTTTCTAGCTTTCCCCACCTTCGGAATATATATGTAAAATTAAAAAAATGCCCTTCAACTTCCCATTTCTTGGTTTTTTTCACTGTTTTGAGTTCTCTTTGGCACTAAATAGCTGTAAAAACAGTAAGAAATACAAGAAACTTGGGGTGCTTGTTAGAAGAAGTCATTAGAAATGATATGGGTTAAAAATAAATCAATTACGTTGTTCGAGGTACTAAAACTACCAGCTTAGGAGGATAAATTCAGAAGAATTTATGCTTAGTCAAATCCCCCTAACTTAGAACTTTGCGCGTCCTGAGCAATCTAAGAGAAATGAGTTGACTTTTAAAATTCCTTTTATTAAAATAAAATTCCACTTTCGCAGGCAAGCGATTGCATTGAGCATATGCAATAAGCCTTTTAACCCTTAAGTTACCCTAGTAGGACGAGTTTTGTCTCGTTAGGGTTTGCAGTGAATACACCCACAAAATTCTTTATTGACTCAAATAAATATCAAAACACTTAAAAATTGTACAATTTAAACTTTTTGAAAAAAAAATCACCATAAATTCATATTCAAATGTCTCAAACCATAGTGTGTGTGTGCAAAGCCATAAATTAAACCTCAAATTTCCACCGATTGAGCATTACGTTACTTTTCGAAAATTCGTTTTGATTTAAATTCTTACGGATGCACTCACAAACGAATCACTCGGATAGTGGTTGTTTTCTCTCGGTATGCATGATATAAAGAGTAAATATAATGGACACGAATTTTCGAATACAAAATTAAAAAGAAGGAAATATATGGTGAAAAGATCTCATCATCGGAATACAGTTATTAGGAAACGGGAAACATCACCTCTTAATCACACCATTTTAATCTCTTTTATTATATTTTCATGTCTTATCTCTCCATGCAGTAATTAATTTCTCCATTCGTACTTAGTTAGGACTTTTCGGGTCAGGGTAAAAATAGAATTGGACAGAATGTTCTGAATTTAAAAATGTCCTGATGACGTCCATTAGTGCTTTTTCGATCATTTGCTCATTTTTCTCTTTTCATTTTTTTTTCTTTTTTCTTTCTTGCTATTTTTCTTTTCTTTCCCTTTTTTTATTACACACTTTGGACTTACTTGATGAATTTCCAATTTTTCACAATTTCAGGCTATTTGGGTTTTTCGGGTTATCAAACAAAAGGGAAATATTTTATTAGGCTCAAAGTGGCTTATAAAGGGATAATTTTCTCACAACTTTATTATGGCTAATATTTTTGGGTTAAACAAAAGAGGGCCTACTTCATTGTCCAAATTTCTAATCACATTACCATATGCATCTCGAGATTAATTAAGTTCAGAGATATATTTAGCATGAATTTTGAGACAACATTTCACACATTTCCCATAACCGATCAAAACAAAGGATTGAGATCATCAACGACTTATTAAAACGCTGAAAAGAACTTTGAGTTAATCATAAATTCGGATTTATTTAAAAACTCATAAAAATTGAAAGGCTCGAAATCTCACCGGGTTTGATCAATCTCCACACTTATTCGTTAAGTCGTCAATTTTCTTTCAATTTCCATCTTCGATCAATTTTGGCTTAATGCATTTTGATTGTTAATAATTTGAGACTTTACATAGAATAAAGGTGATAATTTTGAAGATTTTAAATTCCAATTTTTATTTATTTTGAAGAAAAATATTTTTGGCTTTTTTCATAATATTTCAATTTTTTTGAAATTTTTGAAATTTTCTAAAACACACTTGGAAAGAACATGTGATCGAATCAATGAATCTAAACAATAAAAGGGAAGAATATCAAACACCCCTTAACTTAAATGTTGCATTGTCCTCAATACGAATCAAGAACACAACATAAAGAGAGGAAAAGAAAGATATTACCCAAATGGAGAGATCCCCGATGAGTGCGAGTCCATTGAATCTACAAAACATGTTAGAACCAAGAATAACAAAAACTTTAACTGATTACTCTATAATATAAAAAAGGGGGGGGGGGGGGGGGGGAATCTAATTATGTACAACCTACGATTTGAACTTCTAATAAGTTATACACTAGAAGGCGAAAAATTTGAGGGTCCACCAAAAATACAATTTGACTTTGAGGGGTAATCAGTGTACCCTCATTAGGATGCATGCCTCCCAAAAAATAAGAATTCCGTTTAAACAATGGAAGGCATGTGTAAGGAAAAAAATGGACCATCACCAATTACTATTTTTAAAGGGATGATGGGTGAAAAATACAATTGGTATCTAAGAAAAATAGAATTCCCTCCCAAAGATTTTTCAAGTAGTATGGGAAGAGGGGAACACAAAAAGGAAGAATATATATTGGAAACCAATTCAAGCAAATATTCCTCGTCGGTAGAGGTTTTAACTGTTTCAAAAGTTACAACCAATTCATGGCAATCAAAATTCAATTCATCTCCTAAATTTTTTTCAGTTAGAACGGGAGGTAATGCACGTGTAAGTGAATAACTCATAAGATGAAGCATCTCAAACAAACATTCTCGTTCAAGAATCAGGTCAACATACTCAAGACTTTCGTCCAATTCTTGTGATGGAGTTAACGGTTCGATAATAGTGGGGACACAAGGAAACGAAGGATATTCAACCTCAATAGATTTTGAAATATTTATAAGAGGTTGAGATTCAAAAGTACTTGGATCACTCTCAATGATTTTGTCCTCAAAAGTGTTAGGTGAAGTGCAAGTCTCGCCCTCCTTTAAGCTTTCCAGATAAGCATTAATCTCCTTGCTAGTTTCTCTAATTTTCAACTCTGAAGCAGCAAGGTCATCAAGTTGTTTTTGCTAATAGGATTCCTCATTTGTTCGAAAAGTTACTTAATCTTCAAAAATATCGAAAGAAAAATCCTCATTGGGTTCAAATAATGCATCTAACTCTTGCTCCCAATAACGATTTTTTTCTCGATATTCTTTTTCAAGTCTTTCTTCTTCAAGCAATTCATTTTGATAAATTTGGATGGCCTTAGCACTGGGCTTGTATTTATGAGACTCATCTTTAGTGATATTGATCCAATGTTCATAAGTCTTGAGCGCCTCCTTCTCACTATTATCATAGAAATTAAAGCCACCAAAAGAGTTAAAGTAAGACATTTCAAATTGGGCAATTCAAGAACGTGACACCCATATTTCTGAATTTTTTTTGGATTTTTTTTAAGGTCAAATTCGGGATTAACCAACCTAACCTAAAGTCTACCTAAATCCCCGAAAACAGCGCCATTTTTCTCGAGTGGAAAAACTAATCGTCTGTGTAAATACGCTAGTCGTTGTTATCGTCTTTCAATCGCAATGAAAAAACCTAAACTTTAACTACACTCTTGAGGAGTATAGTGGCTAGTCTGGGTATCGAATCCTCGGGGAACTAGGACGAGGGAACGTGACGACAAAGGTAAGACTGTTAACCCTAACTTGACTCTAAAAAGAAATAAAAAGATGATTGAGATGGAAAATAACTAATTAACTACATGCACACTAAATTAAACTACTGCATTAATTATGTGAGCAAAATTAACTAACTAAGAATGAAGGGAAAACATGTTGGGAATACAGTCCCCCAATCCTTAGTAATTACTTAGCAGAATACTAAAATTATAAATTAGAAGTTTGAATGAATCCAGTGTTTATAGATCCTAAGCATTACATATATGAGGTTCAATCCCGCATCATATGAAATCAAAGGGAAGTGTAAAGTGGTGCTAAACAATTTTACGCACATTATATTCTTAAACATCCCAAGTACCTAGGGAAAGAGAGATTAAAAAACCTATAATGATTGTGGAATTATCTTGCACGACTCTTTCAAAATTTTAATTTAAATTCTATTTTATACATATGTAATTTATATTGGGATGGGTTCATGCATCCCAGCCCTAAAAAAATTTACCTAGACATGATTTTATTAAATGAAAATAAAATTCTAAATGTGCAAGAAATCATAGGTCTATTATGCATTGAAAAGAAACTTGAATTGAGAAACAAAATTAAACTACAAGAGCAATTTAAACTTATAATATGGAAGAAATGGAAAGTAGAAATTAGCAATACTTGAATAGAAGAAGGAAATATGAACTTGAAACTTGAATCTTGAATAGCTCTTGCTCAACTTACAAACTAGGGTTTCTAAATCCAAAGAAAATATGAAATTATATGCCAAAAGGAACTCTCTCTCTCTTCTTCTTTTTTATTACTCTAGGGCTTGGCTTTTTATAATACCCAAATATGAATTTTCCAATGCCTCTCCACATTTTACAACTAATAAAAAGGAATTATATAAGAAATTTCAAGAGTTGAAACTCTTCAGCTTCCAGAATTAATTTCAACCTTGACTTTCTTTCTCCAACTTTGACTTGCCATATCTTTTGATCCAGAGCACCGATTTGACTACCGTTTTTTCCAGTGTTCTTATAATTTAGATCTCTTCAACTTTCTAATTTTCCCCACCTCCGGAATATATATGTAAAATTATGAAAATGCCCTTAAACTCCCCGTTTCTTGGTGTCTTTCACTATTTTGAGTTCTCTTTAGCACTAAATATCTGTAAAAATAATAAGAAATACACGAAACTCAGGGTACTTGTTAGAAGAAGTCATTAGCAATGATATGGGATAAAAACAAATCAATTACGTTGTTCGAGGTACTAAAACTACCAACTTAGGAGGATAAATTCAGAAGAATGTATGCTTTGTCAGTTATGTATTACATAAGCTATAGAAAAAAATAAATCCTCTAGCTCGATTCCTAGACTTAAAAAGATGGATGATAGAAAATTCACATCAATAAGTGAGATGAAAGAAACTGCACAAAAATTTTAAAAATAAGGTTTAAAATTAATTTTTTCAAAAGATGTAAGATTTTGATAAAATTCCCCATCCCCAAACAAAAAGGAACATTGTCCTTGATGTTAAGTAAAATGATTTTTAAAATTAAGAGCAGAAGATAGGAAAGAGATTACCATAATCAACCACTAATGAAGTGGGCAGATGTAGCCAAGAAGAAACCTGAATGGGTGATAAGAAAAATAATGTATACAAGTCTATAAACATATAAAGCATAGGATGATGTGAAACACCACCCCCAAACAGGATGAGACTCATACTAGAAATTTTAGGCTGCCTACCGGTAACGCTAAGTTTAATGTCTTCAGCCAGACCGAAGGAATCTCACCCTAAGATAATAACTAGGAAAGCGCAGGGTGACAAAAAAATTGGGTGATGAGAATCACTCCAAAAATAATACTGAAGCGTCAGCCTTATTGGATAAAGGCTAAAACGGATCAATGCACTTGTATAGAAAAGTTCATCACACGATGAAAAGCATCGGTAGACCATGGGAGGGTGGGAATTAGGGTATAGGGGAAAAAGTTATAGGTGAATAAGCATCGGTCATGGGCCTTATTGAGACGAAACGTGAGGGCAATAATGGCCCTATAAGAATGGTGCTCAAGCTAGATGGGGAGGCTAAAGGGTGCAGAAATTGTGATGGGTGGGGCTCATAGAAATTGCATAACGGTTCTATAAATGGACAATGATAATGGTCGCGCCGTGACACGCTAGGGAGCTGATGGAAAGAAAAATCAACACCACAAGAGAGCGACGGGCATGGGGTAACAAGCTCAGTGTCACGGAAGTGGAGAGTAGCACTACATATATTTTCATGGAAGGTGGATGTCGATTTCAGGTGAGGATCTAAAAATTTAGATGGAAACATGAAATGTGTAAAATCAATATCCAATCCAGGTGGTGGGGTGAAATGGACAATGGGTGGGTCGGGTGGGATAAAGGGTGGATCGGGTAGGATAAATGGCAGGGGAAGATGATTCAACTCAAGAGTCGGGGACACACACTCCCCACGAGGTGCGAAGTTATCATCAAGGGAAGTCACAGGAGGAGGTGTGAAAGTAAAGGATTGAGTGATCAACTTATCTACCATTACATCACCATCCGAGAGGGTTGAAAAATCAAACGAGGCATCCCAATTTGAGAGAGAAGAATCACTAGAAATAATGGGCTCAAGGGGAGCCATGCATAGTGGGAAGGATCCATATCCAAAGAGGTAGAAACCATATCGTATTTAATCTCGAGAAAATGGTGAGCACTCATAGCCGGAGCTAACCGATGATAAAGTGGTTCCTCGGGAACACACGCAGTGGGCTCAATAAGTATAGACTCGGGCATTTTTTTGGATTCGGGAGGAAAAGGAATGTGAACCTCAATGATGGGTTCATTTGGATATGACGGGAGTAAATCACTCTCACTAAGGAAAGATAAGTCAACACAATTGTCAACTTGAGGCCCAGACCAGAGAGTGGTCTCATCTACGAGATTCTCGGGGTGGTTGGGTTGGTCACACTCAAAATCCATGGCACAAGACGACTCATCATCACTCCATGTGGGAGTAACAATGGATTGAATTGGGGTGATATCCGACTGTCTCACACACTCAAATTCATTTCATCTTTGTTCAAGCCGTTGGAGAGCTTGAGTTTGAATTTGAGTGACTTGCTCTTGTTCGATGATGAACTGTTGCAAAAGTGCCTCGAGAATGGATGAGGATGGTAGTGGTAAAGCGATGGGTGGTCATGGTGGTTGAGGTGGACACAACTCACTATTATCATGACTATATGGAGAAGACACAAAGGAAGTGTGTGTAACGGGGTCAAGTGTGTCATACACTTTAGAAGCATCTCCGTGAGAGACAAAAGGATGATAATCAGTGGGTACATAGCGAGGGACCTGGTCGGGATAGGGTGCACTAGGTTGCCATCATGACTGTTGGAACGTGTGAGGATTCACATCATCGGATTGGGTTTCGTATTACGGGGAAGGGTGATCAAGCGTCCACGAATAGCTAGGGTACTCACATAACTCGGGATAGGATACGTCATGATAATAAGTGGAAGTGGGTTCCAAAATAGTGTCATATGGATACACGTGTTCCATGGTGGGTTCAGATGGATAAGGAAGATATGGACACTCACGGGACAAGTGATCGGCGTGAAAACAATGTGTGCACAACAAAACATGTGACACATTGATACTCATCAGGCGATGAAAGGCGAAAGGCGTACGTGGATGACGCATGAGTATCAACAGTGTGTGGTTGAGAATTAAAGCCATGAGGTAAGGTATGGAGGTTCAACACGAGCTCAACTCAAACATGCTTTGAGAGAATGAGAAGTGGCCAAAGTAATCTCGTAAGGGAGGTTCATTGGCCATGACGAGAAAAATATATTATTTTTGAGTTTTTTGAATTTTTTCAAAAGGCAAGAAAATATTTTTGGATTTGTTTTAGAATAAAGAAGGAAAGAAAATATTTTTTGGAATTTTTTAGAAAAATAAAGGAAGAAAAGATTTTTGGAATTTTTTTTGTAAGAAAAGAGTGGGGAAAATATTTGGACTCATGATTTGGACGAACTAACTAAAACTGACTACTAAAAGAATTGAATTGGACACACAAGTCAAGGATAAATCCTAACTAGCACATAGCCAATTTTTATCTTCAAAATTTAGTGAAAGGGTAGGCAAATTTTAATTAAGTCTGCGGGCGATAAAAATCACGGAACTTATCTTTGTGATCATCTTTGCAAAATGTTCTCCTAGTGGGCTAGCTAGTTGATTGATTTTAAATTTAATGATATCTAAGGTAGCACACAATTGGTAAGCGAGTGAGTCGGGTGATGAAATACCTTCTCGTGAATGATCAGGTGTAGGTCTTAATTGATTAATTTATCACACACATTCAAAAATAAATGCGATAATAAAATCACACAAGAGCACGTAATCAAACACAAAAATTGACTCGCTAACAGGAGAGGCGTGAGGGTTCAGAAATGTACCTCCCACGGTTTTTACATCGTGGGGTGATGAGAAATTTGAGTCGACCTGGGGAAGATTACGCCTATCTCAGTCGGCCCTGGGAATCCTACCGACCCAAAGTATAGAGGCTACTATTCCTCGCCTTGAATGCCCACTCTCTACCTTGTTCGGTTTTCCTATTACACTTTTCTTCGTAATTAATGATTACAAATTTAAATAAAAATAAATAAATGGTGTCTCCAAGCACCGTAATACAAGCAAGGTAATAAACTCTACGACAAGCCTTCTAATAATAAAATGAAAAATGGAACAAAAAGAAACAAAATATGGAAAATAAATTAACTAAAGATGAAATTCGCTCCAAGTTATTCACGCTCCAAAGATTGCCAATGGCACCATTTGGTAGAGCTGCTTTTAGTATGTGTCGTTGTTCAAGCTCCTCTAATCAAAAATCTCAATTACGTACAAAAATATATAACAAACTAGAATATAGTGGTAATTGAGGTATCAATTCAAATCTAAGGGTGAAACATGCAAGAGAGGTATGCAATTCATTTGTTTACTATTTTCCTTTTCGATTTTTCACTTTTTTTAAAAGAAAAATTATGCTTTTTCAATATTAAAACAATTTTGATGGGGGTGGATTAAACTAAAATGAGAATAAGTAAATAAAACTAGAAGTAAAATATAAAGAAGTGCTAAAAAGTGTGATAAAAATGATGAATAAGATCTAACATAAAAATAAGAGATAAAGTGAGGAAATAAATGTGAGAACAATCAAGGAATGGGATTACACCACAAATTCTAGTTAATCAAAATTAATTAATTCATTAAAATTACAAATCAACTCTCGTTGCAAATGTAATATTGACAATAACATTTTAGAAAATTAAATTTAACACTCCTATAACTCTTGAAATGTAGATCCAAACATCATCTAAAAATCACCCGCTAGGATCGATTTATCAAATTAGTTTAAATCATAAAAGTAAGCTTAGAGTTGAAATTAAAGGAAGTATACCACATTTGAGAAACCCCTATCTCTAGTTCGAATCTAAAATGGGTATTATAACTAGAATTTCGATTTTCTATCGAAAATCATTTACCCTCTCTCGAGGCATAAATTAAAATGTAAGAGTGCAAAGTTAATCATCAAAGGGATATTTAATTTAAATAATCTAATTAAAATAAGATTAACATCAAATGGGGGTTCATCCCGTCACTTGAAATGGATTTTTTAGCCTAAAATAGTATGAATCGTGATAATCAAATAAACAAGGCAATAAAATAAAAGAGGATAAGAGAACAATCAAACCAAATATAATTTAGTGGAATTGAGCTCCATCCTTGAATTACAACCATCCAACCTTCACTTTAGTGATCCAACAAAATAATACATGAAAATACTCACTCAACTTGAATCTCACACAATTATTTCACTCAATTTAAATCTAAAAAAAAATAAAAAAAATAAATTCCTAATATAAAAATATTATTTCGAACTTTCTCTCTAAGCTAACTCTAGAATTCTCTTCTCTACAATCTCCCTCAAAATGGGTCTTCTTCTCCCTTAAATAGTAGAAATGGAGCTAAGGGGTAAATTTGGAAGGTTAATGATGTAGGAGGGTATGTAAAGTAGTGGGCGAGGGTTAATATGGGGAAATACATAATTGTGCATGGATTGTGTGAGGTCATGAGAGTGTGAGGGGTTGGAGGGTATTTAGGAAATTTGGGGAGAATAAAGTTAGTTGAAGTTTTGGGGGTAATTTTGGAATTGGGGGAATAAGTTGGCATTTATGCATGTGGGTCTTTTGTTTTTGGCTTGGGTTTATTTTGGCCTTGTTTTGTGTAGGTACAATTTTGGCTTGGGACAAATGGGAGACATGGGTTAAATGGGTTATTGGGTAAAAGGTGTTGAAAGATTTAGATGGATATGGGTTTCGGGTAAACTCGAATTTGGTTTGAATGGCGGGTATTGGGTCTTGGGTTGGAGAGCAGCTAGTTGCAAATATCGGGTTGTGGAGTGGGAGCGGATTGTTGTCCGATCAGTTTGGGCAGTGGGTCGCAACCGCTAGAAATTGGTTTCGGGTTAGGAAGTGGATCGGCCAGCAGGGGTCATCGACGAGTTTTGGGTTTCTCGTCGGAGCAAGGTGGGGGAGGGCCGGAGATGGTACATGTTCCAGGTTGAGCTCGGGCAGTGGATGGGGTTGGAGGTTTTGATGGAGGTATAAGATGAGGGATGATGGATATTGTTGGTTCTGTTGAAATGGGTTGAAGTTGGTTTTGGTTACGGGTATTTGGATGATGAGATTTTGGTTTGAGTTTTGTTAATGGTGGGTAGAAGAGATGAGAGAGAAAGTGATGGTGATAGGAAGATGAATTGAGGATTTTTGGGTGTATAAGGGGGTATGGTGTTAGGGTGTGAGTGAGTGAGTTGTTTAGGTGTATGTGAGTGTGTTATTGTTTGTGTGTGTTATTGTTTGTACCTAAAATAAAATAAAAATTATCTAAACTAAATAATAAAAAATAACATCCTAACTAAAATAGTCAAACTAGAAAAAATAAAAAATAAAAATAATAAAACCTATTAAACTAAAAAGATTCTAAAGAGAAGAAAAATAAAAATCAAATAAAACTAAAAATTAAAGTCTTAAAAAAACAAAAACTAATAAAACTAGAGAAATAAATTCCTAAAAATTAATCCTAATAAAATAAAATAAAATAAAATAAAGACTAAAAATTAGAAACTAATAAAAATAAAAATAAAAATAAAAATACACTAATAAAAAAATAAATAAAAAAATAGAAAATAAAACCTAGGACATTCTAAATAAATCTAAAGTAAAATCTAAATAATAGAACGACTCAAAATAAAAATCTAAAAATAATAAATGTACAAACACAACACACACATGGGGTTCGGTGTGGGTTTAGGCCTGGACAGGGTTAGGTTAGGGTTACGAAATTTCAGGTTTAGCTTCATTCTTTGTTGCAATTTCCTTGATTAAAACGTTTGAACTCCGCAACATGCATTTGACCTACAAAATAAGCATGTACGCACATAAGACTCATTTTGTTGACAATTACCAATTAAATACTGTCTATTCTGGGTTTAAAATATACACTTTTGGTGCTTATCACTACCCTATGACCATCGAGGCTTGGACCATTCTTGTGATATCATCGAGGATGAGTTTTTGGACATGGAAGATTTATAAAACACCCTTCTACAAATAAAGTATAGGTTGTCGAACCTTATAAAAATAGCTTCATAGTTTTACTGACTATTTTGTTTTCTATACAGCTTTTACTCCATTTACCTTAGTTTTCCACATTGAACAATCTAGGGAGATGGCACTAAGACCGAGTAATTATCAAGACCTTGGGATTTTTTGTTAACAAAAGGATGAGGATACTAGAAAAATGAAGAGGCTAAGTCTAAAAGGATAGTGGAAGCCTAGGTTAAGAAGAACGTTGAAGTCTAGGCTAAGAAGAATATAAAAGGTCTTAAGTAAACCTTGGGTGGTTGTACAAATAATATCTGACCTTTTTCTTCTGGAAATAAAAAGTCAATAGGGCCCTCTACCTCCAAACATGTACCAAAACATCCAAGGCTACAAGAGATTAGGATGATGAGGCCAAGATTAACGCCTGTAATGATTGGAGAGAATCGAGCTTATCGGTTGGCGAGGGAAGCTGGACCATCCTGCTAATATCCTGTGGTGGAGGAATACAAGTGGGATCCTATTATAAATTATAAAATTTTCGCAAGTGCACGAGCTGTTATAAAATAGCTTTGGAAAGTATAGGTCGACCCCACAGAGATTCGTCAAGTTTGACATTTAAAACAAATGCAATTGTCCAACTAGACTAAATTGGTTTAGAGATGAGAGGAAAATATTAAACTAATCTAACAGAATAAAATGAGAAAATATTAACTAATTACTCAAGTAGATGAGAAAACTAGTACTTCGGATCAATTTATCACGTTTAAGTAATACTACGCCTTAATTTAAATTCATCGTTTCATGATTTTATAACTCTGTAGGGGGGCTGAAGTTAATCTCAGGATTAGAGGGAGCTTCCCTAAATAGCATAAGAGACTCAATAGAAAGAACCAGCAAGGCAACTCAGTGATACATCTTAGTGAGAAAGCTCAGTTTATTTCCATTTTTACTTACTCAAAATTTTATATTTATTTATTACATCGAGTACTATGATAAACTGTAATATTTGGTGTGGGGTAAAATGGTACTCATGAGAGACTGGGGGTGGTAGGTCTTGGGAGAGCTCACATGCTATACCGAATGACCCGCCATGGGAACTTCAGAGGGACTTAGTTTGGAGGATTGAGAAGTGAGGTAGCGTCAAGACTTGTCGTGACCATCTTAGATAGACCTGGTAAAATATTGAGAGACTTTAGATAATGGATCCTTGCAAAGTAACCTTGAG
Source organism: Sambucus nigra (assembly GCA_949130495.1). NCBI lineage: Eukaryota > Viridiplantae > Streptophyta > Magnoliopsida > Dipsacales > Adoxaceae > Sambucus > Sambucus nigra. The sequence continues at coordinate 295,267,937 of OX422218.1, read as the reverse complement.
TTCAATTATACATTGACTTTTGTTTCAAATAGCCCTCTACCAACTGTCACATCTACCTTAGGTGATGTCACTAGACAACTAAACACTGTCCAATCCATACTTGAGTAAACCACCATGGTATTTGGGGTTGTCAAACAGTTGGTGATCCACCTATGTGGTGACAGTCCTCTGATGCACAGTGATTAGGCAAAAGGCATGTCTTGTCATTTAATGTTTATAACGTAGGGCTGACTAGCCCATCATGCATTTAATGTTTGTGACGTAAAGTATGAGGGGATTTCTTTCACAGTTGTGAAGGACTGAGGCATCTCGGGAGTGGTGTGGGTGGCTATTTATGATCCTCAACCACTTCTGAGAGAGAGAGAGAGAGAGAGAGAGAGTTATTCGTAGAGAGAGAGTATACCAGAGATAAGTTATTACAAACCAGAGATCTTATTCACCCACCATTGCCATTATTGTGAAGCTTTTAATAGTTAACTAGAGATATTTCAAGGGTTTGGTTGTGCGTTTAGTTGTCTGCCAAGGTGTATCTAGGGTACTTACTCCTTTTTCCCTTTGACAGAGTTACTTTTGAGTTTCCTTTATTATTGTTTGAGTTATACACGAGTGTTTTCTGAGTTCAATTTGAGCGTTGATAAAATATAACAATGTTTGTTAACTTATATTTGTTGAAGAGTTCTTGGGTTATCATTCATCACCATACCTATAGGGGTTACACCTTAACTAGTATTACCATACTCCCAAGCTATAAGGGATATACCCTCTTGCATTTGGAGACTCCGCTGGGGAGATATTCTCCTAAAATTATGGCTTAAGATAATATTTTTTGTGTCATAGATTTTGAGGCTATTCAACGTAATAAAGAACATGCTGCGAGGGAGCTTCAGGCTTTCAGGGATGGGGTTCCTCGGGTGGAGGTTCCCCCAGTTCAAATGACAACAAGAATCCTCGGGGTGATGCAAGCTTCCACTAGTGCTGGGATGGGACAAGCATAGATGTCCCTTCTCGTGGGTAAGTTCTTAGAGTTTTTACAGACTCCTGCTGCTATAATGGTTTTGGGTGGATTTGACCCCAGTTCCTTCGTAACACCAATGGTGGCTCCAATATCCCCATTAAGATCGGAACTAACGGGGAATGGTCCCATGAGCACAGTACCCAATCATATCCCAACGATGGATACCCCAAGTGTGACGGACATTCCACCAGTGATAAGTACACAAGGTGCAATGAGTATTCCACCGATGGTCCCTCAACCTATTGCTCCAATGGTTGAGAAAACACCAACATCTGACTTAGAAGAAATGAGGAAAGAGATGCAGAAAGAGATGATGAAAATGATAGCATCTTTTTCGCAATTTGCCAGTAAGGTAGCATCAGTGTATGATGATTTCATACTCCTTATCCCCAGGAATACAATAATGAGCCTTACCCAAAGGACTACATTCCTCCCATCTTTGATAAGTACACGGGAAAAGGGGGAACCGAAGGAACATATCAAATGCTTCATCGAGCATCTGGGGGGGCTCACTACAATAACAACGAGCTTAGGTTGAGGGACTTTTCCAAATCCCTAACCGATAAGGCTTATACCCGGTACTTTATAGATCATAAGCAAACACATGAAGACGAGGACTTTATAGATCCCTCAGGAGAATGTAAACGCCAAGCCCCTGCCAGCACATGAGGCGAACCATGTAGTTGCTTATGATGAGGAGGTTGGGTGGGAAGCAAGAGGACTGAATACCCAACGAGAAGAATTTAAGGATGCGATGGAGGACTATATCAGGGGGATGACCAACTTGGTTATAGCTTACAATGAAGCTAGTGCAAGGGATGTGAAAGACAGATACAACTTAGAAGGAGAAGAGATAGACCAAGAGTTGGAGTACCAGGTTATTCCGTAGTCACCCGAATTCTCATGGTTCTTCAACTAAGTGGAGATGCTAAAGGAGAGTCGATTAGAGATAAGGCAAACGATTCTAGAAATTACATGGAAGAATGCAGCACCATCGCTGGGGTCCATGGCCAGGTTAGTGAGGAAGTTTTTGTCTGAAGTAACCTTTAGTGATGCTGAGAGGGCTATAAAGTTCGAAAAATAACAGGCCCTTGTACGTAACTACAAGTATTAACGGGGTGAGTTTTGCAAGGGCCTTAATGGATGGGGGAGCATCGATAAACATCATGACGATCAGTTCTTTCCAGATAGCCAACATTCCAGAGGAAAGGTTGATACCAATGCCTCTGGTTATTTTTGGTTATGATAACTAATCATCCAACTCAATAGGGTATGTGAACGTTGGGATTCTAATGGGGAATCTCACTTCGCACATCAAATTCCATGTGGTTGAAAGTGCTACTTCATACCACCTTCTGATAGGAAGGGTATGGATGCACTATCATGGCTTAGTACCTTCGACATACCACCAATATGCGAAGGCCAATGTGAAGGGGACTGAAATAGTCATATGGGAAATGAAAAACCACTTGGTCATCGAAGAAGATCATCTGGTGGATGCATATTTGTACACAGAGTTGGAGGAAGATGCTAGGGTCTTGATAAGAAGGATAAAAGGGGTAAGAGTTCCCTCTATCAGAGAACGAATAGAGCTTGTGAATGGTTAGAATATCAAAGGAGCAAGAGGAAAGAAAGTGGATGAGGAAGTTCACCGTGCTAATCCTAAACCTCATAATATCTTAAAACATATCAAAGATAGAATAAAGCCCAAGATGGATCCGATGGAGCACGAGGTCCGACGGCGGAGTGTGTTGAGTAGTTTTTTAGAAGCAGGCTGGAAGAGGCTTTGAGAAAAATCAAGAGGATGGTGGTTATAACAACAAGTAGGCAATGTAAGAAGAAAATCATAGAGGATGAAAGAGTGATTTACCTCCTCTGAGGGTGTGAGCGAGAAATTGAAGGAGTTGATCTAGAGGCTGGAGAAGTAGCTGACCCGATGTACGAATATTTTTTGATAGACCAACAAGAGTAATTTATGGTCATTGACAACTCTAACATACAAGAGTTTGTAGAAGAAGTGGGAGAAGATCCAGAGTGTATGGAAGATCGACCAAAGCCACAAGTGCAAAAACTAGAATAGCTGGACTTAGCTAATGAAGGAGAATACCCAAGGCCCATCTTTATTTTGAAAGATCTAAGCGAGGAGAGAAGAGGGGCCCTAGTTGAGCTAATTCGGGAGTATAAGGATGTTTTTTCATGGAAATACACAGAAATGAAGGGGTTAGATGAAGAAGTAAGTTACCACAAGCTTAATGTTATGCCTTCAACCATACCGGTGAAGCAAGCCACAAGAACTTACAAACCTGAGTTAGATTTGAAGATAAAAAAGGAGGTGGAACGGCTCCTAGACGATACAACACCCACTTTGGTAGTCAAGCATCGTCCCAGTGGGGATGAAGGACAAGAGTCAGATAAGAATTTGTGTGGACTTCAGATATTTAAACAGAGCCTGCTTGAAGGATGAGTTCCCTCTGCCCTCCATTGCTAGCTTGATCGATGCAACTACTGGTCATGAGATGTAAAGTTTTCTGGATGGGTATGTGGGATATAAACAAATCAAGATGGATTCAGAAAATGCAGAGAAAATGACATTCAGGACCCCGTTGGGCAACTTTATATACAAAGTGATGCTCTTTGTGTTAAAGAATGCTGGGAAAATGTATCAAAGGATGATGATGGCTATTTTCCATGAATTTTTTCACAAGTTTTTGGAATTTTATGTGGATGATTTGGTCATCAAGTCACAAAAGGAAGAGCCCCATATTGGTGACTTGAGGGGAGGTATTCATTTGCTGGAGAAAGTACAAACTAAAGATGAACCCTCTGAAATGCGCTTTCGAGGTTACAAGTGAAAAGTTCCTTGGTTTTATGATGGACTGACATGGAGTGCAAATGGACCAGGATAAGAAACGAGTAATCTTGGAAATGCCATGTCCAAAAATAATGAAGGAGCTCAAGCGTTTCCTTGGTAAAGTCTCCTACCTTAGGAGATTTATACCAGGACTAGCCAAAATTACTCATCCCCTGATGGAACTGCTACGAAAGGGCACAAAATTAAAATGGGAGGAAGCTCACCAGGACTCTTTGACTAAGTTAAAGGAGATTATCACTTCTCCGCAACTGATGATTCCTCCAAGTGTAGGGATACCATTGCAGCTCTACTTCGCATCTACTACAAGGTCCATCAGAGCTCTCTTAGCGTAGGAAGTTGATGGGTAAGAAAGGCTAGTCTACTACCTGAGCAGGATCACACATGGACCAGAGGCAAGGTATAATAGTGTAGAAAGACATTGTTTAGCCTTGGTATTTATAGCACAAAAACTTAGATATTACATGTTATCTTTCATAATTCACATTATGACAAGATGTGACCAAATTAAATTTTTATTGGCGAGAACCATTTTGATTAGAAGAGCAGTTAGGTGGTTCCTCATCCTTTCAGAGTATGATTTAAAGTGTGTGGTCATTCGTGCGATCAAGATCCAAGCATATGAAGATTTATTAGAAATTGACATTTGAGGCACCCCGAGAAAGCATCCCGATGGATGATTTATAGGTAAATTTTCTTGGTGCAAACTTTAAAGAATGGGCGATGCGGTTCGATGGTTCTTCAGCGGAAAAGAAATGAGGGGAAGGGGTTATATTTTCTAAAGGGAAGGAAGAATTTTGCCTTTCCTAAAAATTGGATTTCCCTTGCTCTAAAAACAAAGCAAAGTATGAAGCGTTGGTACTGGAATTACTAGAGGCCCTTCGAAGGGGCATTCGTCCACTATGCATCAAAGGTGATTCAAACATGGTGGTCCAACAAGTGAATGGGGAATATGAGTTGAAGCACCTTAGCCTGGTGCCCTACAGGACAATCATCCAACGATTGATCTACCATTTCCATCAGGTCAAGATAAGGAGGCATCCCCAAATGATAAATCAGCATACTGATGCCTATGCCACCATTGCCCAGAAATTGGCTATAAAAACCAACACAACTATCGTGGTGATACAACGGAGAACAACCCCATCGGTTGTGCAATTGATCCTACCAATAGAAGGTGATTCGTATTGGAGGGGCGAGATCAGGAAGTAGTTGAAGTCTAGGGAAGGCAAGATGGAACAGAAGGAGCAAGCACAATACTTTTCCAATTATGGAAACATGTACTTCAGGTACATGGGAGGATGTTTGTCAAGATGTGTTGGTCCAGAAGAAGCATAACAGAGATTAAAGAAAATATATGACGAGCACTACGAAATAACTAAGATCCCCCCCTATACATAAGAATTTATAGAGAGAGCTACTTCTGGCCCACGATGAAGCAGGACACAATACAGTTATAATAAAGGTGCGATAAGTGTTAACTCTTCTTTCAGGCAACTGAATGCCACGTCGTTGAAACTTAAGAAGACTGGAGGTAGCCTTACACCGATTTCATTAAAGACGGAGTTCTTTCTTTGGGAAAAATGGATACCATGGGACTCAAGGGAAGGGCCCCATGGTTTTATGTCCAAGTGGATAAACTGTATTGGAGAGGGTACTTCAACAAACCGTTGAGATGCATCATGAAGGAGGAGGCAACGAAAGTTTTGAAATAAGCTCACGATCAAGCTCACATTGGAGGAGCAAAGATATATGACCAACTAATGACCTTGGGTTATTATTGGCCAACTATGGAGAAGGATTTTGCTGAGTTCGTATGAAAATGAAAGGTGTGTCAGCTGTATAGAAACATAATCCATGCTCCTTCAGTGGACTTACCTTCTTTCGTCACTCCTTACCCATTCCACACTTGGAAGTTTGACCTAGGAGGGATAACACACTCATATTTAAGGGGAGGGGAGATCTGGATACTCGTGGCAACTGAATGTTTTACAATGTAGGCTGAGGCAGTACCACTCAAGAGAGCAACTATAACTGTGGTGGCTAACTTTATCAGTGAGTACATTATTTATAGGTTTGGGATTCCAAAGGTTATCCTCTTTAATAACGGGACCTCGTTTATCAATAAATAAGTAACGATGCTTACAGATAAATACTCCATCGTCCATCATACCTCGACGGTGGCATATCCTAAGGGAAATGGTCAAGGTGAAGCAACTAACAAGACCTTGGTTAACATTTTGGCCAAAATAATGGAAGACTTCTCAAGGTTTGGGATGATAAGATTCCAACAGTTGTGGTCCTATCGAAAGACTAAGAGGAAGATTATAGGGTCTACTCCATTCTCACTTCTGTTTGGGGATGAAGCAATTTTGTCGGTAGAATTGGAAGTCCCCTTTAGTTAATACGCCTTGCGAAGAAACATGCTCCCTCAGAGTAAGCATGTATATGTGGAAGCGCTAGATGATCACAGAGATAACACGATGCAACATTTTTGAATGTACACGAAGCAACTCTCAAGAGCATATGATGACTTGGTGAGGCCCAGAAAATTTATGGAAGGGGATTTAGTCTTGAAGGTAGCGGTAAATCACATTCGGGGCTCCCATTGACTAAATTCGTTATGAATTGGGAGGGACCTTTCATTGTAAAGGAGGCTCACGATTCAAGTTACGGCTTAATTTCTAAACTGGAAGAGGATAAACCTTTCAAGATTAACAACAAATGGTTAAAACTTTATCATGTGCAGGCTAGTAACCTCAGTTAGATATTATTTGTTTTTGTTATGGTGCAATTCGTTGTATGAGTTATTTCTTTTGTACTGAGATGAAAAGAAAGAATTTGTTAGTAAATTATAAAAGTTTGAACTTTGCGATAAATAAAGATATTTCAACGAAACGACACATGTTGACAAAATAGTATATATTTTTCATTGATATAACTTGTAACAATTATAAAAAATTGGGAACTAATGCCCAAGATTTATATATGAAGAAAAGACAAGTGGGGTGTCAGCCCAAGAGGAACCACAGATATGGGGAAGAAAAGAAATCCCCGGGTAAGATCGAAGATCCTGCAAGGAACGTTTATTGTGCAGCGATGGAACCCTCAAATATGGAATGGGATTGAGCCTGTTGAATGACCAGGGCCTCACGTGCCTGCATCGCCTTAAGCAAAGCCTCTTCGACAACCTAGACTCTAAGATCAGGAACCTCCATCAAAGGAACTAACTCCAGCAATTTGGCCTCCTCATCCCGTTGGGCCTCCACCTGCTTCTGGAATAGTTCCCTTTGGTTAATCAATTGGGTGGACTTCAGAACCTTCAAGTATTAAATGAGCCAAGAAAACTAGAATCCATCCCTACCTATCTCCCTCAAACTTCTCAAATGTTGATTTATAACAGGCCTTGACAAAGCTGAAGTGGGATTATTAACGAACTCAGTCACTATAGTAGCTATACCCTAAAGCCTATAACCCATCAAGATAAGGTTTGAACAAAGGGAGTCTGGGGTAAAGGTCTCTGGGTGATGGGCGGATAATGGCTCAATAATGGATAGATAGCAGACAAAATATTGAGGGGATTATCAAAGGACCTGCAAGAAAAATGCATGAGGAGCCACATCAGGAAGTGGCACTTCGTGACTGAATTCAATATTAGCCTGAATATTTATCGTTGAACCTCGGTTATTGTGGCTTGACTCGTCCAGGGAAGCTGGTTCCCGATGGGGCGAAGCGACAACCGAATGACTTTGTTAGGTTTGGACTTTAGCAAGAACAGGATCTCTTGTAATCTTAAAAAAAGATAAAAAGATATGAGTTTAACAAAAAATATCTCAGCAAGTGATTTTCATTGATTAAGTCACCGTTACTGGTGGAGTTTTAACAAAAAAATTTAACAAGTGGTTTTCATTGTTAAGCCACCGTTATAGGTGGAGTTTGATGAAAAATCTTAACAAGTGGTTTTCTTTGTTAAGTCACCGTTACTGGTGGAGTTTTAACAAAAATCTTAACAAGTTATTTTCATTATTAAGTCACCGTTATTGGTGGAGATTCAACAAAAATCTTAACAAGTGGTTTTCATTGTTAAGTCACCGTTACTAGTGGAGTTTGATGAAAAATCTTAACAAGTGATTTTCATTGTTAAGTCACCGTTACTGGTGGAGTTTTAACAAAAATATTAACAAGTGGTTTTCATTGTTAAGTCACCGTTACTGGTGGAGTTTGACAAAAATCTTACCAAGTGGTTTTCATTATTAACTAACAGATTAGGTTATTTCATATTCCTCGTTACAATAGGCATAAAGATAACACTTATGCAAAATAAGGGGAGAAAGTAATAGTTACCTCTTGGGAAATTGACTAAGGAATAACGGAAGGAATGGAAGCTTCATCCTCCCTCAGTCCCTCAAAAGAAACTTCCGACAGATGAGCCTCAATTCGATCCAAAGCACCATCTCCTTCAAAAGGCATAAGGGTTAAAACTGGAGTTGTCCCCACTAGAGTAGCTCCCATTGGAGAAGTACTCACAGACGATATTGGAACTAGAAAGGGAACAAGCCCTGTAGAAGAAAAAGGAACACCGTAGCTAGATGCACTAATAGTAACTGCAAAAACCCATTCAACCACAGGCTAGAAAAGGGGAGTCAAAGATGGAAAAAGCTGTAAACGTAAAGCTAAGTGTTAAATACAAGAAATATATTACGAAAAAGGGGCAACGCAAACATTTAGCTTACCCTAGTGATATTGGCAAATGGGGAAAATCTAGAGATTGGCCTCAATAGAGGAAGCTATGGAAGAGCATCAATGAGGGATGAGACTAACGAGGATCCAACTTCAACCATAAATATATTTGGTTACTTATAAGCTATGTCAACAAAAGAAAGAAATAGATGATAGATCTATAAGTCATTACCTCAGGAATACTTGGAAAAATTGAAATGATGTCTAAAGGAACCACTGATAAAGGGGATGACTCCGAATAAGCTAGGGGAGTCTCCTTTGGTTGAGAGGAAACTCCCTCATATTCAATGGAAGCATTAGCCCTTCTGTCAACGTCTTTTTCATGATGGGAGGGAGAACGATGGGAATATGTGAGCTCGATTATGGGAGAACGAGGAGAAGAGGCAACGATCCCATACCGATCGAAGTGTCCTCCCACGAAGAGACTCACTAGAGGTGAAGCCTTTTTTCAACAACCTCCTAATAAAGAAAAATAAATTGCCATAAGAGTTAAAAATATACAGTCACTAAGTTGTAAATGGATAGGTGTTGGAAAATTTACCTCTTACTCTGGAGAGGAGTATAATTAGATGACCACAGGTGAGGCAGGAGGACAGTAGTTGCCAGAAGATCTTTCGATAGGGCCAGGCTCAACCTCGGGACTATCATCATCAGGAATGAGCTCAATGGTAAAAGGAGAGGATAAGTTTTAGGACTAGAAGAAGCTATTGTTGAACTCACTTCAAATGCCTAATTTTGTATTAATCTTTTCCCCAAAGTTTTCATTTTTTTCCAGAGGCACCAGTAACAGTTGGAGCTTTGGACCCCCTCTTTATCTTTGAAGACACCTCAGATGGATCCACCACAATTGAAGGAAATGCAGAAGGGGGAGGAACTGGAAGGTTGGTTTCTTTAAATGCACATTGCAATCGCCTTAGCTCATCCTGGCACTTCAAATGTATTTCCTCATTTATCTTGGTGTTCGGGGGAATAGAAGCAATGGGGAAAGCATCCAGAGTATCTTGGGACTTGGATTTTGATTTAGAAGAAGTCACACTCTTTGACACCTTCTCTTTCTTAGCCACTGGTTATGAAGGACCCTCACCAGAAGCTAGAAAAATAGAACCACCTTCGGAGGGGGTTTAGGCATGGGAGCTTTCTTAGGCTTGGATGCAGCAATAGGTACCATCGGGTAATAAGGGGGAAGATCACAAGGAGGGTCTTCAGGAGTTTTGCTCTGAGCGAAATCTACCCCAAAAATAGAGTTGCCCTTGAGGCCCATTTCCAAAGATGGAAAGGAAAGGACTGGAGGATACTGAGGAGGACTTTTGATGAATTCTTGAATTTTGGCTAGTTGCAGCGGCCCAAATTTGGTCTGAAATGAAGTACAAACATTCCCTACTCTGGTGGAACTATGGATGGTGACACGGAATGCAAGTGTGGCACTGATAGACTAGGCTGCACAATGAGTGTAACAACTGCATGCCTCAATAAAAGTGGCATTTTTATGGGATAGTTGAAACACAGGTTGAGGAGCCCCTTAGTTGAAACTAAATTGTTGGCTTCAATGGCTGGGGTTGTAATGTTTTTAAATGTAACTCCACTCAGTGTAGGAAGGTAAATATCCAGGAGAGAATAGAAGCACCGCGGCTTGTGAGGGATCTTCGATAATAGAGGCCTCAGTGGTGTCTTGGACCACTCTTGCTTCAGACTTCAAAAATTCCCAAGAATGGGCAAAGACTTCTTCTCCATAATGCCTCATGACAAAGGAGTCAAGTTTGTCAAAAATGCCCATTATCTCCTTTCGACTCTATTTCTTATGAAAATGCAAAAGGCGAGGGGGCTTAATGGCTTGGCCAAGAAGATAAGGGGCGGAGTTGGTAGATATGGAAGGAAAATGGGTGTAGAGGAAACTCCTCAGAAGAATGGTGTTTGAAAAATTGGTGAAGTTATAATAACCAAGATACCATTCCATGTAAATATGGGTCCAGTCCAACAAAGTGTAGAGGGATACCAAGGAAATGGCAGCTAGAGGGAGACTAACGCCTCTGGACAAACGGATGGTGATGTTTATATGGTCCCTCTAGGGTTGGTCATTGGGCTTCCCAGTCAATAGAAAAGGTGAAAGTACAATAAGAAGGTAGGTTGGTAGCTCCATATATGTACATTTTCCCTTACCAGTGGTAGAAGAAGCATCATTTTCAGTGGGAGCTTTAAAGAAGTATCTAATAAGGGGAGTGAAAGGGGATTTGTTGGAAGAACCAGTGAAACTTCGATAGATCCATTCCAACTTCGACTGATTATCACCATCTTTGGCATCCAGAACCTCATCAGTGTAAGGTGTATCACCTGTGGCCTCAAGCCCTAGAATCTCACAGACATCTTTTAATGAAATGGTGAATTCTGCCCAGGAGAAAACGAATGTATGAGTGGTGATGTTCTAGCAGGATACCAACACTTGAAGAACGTCATTATGCTTGGAGAGGGTGAACACCCCAAGCCACTTGGACCATTGAAGCCCAACCTGGGTAAGAACGTCACCTTAGGAACTCTGAATGTGAGCATTCCAGGCTAAAAAATGGGCTTGAGAGCCCCCACGTTCTTTAAAGTCAATTTGAGAGCAAGGTAAGTCACCTCGTTCAAGTCTAAAACGTAGAGCCCACTATGGGGAAGGAAACCCCATTCGGCTGAGGCTTCATCTTCATAACCTAGCAATAAATAGTCACACTTAGATTTGAAAATGCAAGATTTGCAGGCATTAGCAAAGGCATCTTCCTTGATAAAGAATGGGGAGTGATGATATAATTGAAGTTGTTCTTGATGGGAAGCCAACAAGGCAGCGACGTCCGAAGGAAAAGTAAAAATAAGATCAGTAGAGATTACAGATGGAGTGTCGGTGGTAGAGACACTAGGAGCTCCTGTAGAAGCCATGGCAGAAGTGGCTGAGAGTGAAGAATAGTAGGAAGGGTTTAAAAATGGTGGAACACAGCCAATGATATGAGAAATTATCCATTAGTCATTCTCGTACCAGCAAATCAAGTGTAAGGTATAATAAACAGATTGAACTAGTAAAGAGAGAGAGAAGACACGCAATATAAAGTGGTCCAGCCTCTAAAATAGGCCTACATCCACTGTGTTGATCCATTCTCATAATATGCAGTGGCATAGTACAATATAATCAAGCCTAAAAAGGCGTACAAGTATGAGAATAAAGAAGAGTACATGGTAGTAATGAAAGTTTTCGATGCGCTGGAGAGATGGCTGTAATGCCAACGAGTAGCCCCCAGCTGTACCCAATGGCGCACTAAGCTTGACACTAATGTAGGAATCATGAATCCTCCTCTATATCTTGAGATGCCTCTATTTATAGTTGTTGTATAGCTGGTAGGTGAAAAGTGGGGTGCGGCCAATTAATATCATAACACTGAGGTCGCACACCCTGCATTCTTTGGGTCGCGTCATGTATGAAATAAGGGCCACACCCTATATAAAATAGGGGTCGAGCCCTTAACAATGAGGTGCCACACCTTGTATAAAGGGGTCGCAACAATAAGTCCTCAACACTTGCCATTGTTCATATTCCGCGACAAGGTATTATATACGTACTATCAATAAGCCCCCAAGTCGCAGTGCCAAGAGATTGTGATTGGGGTTGCGGCTGAGTAGTCCAATCCTCTAAAAGTGTCGCGGTACCTCTAAGGGACGCTTCATATTCCCGCGCCCTCTTATATAACTTGTTCCGATCGTGGACTTCATTATGTTTCCCAAATATTTGAGATCATATCGATAGCCAAACTCTGTTCGTTCATCCTCTTGCTTTTTTCGACAACTTTCGAAAGCTGTGTGTAGCTATTTCGAGGTGATTTAAGACTGAGCACCGTCAGCTTCTTCCTTTCCAGGTGATTTTTTCAACTACCAACCTATTTAATAGCCTTTTCAGTTCATAGTTCACAATTCATCAACTGAATTTCTGCATTTCTGCCTTTATAAATCTCCCGAACTTGAATTATATCTGCTATACTCATCACCCATTGCACTTATTCGAATGTATTTTGTTTAATTGTAATCATGTTTGCTGCCTGGATTTAAATATACTTGTTTCTCCCAATTTATCAACTGATCGAACCCATATGATAATATGTAGCTGTTTGGATTTGAACTAGGTAACCCATCATGTTGGTTAGCAATAGACTTTAGGGTTTCTAAACTAGGTAACTCATCATGTTCTTGACGTTCTTGAGAGGGACTCTTCATATTCAAGGGCTTTTGATCTTTAAATTTACAAAGGTTAAATAATCACCTGTTTGCGTGAGTAGTCGTGGAGTGACAAAATCCCCTTAGTAACTTAAGGCTTCTCTTAGTGAATATAACCTTCAAATAGTTTAAGAAACATATGTGGCATGTAGTTAATAAAGGTTGATGCCAGTATTAAACAAAGGCTGTAGTCTGTACCAACTCAGGTTTTCAGATTAATTTCCGCGGCATTTAGCCCATAATTTAGTGACTATGGCATGCTAGAAACTGTCCTATACATATTTCCTCCAAAATAATATTTCGCGGTGATAATTAACTTCTAGGGCTTTAGAACCCAACACTTGGCGTATTTAACCAATCTTGCTAATCATTTCCATTTTATAATCTTCATATCATTACTCCTGTCGCGGCTTCTTAGAGGCTTTAAGAATCATACTGGATGCGGTGCCTAACTGTGGACTTTCTACTTTTCAGGTACTGTTGTAGCTATATGAAGTTTGATCCAGAAGAATTTCTAAGAGGCTTTTGGAACAAACATTGTGGAGCCTCTCCTCCTGAACTTCCTTTCGTGCGCCCTTTAAAATCAGTTGGACCTTGCCAACTAAAAGATTTCCCTAACTGTGTGGCACTAGATTCAGATTCAAGCCCAGACTCTGCGTCCATGGAAGAAGAGGCCAATTCTAGCAATCATCCAATGAGCATAGATGAGAATGTCACAGCAAGGGGTGCATCTAATGTTAGGGATGAACCTGCTGGCATATCTGGGAGGGTTGAGAGACCTTATGTTGCCCTTAGTATCCGCAGCGCTATGACCCAAGAATGGGTTGATCAAGTAGCTAAGGCCTTCGAGTTTCCTGAGGGTTTATTGTGTTCATCCCCTGCCACGGAACAGAGGCCATGCAAGGCAGTTGCTGATGATGGGGTCTGCTTCCCCTTGCACGCCTTCATTTATGGGTTGCAGCTGCCAGTCCCTGTTCCTATTAGGAGGATTTTCTAAACAATGGGGCTAGCCTCAGCCTAATTAAATCCCAATGGCTGGAGGGCCATTCTTGCAACTGTTGTACTATGGGAGAATCAATTTAAGAGGGACATTACCCCCACGGAGTTTTTACACTTCTACCGCTCAAAGGAAAATTCTGTAAAATTTACGGGGTACTACTACTTTTATATACGTGGCAGGGATTAGACCCTTTACTCTAGGAGGCTTACCAGTGTAAAGAACTGGAAGGACAAATACTTCTATATTTCTGGAGAAGGGTGGGAGATCCACCCTGAAGAGAATGAGAGAGAGAGAGAGAGAGAGAGAGAGAGAGAGAGAGAGAGAGAGATCATTTAGGATGCTGCGAAAATGAGAATGTCTCTCCAAACTTGGTAAATACTTTTTTAAATTATGGTCGCGTCCCATCTTTACAGTATTATTCTTCTCATTTTCTTTTTGCACTAACCTTTGCATTTTGTAGCTCTTGACAATTTGCAGTTGAGTAAGCGACAAAAGAAGACAGTAAGCAAAGTCGCGGCAGTTCCTGCTGAATAGAAGAAATTCAGTACACTTGTAACCTCTACCTCTATCTTTGAAGTGGGTTACTTCCCCGATAAATCTACTCCCAAAGGGATGGGTGATGAAGGTAATGTTGTTCCTTGATTTTTTTTATTCCGCGATAATTTATTTAACTTTAGATATTAACTTTGCTTCATTTTTTCCTCCCAGGTGAGGAGATTGATAGGTCTCGATTAGAAGCTCAGCTAGCTGAGATGGATGAAGATGCAGTGGTCCTCAATAACACTTCTAGGCACAGGAAGAGAAAAAGGACCAAATCCAAGGATCCTATCACAGTTGCCCCTGGTGGCCAAGTTGAACCTGTCGCGCCACAAACTTTTGTTGTGGATCAAACAAATACTGTCGCGCCCTCACATCAAGTTGAGGATTTGGCCCCTAATAAGAGGCCTGAGAGAACTTTTGATGATGACATCGGTGCTAACCTTTCCGTGGTCGGTCTGATGTCACCATTATCTGATCAGGGTATCCACGGCACTTCTCCTATACATGAGAGAAATTCTCCTCTTCCACCATCCATAATGGCTATAAATGCAAATTTTCCTCCTCCACAAAGCAAACGTCCATGGCCATAATTGTGCAGATCAGATCCCCAGTCTTCTTTGGATAATAATACCCGTATCGTCCATAGGATAAGGAAGGCAATGGATGGAGCGACTTAGATCGATTGGCAGTTGAGGACCATGAGGACATGGAGTCTTATGCCCTCCACAGTCTTATGAGGGTAAGTAATTACAACTTTCTAATATTCTTTGTAGTTTTGAGCTTTATTTTCTAACTCTCAATACACTTACAGGCTGCGAAAGCTATGGCGATATAAAAAATGCAGTATGAGGGTCACTACAGACTTAAAGAGGCTACGGAGGTTGTTCACACAACTGATTTGGAGAATGCTAGAACTGAATCCTTTGAAGCTGGAAAGAAATCTTCGGCCGTGACACTCCAGATGACTCATATGGATATTAAAACGGCTGTCAAATCCAAGGATGAAGTTGAGGATAATTTCAAGCAAGCCGCGGAGGCTATCAAGGCTTCCCAAGCTCAGACTACAAAAGCTTCCCAGGCCACGGAGCTTGAAACAACAAGTTGGTACTTCTTGAGAAGCAGCACGAGGAATTAAAGGTTAAATCTACCAAGGATGCCGAGGACCATTCCGTGATGATGGAAAAGATAGAGGAAGATCACGCTACGGCCATTAAGAATATGGAGGAAGATCACTCTACGGCCCTTGTCAAAAAGATGAGCAACACGACAAAGCCCTTCAATTAACCATTAACAACACCATAGCATCTTACAAAAGATCTACGGACTTCTTCCTTATCAACAACAGAGCTTATATCCGCAGCTACCAGGAGCTGAGGTATAGAGTAGCTAAGAATTTCCCTGATGCCGAGGCTATAATCAAATCTTAAAGCATCACGGATGCTGAACACGATGCCTGCCTGGCCGAAATGAAGGCTGCAGCCGAGGAGAGAGCCGGGCTGAGGGCTGACACAGAGGCCACGGTAGCAGAGCAAGAGATCGAGATAGCTGCAGATGAGGAAGATGGAAATAAAGAAGATGATGCCACCTCCTAGCCTTCCTTTAATTCTCAATCATTGGGTCTGCGTCTCCTTTCATTTTAACTTTTGATATTCAATATTGTGGCCTTCGTCTCTATAACTTTAACACTGATCTTTTCCAAGTGTTTTTAACTTTTGATCTTTATTATTAGGCTGCAGCCATTTTTGTATTTCTGATTATTCAAATCTTAATTTCTTGGCTGCTTGCTTGATTGAATGTTGACTAATAGATTAATGCCAAGGCACCCTAGTGTAAATGGTCTCTTCACATAGGCTGCGACCAGATTTCTTCTATAATTTTTTTTAACTTCATTTGTACACCTTCGTACTTGTATGAATAAATAATTATTTGATTGAATGAGCTTGTCAGGCTAACATACTAGTTGCAACCATTATACAAATGTTTTATTCATACGGGTTGCGGTCGTGCTTTAGCCTTAGACTGTCTTTTCTTCGCATTCACTAATCTCTTAAGTAAGTCATGGCAATATCCCATGTGATACTTTTGTGGCATCCTAACAAGTTGAGTTTTTAGACATCTGCAGCCAGGAGACCAAGGTTGTGGCTTATATGGGTAAGCCTTTGCACTTTTCACTTGTATTCTTGTATATTGCCCTGTAGGCTTCCAAACTTCACTCTATAGGGTAATGATTCGTCATTGGAATGTGGTTTTTATCTTCAAAAATGGACCTCTATACATATATGGGATACTATCATGCCTCCCCAGGCTGGGTTATGTTATTAAGCCATCCAGAGCTAATATATGGGGTACTATCAAGCCTCCCTAAGCTGGGTTATGTTATTAAGCCACCCACGGCTAATATATGGGATATTATCAAGCCTCCCCAGGCTGGGTTATGTTATTAAGCCACCCACAGCTAATATATGGGATAGTATCAAGCCTCCCCAGGCTGGGTTATGTTATTAAGCCAACCACAGCTACTGATATATAAAGTCATCCCTGGCTGGATATTGCAAGCCTCCCGGCTTAATGATGCATCCCGAGAGCTAAGAATAGGCATTGTAGGCCCCCGTGGCTAATAACACTTTCTGATAGACGCTCTCCATAATGCATCCATAATATGTAGGCATAAGATAAAAGTTATAAGTGATTTCACGGACTAATTCAGATAGCTACTCTCGATAGTTGTTTTCGCCATTTTCAATTGTATTTGCTTTTAAGAAATCTGGCTTCTTGATGAGCATTATGGGCCCGTTTAGATATTATCATTCCCAATATAACATATTGTCTCGAATCGATATCTGTTTAAGACAAAACGGTCATTTATAAGATAACATTTCATGGAAATGAGAATCAAAACATGGTATTATAAGAGTGAACTTGATTTCATATATATATATATATATATATATATATATATATATGACTTTGTAAGGGCAATATAAATTTTGATTTAAAAGAGCGTAAGAAGGGTTTCACTGTGAAATAGAAATAGATGAACTATAAAACATAAGCATGAAAAATGGGCATATGGCCTGTCACACTAGGATACATCTCTTAAACATCTTTAAGGAACCTCTGCAGCATCCCTTACCCAATCATCCTTTCAATATCATCCTTGAGTGCATAACATTGCTTAGTGTCATGGTCGAGGTCCATATAGAATTTGCACCACTTGACTTTGTTCCTCTTATGGGGTAGAGCTTTGAGCTTCTTAGGCCACTTCAGCAGCTTTTCCTCTTTTATGGACTGAAGGATGTCTTCAATTGGGAAGTCCAATGGAGTGTAAGACCTAGAGCCCTTAATCTCTTCTGCCCTCTCTTCTTTCCTTTTCTGTCTCCTCTTGGCTTCTTCCGCGGATGGAATTTCAGGAACTGCTGGTTTAACGAAAGCTGTTAAGGCAACGATTAAGGGTGTTGTAGCCACATTAGATGAGGCCGAGGACTTAAGCATGAGGACCCTCTGAGTCAAGTAGTTGACCTGGGTTTGGAGTGAGGCATGACTGTCGTAGAGATGGTTTAGGTGATTGTATAGCTATACAATCTCATCTTTTACATTTATTCTCTGGATGGTTTCCCTTCCATTTTTTACCTTTGTTAGTCTTTACAAAATATATAATCTGAGACAAAACTAATAGAATTAGTGATCACATAAACATTAGATTAACCAAGTACGAAGTTGGGATGTAGCGTTTGAACTGTTGTATGATATTCTGACGAGATCGTGGCCAGTAAAGCACACAAGTGCACTACCGCAGCCTTTGAATGATATTCACCCGGGTTGAGCTGAAGACCACATGAGTCCTTTCCCCAATGATTTGGGGTTGTTTTATTACAACCGCACTAACAGAGGTTGTGATAAGAAAGGCAATTGAACTATCAGATCGCATCCTCTTCTAAGAAGCGAAGGGAACAATCCCAAGCGTGAGACCCATAAATTGAGTTTTTCTCCCCCAGCACGTGAAGAGCAAACCTACTAGGGTCTATTAACAAGAGAATACCCTCATGGTGCACAAAACGGCACGGTTTTAATGATAAACCCTAGATCATAAGTCGAGAACAGAAAAAATGGGAAATATACAATCCTTCCCCAACCATTCACCTTCTCGGGGCTAAAGCCCATCATGCTTTTTAGCACTATCCAGATGAAACGATATCATGGAGATATGTAAGATAGATCTAAGGTCATAAATGGATACCCAAGAGTAGATCTAAACATACGAAATACTCACCTAAGGGTATAAAATATGAAATAGAGCTCAATAACCAAAATTTACTCATGAGATGATGATCCAAAGGATCCCCATGAATAAAATAAGGTGTTTAAGAACTCAAAATACAAAGAAATAAGATTGAAATATCTAATTTCCCACAGACGGCGCCAAATTGATGATACGAGAAATCGTCCACTGGTCGTTCTCGTACCAGCAAATCAAGTGTAAGGTATAATGAGCTGATAGAACTAGTAAAGAGAGAGAGAGAGAAGACATGCAATATAAAGTGGCTCAGCCTCTAAAATAGGCCTACATCCACTGTGTTGCTCCATTCTTATAATATGCATTTCATAGTACAATATAATCAAGCCTAAAGAGGCGTACACGTATGAGAATAAAGAAGAATACACGATAGTAATGAAAGTTTTTTATGTGCCGGAGAGATGATTGTAATGCCCACGAGTAGCCCCCCAGCTGTACCCAATGGCGTAGTGAGAGTAATCAGCACTAAGCTTGACACTAATGTAGGAATCATGAATCCTACTCTCTATCCTTAGATGCCTCCATTTATAGTAGTTGTATAGCTGGTAGATGAAAAGTGGGGTGCGTCCAGTTAATATTATAAGACTAAGGCTGCACCCTGCATTTTTTGGGTCGCGCCCTGTATAAAATAGGGGTCGCGCCCTTAACAATGAGGTGCCACACCTTGTATAAGGGGGCCTCAGAAATAAGTCCTCGGCACTTTCCATTGTTCACATTTCGCGACAAGGTATTATATACGTACTATCAATAAGCCCCCAAGTCGCAGTGCCAAGAGATTGCAATTGGGGCTGCGACTGAGTAGTTCAATCCTTTAAAAGTGCTGCGGTACCTCCAAGGCAACTCTTCATCTTCCCGCGCCCTCTTATATAAATTTTTTCAGACATGGACTTCATTACGTTTCCCAAATCTTTGAGAGAATATCGATAGCCAAACTCTATTTGTTCGTCCTCTTCCTTTTTTCGACGACTTTCAAAAGCTATGTGTGGCTATTCCGTGGTGTTTTGAGGTGATTTGAGGTTGAGCACCGTCGGTTTCTTCCTTTCCAGGTGATTTTTTCAACTACCAACCTCTTTAATAGCCTTTTCAGTTCATAGTTCACAATTCATCAACTGAATTTCTGCATTTCTGAATTTCAGTCTTTATAAATCTCCCGAACTTGAATTATATCTGCTACACTCATCACCCATTACGATTATTCGAATGTATTTTGTTGAATTGTAATCATGTTTGCTTAATGGATTTGAATATACTTGTTTCTCCCAATTTATCAATTGATCGAACCCGTATGATAATATGTAGCTATTTGGATTTGAACTGGGTAACCCATCATATTGGTTAGGGTTAGACTTTAGGGTTTCTGAACTAGGTAACCCATCATGTTCTTGACGTTCTTGAGAGGGACACTTCTTATTCTAGGTCTTTTGATCTTTGAATTTACAAAGGTTAAATAATCACCTATTTGTGTGAGTGGTTGCGGAGTGATAAAATCCCCTTAGTAACTTAAGGCTTCTCATAGTGAATATATTGATAGTACGTATATAGTACCTTGCCATGGAATGTGAACAATGGCAAGGTACTATATACGTACTATCAATATAATCACTATGAGAATACTTAAGTTACTAAGGGGATTTTGTCACCCCTCGGCCACTCACGCAAATAGGTGATTATTTAACCTTTGTAAATTCAAAGATCAAAAGCCCTAGAATACGAAGAGTCCCTCTCAAGAATGTCAATAACATGATGGGTTACCTAGTTCATAGACCCTAAAGTCTAACCCTAACCAACATTATGGGTTACCTAGTTCAAATCCAAATAGCTACATATTATCATATGGGTTCGATCTTTTGATAAATTGGGAGAAGCAAGTATATTCAAATCCAAGCAGCAAACATGAATACAATTCAACAAAATACATTCGAATAAGTGCAATGGGTGATGACTATAGTAGATATAATTCAAGTTCGGGAGATTTATAAAGACATAAATTCAGAAATGCAGAAATTCAGTTGATGGATTGTGAACTATGAACTGAAAAGGCTATTAAATAGGTTGGTAGTTGAAAAAATCACCTGAAAAGGAAGAAATTGACGGTGCTCGGCCTCAAATCACCTCGAAATAGCTACACACAGCTTTCAAAAGTCGCTGAAAAAATCAAGAGGACGAACGAATAGAGTTTGGCTATCGATAGGCTCTCAAATATTTGGGAAACATAATGAAGTCCACGACCGGAACAAGTTATATAAGAGGGCGCGGGAAGATGAAGCGTCGCCTTGGCGGTACCGCGACACTTTTAGAGGATTGGACTTCTCAGTCGCAGGCCCAATCGCAATCTCTTGGCACTGTGACTTGGGGGCTTATTGATAGTACGTATATAATACCTTGTCGCGGAATGTGAACAATGGCAAGTGCAGAGGACTTATTGCTACAGCCCCCTTATACAAGGTATGGCACCTCATTGTTAAGGGCTTGGACCCTATTTTATACAGGGCGCGACCCCTATTTCATACAGGACACGACCCACAAAATGTAGGGTGCGACCTCAGTGTTATGATATTAACTAGCCGCACCCCACTTTTCACCTACCAACTATACAACAACTATAAATAGAGGCATATAGGGATATAAAGGAGGATTCATGATTCCTACATTAGTGTCAAGCTTAGTGCTTATTACTCTTACTACGTCATTGGGTACAACTGGGGGGCTACTCGTCGGCATTACAGCCATCTCTCCGGCACATCGGAAACTTTCATTACTACCATGTACTCTTCTTTATTCTCATACTTGTACGCCTTATTAGGCTTGATTATATTGTACTATGCAACTGCATATTATGAGAATGGAGAAACACAGTGGATGTAGGCCTATTTTAGAGGCTGGACCACTCTATATTGCGTGTCTTCTCTCTGTCTTTACTAGTTATATTTTCTTATTATACCTTACACCTGATTTGTTGGTACGAGAACGACTAGTGGATGATTTCTCGTATCATGAATGGCCACTAGAGGTGGCAAAGGAGGTAAGGAAGGAGAAGAATCGGGTGGAAGCTTGGCAACAATGGAGGTTTTTCTCTTTCTCTCTCTAGCAAAGCTCTGAGTTTAAAGAAGACGGATTAAGATTGAATGAAAAATGGCGAAGTGTTTTGATAATAGCTGTTTAATTTTTCTAATTGGCGTTTGAGTTTCCCACCCCCACACATGCCAAGTCGCCCAAAATCATTTCAAGTGGACACATGGAACTTTGGGGAGCACTCTGACAGTTGAAAAGACATTCCCATGTCATTAATGAAGTGACGCTTGGGGAAGAGATAGGGTTAGTTTTCGAAAGAAGTAATGATTTTGGTGCCAGAATTTATCAGACATATCGTAAACCCTAGGAGCCCAAACGATGATACAATATATTGGAGGGGGAATGCCATAAATCATTTCATTTCAAACACACAACGGAGAAGCTACTACCACGATTCAAAAAGCTACGATGTCCCCTCGCCATAAGTCCAAATTAGGTTAACTTTAACTTAGGTACATCGGGGAGAATTCTCCTTTTCGAACAAGATGAAACGGTGTTGGACAAACTACAAATATCTCTGGGAGAATTGACTTACAAGCACAGTTCAAACGATCACAATGCCACCTCTCTAGCAGTCCAAATGCAGTTAACTTTGACCTAGAAGCAACAGGAAGAATTCTAATCACTAAGGGGTAGTCCCAACGAGGCAGTACCTTCAATTTGGGAGAATTTACAGAGGAGAATCCAACTTTGAGTCGACAGAACGACCACGATATCCAAAAGTAACAATGTCCCCTCACCATAAGCCCAGGACATGAAAAGCTTTAGTTCAGGTACATTGGGGAGAATTTTACTTTTTGGTAGCAGATATAGCAGTAAAAGTTACAACGAATACGCCAACAGGAGAATTTTTCAACGCAACAGAACATGGTATATCCGATTGAAAAGTATTTCGAGCATACATTTCTTGTTTTCCATAACAAATCTCTACACAAAGGGGAAAATCTAGGGGGCTTGAAGCTAATCTTCGAATTAGAGGGATCTTCTCTAAATAGCATAAGAGACTCAAGAGAAGGAACCAACGAGGCAACTCAGCGATGCAGCTCAGTGAGCAAGATCATTTTATTTATATTCTTACATAGTCAAAATTATATCTTTGTTTATTACGTAGAGTAATGTAAACAAGTGTAATATATGGTGTGGGGTCAAACGATACTCACGAGGGACCAGGCCTGGAAAGGCTTGGGAGAGCTCACATGCTCTACCGAATAACCTCGTCGTAGGAACTTCAGAGGGACTTGGTTTGAAGGATTGAGAAGTGAGGCAACATCAAAACTTATCTTGACCATCTTAGATACACCAGGTAAAACACCGAAAGACCTTAGATCATGGAACCTTGCGCAGAGTAACCTTGAATTCCATCATACATTGACTTTTAAACCAAACAGTCCTCTATCAATTGTCACATCTACATTAGGTGATGTCACTAGCCAGCTAAACATTGTCTAATTCGTACTTGAGTAAACCACCATGGTATTTGGGAATGTTAGACAGTTGGTGAGCCACCTCAGTGGTGATAATCCTCTGTCACACACTGGTTAGACAAAAGGCATGTCTTGGCATTTAATGTTTATGACGTAGGGTTGATTAGCCCATCATGAATTTAATGTTTGTGACAAAATGTATGAGGGGATGTCTTTCACAGCTGTGAAGGACTGAGGCACCTCGAAAGTGGTGTGGGGAGCTATTTATGGTCCTCAACCACTTCAGAGAGAGAGAGAGAGAGAGAGAGAGTGATTATCTTCTAGAGAGAGAATATACCAGAGAGAAGTTATTACAAACCAAAGCTCTTACTCACTCACCATTGTCATTTATTGTGAAGCTTTTAATAGCTAACTAGAGATCTTTCACGGGATTGTTGGTGTGTTTGGCTACCTTCCAAGGTGTATCTAGAGGTGATTACTCCTCTCTTCCTTTAATTGAGTTAATTTTGAGTTTCTTTTATTATTGTTTGAGTTATACACGAGTGTCTTGTGAGTTCAATCTGAGTGTTGATCAAATATAATATTATGTGTTAACTTGTATTTATTGAAGAATTCTTGGGTTATCATTCATCACTATACCTATAGGTGTTACACCTCAACTAGTATTACCATACTCCCAAGCTACAAGGAGACTACCCTCTTACAAACTCAAATTAAACCGACTCTCCCAGCGTTTAATTCAAAAAATAACACGTTTAAGTTCATATAAAAATTTAACGTCTTTAATTTTAGATGGCTAAAATTTCTATTTCCTTCAAAAGATCAATTTTGAATTGTAAAGTGTAGTCTGTTATCATGAGGTATAAATTAACTTAATATAAGTATAACCCATCAAAAATTAATCATTTAAAATTAAAAAAAATGATTTTTCAAACAAAGCCGAAGGTTTAGAACACATTCTCGTGTCGTTTTAAATGACTACTGAATATTTTTTACAATTAGTACATGTCGGGAAACAAAGACGAATTTAAATTACCCAAATATTATTTAAACATAATAAACTTCACATAGTCCTAGAAAAGAAATTAAGCAAGCGTCGTTGAAGATAAAATAAAATTTCAATACTGAATATTAATTTTCATTAATATACCAACTTATAAAAAAAATAGTGTCTTACAATCAATATTGACAAATTTGTACTCACAAAAGAACAATTCATGGCAGTCAACATAAACTCAAAACTATAAAAGTATACCTCGAACCTTCATTTAACTTCAGGGTTCATATAAAAATATAAAATAACTTATATTTAGGGGTGGTAAACGGACGGATACGGATCGGATACCATGTTTTCCATATCCGTATCCGCTATCTGAATATACTATCCATATCCGTATCCGTATCCGCCCGGATAGTTAAAACAACTATCTATATCCGTATCCGCTCGGATACCTCGGATTCGGATAATATCCATATCCGTTTACATTATTTAGCCATCGCAAAAAATAACTATTAAAATATCCAATCCAATCCAAATAAATATATAACAAAATTACTGCCTCCTAACGTTAACAATTATGGATTCCATAATAATAATATCAATCCATAATGATAATATGGCTTAAAGCCATCTATATAAGCTTAAAGCCATTCAAAGAAAGATAACAGTCGCATTTCATGATAGTAAAAATAAATATGCACCTTTTAGATTAAATCAAATTTATTGAGAATGATAACCTCAGGGACCTTTTATTTTCAAAACATACTGATATTTTTATTTTAATAAGTATATATTTTTATTTTGTGTATAATATATCTGTTGTTAACTTCAGTTCTCATCACAATCAAAATCATCTCTTTACTTTTATGTTTCTCTCTTACATTCTATTATGTTTCTCTCTTATATTCTTTTCTGGATCTCTCTTACATTTATTTATAATTAAGGAAACTAATGAACAACCACATGAGGACTTCTTTTCTCTTATTTTGTACGAAAGAGAAATGAAATGAAGTTAGTTTTTTTTTTTTTAGTGGAGTATATGTTCTTAAGTGAGTGTATGCTATGTGTGATAGGGTGTATTGTAACTTTAGTATAATTTCATGATAATATACCCAATAAAATAATAATACATGACATTTTATAACATACCCAATAAAATAATAACTTTAGGGCGTTTTTCTTTTGAGTGGAGTATATGTTTATTTTGTTTTAGGTAATAAACGATTAAGTTTTTTTTAATATTGTTTTATTAGTAATACTAATACTAATATTATTAGTAATATTTTAAACATATGTTTGACGGATACGGATATCCAGTAAAACGAATATCCGATAAAATAGATACTCCGCATCGGATACGGATTATCCGTGTCGGATACTAGTACTATCCGTTTTCTCGGATATTTTTATAGAGTATCCATATTCGTATCCGTTTTCATATTTTCGGATAAATATCCGCAAATTCGGATTCGGATATCGGACGGATGCGGATTTTCGAATTTTCGTTTACAGCATTACTTATATTAATTCAAATCCAGACCCTTAAAGTTTAGGATATTACCGATTTACCCTTATTTTCATTTTAAACCGCGAAATTCATAACTTCCTCGTTGTAACTCTGAATTCAACCAAATTTCTAAGGAAACTTTGCCAAGATAAACTTTTAGAATTTATTTTTAGGTCCATAAAGTTTCAAAAATTATGATTTCGGCTCTTGAGGTTCTTAAATTTTATTTTTAAATCGAATTTTTTCAAGCTTGTATGTTTCTTTTAAAATACGAAAAATGACTATGATACAATAGGACTAAAAAGGGACTATACTTGGGTATAAAATATAAGAAAGTATGAACTCATCAGATCCCAGTAACCCCATCACTACTAAGATGCTGAAGAATGATAAACAGTCCATTATCCACCATATGGTCAATGCTCTAGGCGTGCTCGGCTATCACGGGCACGGTGATTCCATCATTTGAGATTTCAGAATTTGAGTTTTACTATTCAATCCACCATTTCCCAAGGTTTAATGATTCCATGTCATTCTCCGCACATACAATGATTCCAACAAAATAAAAAAAATAAAAAATAAATAAAATAAAAACTCTAGTACTTCTCATCTCCTAAGTTTTTATCTCAAAATCATCACCACATTGCACATAATCATATATATCCACTTATTCTCCTACTCTTTCAGTGGAAGTATAACACGTGAACCTTCTTTATTTACACACCTAGGGAATGTGAGCAAACCATATAATTGTAGAAGTTACCTCGGATTCAATACCTATAGTTCACAACTCAATGCGTACCAACATACAATCAACTCTACTCTCATGCCTAGAGACTGCCAATTAACACATTGACGTACAATTTGCTGGACAACCATATGTCTTCAAATTTTTAACGCTTTATACACATAATTTTGTGCCCCATTAACTCAGTCATCATAACACTATCAAAGCCTGCAATTTAAGTCCCCACTTCGTTCTTGAATCTTACCCTTGATTTTAAGACTTACAATCCACAGAAATATATATACACATAACCTTGTAAACAATTTCTAACAAACAACGAGACCATACACGATGGTTCCTTGCGAGAAAAGGTCGAACGATGTCGGAATTAAATCTGATGATCAAGTTTTCATCTACAAACCATAATCGTTTAGATTCCTCTAGTAAAACAGCAGAGTTAAAAAACTTATCCAATTGAAACCTCAGCAGTACACACATCGGATTACTAAGTCCAAATATGCAAACAGTCACATGTGTTAGTACAAATGAAAATGTACTGAAAAATTCTGCGTTGATCAAAGAGTATTACAGACTTTTTATACAAACAGAAATAGCAACCCACTAACTGCCCACTAACTGCACTAACCCACTAACTTATCCAGCACTAACTGCACTAACTGCACTAACCCACTAACTTATCCAGCAACCCACTAACTTATCCAGCACTAACTGCACTAACCCACTAATTTAAACAAACATAAGCAACTACTTTAATTTCTAACATTCCCTCCCTTAAACTGATTTCTGCTGAACTAGTTTAAGTAGATTACACGGACTTGAATCCATCTTCTTTGAACACTTTAGCTGAACACATTCCCAGCATAGCTCTCAGCTTCTCAAATAAAGGCTGTTTCAATGGTTTTGTGAAGATGTCAGCAATCTGCTCACCAGTCTTGCAATATTCCAACTCTATAACTCCATCTTGGCACAGGTCTCTTAGAAAATGGAATCTAACATCGATGTGTTTGCTTCTGCCATGCATAACTGGATTTCTAGACAACTTAATGGCTGAAATATTGTCACAATAAATAACTGAAGTACCTTGCTGTTCTTCTCCCAAGAAATCCAGCATTTTCTTCATCCAGACTGCTTGACAAGCACTTGCAGTGGCTGCTACAAACTCAGCTTCTGTAGTGGACAATGTAACAATTTGTTGCTTCTTTGACTGCCAAGAAATAGCTCCTCCACTCAGTAAGAACACATAACCAGACGTGCTCTTTCTATCATCAATATCTCCAGCATAATCACTGTCTGTGTAGCCTTTCAGTCCAACTTCTCCTTTCTTGTAAAATACTCCATAATCTAAGGTCCCTTTCACATACCTCAGAATCCTTCTAGCTGCATTGAGATGCATCTCAGTTGGTTTCTCCATGTATCTGCTTATTAAGCTCACAGCGTGCATTAAATCAGGTCTAGTAGAGGTTAGATACATTAAGCTTCCTACTAACTGCTTGAAATAGGTGTTGTCCACAGCTTTGCCATTCGGATCCTTTGCTAACTTCACTCCAATCTCTGTTGGTGTAGCAAAAGGCTTGCTGTCCTTCATCTTGAACCTTTCTAGAACCTCCTGAGCATATTTCTTCTGGCAGATGAATTTGCCATGAGTCATTTGCTTGACTTCTATTCCAAGAAAATATTTCATCATCCCTAAGTCACTCATCTCAAACTCTTTCATCATTGACAACTTAAATTCATTCAACAAGTCAGCATTATTTCCAGTATAAATGAGATCATCAACATATAAACATACTATAATCAGTTTACCTCCATCTCCAACCTTGGCATAAAGTGTGTGTTCATGTGGGCACTTTTGAAATCCCATTTTTGCAAAATGAGAATCGATTCTGCTGTACCAGGCTCTTGGGGCCTGTTTCAGGCCATAAAGTGCTTTCTTCAACTTGTAAACCTTCTTTTCTTTTCCTTTCTTCATATAGCCTGGTGGTTGCTCCACAAAAACTTGTTCCTCTAAGTCTCCATGCAAGAAAGCAGACTTCACATCTAGTTGAAAGATAGGCCAAGAATTCTGCGCAGCTAGGGAGACCACCATTCTGATTGTGTCATGCCTTGCTACTGGTGCAAACACCTCTTTGAAATCAATTCCTTCCTTTTGTTTATATCCCTTCACCACCAATCTTGCTTTGTACTTGTCAACTTCACCTTTTTCATTTAGCTTGGTTTTATAAACCCATTTGACACCAATGGATTTCTGTCCCTCAGACAAATCGGTGAGCTCCCATGTCTTGTTCTTCTCAATGGACTTAATTTCATTGTCCATAGCTATCCTCCACTTGCTATTTTTCACAGCTTCCTCAAATGTAATCGGATCTGTGTCCACAAACAATGCATAATTGGCATTATCAACACCACATTCACCATAATTTGCCTCATAATCTATCATCCACGCTGGCCTTTTTCTTGTGTTGTGATCTCGAAGATTGTATCTTGAGTCTTGACCTGCTGCTTCATCACCTTGTACTTCATTATGAACATCTTCCTCAATTTGTTCTCCCTGTGCATCCTCATCTACATTCATTTCATCATCCATAGGAATCTGCTTCTGCAGAGAGTTGCTGCCTTCATTATGTGCATCCCAACTCCATGTGCTATCTTCTTTGAAAATAACATCTTTACTCACCACAATCTTCTTTGTCACGGGATTGTACAGTTTGTAGGCCTTTGAGGATTCACTTACTCCAAGAAACACACACATCTCACTTTTGTCATCAAGCTTCTTTCTCTTTTGGTCTGGGATATGTGCATATGCTATACACCCAAAAACTTTGAAGTGATTGACCGATGGCTTCCTTCCACTCCAAGCTTCTTGAGGAGTCATATTCTTAACAGAAAAAGTAGGACTTCTGTTGAGAATATGAACTGACCATAAGACAGCTTCAGGCCAAAATGACTTCGGTACTTTTCCAGTTGCAAGCAGGCTTCTCACCATATCTAAAATGGTTCTGTTCTTCCTTTCAGACACGCCATTTTGCTGAGGAGTGTAAGCTGTTGTTAGTTGCCTTCTGATTCCCTTCTCATCACAAAATTCGTTGAACTCATTGGAGCAAAACTCTCCTCCTCTATCAGTTCTCAAAGCTTTAATTTTCTTCCCAGTTTCAGTCTCAACAAGAGCTACAAAATTCTTGAATGTACTAAAAGCTTCTGATTTTTCTTGCAAGAAATAAATCCAAGTCTTTCTGCTAAAGTCATCAATAAAAGAAATGAAGTACCTCTTGTTGCCATTTGACTTTGGTGAAATTGGTCCACATAAGTCTGAGTGCACCAACTCCAAGACTTCTCGAGCCCTTACTGATTTTCCAGAGGGAAATGTTTCTCTCTTGTGCTTGCCAATTGTACATTCATCACATACTTGTGAAATATGGGCTAACTCAGGTAGTCCATTCACCATATTCTTCTTGTATAGAGTTCTTAAACCACTGAAGTTCAAATGTCCGTACCTTTTATGCCATCTCCATGAATCATCATCATCTTTCTTGGCCATCAAGCAACTCTGTACAGTTTTGATCTTCATGGGAAAGAGTCTATTCTGTGTCATCTTCACTACTGCAATTGACCCCTTTTTTGGATCATATATTTCACATTCTCCATTCTTCATTGTGATAGTGTAGCCCTTTTCTTGCAGCTGTCCAGTACTCAGCAAGTTTGCCTTCAAATCAGGTATGTAGAAAACATTTGCAATGGTTTCTACAAAATCATTTCTTGTTCTGATCTTCACATCTCCTATTCCCATCACTTCTACACTTGACTCATTTCCAAACTTCACTACTGATTTGAAGCTCTCATTCAAATTCACAAAAGTAGACTTGCGGCCACTCATGTGATTGCTACATCCAGAATCAACATACCAAATTTCTGAATCCATGTCCTCCATAGCATGAAATGCCATCAGCAGTGTTTCTTCTTCTTTCTTCTCAGCAAAGTTGGACTTCTCTCCCTTCTCTTTGTCCAATTTGGTGTAACATTCATTCTTGAAGTGCCCAAAATTTCCACACCTGTAGCACTCCACCTTAGACTTGTCAAATTTCCCTTTTCCTTTGCCATGATGGTCCTCATCTTTCTTAGATGATCTGCTACTATCTCTGCTGCCACGTCCATGATGATTGCCTCTTCCACCTCTTCCACGGCCTCTACCACCTCTTCCTCTACCTCTTCCTCTAGAGCTAGAGCCTTCATCATGTGTAGACACCTTTAAAACCTGCATTTCATCCACTGCAAGTCTCCGATTAAGTCTTTGCTCATGCACAAGCAGAGAACTTTGCAATTCATCAATGGTCATCTCTTCCGTATCATTTGATTCTTCCACTGAACAAACCACATAGTCGAATTTTGGTGTTAAAGATCGTAAGATCTTCTCCACCACAGCTCCATCTTCTAGTTGATCACCATGAATCCTCATCTTGTTGACAATTCCCATAACTCTGCCAAAATAGTCATTGATAGTGTCTCCATTTTGCATTTGGAGAACTTCAAAATCCCTCTTCAAAGCTTGAAGCTGTGCACGCTTCACCTTTGAACTTCCTTGGTATTTATTTTTCATCGAATCCCAAATCTGTTTGGCTGTATCCTTCTTGAGAATTGTCTCCAAAATTGCCCTATCTATTGATTGAAATAGATAGTTCTTGACCTTCAGGTCCTTCAGCTTCAACGCAGCTAGCCTTGCTATCTGAGCAACCGTCATTTCCTCTTCTGGTTCTGGTTCTGCATACCCGGTTTCCACAAGATCAAAATATTCCTTCGATCTCAAGAAATTTTCCATCAAAAGACTCCAATGATCATAGTGACCATCAAACTTTGGAATCGCAGGTTGAACAAAGTTATCTGTACTCTTCTCAGTTGCCATTTATGCTGCTGCAAGATGATCTCTCTCCCTTTTCAATCAGGCCCTGTGGTGGCTCTGATACCAGATGTTAGTACAAATGAAAATGTACTGAAAAATTCTGCGTTGATCAAAGAGTATTACAGCCTTTTTATACAAACAGAAATAGCAACCCACTAACTACCCACTAACTGCACTAACCCACTAACTTATCCAGCACTAACTGCACTAACTGCACTAACCCACTAACTTATCCAGCAACCCACTAACTTATCCAGCACTAACTGCACTAACCCACTAATTTAAACAAACATAAGCAACTACTTTAATTTCTAACAACATGTGATGTAGACTACTATCGCTCATGCAATAAAATATACTAGGATGTTCATGCAATCATACCCACTGATCTCTTAGATAAATGCCTCAGTTATGGCGATGCATTAACCATACCCCCTACCCCGCATCTAACATTGAGCCATGAATGCCATTACAACCATAAAACAAGCGAACGACAAACCCCAACTTTAGGAATCAAGCGAAAGGTAACAAGGATTCAACAAATAGTTAGAATACACCTCGAAACTCGAGGGATTACATGTGTGTAGACAATGAACCTCGATCTTTATCACTACAAGACCTCATATGTTTTACACAATTTAAACTACAACTAGAATTGCCCAGTAACAATCAAGGAATCCTCTAGGCAGGCGATAAACCATAGCTCAAAATATCGTTCCACTACCAAAATGGAATGACAGAATTATAAACCTTAGGCAACAAAATGAGGGCGTTATTTCCAAGAATAACACAATGAGAAACTTCCTTCCTTTGAGAAGATTCGCACTTACTTCTTTATAAACACAAAGCATACCACAAAAGAATGTTGGGACATTATTAACCTTCCCAGATGTCATTACGTGAAATCCTTACTTAGCCTTTGCAAACATAATGTGCCTCAAATAAACGTTATGCAGCTATTACTTGACAAGTCAAATTTAAACCACCTTTTTGTCTCAAGACAATACCGATAATCATTTATGGATGTGAGTACCGATAATTCTTGTCTTAAGATATGCATGCTCGACTATGGGCACTATTTCCTTTACATTTATCATGATATGCTTGCGAACCCGAAATAATAATGTGTTCCAATTTCACAAACTAGTGTTGATTATTTTGGGGAAATCGTGATGCTCAAATACTATTGGACTCTGGTACCATATTTGTTTAAGTTTCGATTCTCATATGAAATGA
The DNA here is from genome assembly GCA_949130495.1 of Sambucus nigra. Taxonomy (NCBI): domain Eukaryota; kingdom Viridiplantae; phylum Streptophyta; class Magnoliopsida; order Dipsacales; family Adoxaceae; genus Sambucus; species Sambucus nigra. The sequence goes on along the minus strand of OX422218.1, from coordinate 295,235,368 downwards.
GCAAAGGATCAAATTCGTCCTTTTCATCAAAGTTAAATTGATATGTGCGAATCCACACATAAAGTTATTCCACTAGATGGTGAATCTATATCCCAATCCTGAGTCTCACTTGTGATAAGTAAAAAAGATACTACTACTAGTGTCATTTGTTGAAAAATAGAGTTCCAGTGCACATGCAAGCAGTTTCCTTTTTTCCGTCCATCTCTCTATACTGAGATGTTAATGTTAGGACATCAAAACCAATGTACGACACCCAAGTTATTTTCATCTAGCAAGACCTCATATGTTTTACACAATTTAAGCTACAACTAGGACTGCCCACTAGCAGTCGAGGTAACCTTTAGGCAGGGGATAAACCTTGGACTAAAACATTGTTCTACTACCAAAAATGAATGACAGAATTATAAACCTTACGCAACAAAATGAGGGAGTAAATTCCAAGAATAACACAATGAGAAACTTTCCTCCTTTGAGGAGATTCCCACTTAACTCTTTATAAACACAAAATGTGTCACGAACGAATTCTGGAATGCTAATAACCTTCCCAAAACATCATAATGTGAAATCCTTACTTAGCCTTTACGAACACAATGTGTATCGAATAAAAGTTTTCAAGCCAAGACCTAGCGAGTCAAGTTTAAACCGTCATTTTATCGTAGGACAATATCGATAATTATCTATGGATGTGATTGTCGACAATCCCTGTCTTGAGATATGCACACTTGACTATGGGCACTATTTCCTTCACATTGATTGCGATATGCTTGCAAACCCGAAATAACATTCCCTCACTTAAGTTATATGCCAATTTCACAAACTGGTGTCGATTTATTTTAGGAAAATCGTGATGCTCGAATACTATTGGAATCTGACATTATATTTGTTTAAATGTCGACGCTCACATAAAATGAGCGAATGATAAAATTCATTTTTGTTATCGAAGATGAATTGATATCTGTGAATACACACACTAAGTTATTCCACTAGATGGAGCATGTTTATCCCATTCTTGAGTCTCACTCGTGATGAGTAAATTTGATGTTATTACTACTGTCATATTTGGACAAATCGAGAGTTCCAGTGCACCTGCAATCAATTTCCTTATGTATCCCATCTCAGTATACTGAGATGATATTGTTGGGACGTCAAAACAACTGTACGATGACCAAGTTACTTTAAGGTAGCATGATGAGATTGAATGCCGGAGTTATTGGCATTGATACAAGAACTATACTACTTTTTTTGCCTATAATTGCGGACTTTTATCCAAGAACTGCTGATGGAGATGGTGAGTTTATTCAACCTCTAAGTTTACCAATGATCCGTGAATGACACTGTCGACTAACATAATCAGTTGTCTAGGTTATGGCTACCACGAACCCTTGTCTAGAGATGCAATGTAAGGATCTAATCTAAATGCCACCATTATTGATCCATTAATCCAAATGGTATTATAACTATTATCGTTCAAAGGCGGTGACAGCCTTTCCCTTTAATGACATACTTCTCACCATGTGTTGCATTTCACCATTTGGCTTGATCTTATGGGGTCTTTTTTATTTAGTTCCTATCCAGGAAAATAATGAATTTCATGTTGACGATTGCACATGTTGAAACTATTTGTAACTGACTATTTTGCCTTACATCTACTTAGAGACTTAATTTTCCCATATATCATATACTAACTTTCGAATGTTCCTCTAACACTCATTATAACTTGGGGATAAATCTCCACACCGGATCCACCTTGCATGTCTCTAGGACATCGAGAGATTGAGATGATATCCAGAATTACTCGTGTACTAGACATCTGGACTCTTAATGATATTTGCAGTTTGCTGAAACCAAACTTTAATGTACACTTATACTTGTCTTAAACTAATGTTGTTTGTGTCTCTTAACGCAATGAAAATTTGAGATAATACATAATCTCGATATTGATCCTGCCTTGACTTTCATGGTGGATTTAAAGATGTGTGCCTTAATAAAAACACCTTGTGCTTTCATCAAAGTGGAGTAGCCACTTTTTATATTTTCTTGAGGAAAGTTTTATCTTCAATTTCCAATGTGAAACACAACAAAATCATCATTGATGCCTTACTACTAAGTACAACGAAATGTTACACAATTTCAAGGTTAACGCTTTACTAGGTTACTTACTATCTCATACGAGGCTATCAATACGAGGTGACACAATGAATAAAATTCCAGTCCGTTATTGCTAATGAAGGAAATCTGCTAAGTATGTCATAATTATTGTTCCCATTGTCACAGTCACGTGCATATATAATCAGGATTCCTAAACTCACCTCATAAGGCCGAGTCCAAAAGCCAAACTTTGAGGGTCGAAGGATCAAACCCCAATCTCATAACTAAGCATCACTCCCAAAAGGAACTTAAACATAAATCTCTCATACCGAGTTGTAATGCATTGACCCGGATTTTGGGGTCACCAGTAGACCAACCGATTCGATTAGGTCGTGTTAAGTGTCAAGTGATGTGAAATAACTTAAATAATGACTCTAGTCCATTTTAATTGATTAAAATTACCAAGTAAGCATGCAATTCTATTTTTAAGATATTTAACCATGATGATAACAAGTGTATAACTCGTTGGGTAATACGTAGGGGTTCAAGTAATCAGAGCTACTAACATAAGAATAATGAAATACTTACTTGTAAAATGCTCTCTAAAGCTCAGGGCCGGCCCTAAAGGTTTTGGGGCTCAAGGCAAACTTGTAGAATTGGGCCTTTTATATAATAATTTTTTTTTGCAAAATAGATATTTTTGTATTTTTACAAGATAACAGAAAATGAACAAAATATATAAACTGCCAGAATACCAATGATAAATATAATATATCATTTTTAAACAACCCACCCTGGTCAAAAGACCTACAATTATCATTCAAGTACTCTTCATCCTCCCCCCAAAAAAAAGTAAAGAAAGCAAGGATAATAAACTGAAAATATTAATTAAAATAGGATCTTCTCGCCTTTTTTGTTGCAAAATCACTAATCAAGCTTGGATAATCAAGTTTTTTCACCATATCCTTTTCAATAGATAATAATGCTAGTCCATTCAACCTCTCTTGTGACATTGTTCATTACCCCCTTGTGACTTAAAAGCCTCTAACTAATATTTTTCCAATTGTTAAATCCGTCGGTAACCAATTGAGTCTTGTTCCCATCCGACCTAAACAATTTACAACAAAAGCAAAATACCCTATTTAAAGAAAGTGAATCTACTAGCCATCTTCTATCACGCTTCTCTCCATTCAACCATTGTCGAGTGTAGTGCACTCGAGAGAAATGTCTACTATCATTATCTTTCGAAAAATCAACAACAACTCTTATGGGCCCTCGTTCCACTAAAAGCTCTCTATGGTTTCTACCAATCCTATCCCAATTTTCAGGATCATAAATATTTAACGGTCCATATTCATTACTAGATTCTTCATTCACCAAATTTTCATGCTCTTTGTTTAAACCTTCTTCATTATCGTTCTCATTAATATCGTCTTGATGCACCAAATTTTCATCTTCAATCAAAGCTTCTTCATTTTCATTCTCATGTTCATTTTCCGTTTCATTCAGTTTAAAAATAAATTTATCAAGAGCTCCCGTTTGGGATTGCATAAATTTTTCTATCTTTTGCTTCTTCTTTAATTTTTCCCATCCAGAAACATACTTTCTAGGAGGCATGGTATAAATACACAATAATCCAACAAACAATCTAAAAAATTCCAACCGCAACCAAATAAAGGAACAATGGAACCTGATTTGCTGAATTTGTAAATCAAACTTGAAAGCCTTTCTTCGCTAAAAAAATCCTGAAAATACATTAAAAAAATTAACATCATTAACTTATTACACAAAAAATATTAGCATTTAGGACAAAAATAACAGCATTTAAAACAAAAAAATAAATAATAACATTTTTTTAGTTAATGAAAGATTAATAACTGATTTTTAGATTAGTAACATTTTTTAAGTTAACTAAAAAAAATTAAATAAAAAAACGCAACCTTATTTATCAAAAGAAAACACATAAAAAAAATTAACATCATTAAAAAAGAATACAACTTGATTTATTAAATAATGCTGGATAAAAAAAATTACAGCATTTAAAACAAAAAATAAATAATAATATTTTTTTAGTTAATGACAGATTAATAACATATTTTTTGATTACTAACATTTTTTAAGTCAAATAAAAAAATTAAATAAAAAAAACGCAACCTTATTTATTACAAGAAAACATATAAAAAAATTAACATCATTAAAAAAGAATACAACCTGATTTATTAAATAATGCTGGATAAAAAAATTAACATCATTAAAAAAGAATACAACCTGATAAAAAAAATTACAGCATTTAAAACAAAAACTAAATAATAATATTTTTTTAGTTAATGACAGATTAATAACAAATTTTTAGATTACTAATATTTTTTAAGTTAACTAAAAAAATTAAATAAAAAAACGCAACTTTATTTATTAAAAGAAAACACATAAAAAAATTAACATCATTAAAAAAGAATACAACCTGATTTATTAATTAATGCTGGATAAAAAAAATTACAGGGGCGAAAAAAATTACACGGGAAAAAAAATTACATGGGAAAAAAACAAACCTCTTGACCTTGAATATATTTGGATTGAAAGAAAGTTGATCTTGCCTTGAGAGTATTGTATATAAAAAGGGAAGGGGTTAAGGAACTTAAAGAGTAGATAAGAGAGAGAGACGACTAATAGCATGTATAAGGAATAAAGGGTAGGGTTTAGTTTTAGTATAAGGAATAAAGGGGTGTTAGTGGGTTTTTAGTCTAAGAAGTTTTGGCCAAAAAAATTATACAGCACACTTATAAAAATATTGGGCCTAAAAATTTATATCAAATTTGGGGGACCAAGGCAGTTGCCTCACTGGCCTACCCCTTGGGCCGATCCTGCTAAAGCTATAATATCAACTAACCTGGCATAATAATGGGAACGGGGTGAGCCAGTGCCCAATAGGGGTTCTCAACATAAATGCAATATAGAAATAAAACTAGACAGTATATCCGTTAGTCATGTTTTATTTCAAAACATCATCTTTCTTAAGTTAAGTACCATTAACTCTTATCCATTCAAAGTTACCATCTTATTAAAAAAATAGTCATTTAATCCATTAACTCACGCGGTTAATTTATGAAAATCACATTCTTTGACTTTCTATAAATCATTAAATTTCCTTTCAAAAATATAAATTTACCCTTTAAAATAGACACGTCAGGTGTTTCTTGAAAGTAGCATTTCAACACACGCACACTAAAACAAAAATCGAAAATGGCCACAATAAGGTGGTCATGATCCAAAATATAGACTAATGTGCCCATGGTCCAAAATTGTGACTGAGTAAAATTGAGTGTGACTAAAACCTTAACCCCTTCTAAGGGTGATATATGTTATACACTATCCACAATCATGGCTTGTGACTGAACCATTACAATTTACGTGAGAAATATGAAGCCAAAGTGGTCACATCAATGGTCACGATCCAAAACTGTGACCATCACTTAACGACCATGATAATACTGAGCGAAAAATGGTCACGGACCTAAAGCGTGACCATTAACTCTGACAACCTTTGGGTTTAAAGTGGCCACACCAGTTGAGTCATGGTTCTGGACCATGACCACCATTTTTAGCTATGTTATGGGTCACGGTCATGGACTGTTACCATCATCAATTACCGTAGCAAGTTAATTTAATTCAAAAATGGCCACGGTCCAAAATCGTGAACCCTTTTCCGGTATAAATAAATTTTCTAGAGCTCATTTACCTCATTCTCACTATCTTTCTCTATGAAATCTGGCCACCACACAACACTCCGACTACTGCACTACGGCCACCACACCACACTCAGGTCTCTCTCCCCCTCTTTTTTCGTCACCCTGCATTTATATGTGTATAAGTATGTATGCATATTTGCATATATATGTTTGTGTATTTATATTTTTATATGTATATGATGGAGTAACCTCATAGCTATATAAACATAAAAATATACACGTATGTTCATATATTTATGTATTTGTGTATGTATGTTTATTGTCAACTTTGATTTGGGTGTTGGGGGTTGGTCATTTTCTAGGGTTTTGAAGTATTTGTGAGTGTTTTGTGATAATTTGATTGGTAATTTTCTTGATTGGATTCTACTTCTAGTAGTTTTGAAGATAAATTGGGGTTCAAAAATCTAATAAGTTAAAATATTGGCAGATAAAGTCTATATAACAAAGAATTAAGGGGGGGACCAAATACCTCAAAATACCAATTACAGATACCTCGTGGTTATATATAACAAAGAATTTATGACCACATGATTCATTTATATGTTTACTTAATTTTTGAAATGAACCATTTACAAGCTTACTTGCCACCACATGACCCATTTATACGTTTACCTAACACAACATGGGCATTTACCTGTTTACATAATATTTGACATGAACCCTCTCTAATACGACATGACCCTCACTCAAGGAATTTGTATATTTGTACATTTCCATATATATACAAATGTACATATACGTAATAAGGGTATGTACATTTAATATAATAAATTAGGGTTATGTACTTATTTGTTAACATTTTTTCTTATTGGAATTGTACTTTGTTAACATTTTTTCTTCTCAATCCATGTGCACATGTAGTTGGAGAATAATTATTTAATCTCATATCATTTAGTTTCTTTCTTTATTCAGGTAATTTTATTTATCTTTTCTTTTATGTAAAATAGTCTTATGTATTTATAAATTTTTGGTTGAGTGTTGTGATCGTGTTCGCCCCTTTCTTAACTGGTTAATGTTTGGGTGAATATAAATTGGTGGAAGGGTTTTTTCATGGTATACAGATGGTAAGTCTAGGATTAATTGAATTAAAATTGAACTAAAATTATACTTTTTATATTTGGTTGGAAAATATTAATTGGTTGACATTGATATTGTGTGGATGAAGGATATTTTTACTAGCAGGATGATCCTTCATTGCATTGAGAGTTTATATAGTGTTTTATTTTTTACTAATATATATATCTTCTTGGTTAGAGGTCGTGTCCGTGTTCACCCCTTCCTTAAGTGGTTGATGTTTGGGTGAATACAAATTGGTGGAAGGGCATTGTCATCTGGTGAGAAAATAGTAATTCTAGGACTAATTGAATAACCAAAATTGGACTTGTTTTGATTGATTGATGGATTGATTAATTGAAAAACATTCATTATTTGGTCAACTCAGAGTAACTTTGGGATTAATTGAACTAACACACCCAGTACTTGTATGTTGTCCCACATGCAAAAAACCTTTTATTCATTTTATGTCTTCTCATTAACATTTTAAAACATTGTCCATGTTCACACCCCTCCTTTTATATATCTTCTCAGGAACAAATGAGTCATCGTAATAATTACTTTCAACGAAAAATCGAGAGATTACAGTCGTTATGTTTCATTATCGGACATTATTGCATTTTTATTTTTCTTATGACATGTAATATGTCATTCGGTGATTAAAGATATTAAACTTCCAATATGCTATTAGGATATGGCTTTGAGATGTCACGTATATTAGATTACGTAATTGAGTTACATATTAATTTAACAGTAGTGCTTGATGTTAGTGAACTTATAATGACTCACTGATAAATTGGTAAGTTAGTATTATGGATGTCTATGAAATGGTCAGGGTCTAGGGCTTGCGCATTTACTTCTGTTTGGGTTATTTTCACTCGGCTTGGTTAATAGGTTTAATGTTAATTGTGAGCGCAGAAGGCAAGGTTATGGTCCTTTTAACTAAAAGATCATATCCTTGTATAATATCAAATAATTGTGTACCGTTTGATGCTTCAATTGAGAGGACTTGTGCATCCCTTAGGGAAGACTTTGATATTATTGCTAAATAATAACAAATAACTAGAATAAAAGAAGTGGTAAAGTGCATAAAGTAAGACAAAAGTAAAGTTTGAAATTAAAGAAAAGTAATTTCTTGAAAATAAAATATTCACTAGGAAATTTAAAGCAAGAAAACAAATGTAAAGGTAAGAAATTTTAATAAACATAAAGGAAAGTTGCAATCTACCTTACAATCTACTTTGAATTGAAAGAAACACATTAAATAAATGAAAAGAAAAGAAAAGACAAAAGTAAGAAATGCAATTTTTGGTGAGGAAAGCGTGCTTTCTTGTGTCTACTTCGTTTCTTATTTATAGAGTTTCTTATTATATAACATGACTTCTTTGGAAACTCTTGGTTGGGTTCAAATGCTTCCCGCTAGGGTGAACTAATGCCCCCATGTAAGTTATTTGACTCTAAATTCTACACAACGTCCCAATTGTGATAGGTGTCAGGCATGTGTACTACCAATTCCCTTGACTTTATATATTATAGTTTAGTTTTTATTATCAGTTTATAATCCCACATGGAAACACCTTATTGGGTTGTTATTATATGGTTTAAACACCTTCTTTGGATTATTCTCTCTATGTAAATCTCCACTGATCGTGAAGTAGGTTATTATAGTGAGTTGCAATCTATTTAATTAATAATTAAGATTTAACCAAAGCTACGTGTATTGGATAATTCATTTAATTTAATGAGATAATTAATTAACTTAATAAGATGAATGATTTGTAAAACATGTTAACCTCTAATTAGGTTTGTGAGATATTTGGAAAGTTAATCTTTTTATAGTGGGATTTTAGGATTTTGTTTTATTATATGGAATGGGGACAGTTTTAAGGCATTTGGAGCATGTTTTAAGCCTTTTTAGTTGAAGATGTTTTTTATTCTAGGATTAATTTTGTGGTTAGTGGATTAATATAACCTTTAGGTGAACCTATTTAGCATAATGCACTTTTGGTAGAACCCTAGAGCTTAAGTAAGAGATGTAGAAGCCCTAGCTTGAGGAGAATTGGGGGACTTGGGAGTGGATTCTTCAATTGCCAAAGGGAAAGTTTATTTTGATTAATAATGTAATTAGATTTATGTTAAAAAATTATGATATGTTGGATTTTATAATCAAACTCATAAAATCATAATTGAAATCATTTTATAACCGAATTTCATAATTAGAGTTAATTATATGATTAAGCCATAATCATACATCGAAGAACAAGTGTAGCTTTGTTGATAAATCCTTGAATTAAACCAGGAACCTTTGTCATATGAACTTATAAATGTTAATCTTAATGTTATTAATTTGTTAAACCCCTTACTTTACATCAATTACATAACTAAACTCGTAAGCTAATTTGATAGATCATATGTAAATGATGAACTAATGATTTCTTTCAAAAAATTCTGAGATTTGATCTTAAAAATGAGTTGTAATGATCTAAGACTTTTTTATATAGGTGACTAATAGTCTTATGATGTTTATATCTGAATGATATAAATTATTATTGTTGTTTAAATGCTTTTAGGCCGATTTGGGTTAAGTTTAGGCCTCAATTAACGAGTTGATATGAAGTTGGCTTCTACAAGGGAGAATGATTCAACTCATAGGGGCAAATTAGTTCAATTTGTTGAAAATTGATTCGACCTAGGGGTGTGAATCTATTTAGGTAAGGAGGACATCTTAGAGATGTTGTTTAAGGGGATTTTATGTGGGGATCCTAAATTGAGTTAAGTTGGAGGCTCCTAGATAGATTAATATAGAGCAAAACAAGTAGGTTTAAGGGATGGAAACCTATGCAGAGACTTTGGGATTTAAACCGAAGTTTATAATGTTAGGTACGTGACATAAATGAGTAAATTAGACTAAAGATGAGAAAGTAAGTATGACCCATCGAGTAAGGTAGTGGATAATTTATAATGATTGTGGAAACTATATGTTGGAGATGAAACCTAGTTTAGGGACTGTTGATGTAAAAAATTAGATCGCTCTAATTATTCAATCACAGATAAATAAAATAAGACAAAGATTTTAAAGTGGTTCAGCCTTATATGAATGGCCTACGTCCACTGTTATGTTATTGCTGAATGTTTGGGAATTCTCGAGTACAAATTCTCTCCAGAAATTCCGATCCCTTTGAATGAGGGTGATACAAGGTATTTATAGCCCTTAGGTTGTACATGAAAGGGTTGATACATTAAATGATATACATATGAAAGGGTAATACATTTAAGTCAACGTGTGCGTCAAGATGATGAACATTCAATGAATAGTTGAACTGTTGATTATCTGGCAATTAATGCTACGGCCGAGATGCAGCTCAGACCGCCTTAGTTGATCGTTGCATAGGAGTTCCTCGGAGCGCTAGAGTACCTCGGAGTGCTAAAGTTCCTCGGTGTATCCTCGTTGCTCGGAGAGAACATGAGTTGGTCGGGGAAATGAACTTCCTCGTTGCTATTGTGCCACGTAGATTGACACATGTCTTCGTATTATTCGTCCATATCAGCATATTAATTTTGGTATCAACAGAAGCCCCCAATGTTTCATATTTCGAACTTTGAGGAGTATGGAACATTCTTTCTCGGTATATGGCGATATTAAACGATTTTCCTGGGTTTTAGGAGCCTTTTCTTCATATTTGAATTTCCTTCCAAATTCGCAGAATCCGCCATTTTGCTTCGGTCTTCGTGCCCTTTTTGTCCTTTTAGCCGCCGGAAGTTCGATAGTTTCTTTTTGTAATCATTTCTTTCGCCATTTCCCAAGGCACAGTATTTAAACTTCCCAAGCGATCATACCGTCCTCTACCTTTTCCAATTTTCTTGCTTTCGAATTCTCCATAGTCTTTCTTTCGCTTGTGCGTTCATCCCTGTTTTCGTTCGTTGTCAACAGATCTCATTTCTTCCTGTAAGATCTTCTTCCTTCTTCTTTTATTCACCATGGTTTATATTATTGAATCTATTGAAAAATTTTGTTCTGATTATTCCATTCCGTCTTGGGTAACTCTGGAGAATCTTCCTGAGCCCTTTGATTATTTTTGTTTGGCTGAGGGACATTGGTTCCCCATCCTCTTTATTGCTGAGTGTGGATTTTCTTTTCCACCCAACTCTTTATGCTTATAATTCTGCCAACATTTCGATGTTGTTCCTGCAAAAGTAGCCCCCAATACATGGAGAATAGTTAATGGGGTTCATAAATTAAATCAAACTCATGGAACTCGCATAGGAATTCCTGAGATTATGTATTGCTATAGATGGGCTGTTTTAGATAATGTTTATTATTTAAAAACCAGATTTTTGAATAGAGCTTTAGTAGTCAATCTCCCTGATACCAACAGGGATTATTTTGAACATGGGTTAGTTTTCAAAAATTGGCAACATGCTCCTTTAGTCGGAGACGAAGTGTATGAAGGTCCCAAATGCCCCCCATATGGCAATGGGATAGGTTATTCTCATTTTATTTTATTCTCAAAATTGTGGCTTCATCATGTTTGAATAAATGCATGATTGACATTTCAAATTGTTTTTATTTGCAGTTAATAGCAAGAGAAAGACTCCTAAAGAATCAGAAGTTAATATAAGGCAATTGAAACATATCTGGATCTTGCATCAGAAAATTGCAGACGAGCACATCAGGTCTGCCTCATACTTATTGCAGTACAGGAGTTATACGTCGTCTTTTACTGCTCGCCCTGTGGTCGGCTCCAGTGATCCAGTGCAAATTCCTGAAGACTCTGATCCGGAATCTCATATTCCTTTGAGCCAGAAAATGGGCAAGAGAAGAGTTCCCACTCTCTTCGAGGAGAGTTCCTCTGCTGGCGATGGGAAGAAAACAAAGGTTAATGTCCCAAAGGGGACAAAGAAAATTGATGATGCTCCTTCTGTTACTGTTCACAAGGTTGCCGAGAAGCCCCCAGTGGCTCCTGTGCAGAAGGATGCACCTGTTGAGGTAATCACTATCTCACCAACCAAAAGTTCCTCTTTGGTTGAGGTTGCTGAAAAGGCTCTGAGGAGATTGAGGAAATCCTCCTCGGTCAGTATTTCTGGAGCCATTCCCCAGCTCCCAGCTGGTGGAGATGGTGTTCCAATTATTGTTCCTCCAAGCTCTACGATGAGTTTGGCAAAAATTTTCACCCATCCCCGAGGTGCAAGGTACTGAAGAAGACCTTACTCGGGATGTGGTTACTTCTCTGGCTGCTCGTCATTTGGCTTCAGTAAGTACCTCTACTCCGAGCTTTGTATATTTTCATTTGTTGTTTCCCATGTTTGTTTCTGATTTCATTTTCCTCTTTTGATTGCAATTGACGAGCTGTTTCAATTTAATCCTTAAAAAGGATGAAGCAATCAAAGCTTCTTGCTCCTCGTCCACTGTGGAAGGAGCACTGGAGAAAGCTATTAAATCTGTGAGTGAGTCCCGTCAGAAGTATGACGATGATAAAACTGAATGGGAGAAGAAGTTGGCTGCGTCTGATGCAGAGAAAATACAACTGGGTAATAAGGTGAAGGACTTGGAGAGAGAGAATAAAGACTATGCCGAGAAACTTTCAGGCTTTGGGGAGATGGAGAATAAACTGAAGTCAGCTGAGGAAGAGTTGACACTTCTGCGCGAAGCAAATCGTCAGAAGGAGGAGTTGGAGGCCAAGCTAAAAGCCTCCGAGGACCTTCTATTCGAGAAGCTCTCCTCGGAGAAGATGAAGAGAAAAACGGCTATGAAGAAATCCTTTCGGACTGGTTGGGATAAAGGATGGGATAGGGGGTAGCTGCAATGATGACCCAGGTGAATTATGGGAGTTTGAAATTCTTCCATGATGGTTGGGTTGCTTCCTTGCAAGAATTGAAGGTGAGAGAGGATTATGAGCTATTTCAACAACATCTCCCTGGTCCTCCTCCAGTTATTGAAGACGAAGATGAAGACGAGGTTGCATCTGAAGAATCTTCAATGACAGGGGGTGATCAAGTCCTTGTTCCAACACCCAACCAGACAGTCACCGAGGAGATTTCTTCGTTGCTTACTCCTCCAGAACAAGCCCCAGCTTCTACCAATCAGATCAATGTTCCCACCGAGCAACCAAGCTCCTCGTCCCAGCCTCCCGAGAAAATCTTGGGAGACAAGGAAAAAGTGTGAAGTTGTTCGGTACTATCTTTCTGTTTTTCTTTTACTTATCCTATGTATTCCAAACGATATAATTTTATTGATGATGTAATAAAATCACATCTTTTTGTTCCTCTTCATTGTTGATGCTCTGTCTGTTTTTATTTATTAACTCTTGTCTTCTCTTCTTTATTAGTTTGTGGCTAGAATGGAACTGATATTTGCACATGATACAAAGCTGATGCAACAATGCCATTAATATTGTAAGGTTGGTCATACAAATTTGAGTGTATCAGAAATTGCTGACATCCTTGGCCATGATGCTTCAGAACAAGAAATTGAGGCTTATTAATACCTAAAGGATTTACTTGATCGAGCTGTGGCTAACAACGTGGCCTACTATGACTTGATCGAGGATCTTCATTGTACCTTAGAAGATCTTCAGAATCAGCACAATAAATCAACTGCCTTGTTGCACAAGGAATATGAGAATAGGTATCAACAGCTTTCCTCTGAGGCAGGTCACAAAAAGATCATTGTTGGGTACGATGTTAGGGAGAGAACCCTAAAAGGTGAAGTTGAGGCCTGCAGACAGATCGCTGAGCTGCTGGAACAAGAGAACAACAATTTGTAGAAAAAGTTGGCACAATATGAGTCTGCAGCTTCATCCTCTACTGCCTTGGTACCGGTCACTGATGAAGGATTCTCATTCTTAGAGGTTGAAAACGCCAAATTAAGGTAAGAGTTGGATACTTTAAGAAAGTCTGGTGTTTCTACTACTGCTCGGGGACGAGGAAGAGGTTCTCGTGGGCGAGGAAGAGCTATTCAAAATGTTGTCGAGGAGCAAAGTTCTTCACCTGCTCGGAGTCGATCAAGAGTTCTCAGCCATAATGTTGAAGAAGCTCGCACTCAGTTTACTTTGGAAACTCAAGCGTTCCAATTGAATGCAAAAGATCGTGCTTTGTCTGAAATGTCCAAGAAAAACCTATCTTTGGAAGATCAACTTACTGCGACGAAGTCTGCTTTAAATAATAAATATGTTTTTGCCAGGAGCCTTCACGAGAAACTAGAGAGAATAACTTTCCAATTCCATAAACAACCTCGTGAGTTTTGGATGGTAGGCTACAATGAAGCCCTTTGCCACTTGGATGCTCACCTTAAAAATGCCAATAATGAAGGTTATAAACAGGGATGGTTGAACGCACTGGGTGTGTTAAAGCTAGAGCAGGGCCATTATTTATGGGATTATCATGCTCCTGGGCTACTAGACTTGCCTGTACCGCCTTATAAACTGGACATGGAATGGATCCCAGCTCGTGCTATTCCTCGGAGCTTAATTTCAAAATATCTTGGTGACTGTAGTCTTCATTCTCAGATTGAATTATCTCATCCCGAGCATCTCTTGGATACTCCTTCAGTAATGAATGTCAGAATGTTGAGGGACTTGAATTTTATCAATTCTCACCAAACATTAAATGATCCTCCTGCTGGCGAGGAACCTGTATCGAAGGCTGAGGGGAAAAACCAATAGAATAGGATTTTCAATGTAATAGTTAGAAAACATATGTAACTTGTAATTTATTTTGAATTTTAATGAAAGATTTTCATTTTCTGTTTGCAAATTTGTATTGCTATTCTTTTGTACTTGTCCAACACTTTTACATCTGTGCATATGTATCTGTTAAAAAGATAACAATTTGGTGCTGTTCATCAACCAACAGTTACAAGTATCAAAAATGTTGTTCGATCACTTAATAATAAAGTAATGAGTATAAAAAAATGTTTAAAATTTTTCCAACCAACTAAGGTTGTAAAATTGTACTCGTCGACCAAGTATAATTAGCGAGAGTTTTCATAAAATGTGTCCGACCAACCAGGTTGATGGACCCTCCTCGTCAATAAATTCTCCTCGTTGACCAACTACAATTAGTGGGTTTTTATCCCCGACCAACTATACTTGGCTCAGTTTGGAATATTTTGTATTTTTTGGAATGATTTTACCTTCTGACCAACTTGTTGGCATATTTTGTTTCTTAACCAGCCAAAATTGGCATTTTAAGAATGTTGTTCTCGCCCTTTTACCATCCAAAGTTGGTCGTGGGTTTGAACTATTAGGTTCTTTCGAACTATCTTGTCCACAATCTCTTTTACCAACCGAATTTGATCACGCAAGTGTACGCCTCCTAACCAAAGGAGTAAAATTTGTTCTCCCTATTTTACCAACTGAAGTTGATCACGCTCGAACTATCAGGTTCTTTCGAACTATCTTGTCCACAAGCTCTTTTACGAACCGAAGTTGATCACGCAAGTGTACGCCTCCTAACCAAAGGAGTATAATTTGTTCTCGCTATTTTACCAACCGAAGTTGATCACGCTCGAACTATCAGGATCTTTCGAACTATCTTGTCCACAAGCTCTTTTACCAACCAAAGTTGATCACGCAAGTGTACTCCTCCTAACCAAAGGAGTATAATTTGTTCTCGCTATTTTACCAACCGAAGTTGATCACGCTCGAACTATCAGTGTAGTGTATCACACTAGTATTCCCCAAAAAACTTGTAATAAAAGGAAGAAGATGGTGAAACATCATCGTTTTATTCATAATGAAGGAATTGCTTTACATTTTACATTACTGATAATACTTGCGTAGGTGTTCAGCATTCCATGCATTCTTAAATTCCTCTCCTTCTAGAGTTGCTATTCGGTAAGTTCCTGGTCGAACAACTTCTGTAACTCGTTAAGGTCCATGCCAGTTGGCTTCAATCTTATTGTGCTTCTGAATGACCTTCTTTAGCACATAATCCCCTTCTTTTAAGTCGCATTTCTTCACCCTTTTGTTGTAGAACAGAGCTGTGCGTTGTTGGTAAGCAGCATTCCTAATGGCTGCCTCTTCTCTAACCTCCTCGAGCATGTCCAAATCTAATCTTCTCATCAAGTCACTGACTGGGGAATTGAAATTCAGCACTCTGTGTGTTGGGAGACCCAACTCAGCAGGTATTACAGCCTCACTTCCAAATGCCAGCATGTATGGTGATTCTCCAGTTGCTGCTCGGGGAGTTGTTCGGTAAGCCCACAATACTGACTGTAGCTCATTAATCCAATTAGCTTTAGCCTCACTTAGCCTCTTCTTTAAACCATTTAGTAGCGTTCTGTTTGTCACCTCAGTCTGCCCATTGCTTTGAGGATGCCCTGGTGCTGAATGGGTCTTCAGGATGTTTGATTGTTGACAATAGGCAGCAAACTCCTCGTTGTCGAATTGTGTTCCATGGTCTGTGATGAAGGCATGAGGGAGACCATATCGACAGATGATATTCTTCCAGACAAATTGGTATACCCTCTCGTACGTCATATCGATAAGGGGTTCAGCCTCTACCCACTTAGTAAAATAATCTACTGCGACGACGAGGTACTTGAATCTTCCTCGAGTGGTCGGCAATGGTCCAACCAAATCAATTCCCTACATGGAAAATGGCCAAGGGGAAGTTATGGGTGTCAACAATGCTTGTGGAGTTCGTCGGATGGAGGAAAAACGTTGGCACTTGTCACATTTCTTAGCATAGGCTATACAATCAGCCCTCATCGTCGGCCAGTAGTATCCTTGCGTCATCATTCTTTGCAAAAGTGTTCGACCTGCCACATGTGCTCCACAAGACCCTTCATGGATCTCTTCAATCAATTCTTTCACCTCGGAGGGGTGTACACATCTCTGCAAACCTACCATAATTCCTCATCTATACAAAACACCATTAGTTAGTACATACCGAGCAGCTTTAAACTTCAATTTCTTTGTCGCGAGCTTGTCCTCTGGCAATTCTCCCTCTTCAATATATGCCCTGATGGGATCCATCCAAGATGGTCCTAAATCAAGGGTAATAACATTCATCGTCAGGTTTTCATCTATGCTCCGACTTTCCAATACTTCAATTGGTATCGTTCTTTGCAGCTCGGTACGAGTAGCTGATGCTAGTCGGGCCAGTGCGTTTACTTGTGCATTTCTATTCTGGGTATTCTGATCAACTGAATGGCATCAAATTCTGCCAATAATTCCATCACCTTTGCATGATACTTGACCATTAGTTCTCCTTTAACCGCATATGTTCCCATCACCTGATTCACAATTAATTGAGAATCACTGAATACCATCACTTGTTGTGCTTCCATAATCTTTGCTAAATTAAGACCTGCTATCATGGCCTCATACTCAGCCTCATTATTGGAGGTTTTGAATTAAAATTGCAAGGCATATTCTATATCAATCTCGTCTGGGGTTTTCAAAACAATCCCTGCTCCACAACCTGCTGTGCAAGATGACCCATCTACATACAATCTCCATGTAGGTAACTCGTGTTCAAATTTCTTATCCAATAGAGTTCCTCGGTGGAATGTCTGCTATTCTCTTCCATCTTCCCCTGTTAATTTTCGCTCCTCGTCGACCATCTCTTCTCGCCCTTTTACCAACCGGAGTTGGTCTGGGTTTGAATTTGATGATCTTTCTACATCCACAAGCCCTTTTATCAATCGGAGTTGGTATGGACTTATGTCTGTTGATCCTGTAACATCCACAGGTTGATCAGTGAGCACTTTTTGTTCCTCGGGGGTATCAGGATATGTAAACTCTGCTATAAAATCTGCTAAAGCTTGCCCTTTCAATGATGATCGGGGTTCATACACAATATCATATTCACCGAGCTCTATTGCCCAGTACATCAGTCTCCCTGACTTTTCTGGCTTATGAAGGGCTTGTCTCAATGGCATGTCGGTATAAACGACGATGGTATGGGCTTAAAAATATGGCCTCATTCTTCTACTTGCTTCAATTAATGCCAATGCCAATTTTTCTAACTTTGGGTACCTAATCTCTGCACCTCGAAAAGCCTTACTTGTGTAATAAATTGGCTTCTGGACTCCATTCTCCAATATGATCAATGCTGAGCTGACTGCATGCTCTGATACTGCCAGGTACAAGTACAACTTTTCTCCCGTTATTGGCCTTGACAACAGTGGAGGTGTTCCCAGATATTTTTTCAAGTCTTGAAAGGCTCTTTCACATTCATCATTCCACTCGAAAGTTTTTTGAAGTGTTTTGAAGAATGGTAAGCATCTATCTGTTGCTCGAGATACAAATCTGTTGAGCGCTGCAACTCGTCATGTAAGACTCTGCACTTCTTTCTTTGTTGTTGGAGATTGCAACCCTAAAAGAGCTTTGATCTTTTCTGGATTTGATTCAATGCCTCGCTGGTTGACAATGTACCCGAGAAACATTCCTTCTCGTACTCCAAATGTGCACTTCATCGGGTTGAGCTTCATCTGGTATTTATCCAGTTGATCAAAAGTCTGACTTAAATTAACTAGATGATCGGCAGCTTTCTTGCTTTTTGTCAGCATATCATCGACATAGACTTCCATAATGCAACTGATTTGTTCGGTAAAAACCTTGTTCATCAACCGCTGGTATGTCGCTCCTGCATTTTTCAAACCAAAAGGCATAACATTATAATAATAAGTACCCCTAGGGGTAATAAAAGAAGTACTCTCCCTGTCTTTAGGTTTCATCTTGATCTGGTTGTAGCCTGAATAAGCGTCCATGAAGCTGAGCAGCTCGTGCCCAGAGGTAGCATCCACTAACTGATCAATTCTGGGTAATGGAAAGTGATCCTTTGGGCAGGCCTTGTTGAGATCAGTGAAATCAACACACATTCTCCGTTTATTATTTTTCTTCTTTACCATCACCACATTTGCCAACCAGTCCGGGTATTTCACATCTTCAATGAATTGAGCTTTCTGGAGCTTGTCGACCTCCTCTTGAATAGCTTGATTCTTCTCGGGGCTAAATACCCTTCTTCTCTGCTTTACGGGCTTGATCTCCTTATTCACATTGAGCTCGTGACATAAGAAGTTTGGATCTATTCCTGGCATATCCTCATGACTCCATGCGAAAGTTTTCTTCCTATTTCTCAAGAAAGTTATCAACTCCTGTTTTATTGAAGCATCCAACGATGAACCTATCTGGGTTACTCGTTCAGGGTGCTCGTCGTCCAGAATAATATTTTCTGTAGATTCCACCACCTGTCCTTTTACATGTTGGGATTCATCTCTGGGATCGAGAGTTTCAATCTCTGTATCTTCTTCCACCTGGTAGGTAGTAGTCTTTTTCCTTGATTCCTCAAGCTCCTCTTGCTTGGCAGATGAATAATAGCATTCCCGAGCTACTTTTTGATCACCTTTCACAACTCCTGCTCCAAAGTTTGTTGGGAATTTTAAGCATTAATGCACTGTAGATGGAACTGCTTCAAACTTCTTCAAACCAACTCTTCCCATGATGATGTTGTAAGCTGACTGCACATTCTTATCCATCACAAAGAAGCGTATTCTTTCTGTTCGACAAGCAGGCCAAGTTCCAATGAATATATCCAACTTGATCGTCCCAAGTGGAAAAACTTTCTTGCCAGTAAAACCCAGGAGGGGTCTGTGATACGGTTCCAATTGAGATAATTTCAGATTCAAGCTGTCAAAGCATGAATAGTACATGATGTCTGCCGAACTTCCATTGTCTACCAACACCCTTGAAATCACTACTTCCTTCATCCTCATTTTGATCACCAGAGGATCGTCGTGAGGATAAAGAACACCTGCTAGGTCATTTTTTGAAAAGCCAATTACCAGCTTCTCTTTGTTTACCTTCCTCGGACGATCGTCCTCGGCCAGATTTATTCGCTGAATATATGAACAAGCTTGAGCCTATCCAAGGTAAGCCTTTCTTTCTGCAGTAAGGTCTCCTCCTCCTGCATCTCCTCCTATAATGACATTACAATCAAATGACCCAAAACGTATAGAAAATACCTCTCGTTCTGGCTGTCTTGGTTTCTTGGGAAGGTCGGGGTCATCATCTGGATCATCTTCATGGTTTCTCTTCTTTTTATATTCTGCTCGACGAGGAGATCTAGACCTCTCTCTAGCTCGGTCGTTATTTTTTCTTTCACTTCCCCGATCAACATATTTTGCTAGCTTTCCTCTTCGGATGAGTGTTTCAATCTCGTTCTGAAGAGCTATGCAATTTTTGGTCATGTGACCATGATCTTTATGAAACTCGCAATATTTATCCTTACTCCTCGAATCAGGGTCTGACCTCAGTTTCTTTGGCCATTTTACCTCCTCGTTGTTCTTGATTTCTTCCAAGACATGATGAATACCCATTTTCAAAGGAGTATAATTGTCGTATTTCTTCAGGACTTCCCATGATGATTTATTATTTCTGGAACGTTTGTCACCGCCATTGCCCTTATGCTCTTTATTTTTAGACTTGTCGACGTCCACCTTGGTGTCTTTATCCATATTCTTCTTTGCAGCCATAGCTTCCTCGGCATTCATAATTTTGGCCGCTTTTACCATCAACTCTGACATAGTTTTAGGCGGATCTTTCGCCAAGGTGTAATACAACTTATTAGGCAACAACCCACTCATCAAGGCGGTGATTGCTGTCTTTTCTTCGTAATCTATGACTTCCAGCTTCTCGTTATTGAAACGAGTTATGTAATCTCTAGTACTCTCACCAGATTTTTGTCTAACACTTAACAAGTGTGCTACTCGTTTTACTGTCTTTGCTCCAAAACAGAAATTGCCAATAAACAACTCGGCCAATTGAAAGAAAGTTAAAATCTTACCCCTAGGAAGATTGTTCTACCATATCTGGGCAGCTCCAGTAAGAGTTCCTGAGAACGCTCTGCATCTCATCTCGTCGGGGATGACGTAGATGTCGGCAGCAGCTTGATATTGCTCTATGTGAAGAACATGATCTGTCTTTCCATCATATTTTGGGGTCACTACAGGTGCTTTGAACTTTGACGGTGTAGGAAATTCACAATGGCCTGTACAAAAGGTGTTCCTCGAACAAAAGTTCGTTGTAGGGGGTTCTTTGCCTTGGCCATTTCTCCCAATTTATCCTCCAACCATTGGAGAGATCCTTTCCACGCTTCATTTCCTTCCTCGGACCTATAGGTTCGAGCAATTGATCGTTCTGAGGTAGCTTCTTGAGATCTATATTGACGAGTAGCTGGTCGTGATTGTGCTGATCCTTCTCTTAGATCTGATGGTTGTCGAAAACTCCTCGACATGGTCTTGGGTGGACTCCTATTCCTCCTAGGGCCTAACCGACTGAAAGGAGACACCCTACTCAGTCTTTCTAAAGCACTGGGTCTTTCTGGAGAGAGGGTGATATGTTGATCAGTATCTGTAGCCCTTATTGACGAAGTTCGCCCAGGTTGATAAGAGAAATCATCAGACTCCTCATTACGACGTGACTCAGTACGCCTGGATCGTGAAGAAAGTAAATAAGTTTGCCTCTAACCACTTTGATGTCCTGAACGTGCAGGTGCACCGCCATGAAGGGTTTGTATGAGTTGCCTCATTGTTTCTTGCATGGCGGTTTATTCTTGAGCCAGATTCGTCATAATCCCGGCTAGATCTGGAGGTGCAGAGGGATTCGGAGGATTTCCAGTATTTCCAGCGTTTCGATTGCTAGATTCTGGATTATTCGCCATTGATGATGAACGATTTTTGGTGAAAAACGATAGTAACAATCGTTCCCACAGACGGCGCCAATCTGTTGATGTAAAAAATTAGATCGCTCTAATTATTCAATCACAGATAAATAAAATAAGACAGAGATTTTAAAGTGGTTCAGCCTTGTATGAATGGCCTACGTCCACTGTTATGTTATTGCTGAATGTTTGGGAATTCTCGAGTACAAATTCTCTCCAGAAATTCCGATCCCTTTGAATGAGGGTGATACAAGGTATTTATAGCCCTTAGGCTGTACATGAAAGGGTTGATACATTAAATGATATACATATGAAAGGGTAATACATTTAAGGCAGCGTGTGCGTCAAGATGATGAACATTCAATAAATAGTTGAACTATTGATTATCTGGCAATTAATGCTACGGCCGAGATGTAGCTCGGACCGCCTTAGTTGCTCGTTGCACAGGAGTTCCTCGGAGCGCTAGAGTACCTCGGAGTGCTAAAGTTACTCGGTGTATCCTCGTTGCTCGGAGAGAACATGAGTTGGTCGGGGAAATGAACTTCCTCGTTGCTATTGTGCCACGTAGATTGACACGTGTCTTCGTATTATTCGTTCATATCAGCATATTAATTTTGGTATCAACAGGGACCTTGGGGTTTGGGTTGAGAATTATGATATATTATGGGCAGAGTGATTCTTAACAATTGTGTAGAACCAATTACAGTCTAGAACACACTTATAACTCATAGAGTAAGGTAATCAATGATTTATAATGATCTTCATAAATGTAGGTGTGAGACGATACGTAGACATTGAAAGCCTTAGGAGTTAGGGCTAATATCATACCTAGCCAATTATAGTCAACGTGTGCATTAACTTGTAATAAAAAAGACATTGTGTATAACCCATTTGAGTTGGTCTTATGATTATTTGGTTGATCCAGTTGAATAAGGTCGTACCTTTTTATTTAACTTGTGTGTAAGCATACTGAAGGTATGTGTGTGTGCTCATGGGGGATAAACTATGAGGGATTTTGATGGGGCGTGTATAACATTAATCATGCATAGTATTCCCAATGATTGAGATGGGCTTTACTTAGGTCCTTGATACCTCGATCCTACTGTTGATGTACTCGTATTCTTAGGGGCTAAATAAGGGTGTTCTTTTGTATAGCCTTGGGTATGGAGTCTATACGATATACGGGAAAGTGTAGTGTTTTTCCAATTATTATTTCTTTGAGATTATAGGGATAGGACGGCCTATTACTAAACCTAGTACGCATAAGTCACCCCCGAAAGCATTAGTGATAGGCGTTTGTATCTTTATTTACGGGCTTGAAAATAGCCCATGTGATTTGATCATACTCGTGTGTATTCTAGATAATGTGATTTTTCATTATGGTACCTTGAGATGATTGTATCGGTTTCAATCATACTAGAGATGCATGTAATTGGACTATGACTCGGGACTATTGTGATATATATACTAGAGACATATATGCTAAACTGTGACTTGTGAATATTAAAACCTATTACACTATAGATATACATTCAGATACATGGCATGGGATCATTAAAGAAATGAGTATAATGTTTAAGAGATTCCTAATACAATCGATGAACTTAATAATGTTAAAGTAGAGATTACTTAATTAAAAGATGAACTTATATCATATGGGCCTCACTCAGGATGGGAGTATACTTACATGCTTATTTAGGTTGTTTGGGTTAAGTAACTTAAAATAAATTAAACTACGGGATGAATATATGTTATTGTTGTTGTGGACCAAATGTAGCTATATTCTTACTCACGGTAGACATTCTAGGTTTGATCCATTAGAGCCTAAGTAATCTTAGCCAGTAGGGCCATAACTAATAAGAACAAGACTGATAGGACCACATTTCAGTGGGACCGGTCTTAGGGATAGGGACAACGTGGCCACCATTTTTTATGATTCCTTTATAGGAAATTATTACATTTGTTGCTAGTTTGGCCACTTAGTTAGGAGTTTCCTTTAGGGAAATCATTATTTATAGAGATAACATCGAGAGATTTTAACATTTACGTTTATGGCTCATGCGCGTGAGTCTTATATGTGCATTGAGGAATCCTCATTCTTCTATTAATAGTACATTTACTATGACTTTGAGACATGTAGAGTTTTATCATAGATTTTTCTTTTCACGTGGATACCCCAGTGGGTAAGAGCGTTGTTTTACATTATTAATATGGAGACGTGTAACTTCGATTTGGACATCTTGGTTTTCAGCCTATTTATTGATTTCAAGCTTGCGGTTCTACGATTTTGTTACCTAGTACGAATTGATTAACTATGCATTATGTGTAGAGCAACTACAAAGGAAATTTTTTTTTTTTGTCATTCTCAAGCATGAGATGTTTGTAGGATTATATTTAAGCTTGGGGAGGGTCTAGCACACACATATAATTGATAGATGCAAGCACATCAAATAAAGGTTACTATTTATTAGAGATGTTATCGATAGTCCAAGATTTTTTCAGTTGTATTAGAAGGAGGTACTGAGTTACCACCTATATAAGAGATTGTTTTAGTCACGTTGTTATACCAGCATTGGGCCAGTTTTGAGGGTATCTTATTTTGTTGACTCTGTTAGAGATGGAGTGTTGTGGGAGTAGGCATAGTGGCCTTTGAGCCAAGATTTAATTTAAAGGAGTAAGTCACCGTGGAGAAGCTTCAGTGCTCTTCGTTAAAACATGGAGGAATTTCTAAGCATATATGTGGATCGCAAGGAGAGGTCAAGGTCATGATATGGAAAAAGTGTTTGTTGTCATGTATAGAAGAATTTTTGGACCATTTGAAGGGAGTGTCTTTATTTTGATGATTGAATTTTCACTCGAGTTATTACTAGGGGAATTCGAGAGCAGGATATATCGAAAATAGTATTTCCAACATGATATAGAGCAAACGCATTCAGGTGCCACCAAATGGGTTGACCAATTCTCCAATCGTGTTCGTAAAGTTGACATGTGGAGTATTTTGGTTTTACATGGACTAGTTTGTTACTGAGTTTCGTGAAGACAATTTAATAAAGCAGAAGCATTCATAGAAATAGTGGTAATTACACTCGATGTTCTACCACAGGTGGTTCAGGACCAAGCATTAAACTATTTTACTAAGGGATGGTATGTGAACTATTATTGGGAGGAGTTACCTTTCTTATTTTGATTACGATAGGGGTTGGTGTTCCAGGGAGATGGGCTATGTTGAAGAGTCCCAACTATAGAAAGAAGCTTTGGTTGAAGCGTGTAGTTTATGGTTCATATTACATCTCAAAGAGAACCAGATATACCATAAGTTGAGGAGTCATTATTAGTGGCCAATTGGAACAAATATTAGTATAGTATGGGTCTAGGTATGCCCTCTCCAGTAGCGAAAGTAGAGCACCAAAGATATCCATACAATTTAAATTGTTAGAGATCCTAATGCATAAGTGGGAGAGTATATCAATTAATTTTATCGTGGGGTACCGGGCTCTTTAAGGGGATATGGTACCATTTGGGTCATTGGTAAAAAATTGATAAGTTGACTAGAATCGTGATCTAGTAAGTCATTCATATCAAAATGTGTTCGGGATGTCTCAGACGAGGTGATGCTCATCATCGAGCATATGAAGACTTCCAGACTAAGCAGAAGAACTATGAAATAGGTAGAAGCATAGATTGGAGTTCTAAGAGGGAGACTATGTGATTTTGAAGGCCTCCCCGATGAAAGGAACCATGGGGTTCCAATCCAAGGGGTAATTGACACACCAATACAGAGGTCCTTTACACAATCTTGGATGGGATAGGCCAGTGTAATTTGAACTAACCTGACCTCTTTTAGCATGTGCATGACATCTTCCATGGGTATATGACAGAGGAAGTTCTTGGGAAGAAAGTTGACGTTTCGACGATTGCGATTGTTAGGTTGATTTTTAGTTAAACACGAGTTACGCTGAGAAGTCTTAGTCCATAATTAGCTTAAGAGTGTGTAGATTATATTCTCTATTGAGAGGATTTTATATGTGCAAGATAATAGGTATATAAAATAATTAAATTTCCAGGACAAAATTCCTTGTTGAAGGGGGGAGGAATGTATTACCCTGTATTTTTATGGCATTTAATTAATTTTTATATTTAGTTATCGAACTTTATTAAGTTGTTATTTTCTTTTGGCATGTGATATGTCATTTGATGATTTGATATATTAGAGTTCCAATATGTTATTGGGATATGACTTTGAGATGTCACATATGTTAGATTACATAAGAGAGTTACGTATTGATTTCATGATATTGTTTGATGTTAGCGAACTTATAGTGATTCACTAA
Source organism: Sambucus nigra (assembly GCA_949130495.1). Lineage (NCBI taxonomy): Eukaryota > Viridiplantae > Streptophyta > Magnoliopsida > Dipsacales > Adoxaceae > Sambucus > Sambucus nigra. The sequence goes on along the minus strand of OX422218.1, from coordinate 295,209,483 downwards.
TAATTAAGTGACTTCGTATTATCGGCATTTATGAAATGGTCAAGGGATATGCCGTGGGGGTTTCCATATTTATATTATTCCATCGACATAGAGTTTCACTGATTGTGAAGTTTCTTCTAATAACACTGAGTCACAATCTATTTAATTAATAATTAGGATTTAGCCTAAGCTACATATATTGGTTATTTAATTAATTTAATGAGATAATTAAATAACTTGATAAGATGAATGATTTGTAAAACATTTTATCCTTCGATTAGGTTTGTGAGATGTTTAGAAAGTTCATTTTGAGCTTTTTATAGTGGGATTTTATCACATTGGGTTAGTATATGGATTCGGCCGAGTTTTAGGCCATTTGGAGCATGTTTGGGGCCTTTAAATTGGAGCTATTTTTTGTCCTAGGCTTAATTTCGTGGTTAGCATCTTAATATAAAATTTTAAGTTATACTATTTATCATAATACACTTTAAGAGAACCCTAAAGGTTAAGGCAGAAATGGAAAATCCCCAACTTTAGGAAAATTGGGGAAATTATGAGTTGATTCTTCAATCACCCCAGGGATTTAAGTCAAAGTTTATAATGTCGAGTATGTGAAATGATTGAGTGAATCGGATTAAAGACAAGAACATAATTATGACCATTCAAGTAGGGTAGTGGCTGATTTAGAATTATTATGGAAACTATATATCAGAGATGATACCTAGTTGAGGGACCTTAGGTTTTAGGCAGAGAATTATGATATTTAATGGATTGATCGATTCTTAGCGATTGCGTAAAACCTATTATAGATCTAGAACATATTTATAACCCATCTAGTAGTGTCGCCATTGATTAAGAATGATCTTCATAAACATAGGTATGAGATGATACCTAGACTTTGGGAGCCTTGGGAGTTTGGGATAATATTATGCATAATCGATTATAATTAACGTGTGTATTAACTTATAATAAAAGAAAGATTATGTGTAACCCAGTTCAGTAATGTTGTACTTATTTGTTTGACTTATGTGTAAGCATAACGAGGGTGTGTGTGTTCTCGTTAGGGAAGTATTATGAGAGATTCTGATGGGGCACGTACAACGTTAACTACACGTGGATTTTTTTATGATTGAGATGGGCTCTACCTTGGTCCTTATTACCCCGATCCTACTATTGGAAACGTTGTATTCCTGAGGGGGATAAATGGGGGTGTTCTTTCATATAGCCTTGGGTATGTAGTATATACGATAGACGAGAAGGCGTAGTTGTTTTCCCTTTGTTGTCTCTTTGAGGTAATAGGGATCGGACGACCCATAAATAAACCTATTACGCATGAGTCACCCATGGAGGTGTTAGTGATAGGCCTTCATATCTTTATTTGCGGACTTGAGTATATCCCGTGTTATTTTATGTGAGTTGAGCATACGCACGTATATTATGGATTATGTGTTTTTTCAATGTGTTACACTAAGATTATTACACCAGTTTTAGTTGTACTACAGATGTACGTAATTAAACTATGACTCGAGACTATTGTGATAGGATATATTATAGACATATATGTTAAACTATTACCTGAGAGCATTGAAGTCTATTACACTAGAGATATAAATTTAAATACATAACGTGAGATCATTAAAGAAATGCGTAGAATGTTTAAGATATTCTTAATACAATAAATGGATTTAAGCATGTTAAAGTATATATTACTTAATTGAAAGATGAACTTACATCATATGGCCCTCACTCGAGATAGGAGTAGACTTGCATGATAGTTTAGATTCTTTGGTTTGGGGGGTAACTTAAATAAATTAAAAGAAACTAAAGTACTGGATGAATATATGTTATTATCATTATTGACCAAGTGTATTATATTCTTACTCACTATAGAATGTCTCAGTTTAGTCGTCATTTTTGAATAATATTTCTACAAGTTTTAGGTTACAGTGGCTATCATAGACTTAAGTTATTAGTTTAACCATTTCTATAAATCGAATTTAGTATATCTCATCTTCCTAGGGTGTAGTGGTTGAATATCATTTCCTGTTTATAAATGTAGTCATTCATGTTGTATTTTTTTTGTTAGATCTATTATTCAGATTCCCCGAGTCGGACACTTGTACGAGATGTACTTATTATTGAGAGTTGAACTTTAAGTTGTTGATATATATTATATTCCAAGAGTTGGAGTTCTTCTATTGTTATTGAATGGTATCGGAGATGGTTTTATTTTATTCAGTATTTTTATTATCTCTTATTGTATTTATATATACCATTTAATTTATTTCGTTACGGTGAGAATGTTACTAATTGGTTTTACTCTTGTGATTTTTGCATTAGACCTGATTAATATATTTATGGATTTTATGGGGTGTCACGTGCACAAAAACCATTTTTAATGGTATGCGCCATATAAAGGGGATTCTTATTTACCAGTATGCGATTAGAAAAATTGATTAGTCTAATTAGCTTATAAATTGTGGACTTTGTGTTCTGCAATCGTACTTGTTCAATTATATACTATTTTACTTTCCAGAATTCTAGAATGAGGCTATAGAGAATATATTTTGAATTCATAATCTCGATAATTCATTGTCTTTAGTGACAATATTAGAGAAGTGAGAAAAAATAGTCATGCACTATGGATAGAATTTCGTATATAAATAATGCACCCAAATTGCGATGTATCACAACATATGCACAATAAATTGGAGCTTGCCAAAAAATTGAAGAAGGGAGGATTTTGAATTCTTGTTATGGACATTTATAAGAAAATAATAGATATTCTTTTGCCCAATTGGGCAATTAAATCTTTCCACCAAATTTTAAAAAATAATCCCATGTGGATGGAAATACACTCTTCGCTAAATTTATTTTTTTGAATTATTTGTAGGAAATGTTGAAGAGGAACACAATTAATCAATTAAATAAAGAGCCTCATACTCCACCTCAATTCTCTCCTACTCCACCATCTCAATTCTCGACACCTAGGAGTTTTAAATTCCATACTCCACCTCAGGTTAATTATACTCCATCTACATAGTCTCTGACTCATCAAACTCCCCAGAGCCTTGGTAATCCAAGTCCCTCAACTAATGTCACTAATAAATCCATCCCATTAGGTTCACCATTAATATGAATCGTATTATTGATAAAAATACCATCAAAATTTTTAAAATGCATTGTTTGAAGCTCGGAATGATTAGTGTGGGCATTGGTCACTTAGAAAATTGGAAGAATATTGATCGTTCCATAAAGGATGACATGTGGAAATAACTCTGTAAACTGTTTACATTCCCGATGGGTTTAAAGACAATTGTTCTTTTCCAGATAAGGTAGAAATTGAAAACCTATAGGAATAACCTCTAGAATCATCACTTACCAATGGGGACATCAAGTTCTGACATATTACTGTTCAAATAAGAAGTTTTGTCAGATATTGAACTATTTTCCAGCCAATGGAATGACTTTTTGGAGAGAGGCTAGGCAAGAAAAACTTATACAAATGGATAAAAATAAAAAGAACAGGGCAAAGAAAAGTTATATCAGCAACCTTGGTCCAAAATCATATGATTATTTGAAGGATTAATATGAGGAAAGGAGAAAAGAAACTCCGAAAGAAGGTAAAGAACCTCATCAGGTCAAATTGTACTTGCATGATTGACGGAACAAAAGGACCCACAAATTCTTAAACAAAGTGTATTTTACTCAGTTGAGTTTGAATTTAATGATCATATGCACTCTATAATAAAAAAATATTGAAATTATTATAAAAAATATATGATTATCCTACAAGAAATGACAAATGTCATAATAAGTAGTCAGTTGGAGTGAAGCTCACAAGACATTGACTCAGATGCCTTACCAAAGGTATTTATAAGGGATAAAAAGGGGAGGACAAGAGGAGTGAGATCCAAAATTCCAAGGACCAAATTCCTACACACAACCCCTATTATTAGGAGCTCATTTTGGTGAAGATTCACATGTCCAACCAGGCGGCATAAATGGGGAATGTAAAGGAGAAAGTTTCGGGTCTTACGGTGGAAATAAAATTGTTATCAATACATTAGGACAGTTTATGAATGACATCAAGGGTTCGTGCCAAATGTTTAATGAAATGCAAGGTAAATCTCGATTCATGCTTCCTCCAACATTCCCATCTCCTCTGCCTCAAGGTTTTCCCTCTCCTATGACTTAAGGTTTCCCCTCTCAAATGCCTCCTCTAACATTACCCTCTTATGCACCTATACCTAATTCAACCTATTTTTAGCATCATTAACTTCTTATCATGATGACTATGCAAAGGAGTGTATATAAAGAACTTGAACAGCACCAGTTTTATTGGGCGGTGCACGATCATCTCTACAATTCTGGAAACAGTGGTTCACAATCTCCCTTTGCAAGGAGGTGATGCTCATATAATGGTGGATTAAATCTACCTGGGCAAAAAAAAAAGAATGTGTGTGTTGACCACATGGGTGACTGGCATCCAATTTCAAAGTTTAAGAAGTCATTTATGGCATGAACAACTTATTTGCTTCAAAAGTTGGTGTAATGAAATGTTTTATTTTAATTCTTTTGGACATGTTTGTCAATATTTAAATTTACTTGGACATACTGACCACTTGTGAACAATATTATCTTAATTTGTGGGAATTTTTTATATTGATTGAATCAATTTTCTTAGATTATCAACTGAGAGTTCTTGTATGTAATATGACCTTCATTTCAACATATTTATATAGGTGAATTGAATTTTGAAGAAATCTTTAATGGATTTTTAACAATAAAAGACTGGATGGGAGAGAGTGATAAGGTCACTGATAAGCACGTAAAGGGAGTTCATGAAGTTATTAAGTATGCAAATAAAAATCTTAATAGTGACAAGATCCTGTGTCCATGTACCCATTATATGAACAATAATTTTAAGTCTTTGGAAGACGTTGAGTTTCATTTCTAATGTGGTGTGTGTTGTTGGACTATAAGATATGGGCATTACATGGGTAAAAGAATGTACGTTATGTTTTGGAGAAATTATCATAATTCGACCCATTGAGAGTGGTGAATGATTCACCCACACATCCTATTTTGAAAGACCTTATTGATGATGCTTATAGAGTTCACCCCCATCAAAACCACCAACCTATGGATTTAGATAACGTTCATTGTGACTAAGTTATTGAATAAGTTGATGTTCCCTTAAACAAAGATCGATAATACACACAATTGAAAGCCAACACGGCTAGATCTTTGTATATAAATTACGACGATGATCATTCGGTATTGTATGTTATGATCGATTTGCATAATTTGAAGAGACGGTAAGGTTTGTAGGGAAATAGCGTAACTCGAATTGTTAAGTGGGATAAAAACTTTCTTGTGAATGAGAATATGTTACCAAATAATTATCCAATGATGAAAAAGATGTTGAAGGGTTTGGATTTGAAGTAAAAATATATTCATGCATGAAAGTATGATTTTATATTGTACTACAATGAACTGGAACTAAAGGATAAGTAACTTGGATGTAATGATCCAGATTTATGGTTTGTAAGGGTGGAAATAACAAACCCACTAAATTTTGCAAGTCAATTTTTTTCCCTCGGGCCACGGTTAAAAAGATTTTTCACTATATCGTGGATGGAATAGGCCATGACAGAGCACGCTCAAGTTGAGGAGGGTGGGAATCTCATATGTCATCCCATTAATTTAATCATATTTTAATTTTCAAACATACGACACCTTCAATTTGCAAAGAAACTGCACAATGTCTATCTGGGATTATCAACTGATAAGTTTAACACTTTATATTATTTAAGCACTAATCAAAGTTATTGGTAAAGTCTCTTGGTGACTTTAAATCTCCTCCAACACTTTGCAAGAGAAAATAGTTCACATTATTGTTGTTGTTGATACCTATGCCAAAGGCTCCCAGCAAAGATATTAATATTTTCTTATCCCCATTAATTAAAGAATTAAAAGAGTTGTGGATCGAATGCTTGAGGTCATTTGATGCTCATAAGGATGAAGAGTTCACTCATAAAGAAATGTTGTTGTGGACTATCTATGACTTTCCTACATATGGGGCCTTGGTTGGTTACAATGTTAATGGTTATTTTGGATGTATCATATGTATGGAGGAAATTGAATCCACTTAGCTAAAGTATAGTAACAAGACATGTTATGTCGGTCATCATAGATTTTTGTCAAACAAACACTCTTTTAGGACTATAAGTCTAACTTTTTACATGTTGGGCATGAACGTAGGGCATAACTCATTTGGATTTCTAGTTACTAAATTGAGGAGAAGGTAACGACTACAATTTAGGGTAATAAGTTTGTAGGCAAACACCCCCAGTTTGCAGGCCAGAAGTAAAAATCTAATGAGGATCCAAAAGATCCTAGTAAATTGAAGACATGGTATAGATGATCAATATTATTTGACTTTTTGTAATGGAAATAACAACATGTAAGGCATGTAATTTATGTGCGGCACACGAAGAATAATTTTTTGAAACACCTCATAGGAACATGTTTGGGTGGATCTCATTCAAAATATGGCGAGAAGTCGCGTCGTAATCTAAAGGAGGTGGAATTTTTTTCTAAAATTGATCCTACGATAGGAAGAAATTTTTATTTTTATGGGTGCTTTCACTTTGATTACTAGTGAGAGAAGGATCATCCTAGACACGTTAAATTTGAAGACTCCAATAAAGTATTCCAATAATCTACGCAAGATTGTAAACTATCAATAAAATGATTTGAAACAGTATAAGTATCATGACTGAAACTTCATTATTAAATTAATCACTTTGGTGTTTAAGCATTGCCTCTATAAGAACAAAGATCTCCCCAAGGAAATTATGTATATTATTTTGTGATTCACCTTAATGTGTTCAGAGGATGTAAACAAAAAGAATATTGCGGTTGAGAAAGCAACTCTAGCCGAGGAGACTTGTGTCTTAGAGAAATATTTTTCTCCGTTGGTCTTTGATATCATCGTCCACATGGTTGTGCATCTATACAATGAGGCATTGTTATTTGGACATGTCAGGTATCGTTGGATGTAATCTTCCGAGCGCTTGGTGAAAACCTTCAAAAATTACATTAACAATATAGATTATATTGGAGACTCAACTTTGGAAAAATATATAATGGACGAATCATCATCATACCCTCAGGAAAATATATCGAAACAAGGGCTTAAGAGGTTCAATCGTCGTGGCAAATGTTTGGTAGAGGAATTTTACAAGTTTGAGAATGCACTACCTTTTGGGAACCCTAAAGAGCTTATACTCACATATCTGCAATTTGACCAAGCAATTCGTAATGTCTTTTAAACACAAGATGAAGTTAAAGATTAGAAAGAGTAAGCACCTACATATGTAATGTATTTTTATTCATGTATGTGTATTCTCCATATTTCCATCTAATTTCTACAAGTTCATGAATGTGTATATGAAGTATAAGAGAGAACTTGCCTGAAATCAGAAGAGAAAAGGTCCAACGGACGCGATGGATAATTTTAGTATATGGGTATCAAAAGAGGTAATTTACACATCATTTATTGTGTTTGCTTGTGCTTGTAGTGTAAAACATACCGTAATACAATTCCATTGATAAATACATCTTTTAAAAATAGGTTATCTCTCTTTAACGCTTCCACGCCTAGCCAAAGGTCACAGTTTTCGTGCAAAAGAGTTTAAAAAATTTCCTGCCAACAGTTTTGATGTCGTCCCATACCCATGTGAGGAAAAATTAATCACGCAAAATAGATGAATTTTAATTTCTTTCTTGACTTCTTGTGTGGATAACAAAAGTGACAAAAGTATAGAGAGGGTGGTGTTGAACTATTATGGGATTATCCAATAAATCCGAGAACTATGTTACATATATTTCAAAGAAATTGTACTCTATTGTGGCTAGATGAAGATGGAGGAAACTACTAATGGTTATAGAGTTGATTCTACCGCAAAACTTGTTGTGGTAGATTTATCTAAGATAAATATTGCATGGTCGACAAACCTTTTTTGTGGCTTTCAAAACTTGAAGAAGGTATTGGTCTGTTCTTTTACATGCGCCAAAAGGTTTGACTACACAATCAGGCGCATTAAAGGTCCCTATAGAGTTTTAGTCTAGTCTTGATGACAACCTTAACTTGAAAGATCTTTTACTTAATTTAAGTGATGATTGAGTGTTGATAAATTATTTTATTGCTACTTGTTATCGTAAATTTAGATGACGATTAAGTGTTCATACATTAATATATGTTCATATGAGATTTTATTCTCATATTTCATAAAGTATAAATTTTCTTTCTTAAGTTGGTTTCTACTTTAAATGATATAAGACGACACAAAATTAAAAGTTAATGGGCTTAGTCCTATTCGATTTGGGTCGATATCGGCGTAAAATAATAAAATTGTTAAGATAACGGTTCAGAATTAGTAATTTTTATACAACTGACATGATAACACGACACAAAATTATAAGTTAATGGATTTATTCCAATCATATTTGGATCAATATCTGGATAACACGATAAATTATCGGGATTTTATTCTTAAATCCATGTTTAAAGTTTACTTTTTAGTAGCATTGTGTCAGCTCATTTTTAAATAAGAATCATGGTTATGAGAATTCCATATCTTTATTCTTTAAACATATTGTAAACATATCGGTCAATTGTACTTAGTAGGAATTCTAGTAAGTTGGGTTCGACTTGATCGTGGGAGATCAGAATTTCAGTTCTAGTACTATTGAATAATTCATAACCTAGATAGGGAGATGACATCCTATTGGAACGGTTGCGCTACAATTCTAATGGTTCATCTCAAACTATGGTAAACTATCTAATGGGTTGTGAACTTGTATGATAGTTCGAAGGATAATTGTGACTAGTACATCAACAAATGTATTGAACATGACCATCTGTGAGATTCTACACCAATTGTAAAGGTGAATAAGTTCTTAATTTCAATAATTATGAGGATTAAAGTGCTTGCACAATTATTGATTTGACTGTTATGGGAGCGATTCAATTTTATATTGGGTCAATACATCCCTGTAAATTAGGCAATCATTGTGTGAGTAAGTCTAAGATCATGATTCAGAGGAATCCGCGTCCAAACGATATTTTGGACTGTGATACCCCCTTGATAGACTTGTATGTTTTATTTTCACCACTTAAACTCGGTTGGTGGATTATTTTATAATCCGGTGGAGCAGCAAATACTTTAAGTCCAAAACTCAAGAAAATAATTAAAAGTTGGTTAAAATCGATTAGCAGCAAATTGATTTGACCAACAAATATTGAAAACTTAACATGGGGAATCATAATATGCACCATAATCAATTTTGTAAATAAGTCCTCTTTATTTTGAGTGATTTAGAGATAATTAAATTGGAGTGCAATTGATATCATTTAGTGGAGTTAATTGTTATTAAATAAAGAAAGGCAATAATTACGATAATTATAGTTGGGATTTTTAAGTACTTATTTGGAATATAATTTAATTATTTGTCTTGAGTCCCTAGTATAGTCCAATACCCAAGTAGTAGGTCTAAAAATTTTTGGATGCTCGGTTAAGTGTAAGCCTGTGTCTTATACTTATTTATGTAAGGACATTTTTTCTCATGTCCAACATGTTACATTTGTGTATGTCGTACGCCGCTACATTTGGCACGTCTCTGCTCGATCACATGTGACGGCCCCAATCCGAATTCCGGGAATCAAGTATCCTGCACCTCCATCATGTGTCCTACATCGGCCCCAACGACTTCAAGTTCCATGATTTTAGGGACTAAATGCAAGTGGTACGGAAGAGAAGTCAAAACAGTGAAATATGGCACGATATGGATGTTCAAGGGCAATTGGGTAATTGTTCAGACACCGACTGAAAAATAGGTCAAATGAAAAGTTGAAGAGCTTGCCGCAACAAAGATACTGGAAGAAACGGCACCTCAATCCAAGCTACGGTGAAGGAGTTATGACCCTTTGAAGATGGAGTAAATTCCAAGAAGGAATCAGGATTTACAAAAGCCGGACCGGTCCTCCTTAGATTAAAAAGAACCGATCCGCCCAGGCTCGGACCAGTCCGCCTTGCAAAATGAGGCCAGTATTCCCCGGACCGAATGCAAACCGATATAGCCAATATTTAAAAGAACCGATCCGCCATCGGACCGATCCACCTCAGGCCCGGACCGGTCCGCCTGGGATAACTTCGAACAGTTCCCAGCTTTTCTAAAACTCTTAAATGGTTTCTTTTAAATACCAACCTCGGGAGAGTAATTTTTTAAGACTTTTCAACACGATTTTCAGAGTCCTAAATACTCTAAGTCTTCACCTATTGAGTACCAATACTCTAGGTATTTTGATTCACACAAATAACATACATTTGTGAATCCTTTTGGTAACCCAGGAACGCAGTTTTGCAGTTCAACCCTGGTGGAGGAGACCGTTCTTCTTCTCCATTGCAGCCCTACTAGACAGGGATAGTTCCAGCCGCCAGCCCTACTGGAAAGGGATAATTCCAGCCGCGACTACAGAATCCGATACCTGAGGGTAATTCTTAGTCAACTTGTATTTTCATTGTAATCCGATTGTAAGCCGTTTTCTTACAAATTATAGTGATATACAAAAGGTTTTGCCCCTTTGGGGAATTTTTCCTGAAATTGTTTGTTTTTATCCTGCATGCTATATTTTATTTGATAAATCATCTAGATGCATGTCTTAGGGTTTAACTAAAGTTTGGGTTTAATTAAAATTGGATTTTATTTGAGAAGTCGCAATATTTCCGCTGTAGCTGCACTCTCAAATTGGTATCAGAGCCTGTTGCACTAAGTTATTGTGTTTTGAACCTGATTTTGCACAAAAATGGCTTTTGATGGTTTTGATGATCTTCGATGTCAAATTTTTGAAAAAATTAATTGGAAAATTCACACGAACTCTTGTTTTAAATCTTCTATTGAAAACGAATCTGAGAGGTGTCCTTGTTGTGAGGGTGTTGGTCACACGTTACATGAGTGTACCACAAATTTAAAGAAGAAATTGAATAAACCGATTTCTCATGTTTCTACCCTTAGTGATTGTGATTCGAAAGAAGAAGTTTTTTATGCTTCTAGGCGAGAGTTTCCCATCCATGTGATTAGTGATAGTGAAGGTGATGGGAGTGTGGATGAAAGTGAGGAGGAAAGTGTAGATGAGCATGACTTGCAAACTGCTTTCAATGAACTTTATGCTGAAACTTTGAAAACAAAGAAAGAAAATTTGAAATTGAAAGCTCAGTTGAAAGAGTGTGCCATAAAAAATAATGATTTTTTAGTTGAAGAACTTAGGGCTCATGTGAAAATTTTGAAAGAGAAGCTTGAGTACGTCGAGGGTGAGAGAGATAGTCTTAGAGGGTTGATGGAGACTATGAAAAAGTAGCTTTTAGAGTTTGAGGATTCTAAACGAGTACTTGAATCTAGGATAGGTGAACTTGAGGTGAAATTGAAAGATTCAAGTAAAGTGAAATTTGATTTGGAGTCTAGGTCTGAAAAACTTGATAAGATTTTAGGCACAGTCGAGATCAAAACTGATAGGGGTGGGATTGGTCTTGAAAAATATGTTGCACCCATTCCCACACGTGTGAGAGAGCCTCCTAGGTTTGTTAAGAAAGAGACACCTACGGGTGTTAGGAAAGAGCCCCCTAGGAACATCGTGAGAGTGCCTCCTAGGATCATTAGGAGAGATCCACCTAAGCAAATTCAGAAAGCGCCACCTAGGAATTTGAGGAGAGGGCCACCTTTAGGTAACACACACCGCCCGATTTACACTTGCACACATTGCGGTAGGCAAGGTCATCTTAGGCGATTTTGTTACAAGCTTTTAAATGGACCTAGGAAGGTTAATGAAAGAATAAATTCGATTCCCAAAACCCCCACACTTCGTTACACATCAATTTGGGTTAGAAAATCGATTTTAGAGGCTTATGGTTTATTTGTCCACGATTCCCGTTTGCTTGCACGTGATTCACCCCATGTGAAATCTTTTGGTTTATTGTGATTGCATGTTTGTTATACACTAGTTGTGGTTTCATGTTATATTTTTACTAGTGTGATGACTTGTACTTTTTGTATAAATTTTTGTTTTTGAATTTTGTTTTTGAAAAATACAAAAAGATTTTATTTTGATAAAATTTTTGAAAAATCCAAAAAGATTTTTGTTTTTTGTTTACACCGTTTATGGATGAACACTTTGGATGACCGAGTCACAACATCATTCCATTATTTTCATGTGACTATTTGATAGTGTTTTGAGACAATAGGTCAATTCATCCTTGTGCTTCATAATGTTTGGAGTCATTAAGATGTAACTAAGTGTTACTTCATACATGTTTGACTCATGTTTCCTTTATTGCACACATGCACGGATTTGTTTGATTATTGTGCTTATCTTATCACATGTTGGTTGGGTGTTTTCACTTCAATCCTGTCCTTAAAACGAACCAAGCGCGATAATTTTTGATAAGGAAATTGTGCATTTAAAAACCGTTTTGAGAGTTTGTGTGCTTTATTTTTAAAACGGGGAAGGGCTGCGAAAGGTTCATTTTGCCTTTGCGAATACTAAGCCACCATTAAATTGGACCTAAAAAATGGAGGAATTTTATTATCCGAGGTCCAAAGAGGTTAAAAGAGCCCGAAAAAATTGAAAGGCAATAAAAAGATATTCATGCCAAAAAGGGGTCATTTAGGTTTTTGCACCAATTCTCCAATGTTTGAGAATTTAGATTACCTCTAAATGAATATATATATATATATGAGGGAGTTTGGTTGGAGAATTTAAAACGTGGTTGAACGTCCTTGATATACTTGAAAAAGCGCTACATAGTTTTGGACGTTATTGGTGTGGAAATCACTTTGACTTTGATTTGTTGATTTGCATAAGACGATGTCATCTAAATTCAACAAATTTTTTTTACACCTAAGGATACTTTCGATGATCATTCGTTAGGAGTACACATATGCATCGTGCACATATGATTGATTGAGTTGATTTACCTATCAAATGTGTTCACACCTATTCATTCCATTTCCATGACTTGGTTGTTTGAGTCTAAATCCATGGTGTGATTTTTGTATCATATTTGTTCAAATTGGTATCCTATCTTTGTATGAAAAATTTGAAAAATAAAAAATAGTTCGTATACCGTGACACCCCGATTTTGCTTATTTGATTCATTCTTCTCATTTGTCTATTTGGGGACATCATAATAAGGGGGAGAAAGAATTATCATATTATGGGGGAGTTTGAATTTTGGGGAGTTTTTGAGATATAGGCTTATGTTTTTATCATATATTGGTATCCATATTTATCTCATTTCAAACTCGATATGTCACGTGGTATTTGCTTTGTCTCATGTGTGTAGGTATAAAGATTGAAGAACAATATGTTGCACACCCTGATGAGAAAAGATTTGAGATTCCTGAAGATTTGAAGAACAAACGATGAAGACTATTCATTTGTACCTTTTCCAGTTTTAGGTTCATGGGAGGGTAGATTTGTATAGTTAATTTCATATTTGATAATTCAGATTTTTTATGTATGTACCGGCATAGACATAGGGGGAGATTTGTAAGGACATTTTTTCTCATGTCCAACATGTTACATTTGTGTATGTCGTACGCCGCTACGTTTGGCACGTCTCTGCTCGATCACATGTGACGGCCCCAATCCGAATTTCGGGAATCAAGCATCCTGCACCTCCATCATGTGTCCTACATCGACCCCAACGAATTCAAGTTCCATGATTTTAGGGACTAAATGCAAGTGGTACGGAAGAGAAGTCAAAACAGTGAAATATGGCACGATATGGATATTCAATGGCAATTGGGTAATTGTTCAGCCACCGACTGAAAAATAGGTCAACTGAAAAGTTGAAGAGCTTGCCGCAACAAAGATACTGGAAGAAACGGCACCTCAATCCAAGCTACGGTGAAGGAGTTATGACCCTTTGAAGATGGAGCAAATTCCAAGAAGGAATCAGGATTTACAGAAGCCGGACCGGTCCTCCTTAGATTAAAAAGAACCGATCCGCCAGCAGACCGATCCGCCCAGGCCCGAACCGGTCCGCCTTGCAAAATGAGGCCAGTATTCCCCGGACCGAATGCGAACCGATAGAGCCAATATTTAAAAGAACCGATCTGCCATCGGATCGATCCGCCTCAGGCCCGGACCGGTCCGCCTGGGATAACTTCGAACACTTCCCAACTTTTCTAAAACTCTTCAATGATTTATTTTAAATACCAACCTCGGGAGAGTAATTTTTTAAGACTTTTCAACACGATTTTCAGAGTCCTAAATACTCTAAGTCTTCACCTATTGAGTACCAATACTCTAGGTATTTTGATTCACACAAATAACATACATTTGTGAATCCTTTTGGTAACCCAGGAACGCAGTTTTGCAGTTCAACCCTGGTGGAGGAGACCGTTCTTCTTCTCCATTGCAGCCCTACTGGACAGGGATAGTTCCAGCCGCCAGCCCTACTGGAAAGGGATAATTCCAGCCGCGACTACAGAATCCGATACCTGAGGGTAATTCTTAGTCAACTTGTATTTTCATTGTAATCCGATTGTAAGACGTTTTCTTACAAATTATAGTGATATACAAAAGGTTTTGCCCCTTTGGGGGATTTTTCCTGAAATTGTTTGTTTTTATCCTGCATGCTATATTTTATTTGATAAATCATCTAGATGCATGTCTTAGGGTTTAACTAAAGTTTGGGTTTTATTAAAATTGGATTTTATTTGAGAAGTCGCAATATTTCCGCTATAGCTGCACTCTCAAATTATATTAGTGTAAGCTAGGATCTTAGGTCAATGATCTATTGTGGAGGGTTAAAGAGGGACAAAAGAAATAGTATTCACATTTTTGTGAAGGTATGATGAGAGAAAAGGTGATTTCTCGCATATTTCACCGTGGTGTCGTCTCTAACAATACCCACACACAATCTTCACTTTGGGTGGACATGCTCAAAGTTTTGAGATGTTCGGAGCTTTCTAACAATGTTTTTAGATACCTTTGAGGGTAGAAAGATATTCATAATCTTCAACCTTTTTCTCCACATACGAATGACAACATAATTCGCTCTAGTATTGTATTCTAAACCCTAGGTTTAATTTTAAACCTAGTTCGAGCTTTCTTTATGATCATGATTAATAAAAAAATGTTAGGGCTACAAAATCGCATTTTCATGTCAATCCCGATTTATTTTTTCTAACAATTGGTATCAGAACCCTCAGTTTAATATTAATCATGTTTGGAAAGGTCCATGTTGTCCGGCGATTGAAACCCTAGGTTGCATTTTTGAAATATATGCATGGATGTGTATATATTTTTACTAACAAGATTTTGTAGGATGTGAATGATTGTATCCCCTCTATCATGATCATGTGAATGTATTTTGTCCGATTAGATCCTACAATGATTTATTCACAGTTATTTTTATGCTTCTATATTCGATTTGGTTGTAATAATAAGGTTTTAAATTATTGCATTTTTAATCATAGTATTTGAAGGAGGTGGTGAAGGGGATGTGATTATTTAATTTTGGTTTTGTATTTGGGTTTGTTTTAAGATGAATTCCATGAGTATTTCATTTTTTTGGAGCTTCAATGATGGAGTTTACAAGAAGATGCAGTTGACAAAAGGATACAGATGAAGAAACAAGAAGTCAAAATTAATGCTAGAAAAATAGTTTTACGGTGCTAATAAAAGATGGAATTCCACTATAACAGTGATCTATATCCACTATAATGGTATATGGAGCTTATACAACAGAGGGTAATGCCTCCATGGTGGGTATGTGATTTGTGATAATGGCCTTCTCTAGCTCAATCATGGTTGGTTCCTTGCTTTAGCCTGTGAAAGTTTTTTTGGTTTCTGGTGACTTTGACTTCTACTTCGCCTAAAAGTATTCTACATCACGGATTTCTCTTTTGGAGTTCCATTTGACTTGAAGTCTTCTATAACAAGTTATTTCCAATCATTTTTTGTGACAATGCATCTATTTATTCAAAGAATGTTTGGGACTCTAATGTTCTACAAGATGGACTCTCCAATGAAAATATTCCTACAGGGACTCAACTCAAGGAAGATTTTATCCATGATGGATAGTGGGTGGCATTTGTGTCGTTATTGTTTCATTTCTTTTTTGCACTTATTTATATTTGCATGTGTCTCTTTATTGTTGTTGTAATACCCCGACTCTTAAATATCTTATTACGTGGCATATTTAGATATTCTTACGTAAGGTTTTTAGAGATATTTATTTGCATGAACTTGCATGTGTGTTATAAGTATTATACATGCCATGTATGGCGTTGCATGACATTCTCATGGTGTTTCATGTGCTTGCATGGAAATGGTAAAGAGGTTTTACGTAAAGTTTTTCATCGAATGTGGTTTTATAAACAATTAGTTAGCGTGCACTAATTAGTGGGTAAGTTTTATGAAGATTCACAAATAAAATTCGGTTATTTTTATACTCGTTGGCCAAACCTTTTTTTTGTAAGATTATATCTTTGGAAAGAATTATGATTGAGTGCACTGCCTAGAGTCATTACATAATTATTTTATTTAAGTTGAAAACTTGATAATGGAACCTTAATTAATTCTTATTAAATATTGCAATTATAATTAAATAGGTGTTAATGGAATATGAATAAATTAAATGGTGCGGCAATAGGAATGTGACTCAAGTTCTGGCTCAGAATATAGACATTATAGGGAGCAAGTGTGACCGTATAAGTTAAGATTAAGGAGTGGGGGTAATTGAGTACCTGTAATTGAGGAAAAAAAGATATAGGAAACAAAAGAGAATGCGTGTTGGGAGTAGAAACATAAAACAAAATGTAAGTAGAAATTGGAGGTTTATAGGTGGATGCATATTAGTACGTGTTGATGTTATATATATGTGGGGGTATAATACAAGAAAGGAATATTTATGGGAAGTAAGATGTATAAGAAAAAAAATGGGGATAATAAACTATGGCTTGGGGTGGATGTTTACATGGGTGAAAGGCATGTATCTATTATGAAGAAACAAAACAAAAGGCGGGAATAATAGGCCACTTGTGCGTACGAATCAAAGAAAAGGAGGAAACCCAAAAGGGTCGTGTACCATGCGCGGGTTAGTGATGTGCAACATTTGTGATGGGAGGGTTTTAATGCCAGACTTACTATTTTATTTTTATTTTTTGTTTAGTTTTTTTAACTGGTACCTTTTGTTTTCTTGTTGTCTAATGTTTAGTGGTTTGCATGTTGTCATGTCAAACCCTTATCCATTCAACCCCTTTCTCTTCACCACTCAAATTCGTTTCATCCATCCATGTCATTTTAAAGATATTTTATTCTCACATTTGGGTTCCCAAAGAGATCAACACCACATTAAAAATAAATACATCTTGTTCTCACATAAACCAAAATTTTTACACAACATTTTAACCTTAAATTCATGGGTGATTCTCAGCCTTAAATACTTCATTTGGAGTGAATATTTTAACGGTGCATTTATATTATTTTGGATCATTTTGGTTATTTTGGAAGTGTTGTGAGGGTATATCTTTTGAAGACTATTAGATTATATTTTCTGGAGTATTTTCTTGGAGTTTTTTAGCATACTGTCTACACAATATTTTGGAGGATATGTTCATATGAGGAGCGAGTTTACTTTCAAGATTTTTTTATACATGGATAATGGTGCATGTCTATAGTAAATATTGCATATATTTATGCTTATTTAACATTCTATCTATTTAAGCAAAAATGTTTTATACACATATTGTTTACGTGACAAAAATTATAATTTCTTGTGGGAATATATTATTTCATGTGAGAAATTGATTTAAATAGTTAAAATAATTTTTGGGATAGAATATTTATGATATTAAAAATTTACTAATTTTGAAAAATATTGTATAATATCCCGTATTCTTGAGGGATTTTATTTTAATTTTGGAATTAGGATTAATTAATTTAAATTGAGAAAATTTATTTATAATTAATCTGGATTTAAATGTAACAATTACTAGCATGACGAGAGTTAGTATGTATTGGTGATAATTATGTTGAATATTACTTAGCGAGTAAAGTAATATATGATTACAAAAATATCATTATGGTCGGGAGTTAAAAATATGATAGATTCAATACACTTAGTTGGGACGCGCGTGTGGGTCGTGTCGGTATTACTTTATTGGGTTAAAAAGATAATTTATTTTTTAGTAACTCGTATGATCGTTTCGAGTGTGCCGATGATCCAAAAGGGTCGAAATAGTGAAAAAAACTCTACTCGAGTGTCTTATTTGAATTTCGAAGCAATTTAGGCCAAACCGACACCTCGAAGGGGTATTTTGGTCTTTTGAAATTTTGGGAAATTATAATGGACGAAAATAGATAATAAAAAGGGAAGTGTACGTGGTTAATAGGTAATCTGTTAGTTTCCAAACCTGGGAGAGAGAGAGAGGGAGAGAGAGAGAGAGAACCAAAAAGGGAGAAGAAGGGCTCCATAGGTGCCCTAGGATAAAGACTCAAATTCTCACACCAAAAATCACACTAACGCGTAGATCATGAAGGGAGGATCACCCCTATACGATTTTCATTCAACGAATGAGAAGTTCACAAAAGGCAGGTGTTTATATTGCTTGATTTTATAGCATATATAATTCATATTAATTTAGTTTATGGTTTAATCATAATATCATGTAACTAGAACTGAAATTGGGAATTTATTCATGATTGTGGTATAGGAATTGCATGTAGTTGAATAACTATATATTGGGGGTTTAAAATTTGAATTGTATCTGTTGAACTCAGGAAATCATGTCTGAGTTTGGTTGGTCATTAATGGAATTATATGAAATTAGAGCTTTTGAAGATTTGAGAAATTAATAGAAATTCATGTTAAAACTTTAAGGTTTTGATGTCAAAAATGGATGGGAAAGTGTTATAATACTAGGGGATATAGTTTAGAGTTGTTGGATTTGAATTAGGACGACTCTTAAGTGATTTTGTTGTTGAAAGAATTAGGAAAATGAAATTTTTAGAAGGCAGGGGTGATCTAAGAATTCCCTTCGAAGGCCTTCCCAGGTCATTTGAATGACCTCGTTAGAACGAGAATTCCACGAGATTGCTAACGAGATTTGGTTTATAGTTCGTTCGAAATGAGACCCTCATTCAAACGACCTCGTTCAAACGATAATTCCCAGCTATATGTATAAAAAGGGAGAATGGTGGAGTGTTCTCATCACACCTTTGCATCCTCATCTGCCTACCCATTATCTTTTAGTCTTGCAAGATGGATCTCCCTGGTAGCATTGAGTTTGTCAATTACCTCGAAGCCTTGGAAGCTATATGCTCTTATAATGTCGACTATGATGCCTTCAACATGTGTCGAGTCTCCTTATGGCGCAATCGGACCTTTTGAGTGGAATATGCTGATAGCGGCAGTACAATTTTGGTACCCCGAAGACCATGTATTCCTCTTTGGGTTGGAAGAAGTTTGTCCTACCTATAAGGAATTTTCTTCCATACTGGGTGTGAATCTCAGTGTTGTTGCGTCTTTGCTCGAATTTTCCCGCTCTCCTAAGAATTTGTTGGTCGGGCTTCTTCATATCTCGCCTTCGACGGACAGGTCATTGGTTGCTGGAGGAATGATCTCCCTCCCGGTGGTGCTACAGTCCATACATTTGTGGGAAGTAGGTGATGCCGGCTATGCTACAGTCCGTACATTTGTGGGAAGTAGGGGAATTTAATAGTCTATTCATATTTTGATCAAATTAATCACAGGTATGAATACTCTATTCTTTTCCTTTAGTATTATGCATCTTAAGTGTTGCCTAAATCTTAATTTAATATTTTCTTAAAATCAATTAGCAATATAATTAGAGAAAGTGGACACATAAAACTTGGGGTTATTTTTATGAAATTCTTTATTATGATTAATATTCATAACCCTTGGGTACGTAGGATTTATGAGTGGATTTTGGGGTTTAGTGGTGTAGGTTGCATGTGGAAAAACCCTAGTTTTGAATTAAATGAATTTGGGGGCGTATAACTCACGTAATTTGTATAGAGATGATGAAATTGGAATTTTGTTGTATTAATGATGAAATCTCGATGTATTTAATTTAAAATGATTAAATGGGATTAATTGGGTATTTTGACGATGTGATAATTAAATTAAGATTTAATTAAATTGGACTATCAAGCGTAGTTTTATAGTTTGATTAATTATAATTGTTTGTATGACTTGTTGGTATTATTTAATTGCCTTTCGTGACGACGGGTTGTTGGGTTTTATGCTCTCCCTATATTTTAGGATTCCTTCTAGGTATGGGACTAGTGGGTAGGTCTTTTGATCATTTACGCCTTCTAGGTATGGGACTAGTGAGGGTAGATTATTACGACTTTATTATATCGGGGGTGGGCTGATTTTTGTTACTTTATCGTCATTACACTAGCCTAGGCATGAGACTAGGTCAAGGTTTATGTCAGAAATTCATCCTATACATAGGGTAGGATGTTTTGATAACTTGGGAACCCTTAAGTATGGGACTAAGGGGTATTTTGAGGATCTCACATCAATAAAAAGGGTGGGGTAATTTATAAATGGCGAAATTGAGAAATTAAGAATTAATGCCTAAGATAAAAACGGGTATTAAAATTTATGGCGGCATAATGCGTCAGGGACCGAAAATTTAAAAGGGTCAGCGGACGATTTATGTCGTGTCGTGTGTGGAACCTTGTCATGGGGCAGGGTCGACCGTTTAAACGGATCAGAGGCCATTTGATAAGGGAAAGTGTGACACTTTGGTGGATTACCACCCGGGGCGGGAGGACCGACATAATAAAAAGTGAGAACAATAATAAAAGTTGGTTGATTTAATTAAATTAACATCGTGGGACTTGGGAATTTAAAATCATACTGGTGTGCCTTTTTAAATGGGGATCTCTACGGGTAGTTAGTGGTTTATATCGATCTCCTTTAATTATCTCGTTTAATTAAAATATTCTATTGTGATATTTATTACGTATAATGCTACTATCTGGATTCGAGGATTCTATTTGAGGGGAGTAGTGTGTATTCATGCTCGGGGCTCTGGCCTCGTGCGTTGACTAACTTTTTCAAGATGATTCTGGTGAAGCTGCATACGATTATCGAACTTATCGTTTGGAGGTGCATCTGGAGTTTATTCGTTTTATTGCATTATTTAGTTAGACTTTCCTTTTTTAGTCGTATTTAATTATGAGACTTCATTTGGGTTTTCATTGAGCCATTCGGTTCCAAAGTTGTTATTGGTTTTAAGTTGGATTATTCACAGATATTTATTATTCATATTTTATTTAATCACTATTGGAGATTGGATTTATTCATAGTTTTAGCATGTGATGGATCTTTTATCGCTCAGTTGTTTATGATCATTTGACATTGATTCAATTATTTATGTTATGGACTGATTTATTTGTGTCTTATAACTGTCCCATGCTAAGAATGGAATTTATTTACTTCACGTCCGGCGTAGTTCGGCGGCGGTGGCTGGCCACCCCGTCTGTCGGATTGCGCGGGATGTGACAGATGGTATCAGAGCATAGTCTTAGGTCTCGTAGGTTATGAGTCCATTTTAGCTTCCGTGTTGCTTATCTTTGATTCCCTTTTGATGATTTGTACACTTAGTCATTCCGAGTCTGATGTTGTTTTGTTCCTCTCTTTTTAGATGGTGAACACAAGGAGAGCTGGGAGTAGGAGAGAGGAGTCCGTTTCTGGTCTCGTGGCTCAGGAGAGACAGCGTTCGATTATTTTAGAGACTGAGGTGTTAGAGACTATCATTCGTGAGGCCACAGTGGTCGATTTGGATATGGGTAGGAAGAGATGGTTGACTTTGCAAGGGAAGGAGAAGGCTACACCCGCTTCAATCTGAATTAGGTTGAGGTCCAGCTTTCTTAAGGGAAATCATCCCATCTTTGGAGGGGGATCGGTTGCTCACCAATGGAGGAGGGACATGGAGAGGCATTTGAGGATAGTAGACTGCACGAATGTACAGAAGCATATATTAGCAACATTAAGTTAGTGGGGATGCTTTACAATGGTGGGAGAGTACCACCACATCAAAGGAGAGAGATCGGTTTAGTTATGAAGAATTTAAGATAAGGTTCAATAATAAGTATTTTCCATATGCTATTATGTGTGCGAAGAAGAGAGAATTTATAGACTTGGAGCAAGGATCGAGGTCAATTGTTGAGTATGAGCGGGAGTTCATCAATTTATCTATTTTTGTACCTGAAGAGGTGGATTCTGAGAGAAAGAAAATGGAATGTTTCATTAAGGGATTGTCTTAGTTGATTAGGAAGATGGTGTTGGGGAATCCGGCGTAAACTACCTATGCTCGGGTGGTGGATGTCGCAATGTTGCTATGGCAAGAGAAGGTCAATTATCAAAAGAAGTTGGGAAAGAGACAAGAGTCTAATGGATAAGGAAATGAGAATAAGGGTCGCAATGATCAAGCATAGAAGAGGCAGAGGACCAATCAGTAACAACAAGGTCAATAGTAGGACCGAGCAACTTCTAGGTGTTTCGAACCTTTTAAGGTTGAATGCTTCATTTGTGGGACGATAGGGCATAAGGCGGATAAGTGTTTCAATAAAGAAGGCCAACAAGGACAAGAAGTCTAGGCCCAATCGAGTCAATTCATGCAAGGGAAGCAAGGGAAAGGAGTTCAGGGGCAGCTAGGACTGAGGCCTCCAGTCTTAGCAGTAGCTAGTGTTCAGAAAGGTCCAGCAGCGTCAGGTGCGCAGGGGGTGGTCGCAACACCAACCACTATCGGTTGTGGGAGGTGTTATGTGCCTCCTCAGCTTCAGGCAGAGCAGGATAGATTGTGTGGCTAGTAGAGTATCGTGGTACGTAATATCTTCTTAGATACTTATATATGTAGGCTTTATATATATTGTATTTTGTTAAGGATTGTGTCCGGGTAGGTTACGTGTATGGGCGCCTAATTGTGATATTCTACGGGTAGACATATGCGAGCCTTATTTTCTTTTACGAGATTTACGCGTTGATGTGTATGCTTCGTCTAATTTTGAGGACAAAATTCTTTGCTAGTGGGGAAGTATGTAGCACCCCATGTTTTAATTAATTGACTTCAATTAATTTGGAGAAAAATAAAATCTTGGAGTTACTGGCCTTTAAGAATTTAACTTGGTTTTACATGTAAATTTTTTCAATCAGGAATTAATTTAGGTCTTTTATAAAAAGGTTATAAGGATTTTTATCGTTTAACTGGCAGGTGCATTTTTAAGAATATTTATCAGAATAAAAAGTTGGATTTTAAAAGATTGAATTTTTGGATATGGGGTCGTTCAAATGACAGCGTATGTCATTCGAACGATAAAGAATCTCGTTCGAACGATAGCATACGTCATTTGAACGACAGAGACGACGGATGGATTTGAGTCCTAATCAAATTTTAACTCTTAAACCCTTTAAATACTAAACTGTTATGGGACTGGGACTTCAAAAAATACTTTTTCTCTCAAAATTTAACCAACAAGGTTCTAAGAACATATTTCTCTCATCTTCAAACCCTAGCCCCAACTTTCAACAAGTTTTGGAGATTCAATTGGTGTTTTATCTCGGGGAATTTTATAGTCTATTCATATTTTGATCAAATTAATCACAGGTATGAATACTCTATTCTTTTCCTTTAGTATTATGCATCTTAAGTGTTGCCTAAATCTTAATTTAATATTTTCTTAAAATCAATTAGCAATATAATTAGAGAAAGTGGACACATAAAACTTGGGGTTATTTTTATGAAATTCTTTATTATGATTAATATTCATAACCCTTGGGTACGTAGGATTTATGAGTGGATTTTGGGGTTTAGTGGTGTAGGTTGCATGTGGAAAAACCCTAGTTTTGAATTAAATGAATTTGGGGGCGTATAACTCACGTAATTTGTATAAAGATGATGAAATTGGAATTTTGTTGTATTAATGATGAAATCTCGATGTATTTAATTTAAAATGATTAAATGGGATTAATTGGGTATTTTGACGATGTGATAATTAAATTAAGATTTAATTAAATTGGACTATCAAGCGTAGTTTTATAGTTTGATTAATTATAATTGTTTGTATGACTTGTTGGTATTATTTAATTGCCTTTCGTGATGACGGGTTGTTGGGTTTTATGCTCTCCCTATATTTTAGGATTCCTTCTAGGTATGGGACTAGTGGGTAGGTCTTTTGATCATTTACGCCTTCTAGGTATGGGACTAGTGAGGGTAGATTATTACGACTTTATTATATCGGGGGTGGGCTGATTTTTGTTACTTTATCGTCGTTACGCTAGCCTAGGCATGAGACTAGGTCAAGGTTTATGTCAGAAATTCATCCTATACATAGGGTAGGATGTTTTGATAACTTGGGGACCCTTAAGTATGGGACTAAGGGGTATTTTGAGGATCTCACATCAATAAAAAGGGTGGGGTAATTTATAAATGGCGAAATTGAGAAATTGAGAATTAATGCCTAAGATAAAAACGGGTATTAAAATTTGTGGCGGCATAATGTGTCAGGGACCGAAAATTTAAAAGGGTCAGCGGACGATTTATGTCGTGTCGTGTGTGGAACCTTGTCATGGGGCAGGGTCGACCGTTTAAACGGATCAGAGGCCATTTGATAAGGGAAAGTGTGACACTTTGGTGGATTACCACCCGGGGCGGGAGGACCGACATAATAAAAAGTGAGAACAATAATAAAAGTTGGTTAATTTAATTAAATTAACATCGTGGGACTTGCGAATTTAAAATCATACTGGTGTGCCTTTTTAAATGGGGATCTCTACGGGTAGTTAGTGGTTTATATCGATCTCCTTTAATTATCTCGTTTAATTAAAATATTCTATTGTGATATTTATTGCGTATAATGCTACTATCTGGATTCGAGGATTCTATTTGAGGGGAGTAGTGTGTATTCATGCTTGGGGCTCTGGCCTCGTGCGTTGACTAACTTTTTCAAGATGATTCTGGTGGAGCTGCATACGATTATCGAACTTATCGTTTGGAGGTGCATCTGGAGTTTATTCGTTTTATTGCATTGTTTAGTTAGACTTTCCTTTTTTAGTCGTATTTAATTATGAGACTTCATTTGGGTTTTCATTGAGCCATTCGGTTCCAAAGTTGTTATTGGTTTTAAGTTGGATTATTCACAGATATTTATTATTCATATTTTATTTAATCATTATTGGAGATTGGATTTATTCGGAGTTTTAGCATGTGATGGATCTTTTATCGCTCAGTTGTTTATGATCCTTTGAGATTGATTCAATTATTTATCTTATGGACTGATTTACTTATGTCTGATATCAGTCTCATGCTAAGAATGGTATTTATTCAGTTCACTCCCGGCGTAGTCCGGCGGGGGTGGCTGGCCACCCCGTCTGTCGGATTGCGCGGGGTGTGAAAATTTTAATTTAATTTAATAAAGGATTGATCAATCGGTATTTAATTAGGCGGGGTGTCACAAGTGGTATCAGAGCATCAGGTTCTAGAGTTCTTAGGATCTGTGCGGCTTATTATGCTTTCCGCGTAGCCTTCTTTCATATAGATCCCTAATATTATGAATGTTGAATTCATCCTTACGCGTTAGAAATTCGTACTTATGTGATTAATTTGTATGAATGTTGAAATCATTTAGTCCATTTCAACTTTCAAATGGCACGTCAAGAAGAACAAGAAAACACTGCTGGGGGAGTCAATGAGAAAGTCCAACTGATACCTCAGGTACCCCCGGAGAGAGTATCAATCACCGAAATAGCAGGTATTGTGTCACAGGAAGTTAACATTGTAGTCTTACATTACCAAGATCGCAGTATGCAGCTTATAGGAGGCAAAAGAATAAGAGAAGATAGTCAATCTGACATGACTAGAGTTAACAATTGTGGGACGACACCAATACCGCAACAACAAGTTCCTTAGGGTCGTAAAGACCCCGAAGGTAATAGAATTTGCATGAAGAGACAAAAGCGTCAGGGCCAATAAATCCATGGACAAAATGATGCCATAAAAAGGTGTTTCAATTCTAGAAGATACGACCATAAACGTTAAACATTTTCGGATCAGGTTGGAAATAAACTCCAACCTGACTAGAAAGGACGGCAAGGCCAAAGAAAGCAAAGACTTTCAAGACTCTACTATAAGTTTGTACAACACGGTCATAAGTGGAGGGACTGTCCTCAACCTGATATTATTTTTCATCAAGATTCTCAGTAGGTATAATAGGGCCAAGGAAGAGGTGGAACTGAGCAGCAGGGCCGAAATCAACAGAATCGTAATGTGACACAGTTTGCTGGTAGGTGCTTCAATTGTGGCAGGATGGGTCATAGAACTAAGGATTGTCCAGATAAGGGCAAGACACCCCAGCAGCAGGGGCAGAGGGGAGGACACTTTCTAGGGAGGTGCTTTACTTGTGGCAACACTGGCCATAAACGTCAGGATTGTCCTCAGAGGGGTCGAGCCCCGTAGCAGCGGGGCGCTCGTCAGCAGCCCCAGCAACCGTTATTTCTAGTCTCCCTCCTAGCACCACCCCAGGTACCAACTTTGCCAGCCATTCCAACAGTTCTAGTTCAACAGGTACAGCTACAGAATGTTCATGTCTACAACGTCCATCAGCCCGTGCACCTTAGTTTCATCAGGCCCCGCCCGCAGTCGGGGGTATGTTTTCTATCCAGGGGACTTTGGGGTGAATATTATTTGACACGGGGGCCTCACATAGTTTCATTGCCACTAGTTTTGCACTGGCCACGGGGTTATTAGACATGACAAATAGCACTGTTACTAGTGTAAACTCGATGTTGGGCTATGGGTCTTTAATATTCTTTATATGTCGAGGAGTAGGCATAGAGATTGGGAGATTGATTTTACCGACCGATTTTCTTATCTTAGAGATGCATGAGTATGACGCTATTATCGGGATGGATTGGTTAGTCACGTGTAGGGCTATAATTGATTACTATAACTCTAGTATTGTGTTTGTCGTATCGATTCAGGAGATGTTTTTGGTGACGATGCCTTGTCCTGAGGGAGGTTTGTCCACCCATTTATATTATATAGAGGAGGAGACCTCTAAGGGGGTGGTGACATCACTTGATTCGATTTCAGTTATTCATGAGTTCTCTGATGTCTTTCAGGACATACCCGGCTTACCGCCCAGCAAGGAGATAGACTTTGTCATAGATTTGATGTCAGGCACTTGGCCGATAGCCCGTGCACCTTAGCGTATGGCTCTAGCAGAGATGAGGGAGCTACTGGATCAGATCGAGCAGTTGTTGGGTCAAGGTTTCATCCGTAGGAGTACTTCACTTTGGGGTTCTCCAATACTATTCGTGAAGAAGAGAAATGTGTCGCTACGGTTATGTGTTGACTATCGAGAGTTGAATACGGTCACGATATAAAATAAATATCCATTGCCCCGAATCGATGACCTATTCGACCAGTTGAGGGGAGCTTCCTATTTCTGAAAGATAGACTTGAGGTCGGGGTACGATCAGTTACGTATTAGGGAACAGGATGTCCCTAAGACTTCTTTTTTGACAAGGTATCGATCTTATGAGTTCTGGGTTATGCCATTTGGGCTAACCAATGCACAGGTCATTTTCATGGACTTGATGAACAGGGTGTTCAGAGAGTTCTTAGATCAGTTTGTCATTATCATCATTGATGACATCCTGATTTATTCCCGAACTAAGGAAAAGCATGCCGAGAAATTGAGGATGGTTTTGCAGACACTGCGTGAGCACGATTTATATGCGAAATATGAGAAGTGTGGGTTCTAGCTGAGAGAGGTTTAGTTCTTGGGGAATATCGTTTCTACGAAAGGGATATCGGTAGATCCAGGGAATGTGTCAGCGGTGAGGGAGTGGGGACAACCCATGACGCCGACTGAGATATTTAGTTTCTTGGGGCTAGAAGGATACTACAGGCGGTTTATTCGGAGATTCTCAAAGATAGAGGGTCTGTTTACAAACTTGACTTGCAAGGGGGTGCCATTTTTATGGGATGATGCCTGCGAGTTGGATTTTAACGATCTGAAGGACAAGATGACTTAGCACCAGTTCTAGCACTACCCAGGGCAGGGGTGGAATACCTAGTCTACACTAATGCGTCCTTACTAGGACTTAGGGATGTGCTTCAGCAGGAGGATAAGGCGATTGCTTATGCTTCCCGTAAGCTTAAGCCTCACGAGAGGAGTTACCCCACCCACAACTTGGAAATTAGCAGCAGTCGTGTTTTAATTGCGGATATGGAGACATTATCTCTTAGGGGGGAGATTTTTTCTGTTCACAGATCACAAGTCACTGCAGTATCTGTTCATACAACGGAACCTGAACATGCGTCAGCAGAGGTGGCTTGAATTTGGGAAGGATTATCAGTTCGACATCCATTACCACCCAAAGAAGCCAAACATGGTAGCAGACGCATTGAACCATAAGCCAGCAGGTGAGGTGGACGAGGTGTGAAAGGCGAAATGGAAAGAACTCGGACATCAGGATGCAATTGCCCGCTCATTCATGTTAGTGATGACAATTACACCCGAGATAGTTACCAGGGTGATACAAGCTTTGGCAGCGGATTCCTTCTATCATGATCGGATTATCCAGCTTCTAGCCGAGGGAGTAGAGTCCATCTCCATGAGCTCAAATGGGGGTTTACGCTTTAATAGCAGACTAGTTGTTCCAGAGGGGAAGGAGTTACGACATGCAGTAATGGAAGCGTCACACGATTCACGATTTATGGTACATCCCGAAGGGGATAAGATATACCAGGATATGAGGCGACAGTATTGGTGGAGTGGAATGAAGAAGGACATTATTGAGTTTGTTTCGAAGTGTGCCGCTTGTTAGCTAGTGAAGACAGACAATCAGAGATCGGGAGGATTACTACAGCCATTTGGGATCCCTATGTGGAAATGGTAAAGCATTTCCATGGACTTCATCATTAGGCAACCTACATCACAGGGCAACCTACATCATAGAGGGGTCACGATTCCATATGGGTAATTGTGGATCGGTTGACCAACGTAGCTCATTATTTGCCAGTTTGGACCAACTATACTACGAGTCAAAGTGCTCAGATCTTCATTTTTGAGATCGTGAGACTCCACGAGGTGCCCCTTGATATTGTATCCGATCGGGACAAGATTTTTATGTCCAGATTTTGGGAGACTTTCCAGTAGGCCATGGGTACAGAGTAACGATTGAGTTCGGCCTACCACCCACAGACGGACTGCCAGACAGAGCAGACGAATCAGATGTTGGAGGATATGTTGCGAATGTGTATACTTGATTTTGGATGGGGATGGGAGCAGTAACTTCCACATGTAGAGTTTGCTTATAATAACTCCAACCAGTTTATTATTGGCGTGGCTTCGTTTGAGGCGTTATATGGTAGACCTTATTGTTCCCCATCTTGTTTGCTTGAGGTGGGGGACAACAAGTTACTTGGGTCAGAGGTGATTCAGGAAACCTCGGCTAAGATTGAGTTGATACGAAGTTGCATTCGGGTTGCTCAGGATAGGCAGAAGAGTTACGTTAATGCCAAGAGGTTCTTCAGGGAGTTCAGTGTGGGGGATCATGTGTTGTTACGAGTATATGCTATGAATGGGGTAATACGGTTTAGGAAGAAAGTAAAGTTGGCGCCGAGATATGTTGCACCATTTCTTATTATTGAGCGGATTGGCCTAGTAGCTTACAGACTTGGGTTACCGGAACACCGGCATAGGATCCATGATGTGTTCCATATTTCTTCACTGAGTATATATCTTCGAGATGACTTGGTTAACACCCATATTTCTTTAGAGGAGATTAATATCCAGCCCGATAGTTCCTACGAGGAGGGGTCAGTTGCTATCCTAGACCGAAGTGAGAGGAAACTGAGGTCAAAGATAGTCCCGTTAGTACGACTGCAATGGCGACATCATAATGCATAGGAGTCTACCTAGGAGCGTGAGGATGACATGCGGGACAAATATCCAGAGTTATTACTACTAGGTATACCTTTATTCTGTTCTTTTCCGAATTTCGGGAAGAAAATTCATTATTAGGGGGGAAGTATGTAATACCTCGTATTTTTATTTTTATAATGGAATTAGGATTAATTAATTTAAATGGAGAAAATTTATTTATAATTAATCTGAATTTAAATGTAACAACTACTAGTGTGATGAGAGTTAGTATGTATTGGTGATAATTATGTTGAATATTACTTAGCGATTAAAGTAATATATGATTACGAAGATATAATTATAGCCGAGAGCGAAAAATATGGCAGTTGCAATACACTTAGTTGGGATTCGCGTGTGAGTCGTGTAGGTATTACTTTATTATGTTAAAAAGATAATTTATTTTTTAGTAACTCGTATGATCGTTTCGAGTGCGCCGATGAATCCAGAAGGGTCGAGATAGTCAGAAATTCTACTCGAGTGTCTTATTTGGATTTCGGGGCAATTTAGGCCAAACCGACACCCCGGAGGGGTGTTTTGGTCTTTTGAAATTTTAGGGAATTATAATGGACTAAAATAGATAATTAAAAGGGAAGTGTACGTGGATAATAGGTTATCTGTTAGTTTTCAAACCTAAGTGTGTGTGTGTGTGTGTGTGTATGAGAGAGAGAGAGAGAGAGAGAACCAAAGAGGGAGAAGAAGAGCTCCAAAGGTGCCCTGGGATAAAGACTTAAACTCTCACACCAAAAATCACACCAACGCGTAGATCATGAAGAGAGAATCATCCCTATACCAGTTTCATTCAGCGAATCAGAAGTTCGCAAAAAGGCAAGTGTTTATCTTGCTTGATTTTATAGCATATATGATTCATGTTAATTTAGTTGATGGTTTAACCATAATATCATGTAACTGGGACTGAAATTGGGAATTTATTCATGATTGTGGTATAGGAATTGCATGTAGTTGAATAACTATATATTGGGGGTTTAAAATTTGAATTGTATCTGTTGAACTCAGGAAATCATGTCTGAGTTTGGTTGGTCATTAATGGTGATTATATGAAATTAGAGCTTTTGAAGATTTGATAAAGTAATAGGAATTCATGTTAAAATTTTAAGGTTTTGATGTTAAAAATGGATGGGAAAGTGTTCTAATACTAGGGGATATAGTTTAGAGTTGTTGGATATAAATTAGCTATCCTTATGTAGCTATCCTTAACATATGTTCATGTGAAATACGGGCGATATGGTTATCACTTGAGAGTCTTGGCGTAATTATGTTTATCATTAGTCTAGTTAGGCGGGATAGCATAACTAGGATAGGTTGGTACATGTGTTAGGTGTGCACACTAGTTGAGAAGTGAGTATCTCAAGTGAGAGTGCGATAATCTAACATGGATAATATATGTGATATTGATTCATTTAAGCACTTGCTGATTTTTAAACTGTTTTACAACTCGGGCTCTGACCCGGTTTCTACAAATCTCTGCTCTTTGGCAAATTATTTTAGGTGCCCAGCCACTTGGACACCATGCATAAGAGTTTCATTCATTCAACGAGCTGTAGCTGCTGTGGAAGTTACAGGACCTTGGTAGTGGACGCCTCTATGTCCATCATCTCTTCCTTTATCAATATTTAGTCCCGATGCGACACGGGCGCGTCCCGACTCAAATTTCCAAAATTGTCATTTTATTCACTCGTGACATTCAATATAACCAATATTATATATTACTTTGCTCATTAGTAACATTCGAAAAATTTTCCATAATTACTAACTCTCGTCACGTTAATAATTATAACATAATTAATTTTCGGATTTTATTAAATAATTAATTCACATTAAATTTAATAAATCCCCAAATAAATATAGCATAAAAATACGGGGTATTACATACTTCCCCCCTAATAACGGAATTTCATCCCGAAATTCGAAAAATAAGGCATACCTGGTAAGAACAAATCTGGATATCTCTCGTACATATCGGCCTCGCACTCCCAAGTGGATTCCTCCACATTATGATGCTCCCATTGGACCCGTACAAGTGGAACTATCTTCAACCTCAATATTCTCTCACTATAGTCTAGGATAGCCACCAGTCTCTCCTCGTAAGAGCTATCAGGCTGTAAGTCTATCTCATCTATCGTGATGTGAGTATGGGCCATATCATCCCAAAGATATCGTCTCAACGACGAGATGTGGAATACATCGTGAATGCGATGTAATTGCTCTGGCAGTCCCAACATGTATGCAACTGGCCCAATCCTCTCGATGATGGGAAATGGTCCTACGTACCTCGGAGCCAATTTCCCCTTCTTCCCGAACCTCATCACTCCCTTCATAGGAGATAGACGCAGTAACACTTGGTCCCCCACATTAAACTCCCGGAAGAACCGTTTCGCATCGGCGTAGCTGTTCTGCCTGTCCTGGGCTACTCGAATGCAACTCTTGATCATCTCAATCCTCGCGGAGGTTTCCTGAATTACCTCTGGTCCTAGCAACTTGTTATCCCCCACCTCGAGCCAACAAGCTGGGGAACGACAAGGCCTGCCGTACAAGGTTTCAAATGGAGCCATACCAATCGTGAACTGCTAAGAGTTATTATAAGCAAACTCTACCAGTGGAAGATGTGGCTCCCAACCTCCTCCAAAATCAAGAACACACATGCGTAGCATATCCTCTAACATCTGATTAGTACGCTCAGTCTGTCCATCTGTCTGTGGGTGATAGGCTGAATTCAACCTCAACTCAGTACCCATAGCCTCCTGAACGCTTTCCCAAAAATGCGACACGAAAATCTTATCTCTATCTGACACAATATTCAGGGGCGCCCCATGTAATCTGACAATCTCAGCATTGAACAACTGAGCATACTAACCTGTGGTATAATCTGTCCGCACCTACAGAAAATGAGCCACCTTGGTCAAATGGTCTACAATCACCCAGATAGAGTCATGGCCCCGCTGTGATGTAGGTAACCCTGTAATAAAATCCATGGAAATACTCTCCCACTTCCACGTGGGTACTTCCAATGGCTGAAGCAATCCTGATGATTTCTGATGGTCCACCTTCACCAGCTGGCAGGTAGAACACTTGGACACGAACTCAGCAATGTCCTTCTTCATCCCACTCCACCAGTATTGCCTCCTCATATCCCGGTACATCTTATCTCCTCCAGGATGTCCCATAAATCGGGACCCGTGATATTGGGTCATCACTCCATAATGCAATTCTGCCCCTTCTGGAACCACTAACCTCCTATTAAACCTCAAACCCCCATCAAAACTAACAGAATAGGACTCAGCACCCTCGGCTAAAAGTCGTACAATCTGCTCCTGGCAAAACGGGTCTATGGTTTGGGCCTGGATTACCCTCGTAACAATCTCGGGTGTGACTGTTATAACAGATATGAAGGAATGGGCTACTGCGTCCTGGTGACCCAACTCCTTCCACTTCGCTTTCCAGACGTCCGCTACCTCATTTACCGGTCTACGGCTCAACGCATCAGCAACTACGTTGGCTTTCCCCGGATGATACTGTATGTCGAACTGATAGTCCTTCACAAACTCTAACCATCTGCGTTGACGCATATTCAGCTCTCGCTGAGTGAACAGGTACTGCAGTGACTTGTGGTCTGTGAACAAACGGAACTTCTCCCCCAATAAATAGTGTCTCCATATCCGCAGTGCAAAAATGACCGCTGCTAACTCCAGGTCGTGGGTGGGGTAATTCTTCTCATGTAGCTTAAGCTTGCGGGAGGCAAAATCTATAGCCTTCTCTTCCTGCTGAAGTACTCCCCCAAGTCCTCGTAAAGAGGCATCGGTGTAAACCAAGTAAACCACACCCGACTTTGGTAAAGCAAGGACTGGTGCTGAAGTAAGCTTATCTTTCAGCTCGTCGAAAGCCAACTGACAAGCGTCATCCCAAATATATGGTACTCCCTTGCGAGTCAGATTTGTCAATGGACCCGCTATTTTAGAGAATCCCCGAATGAATCTCCTGTAGTAACCGGCTAACCCCAAGAAACTACACACTTCCGTCGGTGTCGTGGGCTGTCCGCACTCCCTCACCGCTGACACTTGACTCGAGTCGACTGATATCCCCTGCTCAGAAACAACATGCCCCAAGAACTGTACTTCTCGCAACCAGAATCCACACTTCTCGTACTTAGCATACAACTGATGCTCTCGTAAAGTCTGAAGAACCTACCTCAAGTGCTCGGCATGCTCCTCCTCGGAGAGTGAATATATCAAAATGTCATCTATGAAGACAATGACAAACTGATCCAAGAACTCTCTGAATACTTAGTTCATTAAGTCCATGAACACGGCTGGAGCATTTGTGAAGCCGAATGGCATCACTCTGAACTCATAAGACCCATATCTCGTCAAGAAGGCAGTCTTTGAAACATCCTGCTCCCTAATACGTAGCTGATGGTATCCCGACCTCAGATCTATCTTCGAAAAGAAAGTTGCTCCCCTTAGCTGGTCGAACAGATCATCGATTCGAGGCAACGAATACTTATTCCGTATCGTGACCTTGTTCAACTCCCGGTAGTCCACACATAACCTCAGTGAACCATCTCTCTTCTTCACAAACAAGACTAGAGCGCCCCAAGGTGAGGTACTCCTGCGAATGAAGCCCTGACCTGATAGCTACTCTATCTGATCTCGTAACTCTCGCATCTCCATCTGAGCCAAACAGTATGGAGCGCGTGCTATCGGTCTAGTATCTGGTAATAAGTCTATGACAAATTCTATCTCTCGACTGGGGGGTAGGCCTGGTATCTCCTGAAACACATCGGAATACTCACGAACAACTGGAATCACAACCTCCTTAGAGGTATCCTCCTCTATATAATACAAATGAGCGGTCGAACCTCCATCTGGGCGAGGCATCGCCACTACAAATATCTCTTGCCCCGGAATGGCAAAAGCAATGCTCCCACCGAAACAATCAATCATGGATCTATAAGCTGCGAGCCAATCCATACCGATATTAACATCGTGCTCATGCATATCTAAGAC
The DNA here is from genome assembly GCA_949130495.1 of Sambucus nigra. Lineage (NCBI taxonomy): Eukaryota > Viridiplantae > Streptophyta > Magnoliopsida > Dipsacales > Adoxaceae > Sambucus > Sambucus nigra. Next base: position 295,174,437 of record OX422218.1, on the reverse strand, counting down.
TAACATGTATGCAGGTAATACCAAGCTACCAATCTATACCCCCACTCCCCGGTATATAAAGAAAATTAGTGACCCACTCCCCAGCGGTGAGTTCACACACGTCATTGTGCTCTCTGTTGTGGCTAACAACCCTAAGGACTTCGCAAAATGCGTAGTTATTAAAATAGTGCTTTTCCCCTAGTATCAAATAAAATTCGACTTATAGTACCATGGATAGGAAAACATACCGTTAGAGACATGTCCATACTGTAACTGCCATTGCTGCACCAGGGCTGCTGGAATGGCTGGTAGGGTTGACACCTGGACTGGTGCTGGGAGGGCGGCGAGAAAAAGTGGCCTCTGTGGCTCATTGCGGGCACCCAGCTGCTGTCGGGCCCTATCACTCTCTGGGAAGTCATGGCGCTTATGGCCATGCTTGCCACACATAAAACATCGGCCTCCGAAGTTACTCCCCCTCTGACCGTGCTGCTGTCGGTGTCGGCCTTGCCGGCCTTGCTGACTTGGGATTTTATTCCTCTCTAGGCAATTTTGACAACTATGGTCTTTCCTACCACATCGAAAACTCTTCTCTCGAAACTGCTTCACTTCACCATGTTGTTGACTAGTCTCGCTTTTTCCCTGGTCTTGTTGGCCTTGAGGGTAAATTTGTGAAAAAATCCTGTCAGGGTGAGGACAATCTCTCCACTTGTGACCCGGCTGTACACATTTATAGCAGAGTTCCGAAATTCTTCGTTGGTCGGATTGTAGTTTATCCCCAGTCTGATTCGGAAAAAATTGACATTTGTGACCGTCCATTCCACAATCGAAACACCTCTTTGTGATTTCATTCTGAATCTGACTTCGTTGGCCCTGACACTTTTGGCCCTTTACATAAATTTTGTTACTTCCGGAACTGACTCGGTCTTGAGTGGTTTGTTGTCGCAATTTCGGTGCCTTCGCACAATTGTCAACTTTAGTCACATGCCTTTGGTTAACCTCTCTAGGTCTTTTGCCTCCTTTAAGCTGTGTGCTGCGTTCTTGGTACTGTAAAACTGCAGTGGTAACTGCTTGTGCCACAATGCCCGCGATTTCGGTGATTGGTACCATATTTGGAGACACCTGAGGCGTGAGTTTTCCTTGCTCATTAACTTTCCCAATAATATCAGCTTGTTCTTCCTGACGGTCCATTTGAAAGTTTTAAAAATTACGTCAGAATAAGTTTAACATTCGTATCGATAAGTCGCAGAAGCACAAATTTCCAATGCATAAAGATGAATACAGCATTCCTAATGTTAGGGCTCTATAGAAAAAATGTTAAGCTGAAAGCGAAATAAGCCGTACAGATCCTAAGGACACTAGAACCTGATGCTCTGATACCACCTGTGACACCCCGCCTAATTAAATACCGGGCGATCACTCCTTTATTAAATTAATTCAAGGTGAACAGTTTGTTCATTCTCAGCATCACTGTCGAAAAATATCTTTTCCAATTTAAATAACCTAATTAATTAAGCTAAGTGTCAAAAACATTTTTTTTTAAACATTACTTTCCAAATTTTAATGACACCACAATAATCCTGGAACATAATCCAATTAATTTAAACATTCAACATCCAAAAACACCAACATTGAGAACGTAAAGTAAAATATCCAAACAGTAATAAATCCCAAAGTAACAAAGCTAGAAATAACTGCAATGTCCAAATAACAACTGAATAATGGAAAGGACTACACATGCCCAACTATATGAATGTGCTAGGAGTAGATTCAAATGAATGAAGTCGTCTAATCAAGAGGCCTGCAACTCCCACCTAAGCTGCAGCGCGTTCCTTCCAAAGGACCCTATGCAAGACGCCCCTGTGGCTGGGCACCTGTAATATATACATATATATATACAAGAGAGAAATAGAAATGGAAACGAGTCAGAGCCCGATAGTGTATATGATTTAAAAATTCGTTTAGCAAGTATTTAAATTGATTACAAGCCAATGAAACAACATATTAGTGCGACACTCTCTTGAGAAATTCTCACCTCTCTTCTAATGCGCACACCTATCGTACTAACCTTTTTAATGGTTTATCTCGTCATATATCGCACTAATCTTCCCAATGATTTGACTTATCTTAGGTGACTCGTAAGACTTTAGAACTGAACAACATAATGGTTTTTAAAGGATAAATTTCATTTAGTGACAAGTCTCTTTTTTTTAACTTTATTAATTAATAAAGTTTTCCAGTGTCATATTATACTTTATCAGAACAAATATTTACAATTTGAGTCATCAACCATGTCCTACTTACCATATCTCAGTAGGCAATTCCAAATTTCAGAATTTCATATATATATTAATTACTCGTATAATACGTATGTTATAACAGCACCCCAAATAAAACTATGGTGCGGGCATACTCTACTATCCAATCCACGTATCACTCATACTAAGGGAAATACAAATTCGGAATCACTCTCGAACTGTATTAACACGTACACAAACAATATTGAGGCGAAGCATAGATTCCAAGTCTCTAAGAGGATGGCACATGCCTGCGTCTCTTAGGACCGTCTGAACTATCATATCGATAGCCTGTAACAAGGATATCTATCTTCTAGGGTACAAGTCAATATCCCCCATAAAGGTCCCATCGAGATAAGACTGTCCCAGCGAGGTAACCTCAGGGATAGCAAGTAGCGTGGGCATGATTTCCACACATAGATAGTATATGCATACACAATCATATAACTAAACTAATATTACCATATCAATAATAGGTATATCTCAAATCCCATAGTTACGACATTTATCCTCATATCTCATTATTAGTTATCACGTTTAACGATTCGTCTTTAACCTTAATTCATGGTATTATTCCAACTTACTACGTAACACTCATGGACTCCATCCTTCCAAAAGTACAATTTAGTAGGTATTCATTTATGTTCTAACGTAACTCTCTTACGTATCTCTCCACTTTAATATTTACTTACATTGTCCCTTATGTGAAATATCCCAAAAATATAGATTTGGTCTTAAATTAAAGGTCCTTTATTCATAAATGATTCCTACTGGTCATCATTATATCCTAAATTATTTTAACAAGTATGTCTAAGGAGTTTTCCTCATTTAGGATCAATACAACAGTTTTAAAAGGGGAAACTTTAGTCTGCCAGGAGGGGTCGATCGATCGAGGTTAGGGGCTCGATCGATCGAACCTTCGATCGATCGAAGCTCTTGGCTCGATCGATCGATCAAACAGGTATTGTGATTTCTGTAGTTTTGCAGTTACGGGTTCTAACACATATCTTCATCCAAATTCAAGTTTTGCATTCCCAAACGTCCAAAAATTTATACTACTAACATTCTAACATAATATTATGCATCTCCTACGTAAAACATGTCAATTTCCGTCACTAAACATGGATTAACATCCCACAATTCATATAAATATCAAGAACCCAAGATTTCTCTTAAACATGGTTCTAACAAATATTTTCCAGAATTTCCTTCTCATAAAATATCATAATTTCGTGGTTTAATCCTCTACATGACAAAGGGTTTCCAGAGTATCATATAAATCATCACTACATGAAAATTTCCCATCTCAAATTGGGTTTTTCTTCCATAAATCTCATCCTGATAATTCCTAAACTAATATGGATGTTGCATCAATGAAATAAGCAAGATAAACACTTGCCTGGGATTTTCAGAAGTCTGATTTGCAGATGATTTTGGTGTTGTTGTGTTCCCCGTCTCGCGATCTATGCGTTGGCGGTGGCGGCGGTGCAAACGGTTGAGTTTTGAGCCTTGGAATGCCTTGAGAGCTCTCTCCTCTCTTATCCAATGGCCGTTCTAGTGTTTTGAGCTTTCTAACCCTAGATGATAACCCAGATATCTGATATAACCCTTTTAATTTTCGTGGGTTTAATTACCCAAAAATGTGAAATGTCCAAAATGCCCTCCCGGGGTACTAATTAGGCCTAAAAACGCCTCGAGATCCAAACTAAACCCCCGGGCACACTTTTCTGACTATCTAGACCCTTCCGAACGCGTTGGCGCACTCAAAACGACCATACGAATAACTTATAAAATATTCACTTTTATTTATCAATATTTAGTCCCGACGCGACACGGGCGCGTCCCGACTCAAATTTCCAAAATTGTCATTTTATTCACTCGTGACATTCAATATATCCAATATTATATATTACTTTGCTCATTAGTAACATTCAAAAAAATTTCCATAATTACTAACTCTCATCACGTTAATAATTATAACATACTTAATTTCCAGATTTTATTAAATAATTAATTCACATTAAATTTAATAAATCCCCAAATTAATATAGCATAAAAATACGGGGTATTACATTTACTCCAGTTACTTTTATTATTGCAGTTATTTCCTATATCATATGTGATTGGTGTGAATGGTGAATGTTTAATTATTCGTTAACCTAGTTTTATATTAATTGAAAGATTAAATTTTAACATCAACCTTTTTAAATGTTAGGTGCTTAGTATTTAATAATAAAGTTTTTGACAGTGATGCATAAACTCAACCAACTGGATATTCTGATTTAATTGAATAAAAGACAGATCACCCGGTATTTAATTAGGCGGGGTGTCACATATTGCTAAGTCTTTTTAGAGAAAATTTATGATAGAATCCAAAATGGTGTAATACCATGAATATGTATAAAATTGCATACAAAGTTCGTTTAAGGGGATAAACATGACATGTTTATTAAATGTTAGAATAATTTTATATCATCCCCTAAGGTTATTTATTTGCAAAATAGTCCTTAAAAATGTAAAAATTATATTTTTACCCCCAAAATTCTAAATTTTAGCAATTGGCGCCACAACTCACACTTTTTGCATAAAATACCCTAAATTAGTGTGAAATAAGTTAAGAGAGACTTAATATAGGATGCATTAAATGATAGAGATAAATTCTTAAAAGATATAATGGTATTGAGTTAGTAATACTCAGAAGTTAGAATATAAAAGGTAAACAAAGTGTTTAACTTTGGTAAATAAAATTACTTAAATTAATTGATGTGATCAAAGTGCTTAATATTGAGATGATGGAATTAATAAGGTGATAATTTCCTTGGAATAAATGGCCTTGATTTGGATATAAATCATAATGTGAACAACGAACTAAAAGGTACGATTATGTAAGTAAAGGATGATAATAAGCTGGGTATTTTTAATAAACCGGGGTTGGAACGTAAGTAACTGGGACTAATGTAAGGTTAAAGAGTATTCACAAAGGAGTTAAGGAAAAATTTAAGAAGATTTCTAAGACCTAAGATGTGGCTTATGCTTTGATCCAAAACCACTGCCCAAGAAAGCAATTACTGCGGCATTTATTGCAGATGGTGAAATCTTGTAAACATAAATGGGATGCGGATAACTCTAGGATTAAAGAGGAATTACAAGGACATACAAACAATTCACAAATTTTATAAAGGATAAATGGTCATTAATTGTGTATGGATGTAATATTCTGGGTTGAATGTCATATAATGGAATTATGGGTATTCGTGTGTGGTGACAATTATTATTCAACACAAATAGATAAGAGAAGCGTAATCACCAAGCACAATAACAAACACAAAATGCCAATCACACAACAAGACATGTACGTGGTTCAGCAAAAATGCCTACGTCCACGGTGGTGCAGTTAGTATTATTCATATGTATCTCGAAGAGTGATTACAAAGAATATCATGTCTCTTTTGCCCTGGACCTAGGGTTTGTTATATACATGCCCATTTCAGGGAGTGGGGGTGTTGGATTCCCCCACGTCCTCCATCTTCTCCTGGAACCCCTCTTAATGGGAACATGGGAGAAGAATAAATCATAACCGGTTAGGATATGGGGGGTTTGGACTTTGGGCCGCTATAATTGGGCAACTCGTCCAGGCCCAGCATTCTATTTTCGGGTACCCACAATTGCCCCTAAGTTTGTTGGGCCATACTTTGGGCTCAATAAATTTAAATAATTTGTCATAATGGCTCATTTGTACACCGTGCAACTCTTCCCAGAGTTCGAGGATTGAGTTTAGGCGGCACTTGCTTCGTGGTCTGTGCATTATGATTAACAGCACTCAAAAGTTACCCAGAGCATCCAAAGACTGCTGATGCTGCCCAAGCTTCTACTGACCTGGCCCTCGTCAATTCCAATCGAGAGGGATGCGGCGATTAAATAACTGATCGAGATGAGGCAGGACTATGACCTGGTCTGCTCGAGCAAGTTGGTTATCGTAGAGGAGAACAAGGTGTTGGCCGAGTAGCTGAAGGAGAAAGAGTCTCAGGCAGCCACCATCAAGGAGGATTCATACAACTCCGGGTGGGCTGCTGCATATAAAGACGTCGAGGTTCAAATAAGCTATATCAGCCGTCTGAACTTCAAGAAGGGCTAGAACAAGACTCCCTTAGTTGTTGGTGTCGATGCTGACTCTCCTCTGTTCGACGAGAACGACTCGAGCCTGAAGCCAACTATGGATGAAGAAGCCCCTGCCCCAGCCATCGAAGGCATTGATCCTTCCTCTCATACAATTCCTGTCGATGCCCGCCCTACCCAGGCAATTGAGGTTATCCCTACAGAAGGGGATGCCTCTACTGTTGCTGATAAGCGGAAGCAGCCAGCTACCTCTCGGTAGCCTGAGGTTGCTAGTTAATTTACTTCTAGGACTACTTTTGTATTTGCTTATAATTTTCCTTTTGCTGCTCGATATACTTTAATCCTTATCAATGAAATGAAAAGGTTTCTTTTTTCCAGTGCACTAATTTATTTTTCTATCCATTGCCCTTTTACTGCTTATAGTCGATTGGTGTCGATGATTATATACCAGCCACTTCTCAATTGGGAAGAATGCTTGGACTTGATTTAAGCTCTGAAGCTCGTCATACTTTTGTGAGGATTTGCAAATCACTGTGATTGAGGAACAAGTGCTTTATAGAGCAAACTGAGCTTGTCGTTAAACTGAAGGACAGGCTCCAAGAGATGGAGGAAGTTGGTGCCTCGGTCCAAGAGGAGGTGAATACACTAAGAGCAAAGCTTTTAGATGCTTATGAGATCAACCAAGTTGGGGAAATACTTCAGTAAGAAAATGAAGCTTTAAGGAGAGAGGTCTTGCGTCTTAGGGAGCATGTGCCGAGCATCTTGCGGTATTACGAGGTTCCTCCTCGTCGCGAGCTGGAATTGGACCGAGCAATATTCCTCTGGTGTTGCGAGGCCCTACTCCTTTGACTGCTCTGCGAGCTGGTATTCAAGCAAGGAGTCCAGCTGGGGAAATGGAAGAGCTCCGCGATGATGTCCAACGAGCGTATGTGATTACTACTGGTCTTCAAAGGGACGTCACTCGGCTGAGGCACCTATTTAGGAGAGGTCCTCGACAAGTATGGGCTGATGGTTACAATCAGGGTTGGCTAGATGCTCCAATGAGGCTGGTAGAATTTGAAGAGATCACCTTCATTAGGGGGTGGTTGAGTGTCTTGAGGGAGCTGCAAGTCCCGAGGAACTCGATGCTCTGGTATCGTCATGAGATCAGCCCTTCTACTCTACTGCCTAACCCCTTTCGGAGAGATGATCAATGGATCCCCATTAATGCCACCCCTCAATAGCTACTGGAGTCGGGTGTGAATAAAGTCGAGGAGCTAGTGCCTCGTCCTGATGACGGTCGAAGAGCCCAAGTGGCTGATTATCTCGTTCAGAGGCCTCACCCTCATTAAGATTTTGTTAGTAGTAACCCTGTGTATTTTATATCACAGTGATGCAATGTTAACGTTTTGGGTGATCTCGCCGACTAAACATGTATTGTATTTGCTGTAAATGTGCTGAATTAATATAAAATTTATATTTTGGGCGAATTTACCTACTAAACAAGTGTCTTATATTTTTCACCCCTATGCTTAAAAATCTTGAGCCTATCTTGGCTGACTAGATTTTTATGTTCGCATTATCAAGTAAGTGTAATTCCAGTCCAGTATGCTAGCGAGATACCATTCTGCCCCACTTTACCTTTTATGTTGTGTCATCACACTCCCTTAGGCCTAAGTGTGGCAATTGGCGAGGACACACCTGGTGTTGGATGTTCCATCCGATCAGGATTTTATCAACCAAACATAGTTTGGCGACCAGTTTAACTGGCCATATTGCCTAAGTAATTTCTATAGGGCTTCATATATTTCCAGGGGCAATGCTCAGAGGTCTTTCATATTTCATAATGAAAACCTGAGGAGGGTCATTTCCCTGCTATAGTGTAATGATTAGTGTGCCTGTTACTTGGAAAAGGTGTGTGGGTTATGAAGTTTATACATTGACACCTTGTAAAAATGCAAATTGATACTTTGTAGAATGCTACTGCCAAACAATTTTTCGTTAATGATAAGGAAATGAATCTTCCAATTTCATGATTGAAGAAAAAGAGAATCTGAAAAGGAAATGAATCTTCCAGTTTCATGATTAAAGAAAAAGAGAATCTAGAAATAGAATTTCTTAACGTTAGCTGCATTCCATACTCGGGGTATCTCTCTGCCTTCCATTGTTTCTAAGTGATAGGCTCCCTGCAGATCATCTCTAGTTATCTTGAATGGTCCTTCCCAGTTTGGTCCTAGCTTGTCGTCTGATGGTTTTACTGCGCTACCCAGGACTTTCCTCAGGACATAGTCCCCAACTCGGAATGTCCTTGGATTGACCTTCTTGTTGTAGTGCCTTGTAAGATGCTACTGGTAGCTTGCTAGTCTTACTAGGGCCAGCTCGCGGCGTTCATCGGCGAGGTCAAGTTCGGCGAGCAATGCTGAATCATTATTGCCTTGATCGACAAGGTTGGACCTAATTATTGGCAAGCCTTCTTCCAAAGGGATGATTGCTTCCATTCCATACGTAAATGAGAATGGGGTTTCCCCTGTCGCTCGTCGCGGAGTAGTACGGTAGGCCCATAGAATATGTGGTAGCTCATTCACCGATGCGCCTTTGGCTCACTCAAATCATTTTTTTAATTCGTCAATCACTGTTTTGTTGGAAGCCTCGTCTTGGCCGTTGCTCTACGGGTAGGCAACCGAGCTGAAATGGAGTTTGATTCCATGCTCGTTATAGAAACTCTGAAAGGAGCCGCTTTCGAACTGCATTCCATTGTCAGTGATGATGGTTCTGGGGAGGCCAAAACGGGTGACTATATTTTTCCATATGAATCTTATCATATCTGCATCTTGGATGTTCTCCAGGGGTTCCACCTCGATCCATTTGGTGAAGTAGTCAGTAACGACCAACAGGTACTTGCGGTTGCTAGTGGCGGTGGGGAGCGGTCCTACGATGTCCATTCCCCATTGGGCGAAAGGCCATGGGCTGGAAAGTGATTTTAAGTCGCTAGCAGGTTGGTGGAGCATGGGAGCGTGAAGTTGGCATTTCAGGCACTTGCGAGCATACATCGCAGAGTCCCTTTGCATATATGGCCACCAATAGCCTTCCTTCATTGCTCGAAAAGCCAGAGACCTTCCTCCAATGTGGCTCCCACAGATTCCCTCGTGAAGCTCATGTAGAACTTTCTCGACATCCATTGGATAAACGCATTGAAGGTAGGGGCCGAAAAAGGATCTTTTATATAACTTGCCTTCTGGAGATAAGTGAAAGTGAGCAGCTTTGACTCTTAACTGGTGAGCGATCTTCTTATCATCTGGGAGTGTGCCATCCTTCAAATAGTCCCTTAGAGGGTCCATTCAATTGGGTGCTGACTCAATTTGGAGCACCTGCTCCATGCCTAGTGTCTTGCTGTTACGGTTAATGCTTGGATGCGCGAGGAAATCGATGGGGATTATTCTTTTTAAGTCAGAATCGATTGCTGAACTCAGGGCTGCTAGGGCGTCGGCATGGCTATTCTGTCCTCTGGGAAACTGCTGGACACTGACTTCCTCGAAGCTAGCCATTATCCTTTTTGCTAAGGCGAGGTAAGCTGCCATTCTTTCATCTTTTGCATTGTAATCTCTGCTTATCTGACTGGGGACTAATTAAAAATCGCCGAACACCTATAAATGCTTTGCCCCCAAAGTGCGCGCCTTCTCGAGCCCGGCTATTAATGCCTCATATTCTGCTTCGTTATTGGAGGCCGCAAATCCAAGCCTAATACCCTGTTCGAGGATTGTATCCTCTGGGGTGATGAGGACAATGCCTACTCCTGCCCCCTTTGAGTTGGAGGCTCCATCAACAAATAACTTCCAGATCCCCCCCCCCCCCGTCGTGTGGTTTGCTGGTTGAGGTTGGTCGCAAGGCTGTTCGCCTGTGAATTGTGCTATGAAATCAGCAAGGACCTGCCCCTTGATTGCGTTCCTTGGTTGCAATTGGATATAAAATCATCCGAGCTCGACTGACCATTTAGACAGTCTGCCCGATAAATCCGCCTTCCTCAGGATTGCTTTAAGGGGGTGCGATGTAAGGACGATGATAGTGTGGGCTTTGAAATAGTGCTTTAGCTTTCTTGAAGTCACTGCTAGTGCAAAAGCGAGCTTCTCTAGTGGTAGGTACCTCTGCTCGGCCTCTAGTAAGGTCTTGCTTGCATAGTAAACGGGGTGCTGGATCCCTAGAATTTTGCATATTAATGCGGAACTGACAGTGTGGTTGGAAACGGAGAGGTACATGTACAAAGAATCTGTTTGTTGTGGTATGACGAGCAGTGGTGGGGAGCTAAGTTAAGCCTTGAGCTCATCCAATGCCTGCGAGCAATCTGGCTTCTATTCTACCTTTTTGTTCCCCTTCAGAATCTGGAAGAAAGGTTTGCACTTCTCGGAGGATTTAGAGATAAATCGATTTAAGGCAGCGAGCATACCGGTGAGCCTTTTTACATCTCGAATTGTTCGAGGAGGCTGTACCCTATTTATTGCATCGATCTGGTCTGGGTTAGCCTCGATGCCTCTCTTACTGACCAAGTACCCAAGAAATTTTCCTGACTGGACACCGAAAGAACACTTGCTCGCGTTAAGTTTCATTCGATACTTCCTGAGGATTTCGAAGGTGTTTGATAGGTCTGAGAGGTGGTCTTCTTTCTTCTTGCTTTTAACGAGCATATCATCGATGTAGACCTCCATGGTGTCTCCCATTTGATCCTTGAACATCTTGGTGATAAGTCACTAGTAGGTTGCCCCTGCATTTTTTAGCCCGAAGGGCATGACCTTATAATAGTATAACCCAACTGTAGTGATGAATGCTATTTTGTCCTGGTCTGGGGATCTGATGATACCCTGAGTATACGTCCAAAAAACTCATTCTCTCGTGAGTTGTAGTGGTGTCTACCAGTTGATCAATTTTGGGAAGGGGGAAACTGTCTTTAGGGCATGCTCTATTGAGGTCGGTGAAGTCAATGCAAACTCTCCACTTCCCGCTGCTTTTTGGAACTACTGGGTTGGATAACCATTTGGGAAGTTGCACCTCCAGTATGGATCCGGCATCCAGCAGTTTTTCCACTTCTTTTTCCACGACTTTTGCCTTCTCGGGTGCAGTTCGACGTGCAGCTGATGACAAACTATACTAGGATCGATTCCAGGCAGCTCATATGGTTCCCACATAAATACATATATATTGTTCCTTAGCAGGGTCGTCAATCCCTCATTCTCCTGATTTGTGAGAGAGGCTCCAATCAAGAAGACCCAGCTGTCGTCGCAATCTCCAGGTGTGATTTCCTTCAGGTCTTCGATGACACGTTCAGATGGGAGGATCTTGGTCTCCTCTACTCCGGGCCTTCCATATTTTAATTGCTATTTTGAAGGTGTTACGTCTTCTGGTTCCTCAACTTTTTCTCTGGGCTTGTCGGTCTTCTTCTCTGGCCTTGGTCGGATCGCTGCTATGAAGCACCTTCTTGCCATTGCTTGATCGCTACGGATCTTCATTACTCCTCGCTCGGTTACATACTTGAGTTTCGGATGGTAGGTCGAGGAGATTGCCTTCATCGCATGCAGCCATCCCCTGCCGAGGATAGCTTAGTATGGTGAGTCGATGTTAACTACCAAAAACTCAATTATCTTGTAGACGTTTCCTGATCGTACTGGCAGCACGATCTTTCCCAAAGGCATAGTCGTTTTTCTAGAGAAGCCGACTAAAGGGACAGTGGCTTCCCTTAGGTCGGCGATGCTTAACTTCAACTTCCTGAATAGGTCGAGATACATTACCTCAGATGAGCTCCCTTGGTCGACGAGAAATTTGTCGACGTCATAGTTAGCTATTCTGAGGGTAATGATCAGAGCATCATGATGCGGGGTTCTCACTCCCACCATATCTTCATTTGTGAATACAATATGCTTATTATAGTTGACGTCATCTGCTCGTCGACGCTTTCCTGACTGTGATTTTGCTAGATCGATCTGAAAACCTTGCATCACCGCTATAAGCTTCTTCACCTCCATTCGAGTTGAATTTCCTTGGATTTGATTGACATCAGATGACCCATGAATTACCGTGAACTCATGCCCAACATCATCTTTGAGCACGTTATCAGGCCTTGCCTCTCCATTGGCAGCAACTTTCTCTGCCTTCTTCTCCACAAAGTTGTTCAAATGCTCGGATTTGGCCAGCTCCTCGAGGTGAGACTTAAGAGCCTTGCAATGCTCGGTCTTATGTCCCCCTTCTTTATGAAAAGCGCATCTCAGCGCGCTGTTTCACTTCAAAGGATCCCCTCCCATCTTTCTGGGCCACTTAATAAATGGCTCGTCCTTGATCTTTGCGAGAATCTTGTAGATGGGTTCCTTGAAGACAGTGTTGACTGCCTGGAATGCCTTTGACATATCATTCTTGCCACCTTTATTAGGTCCATTCCTGCCCCCATTCTTCCCTTCTTTCTTTTGGTTCTCATTTCTATCACTGCTTTGTCAGCGATCTTGGTTCGATCGTTTTCTACTGTGCTGGAGCGAGTGACATCTTCTACCTTGGCGTATTTCTCAATGCGGTCCATCAAGTCGTCGATGGTAGTGGCCTCTTTCTTTGTCAAGAACTGGTACAGGAGGGAAGAGATGGGTAGCCCAATCTTAAAAGAGGCCACCGCTACCTGCTCCGAGCAGTCCTCGACTTCGTTGAATAACTCTCAGTACCTCTTCGCATAGTCTCGGAGGGTCTCTTAAGGTGTCTTCTTCGTTGGGAGTAAAGCATCCATCCTTTTGGGATGGGAGCTGCTAGTAATGAAGCGGGTTGTAAAGAGCTCGGTTAGGGACTCGAAGCTCCTGATAGACCTATGTGGGAGCCTTTCAAACCATTTTTGTGCCACATAATGCAAGCTTGAGGGAAAGATTTGGTACATCAGTGCATCTCGATGTCTCTACAGGGTCGTAGCCTGCCTATACTGACTAACGTGATCGATGGGATCGGTTTTACCATCGTAAATCTTGAATCTAGGAATAGCAAATTTCTTGGGGTCTTCGGCTTCTTCTATTTCTCTTGAAAAAGGGGATTTCATCTGAGTTTGGAGTGCTCGTCTAGCGAGCTCTCTGGTCGATCTGGCACTGCGATGCGCAGGGTGTTGGTCCATCTCTCTTCGGACTAAATTTCGTATGTTTTCGTTGCTGCGAGCTGGGCTTTGGTAACGGTGAGCTTGTCGCAGCTACTCGTGCAGGTCGTCCTCCGACTCGTTTCCCTCAACCTTTTGGGATCCTCATTTGGGGATCCTTCCTCGGCTGCGAGACTTTCTCGCCTGAGGGGTAGGGGTGCGGTACGGACGTCTCCTGGTGTCAAGATGGAGCTCTTTCTCCATTCTTTCTAACCTTCTTTTGAGGCGAGCATTTTCTGCCTCGTACCTGCGAGAAAACTCCCTTGTTCCTGGAGCCTCGCCTCATATGCATCAATCAACCTGAAGAGTTGTGTGGACCTCGCTGGTCCTTGGCTCTCCTCTGAGGATGGCCTTTCTAGGCGAGCCCTCTGATCTGAGCACCGAACTTCAGATCTGATTCTTGGAGGATTATATTTCTCCTGGATGTCTCCTGCTTGTGGAGCATTACTACTGTGACCGGATATTTTGAATTTCTTGGTTGGTGAGGGCTCCTCAGGGAAGATAAACGTTTCCCACAGACGGCGCCAATTGTGGTGAAAATTATTATTCAACACAAATAGATAAGAGAAGCGTAATCACCAAGCACAATAAGAAACACAAAATGCCAATCACACAACAAGAGATGTACGTGGTTCAGTAAAAATGCCCACGTCCACGGTGGTGTAGTAAATATTATTCCTATGTATCTCGGAGTGTGATTACAGAGAATATCATCTCTCCTTTGCCCCGGACCTAGGGTTTGTTAAATACATGCCCATTTCAGGGAGTGGGGGTGTTGGATTCCCCCACGTCCTCCATCTTCTCCTGGAACCCCTCTTAATGGGAACATGGGAGAAGACTAAATCATAACCGGTTAGGATATGGGGGGTCTGGACTTTGGTCCACTACAATTGGGCTACTCGTCCAGGCCCATCATTCTATTTTCAGTTACCCACATCGTGTAATTAGAATAATTGATAAACCCATGGTAAAATGGATTAAAATATATAACAAGTTAACACATCAATGTATTGGTAAAGTTAAAGGCTAAAGAACATAAAGAAACTAAGATTGTCTCGGTAATTTGAATAACCTAAAGTGGTTATAAGCGTGACTTTTTATAAGTTTAAATAAGTCTTTGCATCCACCAGATGCGTGTGTCAAATTCTATTTATGAGAAAAAGCCAAGAACTTAGCGGTTAAAAATGTAAAATTGATCAATTTTAAAAAAGAACTAAATTAATTTAAAGGAATGAAAGAGGAATATGGTTTCTCGCATATTAATCGTGTGAATTAATGTGTTGAAGGAACATTTTGTAATAAAATGGTAAAGCTAAGAAAAAAAGGTTAACGACCTTTAACCTAAGTTAAAGGAAATATTTTCGAATAAAGTATGGTTAATGTATACATCGTCTAGTTATTGCATGTACATTCATGTTAGTGTATGATATTGCATTCGTTATTTTATGTCACTAGTTTTTATATTGCATTATTTTCAGGATCCCTAATTGGTATTTGACTCACCCCGATCCCTTTGTTACGGCAGGTTGAGCGATATTTTATATTTTGAGAGCATTTTGCAGGTAAGTGATTCGTAATATTTACAATACTAGATTTGATCACTTGAACCCAAGGATATTGCCTAATGGGTTCTGCACTTATTATCATTGTGCTTACACACTTGGAAAACAAATATACATGATTACTCCGTCAATATAATTATTTATAATAGTCTACAAACATAATCCAGGTTCTTTCACATCACTCCACACTTAACGCAATCGGATCGGGTTGACCCACAGGTGGCCCTTAAATCCGGGTCGGGCCGTTATAACTATGTTGCATAATTTCGCATGTTCATTAATTTATTGATTAGGAACACTCATTTTTATGGAGAACATAAATTTAATTTTTGAGACCAGCCTATATCACGATTTTTCTTGAAAAAATCGTGTTATTTATTCCTTTCTAAATTAAATTTAATTGGTAATTAATTTAAAGGTTTAAGTTAAATTTTGATCTTCGGGTTATTTTTAAATTTTAAAATAGTTTTATTTTTTAAAACTAAATTGAGATCGGGAAATGAATTTGTAAAAGTATGTTGGAAATTATGAAGGATTTAATTCGGACATTTATAATTCAATGAAAAGTTTTTTAAAATACCCGCAAGTTTAAAATATTAAGTGGGAGAGGTGTTTCCTCATAAATCACAGTTTCCATTGTTGTTTTGACAATGTGACGTGTTTACTTTCTCACTTCAGTTTCAGTCTGGCCCCCTAACGAATGAATTTAATCATGACACTCGATATTCTTGAAACTCTTAAGCGATAATTCCAAGAATTGAATGTAAGTGAGTTCAGTCCCCCCCTCCCCCCCAGTTAAGGAAGCTCTTCACAAGTCGATTCATATTTGGACAATGAACTGATGGTATACGCTTAAAAAGAGTTAATGATATCCTCCCTAATAGTGTCACTATTATTAATTATGGGATCAAAAGTCATCGACTATTTATTATGCTGGACAGAATTATCATGGACTGTTCGGTTAACATAATGAAAGATGAAAATATGTTTAGTTCAAGGTGTGGTGATTTTATCTCCCAACGATAAATATCACTCCATAAGAGAACTAGGATGTCTGAAAAGATTAATTTCTAATTGATGGTAGAGGGATGCCACTTCAATAGCTAATCGAACTAATTCACATATTTTAATTGGAAATTAATGTTTTCAATAATGATTATATGATTTAAAAAATGAATTTAACTTTTACTCACTGTTTTAGACTTAAAGTAAAAAGGTTTTAACTCGAATAACTTTCAAGGTTTGAAAATATCACTAGAAATTGTTCTAACTTAAGGGAATAATAAAATAGTTTAACCCACGATTACCATCTACTATTAAAAATCGTGATATGATTGATTCCTCTTGTTAGTATCCCCCCCACCCCCCACCCCCAATCAAAGGGAATTGATCACAATATTTTAAAATTTATGGTAATTCTCTTAAATTAAATTTTTTATATGTCCAGTCCCCCCATGGGGAAAGTTCAATATGGACATTATAATTTTATGAATTGACTGAGGGTAATTTGCTAACACCAATGTTGGTTGATAATGCTCAAGCGAAAATCATGTTCTTGCATTGATATTCATCATTGATTGAATTAAGGATTCTTTAAATTAGATATGGTGGCGAAACCTGGGACCATTTTGTAATTTGGGATTAAGTATCATCTGTAGCCAACGGATGGTGTTAGTTATATAGAAGAGCAAAACTTCTTTCTTGAAAGGGAAGTAGGAGGTTAAGGCCAAGTCTCATGTACAACAATTTCGGTTAAGAAATATTCACATTTTTGGTAGTAGTGAAATAGCCGAAAGGTAGCTGTTAACGCAAAAATTCTCCATATACGAGGACCAATCAGAAAAGGACACATGTCATCCTACGTGGCAATATTCGACACCCGAGGAGAGTTGGTCGGCACCCGAGGAGTGTAGTAACACCCCGCCTAATTAAATATTGGGTGGCCAGTCCCATACCAAATTAAAACAGAATATACAGTTGGCTCATTCTTAGCTTCACTGTCGAAAACATTTACAACTCACCCAATACCCAATTAAGCTGGTGTTAAAAACTTTCCAAATTTTAATTGAACAAAATCCATTTCCAGTTTAAGAATAACACAACACATTTTATTCTATAACACAGATAACACAATAAATAACTCAAAAGAATTTAAATGCAATTGGAATTGGAATAAACATTCCCAAATAATATAAATCCTTTACAATAATCCCAACAATGTTAAATGTATTAAAAAGTCCCGAATAAAATAGAATTTGACCTCGATAGAAAAGATAATTGAATCCTTTGGGCGACATGCCCTAACTAAGAATACTGTGAATCAAAAGATGGAAGGCCTCTAGGCAAAACTCCATAAATCCATAGCCTGTCATAATCCGCTAACGTTGGCGTCCCTGTTTCTGGACACCTGATATAGAGATACAATAGAAGAGAAAATATGCAAGGAAACGGGTCAGAGCCCGATTGTGTAGATTATTTTTAAAACAGCAAGTATTTAACAAGTGCAATAAAGCATTTATTATGTACATGTTAGATCCAACTCTCACTTGCAATTCTCACCTCTCAACTAGAGTGCACACTTAACGTTTCCTATTAACCTCCTAGTTAATGGTTCCTCTTTTCTAGTCTCCATATAAAAATTCCATTCCCATATCATAATCCCCGTATGTCCCATACCATACGTCACATTATTATTCATTTACATCTCTTATTTATATGATTAGTTTCTCATTAACATGAATCATTACTCATTAATATGAATCGCTTCTCATTAACATGAGTTAAGATTTTTAATTCTATAAGCATAAACATTCATCAACTTAATTCCATTATCTTTCTCTATTCATCGATATCTACAATTATCACCGTAGATAGATTTAACCACAATATATCCATGTAACCATTTAATCCATTATATATATATTCATATATAATACGGCACCCCGAGTCACAGCTGTGGTGCAATGCATAACTCTGCTATCATGTCCCATCATCGCAGGTCACCAAATAGGGGACTACAGGTTCGGTAAGATTCCATGAACCACAAACAACAACAAACAATCTGGAGGCTAACATAGTTCTCGTATCCATGGGTCACGCACATACCTACGTACCCACAGTCAGCGGACTTATCAACTCCCCGATAAGTCTTTCATAGACCTATGTTCTCGAGCGACAAATCAAAGATCCCATGGATTCATCCGGATATGACTGCCCTCACGCGCAAACCTCCCATCGATAGCAAGTAAGCTAGGTATGTCATACACATAAATCAATAATCAATCAAATAGGTATTATCATACCTATAATATAATATCAATAAGGTAATTATCACTACCCTAAGATATTTCCCATACGTAGCATTATATCCCTTTTAAATCCCACGTATTAACATATTATATCTTTACTTCATAATTTAATTATCCTCGCATCCTATTACATCTCTCCACTCCCGACGTCGTTAAGGTTCATGCGCGGAGCGTCTCGCAAAGCGAAATCCAAACAAGGAACCCCTCCAATACACTACTACTTAACTTTGTCGATCGAGGAGGTCCGACAACTACAACTATGCGATCGGGATAACCTCATACCTCTTTCAACCCAAAACTGTTTTAAACTCCCATCTCTATCCAGGAGTCATACCACTACGCTCTTGTACTACACTCAGTCCTTGCGTAATCAATAATGAGTTTAAACTCAGTCCTTGATGTTCAAATTCACTTAATACACAAGATTCAAATAGGTTTTTCCTCAACATATATTCAGTAAGAATTCACTAATATCCTACTGGTCCATAACATCATTTCTCCCGAAATACTACGAGTTAAATTCTCCTTTTCATTAAGGTTAAAATCGATAGTTTCAAATCTCTTATAAACACATATTCTTTCTCTTAGGATTAAACCCTCTTGTAAACTTAAGGATACCCAGGTGTTACATTAAATCACCCCTACTAGTCCTATCTTAAATCATCATCCATACCCATTTGGAATTTTAACAAATGAATCTAGCAACTGAAATTCCATTCAATATAATTTTCATCATTTAAATCACTCAAATCCAAATCAAATTAATTCAAATCTTATCAAAGGTTTACTGATATTTTCTAGGTCCCATAATCTCCAAATAATAATCACCAAAGATCCACAAAAGGTTTGGTATAAGAATCAACATTTAAAAAGAAACAACTTTTCATAATCTGGGGAGGTCGATCGATCGAAGGCAGGGGTCGATCGATCGATCCCTCAGGTCCAAGCCTGGTTTTCTGCATTTTCTGCAACTACGGGTTTCACCATTTTTACTCATTCAAACCTTCATATTAACCTCCAAAATAACTTATAATCTTTACTACATGATATATCAACATATATGAACGATTTCCAATACTCTAAACATCCTAGAATCATCAAAGGATTGGATTAAAAAGCATGTTTATCTCCTTATTTCTAGAAATTATCAACATATCATCATCAAGAACACATCAATGGTTTTTCAGATTTTTCTTCCATATATATATGATTATTTCGTGATTATGTACATCCTACAACATGATTTAAATTCCTATATCATTTTAGTTTCCAGAAATCCATTTAATCACTCCATTATTTCTTCCAAACAAGAATAATCTTCTCTTTTCATACTATTCTAACATGGACAATATACGAACTTAAATTGCCATTATTAAACACTTGCCTTTACTGTAGGTCTGATCCTTTGGTGTAGTATATCTCAGTTGGTTGTCCCTTCTCCGGTCAAACTCCGGTGGTGGTTGGTGGTGGTGAACCTTGGTTCTTGTTCTTCTCCTTCCCAAGTGGCTTTTCCCTTCCCAAGCACTCTTACACTCTCTCTAGAAAGATGGTTGCTCTTATTTGTGAAGAGGAGATGAATAACCCCCATACACTTAATCTACCAATACTTATAATAGTGCCAAATCCGTAATCACTATTCATCCCCCTAGAAAAATGACCAAAATGCCCTTTCGGGTTGTCTATTCATTTCCAAATGACCCGAGACTCAAAATTAACATCCAAATAGACTTTTCTAGCTATTTCAAACCTTCCGGACGCAACGACGCAGTCGAAATGACTATTAGATCGATAGAAAATAAATTTCCTTTTTAATTTAATAAACTAGTCCCGACACGTCCCATACCGCGTCTGACTAAAAATATAAATTACCGAATTTATATCATACAGTCATATCAATGACATCACATTCATATATTACCTAAATATCTTTAAGTAATATTCAGAATCATCCATTTTAATATCCACCGTCCGGATAAACCCGAAAGAATTAATTAATAATAAAATCTAATTAATCTATTAATATAACCCATTTTAAAAGTCATTTAAAATTACGGGGTATTACATACTTCCCCCCTTATAACAGAATTTCGTCCTGAAATTCAGGAATATAAGTCATACCGGTAAGGTCAACTCCGAGTATAAATCTCACATCGTAAGAAATCCAAGATGTACCGCCCATATAGTACATTAACAAAGTCCCTATCGATGTTATACGCCAAGCCTCACCATATAGTTTCAACTGAATCAAATTTAGACTTCACCTAATCTTCCCTATACCGTCCTCGTGACAAATAAATCCAGAAGTCTGAACAAATAAATCCTGAAGTCTCAGTTACTTACCTTTTTCACAATTTATGAAAAATACTACTATCCAATCATCCAGGGCGCCCATACACCCTCTCGTACCGCTTTCAATATTAAAAATTTTCGCAAAGGTTATAAACTCGTTTCCCAAAGACCTAACTTATTTCAACTCCCAACGGTTATTAGTTTCATACGTGGGGTGTCTCGCAAGCGAAATCCAAACAAGGAACCACCCCGATACACTACTTCCTAAAGTAGTCGGTCATCGAAACTCCTAAGGTCCATAGTCAATAATATATATAAAAAAAATTGATTTAAAAAAAATAATATCATGTTTATCGATTTTAAAACAAAAATTTGGTTTTTATCGATTTCAAATAGGGTCTACGCATCTACTCTTTTGTAGAAGACAAGATGCAGACATATGCTCTCATATACCACAAGTCAATGCACGCCGATAGTCAAATCACACTTGGACATGCTCTAGGTAAGTAATCCCGTGATACAAATCAAACCCACGTGATAACATGTAATATAAAGGTGTCCCACACCCCTCAGTGAGTCTACATAATAACGATGCCACAGGCTGAGTTTAACAACCCTTTTGCCCTACAAAAATCAATACGCCTCATACTTCCTTAGATAGGAAACATACCCTCATTTGCGGGTGATGGTTGTTGAATCCCAGTATTATAACTTTGCTCCGATGAGTCAAGAAAAATTTTACCCCAAATTTTCGGTTCTAGTTAATCACACTCCACTATATACCCAAGCCTTTCAATATATTGCCTTCATTAGGGAACATACACAATTCACGCATTTCAATATCTTCTAGTGATGACTCTCCTCAATTTTTCCATATTAGGGGTGACCTCGACTACGATCATCATACTCGAACATACATCATAACCTCCTAAGTACGATCTCCGCTATCCGTCCAATGGCCCTCATCTGCCATACGTACGTAATGAAAGATTCCCCAATAAATGTTGTCGAATATTATAGTTCCGCCCATCAGTGGACATTAGGACTCTCCTCTCCTCAGTAGGTACTTCAGCTGGTACCAAATTAGTTAATCTCGTAAACTCTTCCTCATATTCCGCCACAGTTTTCTCTTCCTGTTTCAAATGAAGTAGCTTCCGCCTCATCTCTGTCTGGATAGCGGAAGGAAAATACTTCCCATCAAACCGTATCCAAAAGTCTTGGATAGTCATTATGTCCCTCTCTTCCATAGTGGTCGTAGCTTCCCACCATTGTAAAGCTGCCCCTACTAGCTTGAATTTGGCTAGTATTTGACGTTGAACCCCAGTGCATTCGATCATTCTCAAGTGCCGTTGGATATATTTCTTCCATTGGCTAGCATTCACAACATTTGATCCTCCCTGAAACTCAGGTGGGTGCGCTTTCTGAAAGGCATCCCTCGCTCGTTCCCATGTAGTAGGAAACACTTTCCCTTGCGCGGGTGGCACAACCGGTACCGGTGCGGGAGCCTGCTGAACAGTAGCTAAAGCCGCATTGACTACCTGAGCGACAATTGCAGCAACTTCGGCCGCAGTCATCGTACCTTTGAAGGCGTAAATAGAAAAGCAATAATCCTACTCATAGGGCTCTACATCAAAGAACGCTAAGCTGAAGACACAGTAAGCCGTGCAGAACCTAAAGGACACTAGAACCTGATGCTCTGATACCACCTGTAACACCCCGCCTAATTAAATACAGAGTGGCCAGTCTCATACCAAATTAAAACAGAATATACAGTTGGCTCATTCTTAGCATCACTGTCGAAAACATTTACAACTCACCCAATACCCAATTAAGCTGGTGTTAAAAACTTTCCAAATTTTAATTGAACAAAATCCATTTCCAGTTTAAGAATAACACAACACATTTTATTCTATAACACAGGTAACACAATAAATAACTCAAAAGAATTTAAATGCAATTGGAATAAACATTCCCAAATAATATAAATCCTTTACAATAATCCCAACAATGTTAAATGTATTAAAAAGTCCCGAATAAAATAGAATTTGACCTCGATAGAAAAGATAATTGAATCCTTTGGTCGACATGCCCTAACTAAGAATACTATGAATCAAAAGATGGAAGGTGTCTAGGAAAAACTCCATAAATCCGTAGCCTGTCATAATCCGCTAACGTTGGCGTCCCTGTTTCTGGACACCTGATATAGAGATACAATAGAAGAGAAAATATGCAAGGAAACGGGTCAGAGCCCGAATGTGTAGATTATTTTTAAAACAGCAAGTATTTAACAAGTGCAATAAAGCATTTATTATGTACATGTTAGATCCAACTCTCACTTGCAATTCTCACCTCTCAACTAGAGTGCACACTTAACGTTTCCTATTAACCTCCTAGTTAATGGTTCCTCTTTTCTAGTCTCCATATATAAATTCCATTCCCATATCATAATCCCCGTATGTCCCATACCATACGTCACATTATTATTCATTTACATCTCTTCTTTATATGATTAGTTTCTCATTAACATGAATCATTACTCATTAATATGAATCGTTTCTCATTAACATGAGTTAAGCTATTTAATTCTATAATCATAAACATTCATTAACTTAATTCCATTATCTTTCTCTATTCACCGATATCTACAATTATCACCGTAGATAGATTTAACCACAATATATCCATGTAACCATTTAATCCATTATATATATATTCATATATAATACGGCACCCCGAGTCACAGCTGTGGTGCAATGCATTACTCTGCTATTATGTCCCATCATCGTAGGTCGCCGAATAGGGGACTACAGGTTCGGTAAGATTCCACGAACCACAAACAACAACAAACAATTTGGAGGCGAACATAGTTCTCGTATCCATGGGTCACGCACATACCTACGTACCCACAGTCAGCGGACTTATCAACTCCCCGATAAGTCTTTCATAGACCTATGTTCTCGAGCGACAAATCAAAGATCCCATGGATTCATCAGGATATGACTGCCCTCACGCGCAAACCTCCCATCGATAGCAAGTAAGCTAGGTATGTCATACACATAAATCAATAATCAATCAAATAGGTATTATCATACCTATAATATAATATCAATAAGGTAATTATCACTACCCTAAGATATTTCCCATACGTAGCATTATATCCCTTTTAAATCCCACATATTAACATATTATATCTTTACTTCATAATTTAATTATCCTCGCATCCTATAACATCTCTCCACTCCCGACGTCGTTAAGGTTCATGCGCGGAGCGTCTCGCAAAGCGAAATCCAAACAAGGAACCCCTCCAATACACTACTACTTAACTTTGTCGATCGAGGAGGTCCGACAACTACAACTATGCGATCGGGATAATCTCATACCTCTTTCAACCCAAAACTATTTTAAACTCCCATCTCTATCCAAAAGTCATACCACTACGCTCTTGTACTACACTCAGTCCTTGCGTAATCAATAATGAGTTTAAACTCAGTCCTTGATGTTCAAATTGTAACCCTAAGGCTACCCTCACTCAATACACAAGATTCAAATAGGTTTTTCCTCAACATATATTCAGTAAGAATTCACTAATATCCTACTGGTCCATAACATCATTTCTCCCGAATTACTATGAGTTAAATTCTCCTTTTCATTAAGGTTAAAATCGATAGTTTCAAATCTCTTATAAACACATATTCTTTCTCTTAGGATTAAACCCTCTTGTAAACTTAAGGATACCCAGGTGTTACATTAAATCACCCCTACTGGTCCTATCTTAAATCCTCATCCATCCCCATTTGGAATTTTAACAAATGAATCTAGCAACTGAAATTCCATTCAATATAATTTTCATCATTTAAATCACTCAAATCCAAATCAAATTAATTCAAATCTTATCAAAGGTTTACTGATATTTTCTAGGTCCCATAATCTCCAAATAATAATCACCAAAGATCCACAAAAGGGTTGGGATAAGAATCAACATTTAAAAAGAAACAACTTTACATAATTTGGGGAGGTCGATCGATCGAAGGCAGGGGTCGATCGATCGATCCCTCAGGTCCAAGCCTGGTTTTCTGCATTTTCTGCAACTACGGGTTTCACCATTTTTACTCATTCAAACCTTCATATTAACCTCCAAAATAACTTATAATCTTTACTACATGATATATCAACATATATGAACGATTTCCAATACTCTAAACATCCTAGAATCATCAAAGGATTGGATTAAAAAGCATGTTTATCTCCTTATTTCCAGAAATTATCAACATATCATCTTCAAGAACACATCAATGGTTTTTCAGATTTTTCTTCCATATATATATGATTATTTCGTGATTATGTACATCCTACAACATGAGTTAAATTCCTATATCATTTCAGTTTCCAGAAATCCATTTAATCACTCCATTATTTCTTCCAAACAAGAATAATCTTCTCTTTTCATACTATTCTAACATGAACAATATACGAACTTAAATTGCCATTATTAAACACTTGCCTTTACTGTAGGTCTGATCCTTTGGTGTAGTATACCTCAGTTGGTTGTCCCTTCTCCGGTCAAACTCCGGTGGTGGTTGGTGGTGATGAACCTTGGTTCTTATTCTTCTCCTTCCCAAGTGGCTTTTCCCTTCCCAAGCACTCTTACACTCTCTCTAGAAAGATGGTTGCTCTTATTTGTGAAGAGGAGATGAATAACCCCCATACACTTAATCTACCAATACTTATAATAGTGCCAAATCCGTAATCACTATTCATCCCCCTAGAAAAATGACCAAAATGCCCTTTCGGGTTGTCTATTCATTTCCAAATGACCCGAGACTCAAAATTAACATCCAAATAGACTTTTCTGGCTATTTCAAACCTTCCGGACGCAACGACGCAGTCGAAATGACTATTAGATCGATAGAAAATAAATTTCCTTTTTAATTTAATAAATTAGTCCCGACACGTCCCATACCGCGTCTGACTAAAAATATAAATTACCGAATTTATATCATACAGTCATATCAATGACATCACATTCATATATTACCTAAATATATTTAAGTAATATTCAGAATCATCCATTTTAATATCCACCGTCCGGATAAACCCGAAAGAATTAAATAATAATAAAATCTAATTAATCCATTAATATAACCCATTTTAAAAGTCATTTAAAATTACGGGGTATTACAAGTGTTAGTCGGCACCCGAGGAAAGTTGGTCGGTACCTGAGGAGAGTTAGTCGGCACCCGAGGAGAGTTGGTCGGCATACCAACCGGGAAGATCAAAGGATAACTACGCATTTAATGAGCATTAATGTACATTTATACTGTAGATGACAACACATAGCATACCAAACAATTCAACAATTAGATTCGTTGAATGTAGACATAATGTATAAATGTCTACATACAATGAATCTCTTTATCTCCCATCACTATAAATATATGTATTCCCTTAGCCAAAATGGGGAGATCCGACAACGATGAGAGACACCATACACAAGATCCACACCTTTTTCTCTCTCTACACCACATTGTGCTATTGTAAACCCCTGGGAATAAAATAACAGTGGACATAGGCTTTTCCTTATAGCCAAACCACTTTAAAAATCTTTGTCTCTCATGTGCTTCATTGGATTGCTTTTATCTATTTATCTGTGATCATAAAAATGGAATTCGGTCCAGTTTTTTTCATCAACATATTGGCGCCGTCTGTGGGAAACGACTGTTGTTATCGTTTTTCACCAAAAATCATTCATCATCAATGGCAGATAATCCGGAATCCAGCAATCGAAATGCTGGAAATGCTGGAAATCCTCCAAATCCCTCTGCACCTCCAGATCTGGCTGGGATTATGACGAATCTGGCTCAAGGACAAATCGTCATGCAAGAAACAATGCGGCAACTCATACAGACCCTTCATGGCGGTGCACCTGCACGTTCGGGACAGCGAAGTGGTCAGAGGCAAACCTATTTACTTTCTTCACGATCTAGGCGTACTGAGTCATATCGTAATGAGGAATCTGATGATTTCTCTTATCAACCTGGGCGAACTTCGTCAATAAGGGCTACAAATACTGATCAACGTATCACTCTCTCTCCAGAGAGACCCAGTGCATTAGAAAGACTGAGTAGGGTGTCTCCTTTCAGTCGATTAGGCCCTAGGAGGAATAGGAGTCCACCTAAGACCATGTCGAGGAGTTTTCGATAACCATCAGATCTAAGAGAAGGATCAGCACAATCACGACCAGTTTCTCGTCAAGATAGATCTCAGGAGGCCACATCAGAGCAATCAATTGCTCGAACTAACAAGCCCGAGGAAGGAAATGATGCGTGGAAAGGGTCCATTTAGCGGTTGGAAGATAGATTGGGAGAAATGGCTAAGGCGAAGAATCCCTTACAACGAACTTTTGTTCAAGGGACACCTTTTGTCCAGGCCATTGTGGGTTTTCCTACCCCGTCAAAGTTTAAAGCACCTGTGGTGACCCCCAAATATGATGGAAAGACAGATCATGTTCTTCATATAGAGCAATATCAAGCTGCCGCCGACATCTATGCTGTCCCCGACGAGATGAGATGTAGAGCATTCTCAGGAACTCTTACTGGATCTGCCCAGATATGGTACAATAATCTTCCTCGGGGTAAGATTTCAACTTTCTTTCAGTTGTCCGAGTTGTTCATCTGCAATTTCTATTTTGGAGCAAAGCCAGTAAAAAGAGTAGCACACTTATTAAGTGTTAGACAAAAATCTGGTGAGAGTACTAGAGATTACATAACTCGTTTCAATAACGAGAAGCTGGAAGTCATAGATTATGAAGAAAAGACAGCAATCACCGCCTTGATGAGTGGGTTGTTCCCTAACAAGTTGTATTACACTTTGGCCAAAGATCCACCTACAACTATGTCAAAGTTGATGGAAAAAGCGGCCAAAATCATGAACGCCGAGGAGGCTATGGCTGCGAAGAAGAATATGGATAAAGAAACCAAGGTGGAAGATGACAAATCCAAGAAGAAAGAGCATAAGGGCAATGGCGGTGACAAGCATTCCAAGAATAATAAATCGTCATAGGAAGTCCTGAAGAAATTCGATAATTATACTCCTTTAAAAATGGGTATTGATCATGTATTGGAAGAAATTAAGAATAACGAGGAAGTAAAGTGGCCAAAGAAACTGAGGTCAGACCCTGACATGAGGAATAGGGAGAAATATTGCAAGTTCCATAAGGATCATGGCCATATGACCAAAAATTGCATAGCTCTTCAGAACGAGATTGAAACACTCATCCGAAGAGGGAAGCAAGCAAAGTATGTTGATCGGGGAGGCGAAAGAAGAAATAATGACCGAACTAGAGAAAGGTCTACATCTCCTCATCGAGCATAGGAGAAAAGGAAGAGAAACCATGAAGATGATCCAGATGATGACCCCGATCTTCCCAAGAAACCAAGGCAGCCAGAACGAGAGGTATTTTCAATACGCTTTGGGTCATTTGATTGTAATGTCATCACAGGAGGAGATGCGGGAAGAGGAGACCTTACTGCAGAAAGAAAAGCTTACCTCGGTGAGGCTCAGGCTTGCTCATACATTCAACGGATAAATTTGGCTGAAGAGGATCGCCCGAGGAAGGTAAACAAAGAGAAGCTGGTCATCGGTTTTTAAAAACGACCTTGCAGGTGTTCTTTACCCTCACGACGACCCTTTGGTGATCAAAATGAGGATGAAAGAAGTAGTGATTTCAAGGGTTCTGGTAGATAATGGTAGTTTGGCAGACATCATGTTCTACTCATGCTTTAACAGTTTAAAATTAAAGTTATCTCAATTGGAGCCATATCACAGACCTCTCCTAGGTTTTGCTGGCGAGAAGGTTTTTCCACTTGGGACGATCAAGTTGGATATATTCATTGGAACTTGGCCTGCTTGTCGAACAGAAAGAATACGCTTCTTTGTGATAGATAAAAATGTGCAATCAGCTTACAACATCATCATGGGAAGAGTTGGTTTGAAGAAGTTCGAAGCAGTTCCATCTACAGTACATCAGTGTTTAAAATTCCCTACAAATTTTGGAGTAGGAGTTGTGAAAGGTGATCAGAAATTAGCTCGGGAGTGCTATTATTCATCTGCCGAGCAAGAGGAGCTTGAAGAGTCAAGGAAAAAAACTACTACCTACCAGGTAGATGACGGTACAGAAATTGAAACACTGGATCCCAGAGACGAATCCCAACTTGTAAAAGGACAGGTGGTGGAATCTACAGAAAATGTTATTCTGGACGACGAGCACCCTGAACGAATAACCCAGATTGGTTTGACGTTGTATGCTTCGATAAAACAGGATTTGATAACTTTCTTGAGAGACAGAAAGAAAACTTTTGCATGGAGTCATGAAGACATTCCAGGAATAGATCCAAACTTCTTATGCCATGAACTCAATGCGAATAAGGAGATCAAGCCTGTAAAGCAGAGAAGAAGAGTGTTTAGTCCCGAGAAGAATCAAGCCATACAAGAGGAGGTCGAGAAGCTCCAGAAAGCCCAATTCATTGAAGATGTGAAATATCCAGACAGGTTAGCAAATGTGGTGATGGTAAAGAAGAAAAACAATAAATGGAGAATGTGTGTTGATTTCACCGATCTCAACAAGGCATGCCCAAAGGATCACTTTCCATTGCCCAGAATTGATCAACTGGTGGATGCTACCTCGGGACACGAGCTGCTCAGCTTTATGGATGCCTACTCTGGCTACAATCAGATCAAAATGAAACCTGAAGACAGAGAAAGTACTTCTTTTATTACCCCTAGGGGAACTTATTGTTATAATGTTATTCCTTTTGGTTTGAAAAATGCAGGAGCGACATACCAGTGGCTGATGAACAAGGTCTTTGCCAAACAAATCAGTTGCAATATGGAAGTCTATGTCGATGATATGCTGATAAAGAGCAAGAAAGATGTTGATCATCTAGTTGACTTAGGTCAGACCTTTGATCAACTGGATAAATACCATATGAAGCTCAACCCGACGAAGTGCACATTTGGAGTACGAGAAGGAATGTTCCTCAAGTACATTGTCAACCAGCGAGGCATTGAGGCGAATCCAGAAAAGATCAAAGCTCTTTTAGGGTTGCGATCTCCAACGACAAAGAAAGAGGTGCAAAGTCTTACGGGACGAGTTGCAGCGCTCAATAGATTTGTATCTCGAGCAACTGATAGATGCCTCCCATTCTTCAAAACACTTCGAAAAACTTTCGAGTGGAATGATGAATGTGAGAAGGCCTTTCAAGACTTGAAGAAATATTTGGGAACACCTCCACTGTTGTCCAGGCCAGTAATGGGAGAAAAGTTGTACTTATACCTGGCAGTATCGAAGAATGCAGTCAGCTCGGCATTGATCAGAATGGAGAACGGAGTCCAGAAGCCAATTTATTACACAAGTAAGGCTTTCCGGGGTGCAGAGATCAGGTACCCAAAGCTGGAAAAATTGGCATTGGCATTAATTGAGGCAAGTAGAAGAATAAGGCCATATTTCCAAGCCCATACCATCGTCGTGTATACCGACATGCCATTGATACAAGCCCTTCATAAGCCAGAAAAATCAGGGAGACTGATGTATTGGGAAATAGAGCTCGGTGAATATTATATTGTGTATGAACCCAGATCATCACTAAAAGGGCAGGATGTAGCAGACTTTATAGCATAATTTACATATCCTGATACCCCCGAGGAATAAAAGTTTCTCGCTGATCAACCTGTGGATGTTACAGGACCAACAGACATAAGCTCAGACCAACTTTGGTTGGTAAAAGGGCTTGTGGATGTAAAAGGATCATCAAATTCAAGCTCAGACCAACTCCGGTTGGTAAAAGGGCGAGTAGAGATGATCGACAAGGAGCGAAAAATATCAGGGGAAGATGAAAGGAAACAATAAATATTTCACCGAGGAACTCTGTCAGATAAGAAATTTGAAGACGAGTTACCTACATGGAGATTATATGTAGATGGGTCATCTTGCACAACAGGTTGTGGAGCAGGGATTGTTTTGAACACCCCAGACGAGATTGACATGGAATATGCCTTACGATTCCAATTTAAAGCCTCCAATAATGAGGCTGAGTATGAAGCCTTGATAGCAGGTCTTAATTTAGCAAAGATTATGGAAGCGCAACAAATGATGGTATTCAGTGATTCTCAATTAATTATGAATCAAATTATGGGAACATATGCAGTTAAAGGAGAATTAATGGTCAAGTATCATGCAAAGGCGATGGAGTTGTTGGCAGAATTTGATGCCATTCAGTTGATCAGAATACCAAGAATGGATAATGCACAAGCAGACGCACTGGCCCGACTAGCATCAGCTACTCGTGCCGAGCTGCGAAGAACGATACCAATTGAGGTGTTAGAAAGTCGAAGCATAGATGAAGACCTGACGATGAATATTATTACCCTTGATTTAGGACCATCTTGGATGGATCCCATCAGGGCATATGTTGAGGAAGGAGAATTACCGAAAAATAAGCTCGCTGCCAAGAAATTAAAGTTTAAAGTTGCTCGGTATGTACTAACTAGTGGTGTTTTGTATAGACGAGGAATTATGGCAGGTTTGCAAAGATGTGTACATCCCTCCGAGGTGAAAGAATTGATTGAAGATATCCATGAAGGGTCCTGTGGAGCCCATGTAGCAGGTGGGACACTTTTGCAAAGGGTGATTACACAAGGATACTACTGGCCAACGATGAGGGCTGATTGTATAGCCTATGCTAAGTGTTGATGTAAAAAACTAGATCACTCTAATAATTTAATCACAGATAAATAAATGAGACAGAATATTTTAAAGTGGTTCAGCCTTGTATGAATGGCCTACGTCCACTATTATGTTATTGCTGAGTGTTTGGGAATTCTCGATTACAAGTTCTATCAAGAAATTTCGGTCCCCTTGAATGAGGGTGATACAAGGTTTTTATAGCCCTTAGGCTGTACATGAAAGGGTGTTACATTAAATGATCCACATATAAAAGGGTAATTCATTTAATGCTCTTCAAATGTGTGCATCAAGATGATAAGCATTCAATGAATAGTTGAACTATTGATTATCTGGCAATCAATGCTGTGGTCGAGATGCAGCTCGAACCGCCTTAGTTGCTCGTCGTTCAAGAGTTCCTCAGAGCGTTGGAGTTCCTCGGAGCGTTGGAGTTCCTCGGAGAGCTGGAGTTCCTTGGAGTGTACTTATTTCTCGGAGCGAGTCTGACTTGGTCGGGGGAATAAACTTCCTTATTGCTATTGTGCCACGTAGATTGACACGTGTCTTTGTATTATTCGTCCACATCACCATACTAATTTTGGTATCAACAGAAGCCCCCAATTTTTCATATTTCAAACTTTGAGGAGTATGGAACATTCTTTCTCGGTATATGGCAATATTAAATGACCTTCCTAGGTTTTAGGAGCCTTTTCTTCGTATTTGAATTTCCTTCCAAATTCACAGAATCTGCCTTTTTGCATTTTTATAAGCGCTTCGATCTTCGTGCCCTTTTTGTCCTTTTAGCCGCCGGTAGCGTAATAGTTTCTTTTTTGTAATCATTTCTTTCGCCGTTTCCCAAGGCAAAGTATTTAAGCTTCAGAGGCAATCCCATCGTCTTCTACCTTTTCAATTTTTGCTTTCGAGTTTTCTATAGCTTTTCTCTCTCTTGTGCGTTCATCCCTTCCTTCGTTTGTTTGTCAACAGATCTCCTCTTTCCTGTAAGATTTTCTTCCTTCTTCTTCATTTCTTTTTATTCACCATGGTTTATATTATCGAATCTCTTGATAAATTCCGTTCTGACTTTTCTATTCCTTCTTGGATAACTTTGGAGAGTCTTTCTGAGCCTTCAAATTATTTTAATTTGGCTGAGGGACATTGTTTACCTAGCCTTTTTATTGCTTAATGTGGATTTTATTTTCCACCAAACCCTTTGTGTTTAGAGTTCTGTCAGTATTTCGATGTTGTCCCTGCAAAAATAGCCCCCAACACATGGAGAATAGTTAATGGGGTGTAT